>JADLSH010000036.1:0-725435 GCA_016169945.1 Trachythela sp. YZ-2020 | reverse complement strand
TCAATTCAAATTGTTCCTAAAGTCAAATTCGTTTTCGGATCAGTGGTGAGCCTTCAGTGTCTTCCATTCGTCTTCGTTTATTCATTGGTCTGTGGTTGCTAGACAACACATCATATTCCCTGCCCTTCGTTTGGCCAATTCCTCTTTCAGTTTGCCTAAAAATATACGTGCGTTAACGAAGCATTTGCTACCACCATGAGACTGCTGCCTGCAGTAACGGCACATTAGATGTCAAAACTAACTCTAGTGACTCAGATACATGGACACACACACACACACACACACACGTTGGCCAGTTTGCGTTTAACCAGGTATCTTTACTTCTTCACATTATCTTTAGCCATCGGTTATAGATAGTCACCAATTGTACTTCACTCAACTCATTAATAATTCTGACAAAACTACGAGAAATCACCCACCGCATCATTTTCTTGATACCACGGTAATAAACACTTATAAATTAACTCTTATTTCGTTGTAGATTTCTCTTTAAATACTAGTTTGTTTGATAAGCTATATCATACATAAAGTGGTTATTATAGTGATTTAAAAAAACACTTTAAGTATTAAAAACTCAGCTAGCGCCTTGTTTTTCAACACACTTTTCAGTGTTTTAAATCACTCTCAATAAACTCTCTCGTGTATGATAACATATTGCTAATAAACTCCTTCTCGTGTATGATATGTACCTCAAACACGTCTACGCAATCACCGCTCCAACGCGAGCGTTGCCCAGTGGATTTGTATTCTAATATTAGCTGGGGATACTGGAGCGGACATATATTATTTGTGACAGTAGAGTGTCCTGAAACCCTTCAATCAATGGGAATTGAATTGAAAGAAATTTTTAATGCCGCATTTATATGGTTGTAGTCAGTTTTTATTAGTAATGATCGCCCTATTGCTACTGTGGTCCAAACGTGGGCGACTTTTCAGTAGTGTTGTTTGTTTTCATAATTTGGAATAAAATTATTGCCATTATTGCAAACGTTTCGAATATAATCACGACGAATAACAACATAACAGGAGGTGTGTGGATGTTGGAAATATTGTTCTAAGAATCTTTGTTTATGGCGGAATAATTCACTGTAAGACGGGAAACAGGTATGGTTGAGCACTTAAGCAGTGACTGTTATAACAAATAAGGAACAAGTTTAAATCGCATACTCTCATTCTCCTCTCCCGGAACATCTCGTCTTTTCAAGCTCTATCGATCGGCCTTGAAGAACTGTATGAAACAATGGAAAGATAACATGGCATAAATGAAATGCAGAAGAATCAGAAGTTTGAACTCTAACTTTAATGAAAGGTCAATCATAGGTCACATGTGGAATGCTGAGTGAAAACGGGGAAATTTCGGTTTGTTTCGGTTTTAAATACAGTTTTTGGCGAATTCTAACTTTATAAATGAACCTGGTAAAAAAGATCAAAATAATTTTTGCGAGTATAATCCACGCACAAAATGTTGGATAGTTGAATCGAAAGAAATAAATCAACTTATTTCCCAACTAGAACGTAACACGTTCACGACATACAGGGTGTCCCAAAAAAGTCCCCCTTTTAATTTAGAAATCACTCTTGTGCGTTATTATACCTTTGGGAATTTAATTTAATTGTACATGAACGGCGGAAGTATTTACAACTTCCCTTCGTCCAAATAATTTAACGCGACGATCCAAGCAAGCAATATTGATTTCACAAACAAATGGTTTTACGACAAATACTCGTTGCTCTGTAGTCAGTTGGAACCATTCTTACTCGAACTGATAATAGACGAATTTAACGTAATTTGACATTTTTGTGTTGCTGTTCGTTTTAGAAGCTATTTTAAATTCCCAGAGGTATAACAACGCACGTTTAACAACAAAAGAGTGATTTCTATAGGGGGACTGTTTTTTGGGACACCCTGTATAGCCACTTAACACTACAGGGTGTATAAAATAACTGGACAAATTTGAAATTGGTCTCAACTTCGCGAAGCGGCTCTAGGTACGAAGTTTTTGATTAATATAGATTGTTTGGGTACTTATAATGTAGAATAAACGAAATCTTGGCTTCACTTGGCCTATTGGACGAAAATTAGAAGCTCTTACTCCATATATATATTGAGCTCACTGACACGCCCATAGTCACGCGCCCGCGATATTTGATGAACTTTAGACGTCGTAAATCACGTGAGTACCCAAAAGTACCCTTGCTTAATAAACTTAATTATAATTGGGAGTGTTATATGCCGCAGCATTCTTCCAATTGATTTAAATCAAGATAATGCATAAGTAAGGGTTTTGTTGTAATTTGAAGAGACTCACCAGTAAATCCTTGCGTGGTGTATTCATTTAGCTTTTCGCACCAATCTTCTATTTCTTCTTCCCATAATATAGGTGAGGCTTTATAGAGCATATTAGTATCCGATCCAAAAAGCCATCTTTAGTTTTAGCCAGAGGTTTAAATAGCTGAAGAAAAGGCTCTGGCTGTGTGAAACCGCCAAGAGCCAAGGAACTCTCCGAAAGTACTTCACGAGTAAAGTCATGCACCACAACTGAATGTGCCGGTTCCTTTAAATTCCGGATTGGGCTTTCCACAGCAATATCGAATGCCTGTGATTTTCCAGTCCCTGCCTGATTTTCCAGCTCCTGCCTGATTTTCCAGCTCCTGCCTTCACAGACTGTGAACAAGTTGCAGGGTTCACTGTATCGGTCGCGAATTCGCAATTTCGTTTTCGGGCCCATTAAGGTTGATACCACAGAAACTGCCGCAACAATATAAATTCGGGTCGCGCGTTAACTGAAAGTGCTATAAAATCCATTAGCCATTCCTTGATTGGCCGTGGAAACTCGTCCATCGGAAACGGTATGGCTCGTGCAGTCTTGATGCTGTGCATTACCGTTGCATGCGGTTCGTCACCGACGCAACGTTGGCGAAGATTGATTTTTTCGATGACATTGGGAAAAAACTGCAAAAAGAGCATAATTACATCAATATACGCCATTGTTTCTGGACTGTGATTATAGATGGTCAAAATTTTGAGTTGAGACAAACAGTGTTTTCTTCAACATGGCATGATTGATAAATATTACTTTGACGTTTGTTCTAAGGAGTCACTCTTTCTTATTCTCAGAAAAGTGCTACAGATAACCAATTATTATTGGCCCAGAAAGATAACTTCTCTACCCAAGCGCCTCAAAATTTAAGGTTAAAGTATATTTCCCGCAGTAATGTCACACCACCCCTGATTATTAGCATAGTATTATTTGTTATTATAGTTTATTATATTAATATTTGTGATTGTCAGTTATTGCCATATTACAGAAATTATTGATCAATCAATCGAAAAGGTTCGGGGAGGAAGTGGGTCAATCGTTGTTATATTCACCATCACATACAGTTGTAGTTACATATTAACGATTGGTTTATGTAGCTGTTCATGATTCCATTGCCTCTTCGAGGAATTTTGCTTCTCTTTTTTCTTTTGGCCACGAAACAGAGTTTGGCCTTTTATATCATTTGGGTTCTTTTTTGCCTTTTCACAAATTACATGATTTTTGCGAGAATTTTGATGATTCTTAAGTATAAAGCAGTGGGTTTGTGAAAATCATTTGAACTGATAACTAAAGAATGTCGGCTTAAGGAACCACGCAACGAATTGACAGAAGTTGGGAGTTGTTGCCAAAATGCTGTTTTCTTTGCTCATGTTTTCCGTTTTTGTCGACAAGTTTTAGATACGGATGTTGCGCCCTATTAACTCCAATTTATATATTTTACATAAATTGGCAGTGTAATTTAAACTGAGACTATAGTCCAAAAATGCGGAGTCTTTCAAAAAAGTGGCCCTGAAATCGTAACATTTTGTATCAGACTCCGTCTTTTCCACTTTAATGTGGGGGAAAAGAGAGTTCGCCATGTTTAGTTCCTGCTTTATACATAAGTACTCCAGACCAAGGCGACTTACACATTCCCTTTTCTTCGCACATATTTTATTGTCTGTAAGTATGGCCTAGGTGTAGTGAGTGATAACCGATTTATGCAGTCACGAATGAAATTTGTGCGGAAATTCCAATAACTAAACATGCATTTGCATGTACATACTTAATAGTTGTTGGCACTAACAAGCCATTTTTCAGGCTACTTGGTGCTCCATAGCTATTTGGAAGGACCGCGAGGGCGTGAAGGACGACCCCTCACTTCATAAAATCGTCCGTTGAAACTGAAATACAAAATTAAAATACAGAGTCCTACCTCCTCCCCCACAACATTTCTAAACTGGCTTTGACATAATGCCTATATAGATTTACTAAATTCGCATAACTAAACATTGCTTGTACACTTAATATATACATTATACTGAAAAGTTGTGTCTGAGCGTGTGGGAAATCAATCTCTCCCGAGAGGAAGTCTTTTCCAGATCACAACATGTAATTTATAATGTATATAATGTATTTATAATGCGAATTTATGCGCAAATTTCATTTATTTATGCATAAATTGATTATCACTGTCACTGTTTTAAAATAATCCCTGCCTGCAGCCAACAAAATATTTCCGGAGAAAAGAGGGAATTTGTAATGTGATTTGTGGAATGTAAATCGCCTTTATCTGGAGTACTTGTATAAGCAGGAACTAAATATGGCGAAAAAGGTGTTAAGTATAGGTTATCATGCGATGGCGAGTACAATTAGGGATTAATAGTACGAGTGGCAAAATTTCCAAACATCACGAGTACTATTAATCCCTAATTGTACGAGCAACATCGCATGATTACTTGTTTATTATTAGCATGACAAAATTTCCGGGAATTTGTTTTTGTTGTACAAAATTTACACCAATAAAATAATTGAAACAGCAAAAACTAAAACAATTCTACTCCTCTCAATATCAGCATCAATAAACCGCGTTATATAGATAATATTTTAGATTTATATATAGATCATTATTATATCGTGGCGAAGGCCAGCTTAGTTAGCTCGCGTTCGGAATTATTAAATATTATTAAATAATAACGCATTAGACTTCGTCGCATGGATCGCCTTAAAATTGCAGGCAGAAATTTATTATTGGATAAATTAAAACAACCTAACCCACCCACCTACCCTGTGGAGATGGGAGATGCATGAGGCTATCTGCGCATCACTGCATCAGGAAAGCAAAGTGACAGTACAGACCTGAAAGCGGGAACCGTCTTAGTTTCTTTCTTCTGGCGTCGCCAGACCAGACCCTTGAGGATGTGGGGGGAGGGGACACAAAACGAAGTTCGTTTCTCAAATTAATTCTGCACGCTCAACACTGGCAAAAAAACCCTAATTTTTGTATAAATCATAGAATCAGAACTTTCTGCCTGTTAGAAATTAGAATCATCATACCCGCTTCCCCAAACTTTTCTCATCAGATTTAGGAAAATCTCAAAATTGGTTTTTAAAACACCTGGGGGGACTCGTCCCCCACAGTACACGGCCGGCCAGCCTCCAAAAAAGTGACTGTCGATGGCATTTTTTGTTACAAGCAGGAAACCACACTAACTGTTATCGGAGTGTGTTCACTTTGACGGTGAAAGTGGTTGCCATTCGTAATTTTTCTTTTTATGTACCGAAATTGGAAGGTTTTTATAACGACATCTCGATACATGGGAATCCATTTAAAAGCAGTTTTCGATATCATGGATTGATTGTAATTGGTTTACTACCTAATTAACATGTGCAAATTTCTCCTTTTCTTAATTGTCATAACTCAAAGTGACATGCTGATGAGAAAATGGTATTACTATTACACTTGTTAAAATAACTGTATGGAGGCGAGTTTCAAAATAAGGATGGATTTATTAGGACGAGTGGTTACCCAAAGGCTTAAATTCGTAAATTATTGCGTTTAATTTCGAATATTTACCGATTTTGAAGGTCTAGGTGTTGTGGTAAAACTACGTGTTTGCACGAACATGCTGTTTTTCAACCATTTACATGCCAAAACTTGACTGGCTCAACAGAAATATATTGTGTTACACGGGTGGCAACCGGGCGTGTAATACTGATTCGTATGTAAGCTAAACATATGTGATTGTTGCCTGTCTGTAACACAACAAAAACATATTGTTGTGGCTTCTTTTTGAAAGGTCGTGTTTTGATGTATTTGCGCCATGTTTCTTATTAGCATATCATTTTGAATTATACGAAAGAAGATTACCCGAGCTTTACAAACGTTAATTAGATAGTCAGCCAATTAAAATAAAACACTAATATAAAATACAGCATTCGACAACAATCCCATAGAAAAAACCTTTGTTTGGCAACCACTTACGGTTGGCAACCACTGTCACTCTCAAAGTAAACACTATCCTAAGATATTTTGCGTAGTTTCATGCTTGTAACAAAAAATGCCATCGATAGTGCTTTCTAGACACTTTTTTTAAACTTGGCCGGCCGTCTACAGTGCCCTCCCTGGTGCGCTAGCGCTCAATAGAGCGTCTTGTTTGAACTATATTTAGCGTTATCCATCATTATCACTATCATGAATATTTACTAACTTACTGACCAATCACAGACATTTTCCGCTTTTCAGGGGAAACCACGTGACCGCACAAGCTTTGCGTTTGGAAAAGACGGAGTCTTATAAAAATGGTACGATTTCAGGGCCACTTTTTTTAAAGACTCCGCATTTTTGGACTATACTGTAGTCTCAGTTTAAATTACAGTGCCAATTTATGTAAAATACATAAATTGGAGTTAATAAGGTGCAATGGAATACGTTGGTTCCGGGAACACGTTTCCTGGTACTGCTCCAATGACAAAGGTACGGTGTCGGCTTTGTGGAACGCCATAGTTCCCGCATTGAAGAACACTAAACGTACACTAAATCAAACCAAGAGAAAGAAAATTATACTTTTGCTCAAATATACTTCTTTGGATTATCGTTAAGACAACTGAGTGGTACATGTACGTTGTTAACTTAACTATAACCATGACACAAAGCTTTTTTCCAGGGTTCACCTCAAGGAAAGTAACTAAATGGTTTTCAAGGTTACTTAATTAAAATACCTAAAGTAGTTATACCAATACGATCAATTGGTAATTGTCAGTAATAACGTATTTGGTAATTTCATTTGAAAACGCATTGATACAAAGAAGGTTTTGTTTACATAGCTCAACTCCTATCCACCAAGTTAAGCATTATGTAACTCATTGGACTGTTGGAGGTGGGTTTCCCCTTTTTATTTAATTACATTACTGTAAGGCTATAGGTTTCGAAGAAAATAACTCAAGAAAAGTATTAAAGAAAGTGTCCCAATGTGCACGTGCATATAAAATGTTATGATTGTCAAATTGGGCAAAACAATGAATTGAATTAAAAAACAGTTTTGTATCAGATTCCCACCAACCCAGCACATACTGTAGCAGACAATCATAATTATAAAATAATAACTGGTTCGGTTGGAATGTCGCAAAACAGTAAAAGATACCCCAACAGCCCCAACCCAACAAGAAATTTCAGAACTTATTGCCCTTGTTATGAATATCAATGAAGAGTAACGACTTCACTGCAAACTGTTGTTATACAGTGTTAAAATAACATTAACACTTAGTTTAAGTAATCCTGAATTCAGCATTGGGGGGGGGGGTCCAAATTAACACATGCGGTTGCGGTCGGTCATCTTTCTTTTTAACAGGTTTTTACGGTTTTCTTGCAATTTTTCCCTTCAAATTTGACTGTTTAAGGCCGTTTCAGACGCTGCTGCACTCATGCACCGAACTTGTTATATTTGTTATATAGGAGAGTATTCGCGAGGGAATTCTAAATACAATTCTAAACTGAAAATAGGGGTAAATAATCTAATCCTAATAAATTACAGTAAAATTTTATTCCGGTTTGGCACATGCGTGGAGTATGCGGCATATGAATAAATGTCGCCCGAACGTCGCATAATGCAACTGGCTCTGACGAACTTCTGCCGAACTTACAGGGTATCTCGCCCGAAATTCTACTGTACCTAACTCAATCATACGTCGCTCTTCTGTCGCACCTAAATGGTCATTTAACTTCGGCCACGCTTGGCAAAAATGCACGCCAAAGCGCCAATCAAAAGTGTGACAAATTTTCTGCAAGTCCGTGCGCAAAATATCGAAAGACTGGTGACTAATTTCACTTCGAAAATTGCGCAATTTATTTTCGCCCTTGAACAATTAGGGTTATTCAAAGTAATACGAAACCTATTGGGGTTGATACCAAAGTTGCCATGGTTACGCTGTTTGCTTTGTTTGTGAAGGAGTCTTCTTGCAAGGCGTGCGAATGTCGCCCTTTCGCGAAATTTGCTAAAAGTTCGCAATTTTCTGCTTGCTTTAAGTTTTTTATTGTTGATCCGATTGTTAAACTTTTTCGATTTTGGTGAAGTCATATCGTTTTTGTTTTTGGATTTTCGTTAAACCACGGCGAAAAAATGCCGTTTGCACGAGGACATCAATATGAACTTTTCAATGTAGCCGAATATATGAAGCTCCAAAGAATGAATTGGAAAGCTATCGAGGAGATGAAAAAGCAGGCTCGGGCGAAGAAATTATTGCTTTAAAAACTAGATGAAAAGGTAAAATAACTTGTTTGTTAGTTAAGTAACTATATATCAACAAACGTCGCCAAATTCAGTGAAGTAGGCTATTATATTTTAACTCAAAAGCCGGTATTGTTTGTGTATTAAGCATTGTCTTTCTCATTCTGCCTACTATAGTTTATATATTCTTGCTATTTTTGCTTCTCCCAAATGTAAATAGAACCTATTCCATGGGTGATTTGAGAGTGCATTGTATCTATATACTTCAGTAATATGGCCATACGCAGAGAAGTGAACATTGTCAATAATATTTGATGTGCATGAGGACAAAATTATTGAAAAATATGACATGTATGTTGCATTTGACCAGACTAATTAGTGAGGGAGCTTGGAGATTATTTAGTAGATGACATTACTAGGCAGGTGGAGGCAGAACAGATTTACCATTACAAAACACTAGAGTGTGTAATTTCTGGTAGTGTTGAGACCTGGATTCATGCTCGTCCCTTTCTTATTAACACATAAATCCACAATGTGCTCTAAAGCACCCACTTTCTCATTTTACACTCTCTAACGCCAGCCAGTTTTACTCGTCAAGGGGAAAGTGTTGGGCATTAATGGGTTATCCAGACTATCTGCCCATGTCTCTAGCTTGTTAACCCACTAAGCCACATTGAGCCCTAAAGCAACCACTTTGTAATTTTACTCTGTCTTAGGGACTGTTTGTATGGAACCCGGGCTGACTCGCTTAACGGGCCAGCCCGCTTAGCGAGATCTCGCCGTGTAATTGATTTTAGGGTAAAAACTAGTGTGAGTTTATATGGACAAGCGGGCTGGCCCGGTTCCTGAGATCTCGCTTGAAAAAGGTGAGATCTCGCTTACCGGGATGAAAATTTCCCCATATAAACACTCGCTAACCGGGCCAGCCCGATTGCCGGGATGAAAGTTCAAAGAGATGCCGCCGCCAATTTGTCTGCGAGCTATTTTTAAGAATTGTCAAAACAATGTCAAATGGCAAAACAACAAAATCATCTCGCTTGCCGGGATGAAATTTTCTCATATAACCAGAAGGCAAATTTATCCCGCTTACCGGGCTGGCCTGGCTTTCATATAAACAGCCCCTTAGTAACCTTAGTTGATTTTACTCGTCAAGGGGAAAGTGTTTGAGATTAATGGGTTAAGCTTTCAATAGATTGCACTAATTCTATGCTTTCTTTGTTTCTTTCTTTAGATTCATCATTACATTACAACACCAGCTGGCAAAAATAGTCTTTATCCATACTTGTCCCACGAGGTTTGGGTAGTTCCAGATCTTTACCGCAATGCGCCCAACTTTGATGTTATACTCTGTCTATGCGTTCAATGAACAACTATATGCCAATCCTGACGAAGGGCTTTAGCTCGAAACGTCGAGATTTTGTTTATATCTTTTAGGCACACGCGAATCAACCCTAATTTGTCTCTATATGTCCGTGGCCGACGCTGAATTTAAGTCTACTATATGCCAATGCGCCTTGTTCTCCAATTAAGCTGCAGTCTGCCTCACTTTGTTATTTTACTCTTACTTCTCAATTGGGAAGGGTCTTGCACTCTAATGGCTTAACGAAACCACATGACATATATGTCTTGTTAAACGGTTAAGCTGCAATGCACCACACTTTGTTATTATACTCTGTCTTAAAATATTCCAGAGGATAAAAACTTGTGAAGGGATGGGATTTTGAGCAATAACTATGATACTGTACATCCAATATTTCTTGTTAACTCTTGTTACTCTGTCTAATGGGTTAAATTATAGAGTGAGCCAATTGAACAATCTTAGCAAAAAAAACACTGCATTTGACAACAACCTTGAATATTATATTTTCCAAAATACTTTAAATTTTACAGCATATTGTATTAGTATTTGTATGTACATTTCATCCCAATTTTTAAGTACATTAGTTTCAGTACAGTATGTTAAACACCATAATTTGTAGATGACACTTCTGAGAAATAAAATCATGTATAAAACCCAGTTGTTTGTATTGTCTACTAAAAATGGCTTACTGTGCAAAGTGGGTATAATATGATCTCAATTTTACACAGTAAACCATTTAGCATATTGCCTGGAAGTGGCTTATTGCCTGATTTGCACTATTCAGAGAAAATTAACAGGCTTTGAACCAAGCGGAACAGATTGGTGTCTGTTTATATGGAGGCCAATCAGCTGCCATATCCGGGCTAGCTCACATTGCCGAAACAACTTTCACCTATGTTTACATGACAAATACAGTACCAACCCAGTTTAAACCTGAAACCCGTTGAGTCAAGAAATGATCTCGCCTAGCCAGGACCAGTCCTGGTACTCAGCTGGCCCCAGATAAACAGCCTCTTAGATAAGTTTGGTGCAACGATCAGCTCAGTGGTGGCATAAATATAGGTAAATTTTGTTTACAAATTTCATTAAAATTTGTCTGCAAGAATGTATCTACATGTTATTAAGTTTGAAAATTCATAGGACCTAAAACCATGTTTATAAATATATATGCACTGAAAATCTGCATAATAGGTACACATTTGTAAACAAAATTTCTGATCTATAAAATACTACACGTAGTTATGTATATATAAGAGGAATCCTATAAGTATAGGTGAAAAATAAAGATAGAATAGAATCTGAATGTTTGAAGTCAATAATTAGATGTACCAAAGCATATTCGTACCCAATTTTTCCAATCTTGATTAAAAACTTTGTTGATTATTTCGTTCCTTGTGAATTACTCAGTCCTTTTTTGTCCGCATTTTGAATGAATACCACCGAGTACTTTATAATTTCACTCGAATAACCACCGGACATTAGATATCGCATATTGGCGCTTTGGCGTGCATTTTTGACAAGCGTGGGCGCATGAGTGGAGAGGCGTACGTCTGAAACGGGTCTGATATTTATTCATAATATTCAACCAAAGTTAAAAGATGCCAACCGGCTATCTCCAAATTTTAACGGCAAAATACGAAGCTTATTGTTCCGTTCAAGACAGTCAAATCAAGATTAACTGCGGTAAAACCTTACAATAGTTTAACCAAACATTTACCAAGATTAAATTTACCATGACAAAACCAAAATTTAGCCGGTTACCGCAGTTTTTGTAAGGCTGCTTCTAAGCGGTATTTTATATTGCTTGATGCTTCGACAAATAGAGCCAAAACCTTGCTTCCTGGCTCCCCGCCAACTTGGGCTTATGTGTTTGTTATTTCATATGATTGTAAATGCGCAACACATGTACGTATTTCACGCAAACATTATTCGAAAGAAATAATTATTATGAAAACAAAACTTATCTATGATGTATAATTTTAAAGATATTCTCTACACACCTGGAATCCACCTGGCTTTGGGCAGGTTGTTCTCGTTGGAAAATAACCATCCCAATTTAATATTATGTATTTTCCAACCCAGTTGCAGTTTCGATTTGCGGTGTTTGGTAGTGTCCATAGTATTAAAGTATCAATGTGACAACTGTCCCACTTCTCGCATGCTGAACCCTCCACACAGCGACAGAAGCCATGTGTTTTTGCCAGAGGAACCGTTCTTCTCGTCATGATGAGTATAAATTCTAAATTTATAATTTACAGTTTGCTCATGCGTGGAAAATTTAATGCGGGAAGAAACTAAGAAATAATGAAGAATGAGGTGAGAGGAAAACGGAGACAGTTATAATTAATTCATATTGTGTATCTATATCACCGAAAAGACAACCACAAAACAGTATCTATTTGTTATATCAACAGTAGCCAAACAATAGCATAATATACATGAAACTAGAAATAAGAGCTTACCTTTAGCCATATTCACAGTGTGTTGCAATCCATCCATTTGATAAATATGAGAACCGACACAAAAACTATTAAAAAGAGGATGAAAATTCCAATGTAAAATGTCAGTCTAAACTATCAACACAATGTGTTACAACAACACCCAGGAGTCTATGGAACGCCATGTGTCCAAAAATTATTTAACGTTAATTATATCATATCATGACCAAAAATGTCATTATATACAAATAATTTATTAACGAATATATATTATATCAAATCATGACTAACACGGATAATTCATGATTTGATATCATGTTGATTAGCATTAGTCGTTATATCATACAATGAATTTCCGTTAAGTCATGATATGATACAATGCAATTTCGACAAAATCGTTATTTAAAATCATAAGCATTTGCGCAATTCTTATTTCATATAATGTTAAGGCGTTACACATATAATAAAAATGCGCCGAAAAGTCATTATTTCATATAATGTTCATGGGAATGGTTCGAAACCTGCCAATTGGAAGGAGAAGGCGCCAAATTAAACTATAAATCTCTTCTTCGAGCGCTCTCAACGGCAAGCTTTTTACATATTTTAATTATTTAATACTCTTTAAATCGATTAATCATGGCGAGTGGCGAACGTGGTTGGGAAGAGGCAATAACCAGAGCTGTTCAAGGGGCAGTTAGATCCGTAATGAATGGCAGAGGTCGTTCATCAAGCCAGTCATCGCATTCGTCGTCAAACTCGACTAGCAGTACTTCAAGCTCAAGCGTATTAAACCGATAATATACAAATGCCAACGTTTAGAAAGAATACACACCTGGTTTGATACGTTTCGGCTTGAAGTACTTGTGCTTGTGCTAGTCGAGTTTGACGACGAATGCGATGACTGACTTGATGAACCACCTCTGTCATTCATTACGGATCTCATGCACCTATCAATAGAGACCTTAAGATTGAGGTTTAGAATTTTTACTTCAAACCTCAAACTGCAGTTTGAGGTTAGACGTCAGAGGTAATAAATTTTGAGGAGATTAAGATTGAAGTACAAACTCTGAGATGTCTTTGAGTATAACTCTGCCATCTTGTCTTGAAAGCTGTGCTTTATAGTTTTTTCCAAGCTTAGTTTATTGTTATTTGTTTCAAAATAAGTGCAATATGAAGCTAAGATGATGTTTTAAACATTTATTCTAGTAAAACTAAAATATAGGTTGATATTTTCGAAAAATATCCTGAGGGATTATTCATACGAGAAAACAATTTCTACACGTTGAAAACCTGAACATTTACCGCAAATTCGACCACGGGAGTCTAGTCACGTGATCGCTAGCGGTTTGCGGTTTGAGGTATTCGTAAAAATACGTCAATCTTAAGGTCTCTAGTGTCTTCCCCCAACGGGGGGAGTGCGGGCATACCCAGGGGCTATTGACATTTTTAAATAAATTTAGTCAATAATCGATCCCCATCCCCTCTCGAGGGCTGTATGGAACTGTCAATTCATATTTAATGCCCCAGGGTTGGAGATGGAGCATTTTTTATCCCTGGGATATCAGTTTGAGCGAAAGACCAACAGTATATAAATATTATCTGGATAAAATTTGGCACCAAATATATGCATTTCTGTATGGCATAGAGGCAATTAAATCAGTCAAAAGTATACATTTTGACTGATATTTTGGCCAGATATTTATTAATATAAAAATAAAACAAAAATTTTAAACAGTGTTTGAACACACGCTTGACTAGTTAAGTGAAAAATAATAGAAAACAATGCGACAAAATAATTTTCTTGTAAAACAAAATATAAATTAGCATCTTTGTTGCATTATAAAACAATTTACAGAAGCAGATGGTGTGTTTGAGAATGGGTATAAAAAGGATTCTTATCCTTGATCTTTTTATTCTCCGTTAGTTTAGCCATTTTGTATTTAAAACGATCAGATAGTCAAAAATCCCCACCCTCGGGAAGGTGCGCTGTGTCAAAAGAATACAAATGTCCCCTACACGGGCATTAACTTAGTGTTGTCAATTGCCCGTGTATGCCCGCACTCCCCCCGTTGGGGGAAGACATTGATAGGTGCATAACTGCCCCTTGAACAGCTCTGGTTATTGCCTCTTCCCAACCACGTTCGCCACTCGTCATGATTAATCGATATAAAGAGTATTAAAATATGTAAAAAGCTTGCCGTTGAGAGCGTTCGAAGAAGAGATTTATAGTTTAATTTAGCGGGTTTCGAATCATTCCCATGAACCGGAAGTTTATGACCGGAAGCTCATACGCACGACGTAATAATTGATTTTTGGACAGTTTTGAATTTTTGGACAGATGGCGCACCGCGCAATTGCTTTATATGAAATAATGACTTTTCGGCGCATTTTTATTATATGATATAATAAAAAAGTGCTTTTTCATTATATCAAATCATGAATCAACTGAAAAGTCATTATTTGATATCATAGTGTAACGCCTTAACGTTATATGAAATAAGGAATTGCGCAAATGCTTATGATTTTAAATAACGATTTTGTCGAAATTGCATTGTATCATATCATGACGGAAATTCATTGTATGATATAACGACTAATGCTAATCAACATGATATCAAATCATGAATTATCCGTGTTAGTCATGATTTGATATAATATATATTCGTTAATAAATTATTTGTATATAATGACATTTTTGGTCATGATATGATATAATTAACGTTAAATAATTTTTGGACACATGGCGTTCCATAGGAGTCCATGTAAAGATCAAGTCCCCATGTTATGTAGGCCAAAACATTGAGGGTCTGTAAAGGTGTAATTTCTTATGTAAATTGTTTACAACTTTACAACATTCTATTGGTGTATGGATAAAAAACTTTGCAAACAATATAATTTTATTTCTACAACCTGTTCAGAATTTACTTGCACTACTGTAGTTGCAAGGCACATGCAAGACTACAGCAAGTTTTACGCAACTGTTTTAAGAGTTTGAATGTTACAGGGATTATTCTAACCTGGATTTGCTACCACTTCTTGGAGTTGTAAAAATATGTCTGGAGTTGTCAATGGAAATTGCTGAAGTTGTTATTTTTAACTTTTATTTCCAATTTAAACAAAAGATCTATTAAACTGTACTTTGTCTATTAAATATACCATAATTCCTTTCAACAGGTTAACAAGTAATTTACAAGGAAGAATTGATATTAACCTTGAGATAAGACCATTTCTGCTGAATCGGAATGCCATATAAGCATCCAGAGGGAGTGCCCGGGGGCCTGGTCCCCTGCCCTTACGGGATATTGTCATCCCTAATTGGGAAAATTAAGACTAGTTGAAGGCATTGGAATAACATGTCATTATTTTTTAATTTAAATTTTATTTTATTATTTTTTTAGTGTTTTCGGTTGTTTTTGTTTTAGTCATGAGTTATATGTGCTAAATGATGATTTAAGATCACCAAAACTTTATAACATCACCCCCAAAATTAATTTTAATTAATTGAGCGGATATTAAGAACTGATTTTAGCACAATATTAAATTTTGTTGGCATCTCACTCGATTGAATAATAGTTGAAGGGTTTTTGTAGATGGAAATTATCGAGTGTAAATTCTATACGTTTATTAGACCTAACCAGGAACAGTTGCGAAAAATGCAACTATAGGTCCCTGGCAGGAATTGAACCTGCGGCCCTGCGATTCCGGTGCAGCGCTCTAACCAACTGAGCTACAGAGTCCAGCTGTCGAGCTCTAACCACAAGTTCATGTATATATATATATGATGGTAATGCCATGTTAGGTTATGGGTAAATATTAAATTTTGTTGGCATCTCACTCGATTGAATAACAGTTGAAGGGTTTTTGTATATGGAAATTATCGAGTGTAAATTATATACGTTTATTAGACCTAACCAGGAACAGTTGCGAAAAATGCAACTATAGGTCCCTGGCAGGAATTGAATCTGCGGCCCTGCGATTTCAGCACAGCTACTTTCAGAGGTGCCACATAAGAACATTTGGTTAGATGCGGTTCTTCCTTGTTAGGATGGCATATGTTTTGTATTATGTCATTGCTTCTTTCTCTGAACCCACAATTTCCTGTATTGAGCCTGGAAATGGCCTCCAGACCTTTCCAAACCTTAATAGTAGTGTCGATGGGAACGCTGTAAGTAGGATACTGTTTTAGTGAGTGGACCCCCAACAATTGATACTTAAAACCATTCAATATAGATGGTTTGTGGGCATCAGATTCCTAATTTACTGGAGTTGTAATATTTTCTTAGAATAATCCCTGGAATGTTAAATACTTTCTACAAACTGTTACATATTTTTGAAACCTGATAAATGTGAGTCCGATTTTCCAAAATAGGCTGTTCGGCATAGATTTTTCAAAATAACACCATTATATCATGCAACCCACCTTCTTTCATTGCACTGATACTGACTAGGTCCATCCATAATTCTTTTGGCAATAACAGTTTTTCGGTAAGTGTAAGTACTTGAATATTTTTCATCAACTGAGAGTCAGAAATGAATTGTACAGTATCATATGAATTGGCTGAACAAGGATAGCATCTATCAATATCCATTCCTAGAAATACACATATTAAATTTTAATTCATAGTGTCAAAGTTGTAACCATTACTCACATTAGATAATACAGTGTCGTTGTATCATGCAACTATTAGCCAAAATACTAATGTCCAGAGCCTGAAATGACGGGGTCAGACATTTTCAGGCCAAATCACAGGAAACCCAGGTTCTCCTTATGCCTGGATAGCATTATCCTCCCGAACCTTTGCGGCTTTGCCCACCTTTGCCTGTGCCCTGACCTTTGCTCTGCTTGAATTAAAGGGAAGGAAGGAAATATGGCACACAAAATCACTCAGACCTTTGATGCGTAGCTGTAAACTATTGTTGATTTTCTTTTATGATATGTACAGTACCGTTCATGGGAAAGTTAACAATCTTGCATCTCATCCCGCGGGATGGGATATTCATCCCTCAGGACGGGAATCCCGTCCCAAGGGTACGGAAACCTGTCCGGCGGATAAGAATCGTACCGGCATGCTACAATTTTGCATAAATGAACAAAAAATAAAGAAAACTACAATAATAAGATCAATGATTGTTACATTTTCATTTAAATTTAGGATAGCATGTTTTTGGTAAGTTGGTCAAAGACATATTTTGCAAAGACATTTTGAGATTGTATGTTAAGCGTCATTAGCGAATATAAAGAAGTCAAAGACGATATTTATAACCTATAACTGTGGTTTGGGACAAATATCAAAAACGATAAAATTATAAGTACACCCTAGAACACGAACGGTTATGAAAATGAAAGAAATCTGCATATTTTGACGAATATTGCTGACATCTTGATAAATACCGCATATGCCATATGAGTCGCTCACAACTAGCAAGACAAAAATTGGGAAAGTAAGTGTAAACTATGGTATATAATTTCAGACTAGGTCTTCAAAATTTAAATTATTTCCGAATAAAATTTCAGTCATCAGAGAACAAACACAATGAAATTTTAGTGCACAGGTTATTAAAATAACTTTCTTTATATAAGTTAACTTATTATATGGCAAAGTGCTTGTTTTGGTGAATCTTAATCTGATTGGTCGCTGACGAGGCAGGATTTTCTATTCACATTTCAAACCAATAAAAGCATTAAAATCCTTAAAAAATTTAAAACAATGAAAAATAAACGGAAATACGGAAGGATAACTACAAGGGATAAAATCAAGTTTTGTTGGCTCAAGTCGAAATATTAAGGTAAATTTTACGATGTTTTGTAACTAAAACAGTCAAGAATATTTTACATGCAAAGTTGTTTTTCTCCTTGATCCGATAGCTCAATATCACTATATTTTCTATTAATTTTATATTTTATTCTATATATGGTACTGTAGAGTAGTTTTACTAAGCTAAGATTAGATAAATTTGTAAAAAACTAAGACAAATTCGTATCTTTGAAATTATTTTGACATTTGAAAATGACCGGCTTTGAGTTTCGGACTTTGTACTTTGCCCTGGCGTGACCAATGTTTGGCAAAATGAATTGTTTTGTGTTGTCTGAAATGCCATATAATAAACAACTTACTAACTTCGACTGTTCGGTCTGTACGGTAAAATATCAAGCCTCGGTCTTGCTGTATTGACCTCTATCGCTCGGTCAATACAGCAAGACCTCAGCTTGATATTTTACCGTACAGACACGCTCAGTTAGTAAGTAGTTAATATTGCTAATACTTTTATCCAAACAACGAGTTTTTCATCACCAGTGATCGAAATCCCATCCCTCGGGAAAATTTCCCGTCCTGCTGGACTGGAATCCCGTCCCAACGGCACTGTTAACTTTTACATCAACGGTACTGTATGATCTTTTTAAAGTCTTAATATCGGTATCACTGTCAAGACCGGTGACAGGGGGGAAGACGGGGGAAATACCCAAGGCCTAGGAGGTTCAAAGGGTCCACGAGAAGTTGGGCAAAGATGATTGCATCACTTCTCAAACCTTTATGTTCACATACAGTGTTTGTTCAATACATTATACATGTCTGGAATAAATGGTATATAGTTATTTGTAATGTGGCAAACAGCACAGATCTGTAAAAACCAAACCCATCAATGGCAAAATACTGTATACTGCATGTATATACAACTGCGATTTTCTTTCGTTTTTTGTGCACATTTTTTACTGTTGTGAAATGCTACGCTTGAAAGTTCGAACATAGCTTTTAAAATGTAAAGAAATGACCGAAATTGCTAACGCTTCAACGACAGCATGACTGTAAGAATATTCAATCCATATATAAAATAATTATTTAAAATTGTATACATTCTATGAACAGTATGAAAAGAAAATAATAAAAATCAAAAGAGTGATATTGTATTGTATTTATATTGTACATGGAGAAATTAAACGACTTAAAGGTGGCCAGCTTTTTTTGACAAAGCTGAAACAGAAAGCCACTTGTCCAAACAGGCAACCAAAAATAAAGTTTTACTACCCTGTAACGATTTTCAGTTGTCCCGTGCAGACGGCACGTTGCACCACTGAAACCAAACTTTCTGGAACTTAGTTGTAACCCATAGACGGATTTTCAGATTTTGCTCTGGGGGGCGGTGCCGAAAATTTAGGGGTGCCAAAAATTTGGGGAGGGATGAGGTGATCGACAGGGTTAGTGAGCAGCTGCAGCCGGGTCTGGCAGAAAAATTTGAGATTTTTCAAAGAAAAACGTCGGAATGACGTTTTCTGTGGCAACTTGAGTATGGATGTTGCCCCTTAACAATCTTAAAGAATATACTGTTTTTACTGATCTTTTATTCTTTAAAATCTTAAATATAGTGGCATTGCATTCTATTTTGGTATTGTATCAGTATGTATGATATATGTAGCCTGTGTGGCCGCCCTCGTTGGAGGGAAAAGAACAGGAAAGAGGCCTGCAAGAAAACCCAGCTTTCATGACTAAACGCCTAATAAAGGCTCATTAAAATTGACCAATACAAATGCAGCTGGACTATAGGGGAAACCCCAAACCGAAGAAATGTTTCGCTTGTGCATAAACATGTCAATCAACACGAAGAAATGTAATAATATATTCCTGTGTGCGTAAACATGTCAATTAATTCTTGGTGTTTACCAATCAAATTCGTTCAAAAATTGAACGGCGTTTAGTCATGAAAGCTGGGTTTTCTTGCAGGCCTCTTTCCCTGTTCTTCTTTTCCTCCAACGAGGCCGGCCACGCAGGCTATGATATATGTGTCAGGCCCGATCAAACGAGAACGCCAAAGTCATTGCAAGTAAACTTGTTTTGACTTGCGTTGACTGCGATGAGACGATCAAACGATACACAAGAAATTTAGGCGATTTAGCCCGAGTGCTTTTCTTTCATGTTCTCACTCTCATTGGAAACATTTTCGTCGACTTTTTCCAGTTTTTCGGTGTTTTTTTAAGCCATTTGGAACAAACGGTATTCGACTTCGGCATTTCCCGCTTTTTTTAACAACCACAGAGATAAACAGGGCGCTAGCACAGAGGACTAGGGACTAGTCTAGCTTTATGTTACCATGGCAACTGGTCACAAAAAACTTGCTTGAACTTGCGATTGGTGTTCAAACATGTCGCAAGTGCTCCAAGTTTACAAAAACTTTGAACCAGTTCAAATCATTCTCAAGCTAACGCAAGTCATCACAAGTTGGTGGTCAAACAAGGCACAAGCAAACGCAAGTAAAAACTTGCGATGACTTGCGTTCTTGTTTGATCAGGCCTTTATACTTTATATCTGCATATGTTGCATGTTTTAATTTACTGCCATTTACTGTAATTAAGAGTAATTCAAACCATAAAACAACAAAATTTTGCCAGGACATAATACTGTAGAGCCAAAATCGCCCAGATAAAATTATGGCCTGACAAATGTATCGCCCAGTATCACTCTCACACCAATTATCGCTGTGTATTGCCATGCTCATTATCACCCTTGTCTCGCCCAATTTTATGGCCTGAATATGATTTTTGGTAAGTGTATACATGATAGAAGCTCGAAAATGTCTTGTGATCATATGAACATGCTTAGGTGCAAACGACTGCATGTAAACATTTGCAACTTTAACATCTTGAATATCTATACACATCAAATCTAAAACCATATTTTAACTCCGCTATATATTATTTCCCTGATACTATGTATTATTTATTGATTATATTTACAAAACGGATGCAGGTTGTCAAAATGAATCGAAAAATGTGTGGTCGAGGCCCTCAGCTATTAAATCTGAAATTCTGATTCGAGCAGACTGCACACATAATGACACATAATAACACATCAACACATCTAATGTTCAACCACATAAATATCCAAAGACTATGTATTACCTCTACTCTTGAATTTAATGCTGTTACCACATACCAATGCTTTCATCATGGTTCCACAATCTTATATTATCTCGCGTACAAATATGAAACGGCATTATTCCTCGTATTTCTGGCATCCTCGGCATAATCAAGAAGTAAATATAGACTCCTGTCTAATCTTAATATCAATCTCGCAAAATGTAGCATCATTTTATCCTTTAAAACACAGATTGAACAGGATTCAAATGTTCACACACAAAAACTCAAAATTAGAAGCAATCTAAAGTCTAAACGGTTTTAACTTGTTTCCATCTATCAAACTGACGTTACGCAATTTTCCCGATTATCAAAGATTTTCATATTCGTTTTTCTTGGTTTTTCTTCATCAATTTGGTTAGGTTTAGGTTAGGGTTAAGTTTAGGGTTAGGTTTTGGGTTAAGGATTTGGGTAGGTTTTGGGGTTAGGGTCAGTTACAAAGTTTTTAACTTTACTTCAAAGTTGAAAAAATGATGTAATATCAGTTTGGTAGATGGAAACAAGTGACGACCGACACAAATCTGAACATAATTTCCGAGCTAAGCGCAAACCAACTGATCTATATCATATAACAGGATAACTGGATAAAACCTGTGGCTGAAAGTGGATCTTACCATGCGCGTATGAATTCAATTTTTTGTTGGTTATCGTGATTCGTGATAGGTAAAAAATTTTAAGCGGGACCGTTGGTGGAATTCCGTCGTCAGCGGCGTACATATGAACCTAGTGTTAAATTTGGCGCCCCTAAAAGTTAGTTCGGTACGCCCCTGGATAAAATTGTCGCTAACATGAAAACAGTTTCAGTAATTTGTTTTCATCCCGTCTCTGTCATTGTTTAAAACGGTAGTTTTTGCAGTCGCAGCTAAAACTCTTAAGTTATAGATTGTCGTAACAACGGGAACCATATAAAAAATATGTTGTTGTGCCGCAATAGTAGCGCGCGGTATTGTTTGAGAATTTTAATTTAAAAATTTAAATTTTAGAATTAAATACTAATCCCTTGGTGATTTTGGCGCCCCGCCTGCATTTCGGCGCCCCTCTTGAAACGATCGTTGGTGGGGCCGTGGCTCCGGCCCCCACGCCACTGATGTGGTCCACTGCAAGCCCCCTTCCCCCCCTCCTCCAATGAACGGTCCCAAAAGCCTTTCCATCAAAATTTTACAAATTTCCAATTTCTCGATCTTCAGCTAGGCGATTAAGGGCCTGTTTATATACATTTAAATTGAATTAACACGTCAACTATTAATTGACACACGTTTTTACTTTTTAGCTTCAATTTAATTGCTACAAACTATAAAACATTTCAAAAATTTGCGAAAAATGGCAACGGTAAAGACAGTTACATTTAGTTTACCTACTTGTGAAAATATATATTTTCGCGACAATTTTTATTTCCGTACTGCTTGCTTGTGCGCAGGAACGACGCAATATATCGGCATATTTGAGGCAATTTCCCTATAAAATTATAGCCATTGTTTTCTCCGGACGGAGAAGTTTTCCTCGAGTTTTTCTTGGTCACAGCGAACTCGATGCACTAAATTTTAGGAGAAAAATAGTTTGTTCCTAAAATGTAATGCATTGAGTTTGCGATGTTTTTCGTAATTGCATTCAAATTTATACTGGCCGTGTAACGGTTCGCAGTGTGGACTAAAACTGACGTACGGACCGCGTTAAATTGACTTTTGAGGGACTGAAACTGACGTACGGACCACGTGAATAATATGTCAATAATATGTGCTTAAAATATGTGTGTTTGTGACTGTTTTACTGATGACTTGATATATAGTTAATATATTAACTATGCTTGATATCAGAGCACCGTCACTAGTAAGAAAGTGTTGGCTGATGCCTATGTAGTTTAATTACATGTGTATTTACATATATGACTAACAAGAATAATGCTAGCCTGTGTAATATATAAATCATCCAATTCCAGGTTGGCCACGTTGGACAAAAATGTGCATTATAGCATTCCTCACTATTGTTCTCTGGTGTTATGCAATTTCATGAGCATGCACCGCTGTCCATCAGTCCATGAAGATAGAGATTGTTGCTTTTGAACGTATATAAAGAACTGATCACTGATCTGGAAATAATACTGGATAACGCAACCATGCATTATATACATTGCCAGACAATAGAAATCTGCCATTACTAAGGGACCAACTATGCAGGAAAATGTTTTCTATTTCTTTTTAAAATGTCTTCAAACTCAAAAAATTCCAGATTGCCACATTATTTTAACATATGAAACATCAAATATATTTCAGGCAATACATTTCTAACATTATATGCTAAAAATCTTGTCAGATGGTCCCTTATTAATGGCTGACTTCTGGCTTCATTTTTAGATACTAGACCCAGTAGTATTTTCCAGATCAGTGGAATTGATCATATGACTTGAGCTGACAGGGCAGACAGTTAGCTTGCCAGTTCCACGAACCAGTTTTAGCTATGGTTTTGATAAATTTTTGATATTCTCTTCTGATGGAACTGGGCTAGCCTAGCTCTAGAAAAAGACCAGATCCTCAAATTGCTACACTAATATGGAAGCTTTGAGCAGGCCTGGCAGTAAGGCTAAACGTGTGCTTCAAAGCATACGCACCAATCTTATTTTCTTGCCAGGCTAGGAGGGATCAGCTGCTTCATGTGAAGAAATAACAAACTGACCTGGCAAGACAAGCTAGTCTAGTTTGCTTTGTCAGACAAACTCATGTTAACAGTTTTTAAAACCATAATCATATTAATAATTATGTACTGTACTCTCTTGGTAATGCAATTTGTAAAGTTTATTTAAATACATTTATATACATTGTTTTTGTTGTTAATATTAAATTGTTTGGAAAGTTTAGTGGTGTAGAAGAGGGGGTGCTTGAGGGCAGAGCCCCCCTATATTACTATTACAGGCATGACTGAATATGGTACAAAGATGCCAACATGGAATTAGGATGTTACTTCTAAATTAACCTTAATTGTCATGGAAATTTAAAGCAGGTTAATCCTACAAACGTTATTTCAAATCCTCATGACAATATCGCAAGATAACTTCCTACAAAAAGAAGTTCAGATAAATCAAAATTATATTCAGACTATGATAAATTGTTTACAACAACAAAGCTTGTCAAGTTTGTGATACATCTTGCTTGACAGTTTTTGTAGATGAAAATGTCAGGCGAAAAACTATAGAAATACTTTAGACCTAGTACTGTAACCAGGGGCAATTCCAAAAATGTAACTGTAGGCTGGTGCAGCGCTCTGAACACTAGGCCACAGAGAAAGTTCACAAGGTAAGGGGTGATGTTAAGTGTATGGTACTAGGAGGGTAACTTATTTTAAATTTCGGACATCTTGCCTGCATGATCCTACAAACTCCTCTTTTATTTGGCTCCCTTTATAAATCCCAGTCAAAATACTCAGATTCCCTGCAGAATCCCTCACCAAAATTGCCCCTACCCCTCTAGAATTCAAGCTCCTTGATAGGGAGTACAGCTTTTTAATAAATGGAACTGCCAAATCTTTGACACAACTTTGGGCTGCACACAAACAAACTAGACTTTCATAATATAACAGTGCTAATTAAATTGCTTGTCATTTTCTTTGAGCTAAATATTTCTCTTTTAAAAATATTACAGTAAAATATACATCACTTGGCCCTGCCATGTAGTTTACTTTTAATACTTTGTTGCAATTAGGGCCTGTTCATATGATCCCGCTTACCGAGACGTCTCGCCTACCTATGATCTCGCCTCCTAGTACTTTTACTATAAAAATTTACATCATGTTCATATGAGAAAGCGGGCTGGCCCGCTTGGCGAGATCTCGCCTGTGAGAGCTGAGATCATAGGTAGGCGGGATGAAAAATATTCCATATGAACACGCCAGCCCGCCTACTGGGATGAAATCAAGAAACCAAATTTCCGATTTTGCCGCTTAATTTGACGATTTTTACGTAGTTTTATGTTTGTTTTAGAATCAAGCATGAAATATGTTGCTAAACCAATGCTTTTTATTGCAAAAAAATAAAAAGCAACAACAAAATCGTTAAAATATTTGTGTTGCGAGTTTTGAACTTTGAGAACATAACAAAATGTACATGTTTTGCAACGGTATAGCTAATTATAGAACAACATTGTAATTTAATCTCGGCAAGAGGGATGAAAAACTCCATATGAACACACAGAAATATTCGTCCCGCTAGACGAGACGTCTCGGCAAGTGGGATCATATGAACAGGCCCTTACTACACAAATCCTTAACGGCTAGAGAAATGTAAACAAGGAAAGGGGTACATAACATTTCATCTGTGTTTATATAAATGCTAGTGAATAAATATGTATCCTCACCTCATTTCACTGCAGTAGGTTGTCTCTCTTGTTCAAACGTTTATGTTTAATAATATTATGATTTGCTTCATGGTCGCGCAGCTTTCAACCGGTTCGAACAAACTTTCCGGGACTTCTTGGGGTTGCCTGGCCAGCTGGAGAACGTCTGCCGTAAACATGCCAGTACCCGTGGATTCAGCTAATGCTTGCGTTTAGCAAACAAATAACAATCACGACGTTCCCAATACTGGTTGAAAGAACTGTAACCTTGTCATCAAGGCTCTTTAGTATATGGACAAAACATTAAACTTGAAATGCCTTTCTAAGAAATAACAGTGTGGCCAGTTTCTAAACATTCATTATGCGAAACAGCGACTAAATTATGCTAAATTGAGATAAATTATGCTAAATTGAGATAAATTATGCTAAAAAGTGGAACCGTTTAAATTTACTTTAAAATGTCACTATTAATAATTTGAAAGGTTGTAAAATGAAATCATTTTAGTATTTTAAACAAGCTACAGTGCTGCTGGCATCTTCATTCTTGCAAAGTTCGGGTGAAAGCCATGCAGCACGAGCACAGAATAACTTCAAGCATGTAGGCTAAGCCAATGCAATGATGTCATAATCGTCAATCGTCATGGTAATGAAAATGAGAAATGGAGCAAGAATACAAGACCAGGGACTAGTCTGACTGTCTGAGCTCATTAATTTGGCTATAAATAACAAGTATTGGGGAGATGTCCTAACATTATGCTAACATTATTCTGATCCTGTAAATTTATGATAGAATTATGCTACATTTTCATTATGCTAATACACATCTCCAAATGATGAAATTATGCTAAACGAGCATAATTTTCACTATGCTAAATCTGGTCACACTGCTAAGAATGAAGGCAATTTCAAGTCACCGTATCACACAAAACGTTTCTCTGACAACTCCTAGGTGTCTGCCATTTTAGAAAATATTTAGCATATTAAAATCACTAAATCAAAACCAAAATATATTACACCCACTATATCTGGGTGTTCGAAGTTCATGTGACCGCCCGGATCCAGCGCTATTTCCCGCCGTCCCAAGTCCCAATAACAAAAAAGGGAAATGTCCTGGGAACGAGGTTGAGATTTGTCCCTTTTTGTCAATATTTTGAATATTCCACATTTTTTCTTGAAATGTTCTTCGTTTTCCTGGAATTTCCTTCCAATTTCCTTCAAAATTTCATTTCCTTCAATTTTTCATCATCTTGTAAAAATTTCCTTTCAAAAGGAATTTTCCTTCACAAGTGGAACCACTGTCAGGTAAACAATGGTAATGACTTGATTTTGCATAACATGAAGTACGACTTACATCTCAAAAGACAGCGTTATTCAAATTCGACTATCAAATTAGTTATTGTTTGCTTGAATACATCCTACTTTGAAATAGAGATCAAAAAAGGCCTCGTTACTGTCGTTAGAGGCAGAGAGCTAACGTTAGGGAGCATACATGGAATGTGACGAGAATATTACGTTAAGATATGTCCGCAATGTTTTTTACAACCTCCTCGATATCATTCAAAACGATGAGTTGCATGAACACCAGGTGAAGGATTTCGGAGATCGAGTGAATTTATTTTACGTATCTCTTTTTCATCAAACCGAAGGTGAGCGCTGATCGAAGTAATTACCCGTAAAATTTCCAAACACAGATAATTTCATAATCTAATCACAAGTCTTCGGTTCTTTTAAATAGGAATTCTCCCTGCGAACAAGATATCTCCTGACCTAGAGGCAGGTGTACCAAGACAACCAGGTTAGTAGTGTAATATAGATACGGGAAAACATATAAATAATCACTGCATTGTTATACATCAAGTCGTTCGTGTTTTAGGCCAAGTGTCGTGTTTAAATAATCAAGTCGTTCGTGTTATATATCAAGTTATGTTGCATATTTTTTGTATCAAGTTCATTGTGTTTTACATCAAGTATTAGGCCGTATTCTGTGGCACGTTATCGTTCAGTTTCGTTGCCCGGGTTCGGGCACTACTTTAAAACAAGATAAATAATAAGGATTAATCATACAAAGTCCAAATCCGCTTGTTTGCACTTCTAGTAACCTGCAGTTTTCAAGTATTTCTTCTTCGAAAATTCAAGAAATCAACATATTTCGCAATCGATCGCCGCCATTTTTTTCAGGGTACTTGGTGTAATATGCACTATATATAGTGTATTTCGTGGTTCCACATTGATTTTTACATGAAGTTTCTCAAACATCCGCTGACATAAAGTAAATATGGCGTTTCAGAATTATTGTTTTTTAGTCATTTTGATGGGGAAAATGACAAAATTTTACCGAGGTTTCGTTCCCAAAGTTGTTTGGATTGACAAAATATATGGCTATCGCTTGACGGGCTTCAAAGGGATGTTGCGTGGAGAAATTTTCAGTTTTATTCGCGGTAATGTGAGTGGATATAAGTGACAATACTAGTGGAAACTGTGTTTAATTGTTTATTTTATACTGGCAGAGGTCTTGGCAGATTCAATATAGAACTTTTCTTTGTGATGAAAACTGTCTGGTATCAGAACCTGTGTTGTGGTAAATACTGTTCCGCACAGACAGATGCAAAATGGTGACATACATTCATCAAGAGAACAACAACAACATGGAACATTCTTCCTGATTAACTCATACCTTTATAGCCTTATCCAGATTTATATCGCTACTTTATGTATATTACACTACTACCATAAATATAAACTATGAACCTGAAATTCCCTGGACTTGGAAATTGATCTGTTTAAAATGTGTTACTGCTCGTGGTCTAGCCTGCATAGCGTGCTCTCTTGTTGTTCTTAACACTTGTATTGTTCTCTTATTTTAATTTAATTGTATATTTATATAGTATTTGTTATAGGGCCCACATGCAGAGGTTGTCTTACACTTGCACTCAAGCAAAGATTGTGGAGCACAGGGGGGGGACATGCCGTCCAGACAATCTCCAGCTCTTGATTGGAGAGTGTCTAGCCAGCACCAACACTGAGACCATGATGCTGTTTGAAAATTTGCTCTGTTGATATGTTGGAAAAGGCTGTCAGAGGTTGGGGTGAGACATCATCTGAACATTTTCTGATTTAAAAGGAGCATATCTACAGTCTATCTATCATATGCTAGCCTGTGTTCCAGTCCACTACACCATTGTGTGTGTAAAGTGGACTGTAACACAGGCTATCATATCCTTGCTTGAGTGTGTTGAGTGCAAGTGTAAGACAGGGTACATGTACATGTTGTGATTGCCAGAATAGTTAATGAAGTTAATGAAGATGAGGAGGATTATGATATGACTCATTCTGATGAGGAAGAAGAACTTGCAGATTCTGATGATTTGTGACTCTGGTTGAAAGAGCTAACTTCAAAATTCTAATTTGTATATTATTAAAGGAACGAACTCATTCTCACCAAACAGAATGTAGATATAAATATGCACTTATCATTGTCTTTGATGGGAAACCCCAGGGTAGCTGACTAGGTGAACATGCTACAAAATCCAAGGAATATTTTTTTTATTTAACTTTGCCATATAAAGGAGTGTCAGGGTCACCACAACAGTATACACCAATAACTGCAGACCCTATAACAAATACTATATAAATATACAATTACATTTAGAGAACAATACAAGTACTAAGAACAACAGGAGAGTTACTACAAGCAGTATTACATTTTAAACAGGTTCAGGTTCACAGTTTATATTTACGGCAGTAGTGTAATATCCATATTAAAGTAGCTAGTTAAATCTAGATAATACATCAGTTAATTCAAGCATTGCCATCCCTCCTGGGCATTTGCTCCCCCCTGGGCATTTGCACTTATTTTTTCTCTAAGTGTACAATTCCCTGGGGATAGGCAGGAAAAGAGAAACAATTCCCCACCCCGGGGCAAATAAATTATGCCAACTGCCACCACGACACAAATACTTCCATCCAAATTCATGGAAGTGCACATGTTCACTGCAGCTGCTGCAGAAACCACAATAATTTCCGGATAGAGAGACAAATGCCCCGCTGGTGAACAAATGCCCGGCCCAGGGGGAACTTTTGCAAGTACTAATGCCTGGTCCCTGCACAACAAAAGTTTGCAAATGCCCAGGGGGGATGGGGCAATGCTAGAATTGATTGAAATATAAGGCTAATTATACTGTTGAATGTTCCATGTTGTTGTTGTTGTTGTTGTTGTTGTTGTTGTTGTTGTTGTTGTTCTGTTCATCTGTTGATGAATGTATATGTAACCGCTTTGCATTTTCTATCTATATGGAATAGGATTTCCCACAACACAGGTTCTGATACCAGACAGTTTTTCATCACAAAGGAAAGTCCTATATTGAATCTGCCAAGACCTCTGCCAGTGATAAAATGTTTTCACTAGTATTGTCACTTATATCCACTCACATTACCGCGAATAAAACTGAAAATTTCTCCACGCAACATCCCTTTGAAGCCCGTCAAGCGATAGCCAAATATTTTGTCAATCCAAACAACTTTGGGAACGAAACCTCGGTAAAATTTTGTCATTTTCCCCATCAAAATGACTAAAAAACAATAATTCTGAAACGCCATATTTACTTTATGTCAGCGGATGTTTGGGAAACTTCATGTAAAAATCAATGTGGAACCACGAAATACACTATATATAGTGCATATTACACCAAGTACCCTGAAAAAAATGGCGGCGATCGATTGCGAAATATGTTGATTTCTTGAATTTTCGAAGAAGAAATACTCGAAAACTGCAGGTTTCTAGAAGTGCAAACAAGCGGATTTGGACTTTGTATGATTAATCCTAATTATTTATCTTGTTTTAAAGTAGTGCCCGAACCCGGGCAACGAATTTCATTTTCTAAGCGACTTTTCGTGCCACAGAATACGGCCTATATTTCCCGTGTAATAATTCAAGTTTGGCCACTGAACTGGAGATAGACTGGATAACGCATCCATTGTTGAAAAGTGAAGCCGGAAGTGAATTGGCGCCACCCGACTCAGAGGTCCCAGTTTACTATAGATTTGTATTACAGAATCATAGTTTTCGCGTGTTTTTTTCCTTTTACACGTTTCTGATCGGACCAATTTTCCTATCACATGGATAGAAGTACACGAGAAGTATTTTGAGCAAAATTCCGGTTGTTTTGGCTTCCTAACGTTGGAAAACGGGATTTGAAAGTTCGAAGGAGTGAACATCCACTGCTTAGCTTTGATAAACAATGTTGTTCTGAAACAGATAACAGGACATTCTTATTCAAAATCTACTCAAGACATGAAGTAACTGCTACACAAATAAAGTAGTCTGGATGTTTGATGAAATTAACCAACTACACTGTGAACAAAAGCGAAATTGAGGTAAGTCTTCAAAGTACAGCTTCAAATTTTCATGGTGGTTCATTGATTTCGAGATATTCGTATGCATATAGTTTGGTAATGTGGTGCATGGTAAACAAACAGGTTTATAAGTTCAGTCCTAAGTAAACTAAGTTAACCATGCACTGATGAATTGTATTGTTAATCATTAAAGATGGAAGTCAAGAGTTTAGTTAGATTTCCTTCTTAGTTTGTTGCCACAGAGTTCTTGTGTGGCTTCAGGCTTCTTTGCCCAGACAATATAGACTGACCTTGCAACAACACTTGTCAATCCATTTATAACGAAGTTGTGAATGTGATCAACTGACATCATGGATATGATCTTCAGCCAGAAACCTGAGAGGTCTCAACAGGAGGTTCCCCATCACTGTTGCTTATTCACAATCAAAGCTTTCTGCTGGCCTAACATTTTTGAATGCAAAACATTAATTGAATAAACTCAGCTTCAGCTCTGGTCCAAAGATTTCCAAACTCTCCAAGAAGCAACGATATGTCCTATATTATACTGGCTGGTAGATTTTGAGGCTCAGTTGTTGAGGTTCTGTGCACTCAACCCCCCACAATGTGTGTGACAAGAACCGTAATGGCTGGAAACTGAACCTAGTGTCTGAGCCTAGTAACTTTCCTGTATTTGTTAATCCTAAATTTAAGAAATTGTTCATATGTCAAAATTGTTTGGCAAGACATAAATTTGTCAGGTGACATTTAAAAAAAACATAAAAATATATTAACTCAGATACTCAGTGTCTGTTTTCGTAGCCATTACAACTAAATAACTTAAATTAGAGATATTCCAGACCATATCATAGCGTATTTTACTCTTTGTCAGTATCATTCTATGTTAATTCTGAATAATGTCTTAATGATAAATATATGTAAATCACTAAATGTGGAGTAATTGAGTGACGCTGTCCAGCACCATCAGTGAGTATTTATTGTAATCATCAAATATATTTAGGATAAATCTGTTGTCGAAAAATGAAACATTGAATTTGCACTCCATTCTTTTGAATCAGTTGTATTAAAGCATTGAAATAACACACCTTGTTTTAAAAAAATATTCTCATCTTTTGCTATCTTTGATGTGTTTTAATCCACCTAAACGTTTTAATTCATGCAGTATCTGTTGCAAACCAGTGGTTGCAAACACTGTTGTTAGACATGCAATTAGAAGCCATGAACAAGTTGTTTACCAAAGCGATAAATGTTCACTCCTTCGAACCTTTAAATCCCGTTGCCAACGTTAGGAAGCCAAAATAACTGGAATTTCTTGCTCAAAATACTTCTCGTGTACTTCTATCCATGTGATAAGAAAATTGGTCCGATTAGAAACGTGTAAAAGGGAAAAAAACGCGAAAACTATGATTCTGTAATACAAATGATCAGTGCATGGCACCAGGGGGGGTTATAATGCTGGCTCTACCACCGGGGCTGAATAAAGTTGTGTACGTACTTGTCACGGGGGGAATAGGCTCACCGGGAGAAAACCTATACAGTCAACGTGGAAATCGATAGTTTTCGCATTTACGTCGTCCCATTGCTTTAAATTCCGTCCGATCATGTTTTATTGGGAAGAGCTAGTTATTGCGAAGGTTTCGGATGCAAATTGTACAGGTTGTGCTGAAGTATCGCTCGGTAAAGGTTGTCAGGGTTCGTACGGACCCCGGAAATCCTGGAAAGTCCAGAATTTTTCTTATTATCCTGGAATACCCTGGAAAAGTCCTGAAATTTCAAACTAAACCTTGGAAAACCCTGGAAAACTGAACTTGTGTTAAATATGTTTATCTAAATAACATAAAAATGCAATAAATTGGCGACGTCTTGGAAAAAGTATTTTTGTCTTGTTTCAAATACCCCTGAAAAACCCTGGGAAAGGACAGAAAAACGTCCTGGAAAGTCCTGGATTTTTAAAATTATGAAGGTGTACGAACCCTGGTCGGTTCGAGTCAATTTGGCCTCGTGGATGGTTTCTTTAACTTAGAACTCTCTCGGAATAAGCCTTTCCAAAAGGATGAGGAAATGTTTTAGTTATTTTGGCATACAAATCTAGTATTCGCTTGATTTATGTGGTGATATAAAGACGGGACATAACAGGGCAATGAGGCAATCGAGATACTGTGTCTTTCTTGGCTTTCTGGCGATAGTAAATACTGCTTCAAATTTGAAAGGAATAAAAATCTTTCATAAATGTGTTTGATACTTTTACAAGACGTAAGGACGTAACTTTAAGACTTTTTACAAGACGTAAAGGATTTAATAAACAGTACTTTTAGAAGCTGTTGGCATGAGTTCAGCAAACTGTATCCTTTTAATATTTTGTCATGTGTGTTGGAAGACTTAAGTAAAATAGAATATTATTCTGGTAATCCAAGATTATATTAACTGGGCCAAAAAGATAAATCGACTGCATGGGAACATATTTAAGTGATATTTGGTGTGTCAGTGGCAGTGTGGTTAGCAGGGGCAGATCCAGGCTCATCTGATAGAGGGGGTGCAGATTTTTTCCGGGGGTGTACACCCTTCCATTACCAGCGCAAATTATGTCAAAGATGACATAGTTCGTGAAAATTTCAGTATGAACTTGTTGATGCTGACTTTTTGTTGGGGACGCTGACGTTTTCTAGGGCAGTGCGCATGCCCCTGCTCCCCCCAGTAGATCCGACTATGGTGGTTAGTGCATGTGCTTTTCATCTGTACAAGAGATTCAGTTCCTACAGTTGTATGATTATCATTTTTGCCTCCGTCACCTCAGAGAGTGCCTACAATTTGAGTCAACCAAACAATGGAGGTTTTCTCAACATACTCTGATCTTCAATTCCCATGGATTAATCTTAGGGCTCACAGGAGTGGGGAGATTGAACAACAAATAATATAGCGAAATCCTTTTGATAAATATGGTTCTTTATACTAAAGTTTCACGCTAGTTATATTGGACTTTTTTCCACGTGTCCTAAATATCCTGTGTCCTAAATATCCTGTGTCCTAAATATCCCTTCTTTATATCACCGCATGAACCGAGCGAATAATAGAATTGTATGCCATAATATTTCTCCATCCTTTTGGAAAGGCTTATTCCGAGAGAGTTCTAAGTTAAAAAAACCATCCACAAGGCCAAAGCGGACAAACTTATTTTCGGCAACCGTTGACTCGAACGGACAAAGTGATCATTTCAGACAACTTTTACCGCGCGGTATTTTCAGCAGTAATTCAGCACAAACCGTACAATCTGCATCCAAAACCATTGCAAAATAACTAGTTAGTCCATGTCCAAAACATAAGCTAACATCATCGGACGGGATTTAAAGCAAAGGGACGACGTAAAGTGGGAAACTATCAATCTTCATATAGATTGTATATGTTTTTGCCGGTGAGCCTATTCCCCCCGTACACACATGTACACACATTATAACCCCCACCTGGTGTCATGACCTGATCAAAATCTATCCTCTCGGCTCTCTCTTCTTGGTATAAAACACACGCCAAACTTGTCAAACTGGAAATACTTGATCTAAAAGACAATGAACTTGATACAAGAATATGCAACATAACTTGATGTATAAAACGAACGACTTGATTGTTTAAACACGGCACTTGATATCAAACACAAACGACTTGATTGTTAAAACACGACACTTGATATATATTGTATTCCTGATTTTAACATAGTAAGGCGAGACCGAGTCGAAGGCCAGCACGGAGGTATATGTGTTTACGTACGGCGAACAATTAGATATAAGGTTTTGGAAAATCTGTCTGATATAAATTTTGAAGCAATCTGGTTGGTACTTAGCCCGCCTCGTCTCCCAAGAGGAATTTCGAACATTATTCTATGTACTGTATACCATCCGCCAGGAGCAGATAACTTGTCCATGATAAATTATTTGTACGAATGCCTAACTATAATTGAAGCGGAATTTCCTAACTGTGGTATAATCTTACTCGGAGACTTTAATAAGCTAAATACTTCTAGACTTCGAAATGGTTTTAAATTAAAGCAAATAATCAAATTCCCTACACGTGGTCGAAACACCCTCGATCTAATCCTGACGAATATGGACAGTTTATGGGGATCCAAACAAACTGCCATCTTTGGCCTCTCCGACCATGCCAGCATAGAGGTTCAGCCTCTTGCACGTTCACTGTTCCCCAAACCAGCAATTCGTACAAAATCACGGGACCTAAGACCTACCAAACGTTTGGCTCTAAGGAAATATCTGGAGGAAGTGGATGTAAATACATTAATTAATGGACAAAACTCATGTGAAAATAAGGTTGAAATGCTGGAATTGATCGTTAAGACTGGCATAGATGCTCTGTTGCCTATTAAATCAAAAGTTAAGGTATCTAATGAACCGCCCTGGATGACCCAGGCGTTCCGTAGTCTAATTCGCCGTCGTCAGAAAGCCTTAGCAAATGGCGACCTAATGACTTTTAGAAGTCTAAGAAACCAGGTGAACCGCGAAAGAAAATCATTGCGTGCCAAATTCTACGAGGAAAAGGTTAAGCATTTAAGATCCTGTGCGCCAGCAACATGGTGGAAAGAAGTAAAACGCTTGTGTGGCATGTCAGAGCAGGTGTCAGGACGTGAGGACACGATTGCAAAGTTGAGTAACATCGAGAACTTTCCTGATTCAGCATCTTCCAGCCCTTACAATCTCGCTAACCTAATTAACCAGGCGTTTCTTACACCTATGAACAATTTCAATCCTTTACCTTCAACCAATCCGCAAATCGCAATTAACGGGGAATCACTTGATTTTCGAATTACCGAATTTTCTGTTTTTAAGAAACTGGCAACGCTAAATCCAAGTAAGGCAGGTGGACCCGATGGCATCCCTAGTTGGGTGCTTAAGGAAAACGCAGATATTCTAGCTTCTCCTATATCAGATATTTTGAACAGTACCTTTAATGAAGCGCATGTTCCCCAGTCATGGAAGCAGGCGAATATTATTCCAATCCCAAAAGAGAAACCAATAAGAGACGTGAATAAACATTTGCGCCCAATATCTCTAACACCAATTATATCTAAAATCGCCGAAGACTATGTCGTTAGTATGTTTGTTAAACCTGCCGTGCTTCAGAGAATCGATTCTAACCAATACGGTACAGTCCCTAAATCAAGTACTACTCAAGCCCTCGTAAGCATGCTTCATTCGTGGAATGGTTCAACAGATGGAAACGGTGCAACGACTAGAATTGTGTTGTTCGACTTCAAGAAAGCCTTTGACCTGATTGATCATCATCTACTCCTTAGCAAGTTGGCAACCTATGACATACCCCAACATATCATTATGTGGATCACAGACTTCTTGTCGTGTAGAAAGCAAAGAGTTAAACTCAGTCAGGACTGTTATTCAGAGTGGGAATCAGTACCGGCAGGAGTTCCCCAGGGAACAAAACTAGGTCCTTGGCTATTCGTAGTCATGATCAATGACTGGGAAATTGCTGCTTCTGAAATGTGGAAATATGTGGACGATACGAGTATGGCTGAAACTGTCGAGAAAGGAAGTGCAAGCTCAATTCAAGATTCCGTTGATGACTTGACCGAACAAGCATTGGCCAATAAATTCCAACTGAATCAAAGTAAATGCAAAGAGTTGCGGGTAGGTTTTAGTAAATCGAGTACATATTTTGAGCCAATCAAAATTAATGATATTCCCTTGGAGGTAGTAAACTGCGCGAAGATACTGGGTTTAATTATTTCACACGATCTCAAGTGGAACGAACATGTGTCTGAAATTATTAAGAAAGCAAGGAAGAGACTGTATTTCCTATCACAGCTGAAAAGATCACATTTGGATACAAGAGAACTTATCCAGTTTTACACCACCTGTATCAGACCTATTACCGAGTACGCGTGTCCGGTGTTTCACGACAGCCTGACAAAGTATTTATCACATGACTTAGAGATGATACAAAAAAGAGCCATGAGAATCATTTTCCCTTGGGTATCATACAACGACGCCTTATCCACTGCAGGTCTTCAAACACTGAATGACAGAAGACAAGAACTGACAGAAAAACTGTTCAAAGATATTGTTACTAACAATGATCATAAATTACACAGCCTACTTCCTCCATATAATGATAATGATATTAACTTGAGGAACAATCGCAAGTTTAATGTCTCTTTTAACACACAGCGTTACAAGAACAGTTTTATCAACTTTAACGCATTGAAAATGTAGTATTGTTAGAATATTTTATAATTTTATAATAAATCATATAGTGTATCATATTAATCTATTGATTATTAGTAGACATTAGTTATCGTTTGTAAAGTATTTTAGTACATGCTAGAGCTAGAATTGTAATATTTAACTTAATTCAGCTTTTGGGCTGCAATGTTTTATACAATAAACCATCTATCTATCTATCTATCTATCTATCTATCTATAGAACACGAACGACTTAATAACCTATTTTGACTAGCATATACATGCGTGCAGAATCCCGTCGCCATTCGAAATTTTCACCAAGCAAATATACTTCCTAAAAGCTATAATTGAAACATGACGTATTCAGTCAATCTCTGTAACCGTGGTATTAGCACAGAACACTGTCACTGTGTATTTCTGAAGATGATAGCATAGTAATATGATTAGTACATTTCACTATAAAAGGTTCAATTGCTAAACTATAAAAGTAGGTGTGTTATTATGTACTCTTTTAGCTTTGATTTAGTGTAAAACTCAACCACAGACGTTTCGCAAAACGTTTCGAAATTTTCATAAAACGCTTTTGCTGTTTTTTCAACATTCTATTTTTAAACATGACGTTTTCGAAAAAAGTTTGCAAATGCAGTTAAATTTAATTTCTGACGTAGTTTGGAGAACAAATTATTTGTCTTAGCCACTGGTTTTAGCCAATCACGAGGTTGCTAGTTACCAGTTTTCTCTCGACTTTTACTCGCGCACACACATAACATAGAAAACCATCCAACGTCCATGACATAATGGTGGAGGAGTTGCATTCCGCTATGTTCTCACATATCCTATGTTCGCAATAAGAACCCTCGAACCGCGCTTCGCGCCGTTAGCGAGGGAAGTTATGATGCGTACTAGCTTTCTACTTAACCGGCCATTTAGCAAAAAGAACCAACAACGACCTGGAAGAAGAACAAATGCCAAAACGACGGCGCGTTGGCATTGACAGAAGTGCTCGGGCGATAGCCATCCCACAACCACCACCACAACTATCACCACCATTTCCACCAGCCCTATCTGGATCAAAACCATCAAAACGGCAATCGTCAGCGCTACCACAACCATCAACACAACAATCATCACCACCCTCGCCACCACAGCAATTAACTTCACAACCATCACCATCACAATTACCACCACCATGGTCGCCGAAAACTGGGAAATCTGATACCAATGCAAATGTTGGTTCTTTCAACGATGGTTGGCCTCGAGCACAGGTATGCCGATGTTATTACACTTGCAGTTAGTGCTAAAATTGTAGTAGCGAATGAAGGTCCTCTTTAACTCCATTTTCCTACCTCTTTTTGGAAACGGGATCCTCTTAACTGTTAAAAAATCCTGTAAAATCCATGCCTCCATTTGCAAGATTCGTATACGGATACATAATATTTAAAATAATACAATTTCATATGTAGAAAAGACGGGCGCATTATCGAATATAACTTAATAAGGTTTTGAAAAAAAACGCGTAGGCAAAAGCCTGGTCCATAAGTTTAGTGTACTGTCAACATTTAAAGGCGTAACTCCAAAGTTGTGAACATTTACAACCACAACTGCGAAGTTGTTAACATTTACCACCCTCACTCCGGAGTTGTTTGAACACCATTTCTGCTAACATGGTGGCTGTTAACAATGCTATGTTTTGCACGGTTTATATATAAGCATGTTATTCACGTTAGCAGTCGAAGATTGGTAAAACAGCACTAAATGTGTTCTGTTAGCATCGAAGCTATTAATCATACAATATTACGTATGTATTATCGTAGTATAATACTATTATATATTTAGCTCTTAATCCATACAATGTAAACGCCTGCACTGTAAAAAATTTCTATTAAAACTACCAATTTCTTTTTCGCCTACCAATTAATATTGGTTAATTCAACCAATATTTTATTGGTTAAACTCAATTGGTGGTTTCAACCAATATTCTTTTGGTCATTTTGACCAAATGTTTATTGTTGTTATTTTTAACCAATTTAAAATTGGTTGCTGTTATTGCCTGCGCGCGAGAAAATGGCTACCAAATAAATATTGTTTGAGTTAACCAATTTTTTATTGCTTAAAACTACTTGGAAGACTTACCAATTTTTTTTTGGTCATTTCGACCAAATGTTTATTGGTAAGTAATAACATGTCACAATGAATTATGGGATATTCGGACCAAAAGTGAAGTCTTTTCAAGCTGCTTTCGAGTTGATTTGAAAACTTTTACTACTTGTGCGGGTTAAATATGGCTTTTTGACGATAACATAAGTTTTCGTGTCGTCTTTGCCCTTGAATCTAAAACTTTATTGGTGCCTTCTATTTTTGGTGGACGAATTTCAAGGTAAATAGTGTTATTTTTCAATAAACACTGCTTTTTAAAAACGCTCGTCGCTTGTGTTCAAGCTGTACAAATAGTGGGACTTTTATGCTTTCAATATAGTTATATTTGACTCGAGAAGGCTAGCATGGTAATTTTTTTTCGAAATTCTACTGGCCAGAAAATAGCAAATTATATAATTAGCAATCCCGTTATTAGTGCCATAAGCTTTCATTTATAAACTGCATATGTTATTTTTTCAGTGTGTACATAAGGAAAAATTATAGCGTTAAATGGAAGAGTGGACCGGAAGTTATTGGAACCGGAAGAAGTGCTGAACTTGCTTGTTATATTATGTAAACAAAACGAGCAGCAGACTAAAGATACAAGTAAGTAAGTTACTTTTCTATTGTGGCAGTGACTTTGTATTTTCTGTCATTCTGGTATAAATTAGAGTCCAAACACTATATGGCTACTAACCACTGATCTAATAGTATACTGGATATAGCTTCTATATAGGTGGCAAAAGTGAAGCCACATTATATATGCGAAAATCACTTCCGAGGACCACGGAGTGATACAAATTTGTATAGAAATATATGGCGGACAAGGTGAACGAACGTGAATTTTCGCAAATTTAAGACACTTCGCGATCTTGTACTAACCTCATCGTTCTACCATGGATAAAAGATGTTATGTTAATGCTTTTAAAACTAAAAATATCTAGATTGCTGTAAAATATCGGCATTTCTGTTCGTTTAAAGTTGACCTAGCGGGAATAATCATATGAGAAGACAATTTCTAGTTTGCTTTCGAAATATGGAGGCAGAATAAGATCTACTCTACTCAAAAATACCTTGAAAGGAAAGTAAATCATTTCGTTTTATCATATATGTTTCAATTCCCCCAAATGACCAAGCCTTTTAATACAAATATACTTTTCAGTCTGTATAGATTTGGTACATGTTTAGTTGTTTACAGTACTTGTTTTCATTTATTATACTTAAAACTGGATGGCAACCCAAATATAGCCTTTTGTGGAGTATTAAATCTACTTAATGTAGCAGTTGCACTTTGAATAGGAGCCACAAAATTGATTTAAAATGTGGAGTGTATTCGAGAGTGTATTCATGATTAAATATCTATAAATTAAGTAAATATAAGAACAAACATAAAGAATAATTGAAGGAAATATATGTAAAGGATGCCCAGAGACAAGATTTGCCATATTAAAGTTGTAGTAAAATTCTCTCTCGGATAAGTTAATATAAACGCAAAGTTAAAAATACAACTTATAAAAGGACCTGAATGATGGCTTGCCATGCCTGTAAGTCAATGGCCCACTCATTAGGAATTGAAATAGAGTCTGGATATTTGTTTTCAACCCAGACCAGCTTGAACCAACCCTGGTTGACATTCAACTGAGGTTGTGGTATTTTTCTGTTCATAACTCTTTCCTTACACACTATTTTGCTGATACACATGTATCGAACCTTTCTACCATCCACCTTGTCAGCCTGGTGTCCATGATCAGTTGTGCTGTTTTGACAATGTCAAGAAGGGAGCTGATATAACATGGTGTTAGTACATCTTTGCAATCAGTAAATTGCATACATACAGCACCCAAACTGACAAAACACATGAAGACAGATCCAGACTATTTTGCATCAGTGACCATGACATGGTCGTGACAGCTGAACCAAATGGAAACAAGGCTCAAGTGTATAAATGGGGCATTAAACAGGAGCAGGCAAATGCGGCAATGCTGGTTATTTTTACAATAACAAATGTTTAGATAACAATATCTTTTAAGCAAATTTTTATATTAAAAAAATAATGAAGAACACACTCTGCATTTAAGATCAATTTCGTAGATTCACTCCACAAAAGGCTATATCTGGGCAGGCTTCCAGTTTTATAGTATAATAAATCAAAACAAGTACTATTATTAAACATGTACAAATATCCATATAGGCTTGGTCATTTGGGGGAATTGAAAACCTCTTGTTGATCAAGATTAAACATATATGATAAAACAATATCACTCCGTGGTCCCCGGAAGTGATTTTCGCATATAGAATGTGCTTCACTTTTGCCACCTATAGAAGCTATATCCAGTCTATTATTAGATCAGTGCTACTAACTTCCAGACGAAGGCCTTCGCTTGAAACGTCAAAGTTATTTATATTTGTATTTTTCAGGTAGATCGATCCAACTTAACCACATTATCCAAACACTACAACATGCTTTTCACAACATAATTAAACATATGAACCATGAATACATTTGCCCACTTTATTAGCTATACTTGATGTGCATATAATCAATATGTTTAACAATTAACTGGCAGTACGCTGATGAGTAAAATCACTGGCGTTAGACAGAGTAAAATACTAATGTAGGGCACATTGCTAGCTAGTGTGTTAATATCCCACTAATAATTTGTATGCCAGAATCGTCTCCTGTGGTATAAACGCTGTTACTCATGGCAAAGGGTATATACTGTACTTGTTTTACCATTAAGACAACTTTCATCAGTCTGTAATGTACATGAGAAAGTTCAGGCTGGCTTGCTTGCCCATCAAAACAAAGCACCAAGGCATAGCACTATGTCAACATGAAATTGAACTTTGTGAGCAAGTTTCATATAGTTTAAAATTCGAATTAAATATGTTATGTCATCTACAACAGCTAGATTTAAGTATTAACAAACATATGGTAACCTAGGCATTGGGCTGCCTGGGTCATTGTATTTAGAATACACTATGTATATACAGAAAATACTAGCCAGGGTTATACTGAGATTCAGGTTCTGTTGAGGTATGATCTCACTGAAGCAGATAAGCTCTGAGTTGTAAGCACTGTAAATACAAGATTAAGAATAATCACGAATAGATAACAAAGCTAGATCACACCAAGGCCATTACTGGCTGGCCTTCACATAAACAGGATTGTAATCAAATATTAAATGTGTTTGCACATACAGTATAATTAATTGGGGGTGCTTTCTTGTTAATGGATTAATTTTAGCAATAGGCATGGACAAATTGTCTGCTCCATTCACTGTGCGTGCAAAGATACTTATGAGAAAATTATGGATTGGAGAATCAATGAACCTGAGTTGAGACGATCCGATCCCTGCCTCGTTAAGAGAAGAGTTGCTGCAATTTTTCGTGGAGCTTTTCAACATGGAAAAGGTCACGTTTAGAAGATGTGAGAAACCAGTTGATGTTATCGGAAACCCAACCCTCGTGATGTTCAGCGATGAATCTGACCAGGCGTATGGTACGTGTGCGTATGTAAGATGGCAGCTCGCAAATGAGGCTTTCGGTGCCAATCTACTAGCTGCAAAGAGCAGAGTCACGCCAATTCGGAAGACGACAATCGTCAGAACTGAGATGAACGGAGCGTTGCTTTCAAACAGGCTTAGTGCGTTCATTAAGAGGGAATCTCGACTAAACTTTCAGAAAGAATATTTTTTCGTGGACTCGGAGATAGTTAGAGCGATGATTCGGAAGGATTCGTATGATTCGTATGGTACACCTATGCAGCAGTGCGAATAGGCAGATTCAGGAGGGAACTTCTCCAAGCGATTGGCATTGGGTTGAAGGGAAACTGAACATCGCTGACTGGGTAACGCGAGGGAAGGATCCGGGTGAGCTTGACGAGAACAGTCTTTGGCAGGCATGCAGGCCCTGATGTTCTTCATCTGCATGAATCAGAATAGCCAATCAAAAATGTTGTATCATTGGATCAACTACCTGAAGAAACCAAAGCGGTAATGGTCATTGAAACCACGTCGAGATTCTCACTGTCTCACGCCAATAATGTTCTACGATTTTCTTGCTATTATCGTTTGCTTCGGATGACAGCTCGCATAGCAGCTGTCAGTAACAAGACCCCGAAACCCTCATTGAAGAATCTTGCTGCGCCATTGGAGGCGCAAGATGTACAGAATGCTGAGCTTCTTTGGATTAAAGAGGCGCAAAAATCGTTGCAGCATCATTTCGAGAAAGGAAAGTTTAGTCGACTCTGCGCACGAAAGAGAGAGGGTGGAATCATCGTGGTTGGTGGGAGAATCCCAAAATCGTCTGAACCTAGCTACGATGAACAAGAATTGATCCTGATGCCATACGATCATCGAGTGTCTCGTCTGTACGCGGAACGTGTCCACAGTAGAGGTCATAACGGGATATCTACCACTATGAGCAAGATTCGACCCCGCTTCTGCATCCTGAAACTACGCAAAATGGCTAGAGCAATTAGAGAAAAATGTGTCACTTGCCGTAGGAAGGAGAAGAATTTGGAAAGTCAAATAATAGGAACATTACCAGCACCACCGTGGAGTACAAATGCTGTATACTTATTCGGCCAATTTCAGACAAGCGTTCCAGTGGCAAGGTGTATGGTTTACTCTTTAACTGCATGGTCAGCAGAGCTGTTCATGTGGACAATTGAATTGATGAAACAGTTTCGAAGCTGATGATTCTATTTGATCCACTGTAATTTGTATAGACTCGATTTTACTCTTCTGCGTCAAAATTATTTCCTTGGAACAAACGGTAAATACAATTTCCCCGGTCCAAACCTCACAAGACTTACTGAATAAAATATACTGTCGTCGACACTTTACATAGCTTTACAAGGTGAATGCAAATATCTTCGGTGTAGCTATATGAAAGTACCCATGCAGTTATGATCCTTTGGCTTTGCAGATCTGCGTTACATTAGTCAAGTTTCATTACCGGAAACAATGGAAAATAAAGCCGGAGATGTGGTCACACCGGTAATTAACGTAGAGTTAGCTCGAGTTTGTTTTAAATAATTATGGTATTTTAGAATCATTCTTAGAGATATTCTCAGTACACAGTCGCAATTGACATAGAGAATAATATTGACGTAGCTGACAAACTGTTTTGTTTTCCATGAATCTTGATTCATTCCGAGACAATTACGAAGACTAAGGCTAATGATGTATTCCAATGTAAGTGATGCGATCATTCCAAACTATAAGTTAGTACTTAAGGTCATGTGCAGTATTGTGCATTTAAGCAAAACGGGGAGGCTACATTCAAATTGACTTATATAGAATGTTTGGTGTTTAATATAGAAAGAATAAACACTGAAGTTACCTTGCATGAAACCGACGGTTAATGCGACAGCAAAGTATTTCAGGTAAACATGCCGATACCTGTGCTTATACTACATTATATGTTCGCTCTATCATACGACATTGCAGAATGTTCTCCGTACAAAATGTATAATTATGCGCTTGCGCGCGCTGTGTTGTATACTTGTTCATAGTAATTGGTTCTAGTTTATAGCACGCCCTAAATTCTAATCTGCATCGCGCCGCTGATTGTTGTACAGTAATGACGTCATAACAGACTATCAGTTAAATAATACGCGTTCTACGCGCGCTGTTTTAAGTAGATGTTGTCACTACTAGCTGGAGAGTTTCGGACCGTTTTTGGCGACAGCCGTTCTTTCCTAAAATCATAAACGTGAAACTGCGTAAATTGACGCAATAATTAATAATTAACAGTGTAATTGTGTACGCATTCTTAGCTGTTGGTAAGCAAAGAGTTGCATGTCCATGCGACCGAGAGTTGCAACTCTTATTAACTCTTATCAACTCTGTTAACTCTCGTCAACTTTCATCCTCTAAGGCTACATATGCGCGCTGCCAACTTACTAATTTGTCTACTATTTCATCACCTTTTATAGAATATTGATCAGAACCATGACGGAACGCAACTATAGCAGGAAAGGAAGAAAACGAAAATCCAACGTAGTATATTTATCATATTGATTATTCAAAACAGCATAGTTAATCGTATGTATGTGATCTGAATAGATGTCAACAATGTGCAATTGATTCGTGAAAAATGACAATGTAATTGCCATGCATAATCGGGCTAATTCATGCCGGAATGTTCAGACTGTTACGTCAAAATGCTGAATTTCATAGCGTTTATATGTCTATACGGTTGCACAAATATTTGTTCAGACGCAGATCATATATCTCGGTTGACTGCTAAGGGTGGGAAATAGCAATAAGTACGGCAACGCCAGAACAATACCCATTCGAATTCATTAAATAGACATAAGATTATAATGTGGAAAATCTAGAATAAGAGTAGAAAACGTTTTTCCTTAATTGCTATTCTAATGACAAAGTGCAAACTTTATACTGTATCCTTTGAAGAAATGAAAGGTAATGTAAAGTACAGTACATGCAAACGGGTAATAGTCATATTGTTGTTGAAGGAATTCTGCATATGCTCGCTTGAAAATCATCTGTTTTTGAGGCGCTTGATCCCTCCAGTGTGCTGCAGTATTACTGACCCAGCACTGGTGCGCATTCAACCCGTAGTACTTTTGTGTATCGCGTCTGGTTAAGGCTTTGCCTCAGGTAATTTTACATTCAGGTCACCGCCGGCCGGTTGCATTTTGTACGCCAGGAAATTTGAATATTAGCTTGTGATGAGAGAGCCAGCTATAGTATTTTGTAGATTCTTTTGAACTTGTAATGTGATTACAATATGTTTGCATTCACATAGTTGGTAAAGGAAGGAAGATAAACCACGCCAAAAAATAGGTCGTTTTAACAGAATCTATATTGGTCGTTTTAACCAAAACTCTTATTTCAACCAAATATAAATTGGTCAATTTCGCAATTTCAACCAAAAAAATTGGTTATCACAGATTCACCGGTGTACCAATAAAAAATTGGTTATTTTGACAGTTTCCCCCTAATTGGTGGGAACAATCAAATAATTATTGGTAGGTTTGACATATTTGAATTGGTAGAAATAACCAAATTTGGAATTTGAATTTTTGACATAAAACGTATTTTGTAAAAGCAACTAAAACTTAATTGGTACTGAGAAACGACCAAATTGTATTTTTGGTTAATTTAACGTATACGTTTTTGGTCAGAATAACAAAACTTTAAATTGGTAAGAGCAACCACATACAAAATTGGTAGAAATAACCAAATAGAAATTGGTTGGAACAACCAAAATTCGAAATTATTTAAAACAACCAAATCTAAAATTGGTGTAAATAACAAAAAAGAAATTGTTTGGAACAACCAAAATTCGGGATTGTTTATAACAATCAAATATAGATTTGGTAGTTTTGACTAACAATACATTGGCTGAAAAAACTAAATGTTAAATGGTTGAAATAACAGGCAGTCAAATTGGTAGTTTTGACCAATTAAATTTTAACCAAAAAACAACTGTTTTTTTAACCAAAAATATATTGTTTACCTCAGATTCACTTTTAAACCATTTTTTTGGGTTGTTTTAACAAAAAATTTTACAATGTGGTAACATCATATGAGGCTGTTCAGTCATTATATGTTAAGGGATTAACATATTTAAATGAATTGCTGTAGAAGCCGTGACAGTTAGCGAACCCTAACATCTTGGAATCGGCTGTTAAATATTTATGTCAGTTATACATTGTTAGCACCGAAAGCTGTTCTAATTACTAATAACGATAGCGATATCAACATGGTGCACATATGTGCCGATAATAGTACGTTTAACACGCAAGCAATAATTTTCCTCCTGGACTTCCCATTGCACAAAATAACAATAAAGAATCAATTCCTTTGTACCGTCTCTTGTTCATACAGCTGTGGCTGTTTATTCGTCTTATGTCGCATCTTTCACCTCGCATGCTTCACCGCATTTCTTGTTTTGCCCTTTGTTTCCCCTTATGCTCATGACACACGTGTGGACCAACCTTTGAACGTGCTGTCCCGGAAGGATTACCTAACCTTAATAATATGCTTAACATTAACATACTCAAGGAAATTGGGAATATAATAGGCCCTTTGCAGCTGGGCTAAAACACTTAGCATAACAGTAGCTACAGTGGGTGTATAGCTCTGTTGCTTTTTACGTTGTTTTTAAAATACCGAAATGTATATTCAGTTTGTTTCTCAGTTTATAGTTGCTACAAAAATGCTTTTACTCCCCAAAATGGTTTATATTATGCTTTTGTTGTGTCCATTTACACATAACAGCTGTAGACACAGTAGACATATGTATCCAGTGGGTACCTATTTTTTTCACCGTCTGCACTCAAGAACAATAGAAATCGCTGGTAAACTGTTTCACGAACCTTCAGTTTAGGCGTGTTCTAAAACGCAGGTCCTTCTGTTTAGGCGTGTTCTAAAACGCACTCTCCCTCGTTTAGGAATTATCTTTTAAGAAATAGAAACATTTAACGTGTTTCTATACAGTTATAGAAACACTCGTGGAAGTTTGGGAGAATCAGTTTTTCCACGTTATTTCCTGTTCTCTCAAACTACCACACGTGTTTCTTAACTTGTCCTTGGTAGGGTTGGGGAAGGTGCCATATTAGCCGCAGGAGAAAATTGAGCGGGAAATGTGCAACAGCAATGTGCGCAAAGGCAAAATGAGCACAAACAAGGAGATAACAGCAGCAGCAGCAGCAGCAGCAGCATGTAACGAACTTCCGGTTTTATGTATGACGTAGTACTTTTAGATTGAACATGTGCGAGAGTCTTATGGGGAATTTTACGAGTAGAACAACAACAACTGCAGTGAACTGCTACAAGTTTTAGTTTATTTTATCATTGTAATTATGTGAGTCTATTAAATTTATATCACTATACGGGACGACTTCATTACATGGCGCCCAACGTGGGGCACTGCAGTGTTGTTAACTGGCGAAATCGACGAGTATTTTCGGTATTTTAACCGAAAATATACACGGAATCGAGAGCAAAATATGGCGGAAAACGACGAGAAATTGAAGCGATTAAAGGCGATACGATCGGGTAATCGAGGCGTAGTTACGAAGTATACGAAGGAATCAATCGAGTTATTAAACAGCGGGGAAAAATCGACGAATACGAGCGAAAGATTGAATACGATTGGGAACTTATTAAACGAGAAAATCGACCGATTAAAGGAACTAGATAGTCAAATTCTAGAGCTATGCAACGTGGACGACATCGTGCAAGAAATCGACGAAACGGAGGAAGTATATTCACGGGCATGTGATGTACGAGCCAAAATGACGAAGTTTACGAGCGAACCTATCAATACGACGAGCAAAAATACCGAGCAAACAACGGAAACAAGCAATATTAATACGGAACAAAATGCAACTCAGGTTAGTGAGCAAGCCATTTTTATACCGAGTTCACCTCAGAGCACGAACACGAATTCAACGCAAAACACGAACACGCAAAGCCCGGGCACGAATTCAACGCAAAGCACGAACACGCAAATATCGAGCACGAACACACATAATTACGTTAGATCGAAGCTACCAAAGCTAACATTACCTAAGTTTAAAGGTGAGGTGACAAATTATAAAGCATTTTGGGAAATATTCGAAAGCGCTGTGGACAAGAATACACAGTTATCAAGTATCGACAAGTTTAATTATTTGGTTTCTCTGCTTGAGGGGCAAGCCCTTCGTTCTATTAAGGGACTTGCTATAACCGAAGATAATTACCAGGCTGCCATAGATATTTTGAAAGAACGATATGGCAATTCACAACAAATAATTTCGGCTCACATGGATGAGTTACTTAAGATACAACCATGTAGTGGGGAAAGTCAAGTCAATTACGGTACATTTATGATAAAGTCAGTGTGAATGTACGAGCGTTGGAAGCGTTGGGGTTCAAAGTGAACAATATGGAAGTTTATTAATACCTGTTATAATGTCAAAACTGCCTAGTGATGTCCGTCTACAAATAGCGAGAAACACCAACAAGGATGTGTGGGTGATAAAGGATTTGTTAGACATTATTCGAAAGGAAGTGGAGGCGAGAGAACTGACCGAGCATGTTAAGGCTAATACTGAACCCAAGAGAGTGCAATACCCAAGGAATACCGGTTCGAATGCATCATTAGTAGCACAGGGTACCCAAGACAAGAACACATTCACAATTAAATGCGCTTTTGTGGAAAGCACCATTATTCAGCCTCGTGTGAGACAGTAACTAAGTTAAGCGATCGAAAGGAAATCTTGCGGAAGGACGGTAGATGTTTTGTTTGTTTACAATTCGGACACCGGGGTAACCAATGTTTACGGAAATGTAGACAATGTAGCGGAAAACACCATCAATCGATTTGTGACAGGAATTCGAATTTGGCCAAGGCAGGGGGTTCAAATTCACCAACGGGATGGAAAATCAAATCAATCGGGAAATGCACCATTAATCACAGCAACTACAACAAGTGAGGATCATGTCATCACTGCCAACCAGACTGTGGCAGCAACTGGAACTTCGAGAACGAATAAACGTAAGATTTTTCTACAAACGGCGACAACAGAAGCTTATGCACAAGGAAACCAAGTACAGGTACGAATTTTAATGGATAGTGGGAGTCAGCGCACATATATAACTGACTCTTTAAAGAACAAACTCGGACTCATTCCTGAGAAATCAGAAGTGTTGAACTTGAACACTTTCGGGAATGATCAAGTCGAAAAGCGTAGATGTGACCAGGTTCGACTCCAGCTACAAGGGCAGACCAAGAACATTGAGATATCTGCTCTGTCATTCCCAAAGATTTGTGCGCCACTTTCTTTGACATTGGATATTACCGAATATCCACATTTAAACGGCTTGGAACTTGCAGACGATAATCTACTTAGTGAGAATGCATCATCATCTGACATAGACATTCTCATTGGGTCTGATTTCTACTACGATGTTATAACTGGAGAGATCCAGCGGGGTGATGAAGGTCCATGTGCGGTAAACAGCGAATTTGGCTGGCTGATATGTGGAAGTGCCAAAACCAAAAATCAGAGGAAAGAGGTAACGGGTGCAAATTTTGTTGCAGAGCGGGCAAACATGCAAGAATATGACACCTTTGTAAAGAGTGAGCAAGGGGATTTAACGGAAGCACTTGGGAAATTTTGGAACACAGAAGCAATTGGAATTCTGGAGGAATCAGACGTAACCGACAAAGAGTTTTTGAGGGATGTAAAGTACGACGAAGTACGAAAGCGGTATCAAGTGGGCTTGCCTTGGAAAGAAGGTTGTTTGCCTGAATCAAATGGTTATTCACAGTGTGTGAAACGATTAGAACATGTTTATTCGCGTTTGAAAGCCGAGCCAGAGTTACTGAACGAGTATGATCATGTTATTCAACAACAACTAGAGACGGGGATAATCGAACAGGTTTCAAATCCGACGGAACTTGAGGGAACACATTACCTACCACACCATGGTGTGGTTCGACGCGAAAAGCTAACAACAAAATTGCGTGTTGTTTTTGATGGATCAGCAAAGCACGGGAATGCCACCTTCTCAATTAACGAGTGTCTTGAAAAGGGACCGAATTTGGTACCTCATCTCTTCGATGTGCTTATTAAGTTTAGGGGATTTCCAATTGGAATTGCCTCCGATGTTGAGAAAGCGTTCCACCAAATTGAACTAGATCCTAAGGACCGACGAATGCTTCGTTTTTTATGGTTTGATGATATTACGAAGGAACAACCCGAACTTGTTCATTACCAGTTTTCCCGTCTTGTGTTTGGACTAACGCCAAGCCCAGCAATTTTGTCGGCCCTTATAGAGCATCACCTGGAGAGTCAGGTGGAGGAACAATCAGAGATTGTTTCATTGTTGGAGGACTCCTTTTATGTCGATGATCTGATCAGCGGGGCATGGGATGATTCGGGAGCTGTTGAGATTTACGAGAAGTCCAACAAAATCATGGCGGAAGGCGGGTTCAAGTTGCGTAAGTGGACCTCTAATTCAAAGGCATTTCGAGAGCAAGTAGCACTGGATCAACAGACAACTGCAGAGGATTCTTCAGTTGTGGAGTTCCTTGAGAACGAGCATGGTGAAACCCTCGGGAGCGAAAACGAACAGTCGAAGAGTGAAACGGAAGCAAATGCCAAAGGTAAGCGAGAAATAACAGATGAAGATTTAAATGTTTCGGACAGTTTAAATGCTAAAGATAGTTTACAAATTGAACATGACAGTTCTCAAACAATCAATGAAAACGAAGAAAGTTCTGTTAAAATTCTCGGTGTTTCTTGGAATGTGGATTCCGACGAATTTGAGTATGATTTATCGAAGCTATATGAATATGCTAAAACTCTTCCTGCAACTAAGCGATCTGTCTTGAAATTGTCTGCAAAGATTTTCGATCCTTTGGGATTTCTCTCACCATTTACGATTGTTATGAAAATGTTATTTCAAACTCTTTGTATCGAGAACGTTGTTTGGGACGACCCTTTAACAGGGGAGGCGTTGAAAGCATGGAACGTGATCATGAACGACTTGTCGAGCTTAAACCCATTCAGAATACCACGCTGTTATTTTGACATTACCAATAACCCACTTATTTTCGAGCTTCATGGTTTTTCGGACGCATCATGTAAGGCATACGCTGCGGTGGTATATTTGCGAATTGTGTACATGTATGGCGGAATTGATGTCAGATTCGTAGCTGCCAAAACTAGAGTAGCACCAGTAAAGAAACAATCGATACCAAGACTCGAACTGTTAGGTACGGTTATACTCGCTAGACTAGTTAATTGTGTACGAGAGGCAATTACCTCAATGCCAATTGTTCCTAGAGTTGTGTTGTGGACGGATTCATATACGGTTTTATGCTGGATTCGGAACTCGAAGACCTGGAAAACGTATGTTCAAAATCGTGTGAACGAAATACGGAAACTTACTCAAATCGAAGAATGGAAATTTTGTCCCGGAGAATTCAACCCGGCAGATTTACCCTCTCGGGGATGTAATGCGTCGGAGCTTCTAGAGAATGAAATGTGGTGGAATGGTGCAGATTTTCTTAACCTAACCGAAGAACATTGGCCACTCGATCCAGGCCACAGCGATAGAGACGATCAACGAACCAACGAAGAATTAGCAAAGTCGAAATCGAAACCCGAAGTAACGCGGTCGTTGGCGAATATGAGTACGAAGTCAAGTTTAAATCTCGATAACATTATAGACTGTCGACGTTTTAGCACGAAAGCGAAGTTATTACGAGTTACGGCGTACGTGAAGAGATTCGTTGACAAAACACGAAGGGTGCGACCTTCGTCGATTGAAGTAACGGCGGAAGAAGTGAAAGCAGCAGAAAGATTATGGATACGTTCGATACAGCATTCTTGTTTCGCGGAAGAAACGAGTAGCTTGTTTGAATCGAAGACGAAAACACCGCAACTAGTGAAACAATTAGGGCTGTTTCGTGATGAGGAAGATTTAATTCGTTGCCAAGCTAGGCTCGATCAATCATCAGTGTTAGACACTTCCAAACGACCCATTCTTCTTCCAAGTAAACATTATTTCACCGACCTTGTATTCGTTGAGCATCATGATTTGGTGCATCATAACGGCATTAGGAGACTTTGAATAGTATACGAGAAAAATATTGGATTGTACGAGGTCGCGAAGTAACCAAACGGGTAACGAGATCATGTGTTGTGTGCAGAAGATTCGAAGGTAAGCCATTCGGAACGCCGAAAGTTCCTCAACTACCGCCAAGTCGAGTCAGCGATGAACCACCCTTTGCGAACACAGGTATCGACTTCGCAGGACCATTATACGTCAGTTCGAAAGTGCCAAACCAGTTGGAAGGAGCGACGGAAAAGGCATACGTATGTCTTTTGACCTGTGCATCGACCAGAGCTTTGCATTTAGAACTGGTGCCAAATTTATCGGTAGCAGCATTTTTACAAGCATTTCGACGATTTGTGGCACGCAGAGGGCTACCCTCTAGAATGTTGTCGGATAATGCAAAAACATTTAAAGGAGCTGAAAAGGAGATCAAAAGGATTACGAGATCTACAGAGGTGCAACGCTACATGACAGACAAGGGAGTTACATGGGAGTATATTATCGAGAAAGCCCCTTGGCATGGGGGGTTTTGGGAAAGAATGGTTAAGTGCGTCAAGCGTTGTTTAAAGAAAGTGGTTGGACGTGCAAGTTTGTCTTTTGAGGAAATGAGAACCTTATTGATCGAGATCGAAGGAACTCTGAATAACCGCCCATTAACGTACGTTTACGATGATGAACAGGGTATATCATATCCATTGACACATTCTTCACTCATTTACGGTCGTACGATTGCCACAACCGCAAGCGATAAGCATTATGAAATCATTAGTACGAATGAAGCACTCACGCGTAGAGAAAAGTACCATCGAACACTATTGAGACATTTTGCGAACCAGTGGAGAGCTGAGTATCTTTTAAGTCTGTTGGAAACAGCTAGAGCAACCTCGGGAGCTAACAAGATTGTTGTCAGCGTAGGAGATTTGGTGATTTTGAAATCAGATCGGACTTCGCGCACCTTTTGGAAGGTAGCAAAGGTAGAAGAACTTATCCCAAGTCGAGATAATGTTGTCAGAGCTGCAAAGATTTGTGTGGTCAACGAGAATGGTGGAAAACAATCGTGTTTGAGACGCCCAATCCAACATTTGATTCCGTTAGAATTACATTCTACATCGCGAAAGGAAGATGATCAAGAGGATCAGGGTGAGCCAGCTGTGGCGAAGGTTCATGCAGTGACGGAAGATCAAGTCGGGGTGAGCGAGCGCTCTACGAACGAAGAGAGATCAAGACGAAAGGCAGCGGTAAATTGTGATGCTGCTAGAAAGGAAGTACTGAAGTATTGTTGACATTTTGGACTGTCTTTATATATTTTGTATTTGTTAGGTTCATATCATTTCATTTGAAGAATGATATCCTCGGGAATGTAACGAACTTCCGGTTTAATGTATGACGTAGTACTTTTAGATTGAACATGTGCGAGAGTCTTATGGGGAATTTTACGAGTAGAACAACAACAACTGCAGTGAACTGCTACAAGTTTTAGTTTATTTTATCATTGTAATTATGTGAGTCTATTAAATTTATATCACTATACGGGACGACTTCATTACACAGCAGCAGCAGCAGCAGCAGCAGCAGCAGCAGCAACAGCAGCAACAGCAGCAACAGCAGCAACAGCAGCAGCAACAGCAGCAACAGCAGCAACAGCAGCAACAGCAGCAACAGCAGCAACAGCAACAGCAACAGCAGCAACAGCAGCAACAGCAACAGCAGCAACAACAGCAGCAACAGCAACAGCAACAGCAACAACAACAACAACAACAACAACAACAACAACAACAACAACAACAACAACAACAACAACAACAACAACAACAACAAAACAACAACAACAAAAGAAACAACAACAACAAAAGAAACAACAACAACAAAAGAAACAACAACAACAACAAAAGAAACAACAACAACAACAAAAGAAACAACAACAACAAAAGCAACAACGACGACGACGACGACGACGACGACGACGACGACGACGACGACGACGACGACGACGACTGTCAAATGGGAACTGTCAAATGGGAACTCCGCTTTAATGTGGAAAAATGTAGTGTGATGCGCTTTACAAGAAAAAAGAATCTCCCACCAGTCAGCTATCACCTTGACAATAATATAACAAAAGCGCAAATACCCAAAAAGATCTTGGTATCTATATCAGTCATGACGACTTAATGTGGTCTTATCACATTGCTCATGTTATAGCTAAAGCAAATCGTATGCTTGGTTTTTTAAGACGACATTGCACACAACTCACCAACATCCACTGTCGTCGATTACTCTATTTAACTTTGGTGAGATCTCACCTGTCCTATGGTAGTGAAATCTGGTCACCCCAAAGATCATCACGTGACGTAGTCATTTTTGTATATCGCAAGACTACAATTAATCGTATTCTTCCCGATAAAATCTCTAAAATTACTTCCGATCTCGTACTGGTTTGAACTCAAATATCTTACTTTATACTACAAGTCCAAATCCGGTACATACGAAAGTGATATAGATCAAAAAGCAAGTCAAACATTTTCTCGCTCTACTCACTTAAGTTCATCTGATCAACTCCGACCTAACTTTTGTAAAACCTCGTCCTTCAGATCCTCCTACTTCAACAGAATTATACTTCTCTGGAATAATATACCTTTGATATCAAGTCATCATCCTCGTATGCAGTTTTTAAAACTAAACTCCACGAATATTACTTTACAAAACTAAATTCGGATTTTGACGTTGACCGAACAAGAACATGGAAAACATTTTGTGTGAAATGCCGCTCGAAGAATATCAATTGCTGTTCGTAGTTTGTCTTGTGTAGTTTGTTCTTACATGTTTTGTCTGTTGTGTATAAGTAGAGTAATATGTTGTGTACTTTGTGTTGTTATTGACTATGTTGGTGTTAAATGGATGGATTTAATATGGGATCTCAGTCCCATTGTCCAATCCTTCAATCATATTTTTTATGTTTCGTTTTTGTTGGGTTTTTAATGTAATATGATTCAGTAATTCTACATCTATATTGACTAATATTATTCCCAGTTAGTAAAGGAATATAAGATCTATCATTAACCAATTTAGGTAAAAGTTCGATTAAATAAATAGGAACACAGTTATTAACTATTTTGTAAAAATGAGATAACTTATGAATTTTTCTTCTGACATTCAACTCCTCCCAAGCAAGTTTTTCAAGAAGACTTTTTGAACTAGTTCTTGCTATAGCCCCAGTAACTAATTTAGCTGACTCATATTGAACACTTTCCAGCAAATCGCTATTCCCAGCAGTACAATTATCCCGTATGATGTTCCGGTACTCCGTTATTGTGTCTTAGTTGGTGCATTTATTCTCTTAGTACTATTCTAAGTTTGGAGTCCTTTAACATCAAATATGATAACGTAATCAGTTTAGATTGCTCCGTGCTATTTTCATTATTCGGGAGAAATGGTGAAATGTGAATGCAGTTTTTCACAGCAATAGTCCGTGGGATGAGGTTCGAAAATGTTCAATTCCGTAGCACCCCTCGTGTAACTACATAATTTTTACACGAATCGATAGATTAGAACTTACTTAGTTAGAATCCACTCCCCCCCAAGCGAAATAGTTGCACAAATTGAAGTACAACCTCTCCAAAGTTCGGCATCCTCGTGCTTTGAAGTCCAAGAACGCGCCATTGTTTGTGTTGCACTAAGCATGCACATGACTACAAAACACTTACTCCGCACGCGCAGATAGGAAAAACTGATCTCAACCCAGGACTGGACAAGAAAAAATGATGAAATGTGCGAAAGCAGGGCTGAAGTAAAACAAGATGACATCGGAGTGTTTTAAAAATATATGATATTTTTGTGTTCTGTACATTTTAATGGAGTTCGCCAAACATTCTGAGAATGTACCGTGTCGATTATTATTACAATAATAACTTATGAAAAATATGATGTTATTTTATACTACAGCAATTGCATGACGTTTGCAAGCAAATCTGTTTTTCAGGTTTTAAATATTAGCACAATCATAAACATTCTAGAACACGCATACCGTAATTTCTCTATTAATTTTTTTGGGGAGGGGGTTATTTCTAATATATACAAAGAGTCTGTTTGCACGTTTGATTCTCTTTATAAATGTGCAACATCGGGTACAGTGATGTTACGTACCAAAGTATCAGTAAAATATCATAATTATCTTTAAAATACAATATTTTCACGCTTCACGATTTTATAAATTAATTGCTTAGATGAGAGGGGGTGTGGTTAATAGAGAAATTACGATATACCATTACCAAGTATTACTCGGTGTTCACAATCTTATTTATTTTCCCGCCAATTTTATTAGTCCAGGTTCCTTGTTTATTATTTTCTTTGCGTCCAATCCAGTTGTATGGTCTTAGTAACGTTGGTTAACTCTACGCTGACTGGAACTTCATTACGACTCTGATTTTGTATCAACCAATTTCGTCTTCAAACACTCGTGTTACGTTGTTGATCATGCCAACCGTTAATCGCTCTGTCCACGCAGAAATTCGTCTTGATGACGAACGTCTTTTCGCCAATCCAATTTGTGCAATTGTAACATGCAGAGTTCTCCTTACTTGACGTGGTCTTGAAAACATCATTCTCAGTTTCTCACAAAAAAAAAAAAGAAGGAAACAGCTTAGTAGGATATAGGAGGTTATGTTATACAACAGCATTGCGTGACGTTTGCAATCTAATTATAATAACTTACGCATACGACGCGCGCACACCAAGAGAAAGGGTTTTCCCGCCTTATCTAATTTATTTAGCATTAACAGCCTTTCCGCAACACACTGTCCATTCTCACTCAAGTAAACATGTTATCCAACAGCATTAAGACGCAAATCGGAACCAGACCAACAGATTACCTGACACAGACTGAGTAATTTGCTCTTTATCAAATCATCACTGCTCTCCAAAATGTCTTCAGCGAAACCGTCATACTCAGACTCCAAAAGTTGCCCATCATGAGCATCATCATCATCCAAAAGTTGCCCATCATGATCATCATCACCATCATCATCATCATCATCACCATCGTCATCATCTGTTTTCCATCGCCTTCGATGTTCAAACAATCACGGTAAATATGTTATCTAACAACATCAAGTCGCAAATCGAAACAAAGGCCAACAGATGATTAACACGATGTGGGTAAATAGGTTTCTCTCAACCTGAACTCGGAGAAGTTTTATATCTTTCTTTCAGGTTGAAAGAAACTTTTTACTTACACTGTGTTATTTCAACTCCTTGACCTACACTGGACCCCCACCTCGTTCGGACCCCCATCAAATCGGACCTTCATCAGTATTTTCGGCTTTATTCAACATATGTTCCTCAACTAAATCAGAAGTATCCAAGTTCTCAGCGTACACAATTTCACTAACATTTCTAGATTTAGGCAAATAGAATACCAGCTGGGGATAACTGTTAATTAGCCATTGCATGAGCTTGGAAGACCTGTATTTCGATGCATCCACATTCTCAGTTTCCTTAGCAACGACCACAATTTCTCAAGTAAGTCCATCATGTACTTTATTGCTTTTCCCTTGATGATTTCAGTTTCGATGATTTCTGTTTCGATGAGTTCTTTACAGTATCAGTTGTGCCATGATTTTGAGGTTAACCGCAATTGATCTCCAATGGAAAATCGATGTCCAATGGGTTTGATGTGCGTCTCTAGGTCTTCTCGACTTTAGTTTTCAGAACGGAACTTGCTGGACCAAAGTTGTAAAGTTTATGAACATTGCAGAGTAGCGTATATTATGTCTGTTTAAATAAACTTTTTATCTGGATAATCAACCCATTAAGATCCAACGCACCCAATAGGTACTCTAAAATATCATATAAGTATATGCACAACGCAGTAAGGCAGAGTATGACCATTTTTTCCACCAAAAGGTGGTCCATAGAATATAAAGATACTGTACACAAGAAATTGTACATAATCATAGCTTGTCTCTTGAAAACCAAGACGAATATCTTCCACAAATAATGCATCATTCTGGTAGTACATGCTCGTTTCTTTGAGGCAAGGTCTGACTTGGTTCCTCAACTGAATTGCGTGTAATCTTTCTTCTGGGTTCCACAGCTGGTTCCATGTGGCATGTGTGGTCTATGGTATTAGCGACCTTTTCCGTGGTTGTACTAGCTCCGTCTTCCTCTTTTCTCTGTTGTCTACGTATCTTTTCTTCATCGCTAAATTTCTTGTAGCGTTTCATGTGGTGGTGCCATTCTAAATCAAAACTTTCGTTTGTGTTCTCTGCCAAGTATGAATTGAATCGTCATCAAGCTCATCATACGAATCCTTCGCTATCTCAGCTTGCAGGCAATTACGTTTCGCCCATTTAGTCCTGCAATCGACAAATTTATTATGACTTTGACGAGTAACTTTGGAAAGTTGCTCGCTAACGCCTTCAAAATGCATAAAACATGAGGATATTCGAATTTTCGACATATCGTCATCAGTAGCCATCTTGAATATGCGTGTTTTATATTGAGATCAGTTTTTCCTATCTGCGTGTGCGCATTTGTGGTCAAGCGTATGCGTAGTTGCAACACAACAATGGCCGTTCATGGATTTCGAAACACGAGGAAGCCCGAACTTTGGAGAGGTTGTACTTCAATTTGTGCAACTATTTTGCTTGGGAGGAAGTGGATTCTAACTAAGTAAGTTATAATCTATCGATTCATGTAAAAATTATGTAGTGACACGAGGGGTGCTACGGAATATGTTTTCTAAGCATATTTTCGACCCTCATCCTACGGCCTACAATCATGAAAGTTTTCTTGCGCAAGATACATGAACGCTTATCGTACCTATTTTTAAATTCAAAGTGCCTAGCCTATTTCCCAGTTATGGAAACACGTTGTTCGACCAATCAACGCTCGCGTACTATAACAGTTGTATTATTATTTAAAATCATTAATGATCCGGGACCAAATTCAAAAGAAATCAATGTTTAGTTGATATCTGCAAATCATGTTAACAACTTACCGCTGAATGAGAAGTAATATCGGTGTTTTATCTAGAGGGTGCAGTAAACCCATTCTTACGTTGGTTAGCAAAAATAGTTTTTGTAACGACATTTTATTTTTGTAATGACATTTTGTTTTAATGCAAAACGCTATCTTGCAATAGGTAATTGACAGTGTCATGAAAAAGAAACGCGTCGAGCAATTCCAAGAGCTGGCTGATGTCGTCAAGAAGGATGGGTATAATTCCTGCGAGCTAAAGTCCTGGGAGAAAGATATAAAAATGTGGTGGTACCTCGACCGATCCTTCCGCGAACCGCTGTTGCACAAATGGCGAAAGCTAGAAGCCATGAATAAGGATCTGGACGACGGATCCTTGATGACCGCTTTCTTCGAGCTGGCGAATTTCTCCAATGGCTTTGCCAACACTGCATCCCACATGACTGGATACTTGGTTGGAGAAATACTCAAAGGCGGCAAGAGCAATGGCATTGCACCCGAAAAGACAATGGATGCGCTCGTAGCCTCATTGGATCGCGAAGCATACAGGAAATACCGCGTGGTTTTGGAAGAGTGCAGTTGCAGTGCTTGTCTGTCGGTGATAAATTTCGACGATCGCCAGAGGTGAATACAATAGAAATTTCTCGTCCTTCTCGATATAAAGGCCTAGAGTGTGTTAAAAATTGATTATGTTTTCCTTTTTATTTTATTTTTCTAAATTCAGCAATGGCAGTACAAACAAAAGTGAAGAACGGCCAATGCACTGCAGAAAAGTGGAACCATGGGCGCAAATGCTGAGGAGATTTTCAAAACGATTTTCAGCAAAAACTCTCAGAAAGTGTGAGTCCTTTTTTACCTCTACTCCAAAGATGTCGCCGCCTACGCGTTCCCTGGGAAGGCCCAAAGACGTTCAATCTTGTACACGACGCTACATGGATGAATATGTTAAAACGTTGCCAGCAGATTACGTGGACTACCCATGCGAGTGGTTAACGGATCGTACACCAAAAGATATTCGGGGTGAGCTTGTTGAGGTACCCCGTGAAAATATCGCCTTATCGGGCGGTGACGCTGGCCACTTGGTCATCACTTCAACTACCAACGAAGGACTTAAAGAGCACATAACTAATCGAAGCCAATTACATGATACCATTTCATTTAGAACAAAGGCAAATGTCGCCCCAAAAGTGGAGACCTCCTTTCGATTATACGGCGAACGCGAGGAGGGATTGTCGATGAAACATCTGAAGACAATACATTCAGGTGTTGAGAGCCTCCGTTTTGTACGCCGTGTAATAGCCGTAGCTAGACATGTATTTTTTCACATGCCTAGGGGCGAAAACGGCCAGCTGATGGCGGAGAAGGACGAGTGTGGATGTCTTTCGCTAGACGTCTATGTGCAGCAAGAGGACGATGTAACCCCCAGTTTGCTGCCGGAGATCTTAGCCAGAGAAGGACACACATTGCCAATCTTAGATGAAGGCATGGACGAAGGAATATTCAACTCCATGGTAGAAGCAAAACGTACACGCGTCGGTCTTTTCGAGTTACCTGCAGAGACGAGAAAATTTCCCTTCAGACCTTGGGACATACAACATCAAGACCATGTGCCAACAAAGGACCACAAAACGACAGAAGAGGATGTTGGAATATTCCGGATGGTGAAATCATCGTACGCCAACGAAGCTCTCGTGTACCCAGCCCCATCTACAATAACTGATGCTGGCATGGGCCTGTTCTTACACCCTAGGGCGACTAAGATATCGGCAGGAAGTTACTTGTGCACGTACGCTACCTCGTGGAGGACAGATAGGCCTTCACTGGAGGCTGGTAAGTAGAACCTGAGTTGTATTGCAATGTGCTTGAGATATAGTATCTTGATCAGGTACATTTGGCCTTGCGTTCAAATTTCATTAAGACTCACTGCTGTATGTGTGTGTTTCAAATAAACAAGACGCTCTATTGAGCGTGTAGTCGCTGGAGCGAGCTATTAAAAAGAGGCCTATTCTGTGATAGATGCCGGCAGAAATATGGCAGAGTGTGACGTGCCAAGTTTAAGAATAAGTAAATCGTAGTAGAAGCTAATAAGTACTAACGTAATATTTAGATGCAGCAATCTACTACAAATTACGTCATTTGAAAATTTCGTGTTGTTTATCTACAGTAACATTGTAGATATATAACTATAATCAACTCGAATACAGTTTAGGTTTAGAAAACTTTGTTGCAAAGAATTAGAACAAAAAGAGAAAGTTCAGTTTACAAAACTTGCACAATGATACATATATATTGAAGTCTTATATATATTACAGATTAGAAGTTTGTACAGTACAGTTTTCATTGGACCAAAATTATTTTACAATCAGTGCGAATATTTGCAATTTAGATATTAAGCTTCAATATGGATTAGGGATATAATAGCAAGGAACAAATCTTGCATCCCAACAGACCAAATTTGGCAAGTTCTTTAATGGTCATTGTAAACGCTATTACGTCGCAGATAGTTTTTGTCCTTGGAGCCTCGCTCTCGTGTACCAATACGAAAGGCGATTGGCACACAATTCATGACAAGTGTGTATTTGCACTGTTAAATGAACTGTCTCATTTTATAATATCCAGATAAAAACAAAGCAAATTTTTTAAAAACCAAATTATGTTTGCAATTCTAATTTTAAACAGCCAATCCGTTTCCTGGTAACCACAAAACCAGGGTTTTCAAGATAAGCTGGCGGCTGTACTTTCAGTTGAATATCAGAACAATAAGACAACTCTAAATAAAATTGTTGACCAACAAAACCACATTGTTATAATGTGTTGACATTTTCTGTACATTATGCCACAGGAAAGTCAAACTGTGAATCCTGTTGACCAACAAAGCCACATTGTTGATGTTAGAAGACGTTTCATGTAATTTTGTCGCATATCGGTAACATCCTGTGTTTGACGTCTTCTATATGGTATGACTTTCTTATTTTGAGTTAAGTAAGTTAGTAAGTGGAGTGTGCTAATTATCCTTACTTACAGCTGAGAGCTAAGCTGAATTACGAAGGACACAGCTGAATGCCATCGAGTTGAAGGCTTTCTAAGGGCGCCTCTGGCAACCATTTTGTGACTCATGTCTGATAACGGAGCACAGCTACGATGAAAGGGTCTGTTAGGGACTAATCCTAACTCACCCTGCCAACATGCCCAGTGGGAGGAAACCGGAGTTCCCGGAAAAAGCGACCAATGCGCCAATATACACGAAGTAGGAAACACGCTTCAAGCACTAACTCAGATATATACAATCACATTAATTCTTCGAACAGTTTCAGCATGTCTCTCGTGGAACTTCTCCCATAGCACAAGTACAACCATGTAGCAATGCTGTTTTAGTCGTATCTGCATACTAGTGTGTCAGTATAAAGGCTGCCAACTGGAAGAGAAAAAGTATTATTGTGCCAAGAAAGTTTCCATGTTTACCTCCACATGATATCAGGAAATTGAGTTACTGCTTTTCAGCTTTTGGTAATATTTTTTTCCCAATGAACGTGATTTGTATCATGATACTAATGTCCCCTCGTCAAACAAGTCAACATTTGAGCCTTCAATGCTACTTAGGAATACGATGTAGACCATCGAAAGAAGCAGGCGATGTCTGACTTTATGTGGATCCAAAACACCAAAACAACAAAAATAACGTTTGATGAATATGATCAACAAATATACAAATAGTAATATTATGTACAAACCCACTTCTTTTCTCGATAGACGTAATAACTTTATAGTGAATTGTTGATGAATTTCTTTCAAAAAAAGCCGAAAATAGTCGCTGGCATTGCCCCAGCGACTAATTATTTGCGTTTTGGGTTAAACTCTTAAATTCAGTATTATGTTGTGCGAAAAACCTTGACGCGGAGTAAGGTATTTATATTCACTGAACCTCTATTAAGGAAAACTAGATTATTATTTTGTGTAATATTAATGATCATTAATAGCATACTGTTCAGCTTCAGTGCACATAATAATAACCTGGCGCTACATTATAGTAATATTATATAAAGTAGTTGTAAAAATTTGTTAGCAGCGTTCAAAACAATAAAAATGGATTAAATCAAAGCTAGCCATTGTTATTGCTGCACCATGCGAAAAAATTATATCTTATCATGATGAGACAATCCGCGTCGGTAATATAAATATAGTCGAGCAGGGTGCAAGCCTACAAGACAGGGAAGACTAAAATTTCAATTGGGGGAGGTTTTAGGTCATTCTAAGGACACACTGGGCGCATGGGTGAGATGTGTGAAATTAAACTATCTATCTATCTATCTATGGGTAAATAGATAAAGTCAGTTTGTCAGACTAAACTTTATTGTTTGTTCAAATTATTGTCAAACAGTTAGTGAAGTTGGCGTAAGGCGTTCAGAAGGTCGGGAGGTCATATGATGTTAGGTTGTGTCAAATGGTGAAGATGGCGTAACATGTTCAGAAGCTAGGGGGGCAGTGGGATGTAAGGTTGTGTAAGATGGCGCAACGTGGTGAAGATGAAAGGTTGGGAGATCATGTGATGTAAGGTTTTTTAGATGGTTGGAATGTTGCCATTATGTGTTGAGGTGGCGGCAGGTAGTGTAGCGTCTTTAACCCTCCGGTGCTTGTCATTGACGTAATATCTATGAGATGGTCTCTTCAAGAAAGGTTTGTTGGGTGGCGGAAATGGTACCCCACTTCCAAGGCAGACCCAATCCTCGGCTACGTCACTTCTAAGCTGCTCTTCTCCTAGCCTGCGTGGCAGGCGTTCTATTGTGGGGGAGGGAGTTTTGTTTAGAGCGCGCGCTTTTTTTTTTGAGAGCGCGCGCCAGGTGAGAAGTTAGGGGGGGAGGAGAAAAAGCGAAAGGAGAGGCGAAATGAACGCCTGCCCAAATCCTATTCATAAACGAGACTTTTGTGTCCAAAACCTTCGGTTAAATTCCCATTGGCTAATATGCGCTTTCGCGTCAACACTCCGTGAGATCTGTCAACAAATCGGTAATACGCTTGAAAAGTGTTAAAAATAACTGCACCTTACTGCATGGTGGGATTGTATTTCGTCAGACAGTGGAGCAGACTGTGTCTGAATTATCTGAGCGTTTAGGTTATGAAATTATTCTTAAGCCAGAACAGCAAAAACCGTTACTGAGCTGCTTTTTGGTCTAGACGTGCTTGCTGTTCTGCCAACGGGCTTTGGGAAAAGCTTAATCTTTCAAGTGTTTACAATAGCCAAATCGAAGCTAGAGGTTTTTATCGATGGCGATACTCAATCGTGTAGTATTATGGTATGTTCTTTGGAGAGCATTGTGAAAGACCAGATTGCTGAAGCACAGTCTCTTGGAATGACTGCATGTTCACTTACTGATACGAAATTAACCCGAAGTATCTCAGAATCCACCACAATTTCTGTTTGCAAGCGAATACCTACAGCGATGTTCGGGCACATCAATTAACATCAATTTCCGGAGCGTTATCGCTCAATCATCACTAATTTCCCCAGCGTTTTTTCATTGGTTAGTTGAAGAGGTGTTACTATAATTTCCAGTCGTATTTGTTTTAGCCTTGTCTCGTTTATGAATAGGATTTGGGCAGGCGTTCATTTCGCCTCTCCCTTCGCTTTTTCTCCTCCCCCCCTAACTTCTCACCTGGCGCGCGCTCAAAAAAAAGCGCGCGCTCTAAACAAAACTCCCTCCCCCACAATAGAACGCCTGCCACGCAGGCTACTCTTCTCCCTGATCGCCCCTTTCCTAGAAGATTGCATGTTTCCACTTTTATGATAGCTATACTGAAAACGCCTTTTGGCAGCACTTCCCTTGCGATAGTAACGTCTAGTTGCGAATAAGACGAATAACATTGGACTAAGTATGCTACTTTGTGGTACACCAGATGTTACAGAAGACCAACCTGAAGCAACACCGTTGTTGAGTCAGGGGGAAGATAAAAGGGGTAAAGTAGGACAGACCAGACAGGACAGAGCTATTAGTACAAATTCAGCATCCTTCTTTACATGCTCGAGTATGTCCGAGTTTGCAGCAGCGAGAACACCACATCGGATGCGTCCAACTCTGTCTTTTCGAAAGATGCAGTAGCCTGGTAACAGTTCGCTGTCCAACACGGAATCATTTAACCAGGTTTCACAAACACAGATTACATCATATATACCACATTGTACCAGTTGTTGAAATAGAGTAATCTTGGATACATCGGCATTGCGTCCCTCGAGTGCTTTCAGACGACATGCATTCAGGCAAAGTATCTTTAAGTTATTAATTTTGTGATGATTGTTATAACATAAAACAGGCCCAGGATTGCAGCAACATCCATAGAAATTGTACTGTGAATTATCAGATGAAAATCTGGTGATGGAACAGTCATATATCCGTGCTCTATCCTTTTGAATTGGGGAGAGTGAAGCACACCGACGAACTGCATATTGACCTAAAAACATTGTGGAATTGGTGGAACTAGGAAAATACATGCATTCAAATATTTTTGTCATTAGCAGTATATAAGACATAGCTAATTATGCAAAGATTTCAGTTGCAACGATACGCGAACAGGTTGAAAACTAGAGATTTATGGCTACCACGGGACCAGCGCGCCCTGAGATGCGAACTAATAACGCCAGACAAATCCGTGAAGCAGTGCAGGCTTTGCACGAAGAACCAAGAGGACTATTTAAAAAAAATCAGGCTGCGCTGGCAGTTATAACGACACAGATTCCAGCAGTTCCCAAAACGTCAACACAGAATTCTGCTGATCCCACGACGTCGACACAGAATCCTGCCACTACCACAATGTCGAGGCAGAATCCAGCAGCCGATCCAACAACGTCGATCAAGATTCGACTGGCTACCGCAAAGACGACTTCCAGTGTTGCCGTCCTGTTAAACAGCCGCAATGTGAAGCTCGATGAAAGGCAGTTAAGTCCTTACGTGTGTTATATTTTCAGTCTTGGAACATTCTGTTTTGCTTTAAACCCCAGTAGTAATATACAGGCCGTTCGAATTAATTTGCTGAGTTCAGCATATTTTGTGGGCAAAAATATTACATAGATTTATAAACTCTTGTGTCTAGTGAAGTGTTTCTTACAACCAATATAGCGAAGTATTGCCTAATGCGAAGTAATAACAAACAGAAATATAGCTTACAAAGTTTCAAGCGTTTTATTTATAGCAAGCCCTATCCAGCGTTAACTGGTCTCCAATGTATCATCTAGGCTCTTGTGACGAACAGTTCCAATATTTCTCTTCTCTTGTCGATGGTATTGTTGATAAATATCTCCCGCAGAAGCGTATCAAATTTGATAGCAGCGATAAGCCCTGGATTACTCCGGAGATAAAAAGATTAATATCGAAACGCCAAGTGACCTGGCGCAGAGGAAACAAGCCTATGTTTCGATTCTATAGGAACAAAATTAATAGCTTGTGTAGGCGTGCTCGCTCAAAGTATTATACGAACAATGTCGCTAATACCACTCAGTCGAATTCACGGAAGTGGTGGTCCGCTGTCAAAAATATCGCTGGCCTTGCCCCATCTAAAAACGTGTCCACACTGGTGTACAACGGACAGCCCTATTCTGTTTCTGGCCAACCTGTTAACGACAAGTTCGTTGCCGTTGGGAATTCCCTGCCTTCGCTTGCTTGGACGCCCCTCGAAGTCGGTGATTTTCCTCCCGACTTTTACATTTCAGTCGACGACACCGAGAAAGCATTACAATCAGGTCCTGACGAAATCACGTCTTGGTTCCTCCGTGAAAATTCCTCGTTATTATGTCGCCCATTAGCATCCATATTTAATGCCTCTATTCATGATGGTTATGTCCCATCCCTGTGGAAATCTGCAAATGTCATCCCTGCAGCAAAGTCTTCCCCTGCTCTGGATGTTGACTCTGATTTTCGACCGATATCGCTCACGCCCACAGTGAGTAAGATTCTGGAGTCATTTCCATATAACTGGCTCTTGCAGTCAATCCGCGACCAAATTGATAAGCTCCAATTTGGCTCAATTAAAGGATCCAACACCACCATGGCGTTGATACACCTGCTCCATAAATGGTTTGAAGCGATGGACACACCTGGAGCCTGCCTACGTATATGCATGCTAGACTTTTCTAAAACTTTGACCGCATCGATTTCAACATTCTGATGCAGAAACTCATTAACATGCGTGTACACCCTATTCTAATTAATTGGATTGTCAACTTCCTTACTGACAGAAGTCAGAGAACAAGAATTGGCTCTAATTTCTCGAGTTGGAGAACTACCAACGGAGGAGTCCCCCAAGGAACAAAATTGGACCCCTCCTCTTCCTCATCATGGTGAACGACTTGAACGTCTCCGACGAAACGGTGAAATTTGTTGACGACATCACTATCTGGGAGATTGTCTCGAAGGGTCAAGAAGCCAACTCGGTCCTACCGTCTCAAATTACAGAATCTGCTAAATGGGTTTCTGAGAATAAGATGAAACTGAACCCTACAAAAACAAAAGAAGTTCGTGTTGGGTTCTCTCCCCTTGATCTCGGGGCTCTTCCGCCGATCACCATTGACGGTCATGATATATATGTGGTCCCGCATGCTAAATTACTTGGTGTCATGATCTCGAAAGATCTTAAATGGATCGAGCACGTTGACTATATCTGCAAGAAAGCTTCGAAGCGGTTGTATGCCTTACGATTACTTAAGAGATCCTCTATGCCAGCGTGCAAGTTAGTCCGGGTTTATACTACCTGCGTTCGACCAATTTTAGAGTTTTCGTGCGAGGTATGGCACTATAGCTTGGCGCAATACTTGAGCGACGAGATCGAGAGTATTCAACGCAGAGCCCTTCGTATAATATGCGTTGGTACGCGCTGGGGGTGGTGTCACTGTTCTCGCGGAGAAAGACCATTTGCGAGAAACTTTTCGTTCACATGTGTGAAGAAACATCCCATAAACTCCATTCTCTCGTTCCCCCAAGACATAAAACTGGATATTCTCTACGTAATGATAATTGTCTTTCAAATAGTTTCAATACCAAAGCATAGGACAAGTAGGTTTGCTAATAGTTTTATTATGGCCGGTAGTAAGGCCTACAACTCTAGTTTTAAATAATAATTGTTTGGCTACATTTTTACCTAGAACTATCAAAATTAACAACGTGTGAATAAGGAGTGTTTGTAGTCATTTTTACTCATATGCATGTAAACCGTGTAATTCAGTTTTTAACTGCAAAATTGGTATCTTTTGAATAAATTGAAATAAATTGAAATTGAAAATATCAAAAGCATTGATTTTTAAGCGTGTTTTACTGGCATATATAAACATTGTATATAAAAACATTTAGCGGTTGCTATACAGGGTGTCTCAAAAAAAGGTAATCCAAGTTAAGAACGCTATTGTGTGTAAATGACTTGGTAAACGAACGTGTTTTTTTATGTTAAGAACGATCGGGCTTTTAGCTGTGAATGACACGTTTTTATCCAATACGGAGAAAAAATGTGCAATTACGACTCCGATAAAAATTGCTTGTCGAAATCTCATATTTTCAGCTCTGTGCCTAATTAAAGCAGTGCATAACAAAAGGAAAGCAATTAATCACGAATGTGTCATTTAAACAATGAGTTTAGGAGCTGGTTTACAAGATGTTTATAATAATTATGCATACAAAGGTATTTTATTGAAGTGAAATTCATCATCAACTTAATCTCTAGTTTTAGACCCAATTCTCAACGGTGAAAATATGCAATTTCGACAAACAATTTTATCGGGCTCGTATCTGCTCATTTTTCCTCCATATTGGATGAAAACGTGTCTTCCAACAGCTAAAAGCCTGATCTTTATGAATATGACAAAATTACGTTCATGCACCGAGTAATTAATGCAAAATGTCATGCTAATTTGGATTACATTTTTTTGAGACATCCTGTATAGGTTGTGAGTCATTAGGTAATAATTAGGGGAGATTTGATACAGAAATAATTTTCAAACACAGTTATTGCTCAAAATTACTTTTACAACGTTAGTAAGGCATACTTCTAAGAGCATATCGTTTAGGTGTCTTTTGTATCTTCAAAGAGTTCTCATATTCTTGTCTGTTTTCGGCCTATAATCTTGCAATATCTTCAGCTTTCATAGGAATATATTTTAGTCTCTCGTGAAGAAGTCTTTGTTTGTAACATTCTCGTTGCTCTGGCGTCATCATTGCTAAATCTTTAGGTCTCCAATCTGAGGAGTCTAACCTATTAAATCTATTTTTAACAAAATAAATAAGGTCTGCTCTGGGTCTGCTTCTATGAGCGTATTATGCTTAAACTGCATAACTCGCTTGCGAGAATTTATTGTCCGACTCAACCTCGTAGCTGCTTTTTTTCACCTTTTAACCACAACTTTACATTTCTTTAACTCATACCGAGCAAGCATATCTCAGATATACTTGTTAACTAACCCAATTTATATGACTATCCCTATGGCTATAGCTATGGCTATGGCTATAGCTATGGCTATGGCTATGGCTATGGCTATGGATATGGCTATGGATATGGCGTTGGCTATGGCTGTAGTCTATGACTATAGTCCATGCCTATGACTAAAAGTGAATCCTAAGACTGAATCATTGCATCCCAAAGTGAATAATTGAATCCTAACATTGAATCATTGTATCCTAAGTGAATAATTGAATCCTAAGATTGAATCATTGCATCCTAAGACTGAATCATTTAACTGTAAACCTTAACCATAATTTTAGCCCTAACGCTAACGCTAACACTAATGCTAATGCTATGACTATAGTCTATGACTGTAGTCTATGACTCTAGTCTATGACTGTAGTCTATGACTGTAGTCTATGACTATAGTCCATGACCATGACTATAGTCTATGACTACAGTCTATGACTATAGTCTATGACCGGAGGCCTATGACTATAATCTATGACTACAGTCCATGACCATGACCATAGTCTACGACTATAGTCTATGACCATGACTATAGTCTATGACTATAGTCTATGACAATAGTCTATGACTATAGTCTATGACAATAGTCACAGTCATAGATTATAGTCATTGACTATCGTCATAGTCATAGGCTATAGTCATAGGCTATAGTCATAGGCGTGGACAATAGTCATAGACTATAGTCATAATCATATACTATAGTCATAGACTATAGTCATAGACTATAGTCATAGACTATACTCATAGACTATAGTCATACACTATAGTCATACACTATAGTCATAATCATGGACTATATTCATAGACTATTGTCCTAGACTATGGCAAGTTAGAATTAGACTTAGCGTTCTTGTTATAGTTAGGGCTAAAATAATGGTTAAGGTTTAGAGTTAAATGATGCCGTCACAGTCACGGTCACGGTCACGGTCAAGGTCACGGCCACAGCCACAGCCATAGCAATGATGACGCCAGAGCAACGAGAAGGTTACAAACAAAGACTACTTCACGAGAGACAAAAATATATTCCTATGAAAGCAGAAGATATTGCAAGATTATCGCCTGAAGACAGACAAGAATAAGATACAAAGACAATTAAACGATATGCTCTTGGAAGTAAACCTTACTAACGTTGTAAAACAAATTTTAAGCAATAACTGTGTTTAAAAATGAACAAGACGCCTGCTCAGGCGTGAGCTTGCGATGTTAGCAATGAGCTGATATATGATCGATTTCTTTTGTCAAAATTCAATAGATCATAAATTGGCGTCAATCGAACGCTTCTACACTGGCTGTTATAAAAAGAACGCAACCATTTATTAATATTCAAGTATATTCGTTTTGTTGTGCACTACAAAAGGTTTTATGCCGCTCTGGGATTTGAATACAATAGCCTCAATTACCGGGTCGAACATCGACTTATTCATGTGCCGTATATCACTGTTTTGCTCACAGTACTTCGACTGTAGGTTGAGTCGAAACTCGACCATCTATTTTGTCCTGGGATACGATTCGGCCGTGTTTAAACGTCAATACGCCTAGCGGCTTGTGTGAACTTGTTATATTTATCTTGTGCAGTTCACAACTGGGTATATAGCTAATCAAAACAATTGCGCCAAACCGTATACTTGATGAATTACTGGCGCTTTGTATTAGTTTTGCCGTGTTTATCCTGTGCAGTCAATAAGGGCACAGATCGCTCTATGTATTTATAAAACAGCATGACTCGAGAAAATACCATGATAGGAGTTATCAAGTTTTACACAGTCACAATAAAATCACATTTGAAACTTGACGTTAAAAGTTGCACATAGATCTACAACACATGGTAACTTCTGTCTATCAATTTTGATCGACAAACTTTTCAAACTTCGCCCAGTAAACTAAAGGCCGGTTTCCACTTTAGTTGTATCACAAAGTACCATAGCGTTTTCTTTTGCTTAAAATGATGTTGCTCTGGCGCTCAGGAAACAAAGCAATTCGGTACGTTACGCTACGCTACTATACGTGGTTGTAGTGGAAACCAGCAATGTCCCTAGCTTATACTGTTCGTACGATAGACGCACAATGAACGCCTCGCCGCGTATGCGCTATCTATAGTGTACATTGGCTGCAAAATGCTCCCACAATTTATGCTGAAGACAATAATAACGATAATAAATACATGGCGAATAACTTATGTATTAGATGACAATTGCTAACGTGTTTTGGGTATGACATAAGCTTCGGTAAACTCCGGAAAACCAATGATACTGTCGTGAATAGTAATGAATCCAGGGGGTGAGAACGCTCCGGGTGCGCTTGACTAGTGTCCTTAGAAGTGCTGATAATTTATGCGCTGGCCGAGGGAAGACTACGTTCTACAACCCGATTAGAAATAATAAAAAAAAATAATAATAAAAAAGCCCAATTTAAAGCTTGCGTTTGCTGTCGCATCGCAAGCAATTATGTGTGTATATTTATGGACTAGCAATGTACATTGTACAATAGTTCCCCGTCCTACAATTGCATATTCTAAATTTATTAAAATCACCGCTCATGATTAACTAATGACTCATAACCTACACATCAACCACTAAATGGTTATATACAATGTTTGTATATGCCTGTAAAGCTCGCTTAAAAATCATTGCTTTTCATATTTTGCTATAAATAAACGTTTGAAACTTTGTAAGGTTTAAACCCACTATAAGAGTTGTGTTTATACATTCGCTTGGTAAACATATAGTTGTATAAGAACTTAGCAACGCTTACTATGCCTATAAACTTTAAAATCTTCTTGTTTTGGAAAGCTATATTTCTGTTTGTTATTACTTCGTATTAGGCAATACTAGGTTAAGCGTCGCTAACACTTCACTACAAACAAGAGTTTATAAATCCATGCAATATTTTTGTACACAAAATACGCTGAACTCAGCAAATTCATTGTTTGTCCGGCCAAACTTGTCTGGTCTTATTCTGTTACGTCATATTAATGAGGTCTCAAAGGAGTAGGACCGACGCTAATAATGTGCTCCCCCTTGCCTCCTCTGATATGCTAATGTTCATGTCCCAATTCATATGCTAATGAAGTGCCCCTCCTTTGCCTCCCCTCATATGCTAATATGAAGTGCGGCAACTCATATGCTAATGGTCATGCGCGCCCTGTCATGGTAATGTTTTGAATATTTAATGTGTGCTCCCTCATGCTCCGCTCAAAAAATTCGGGTCGAACGGCCTGTATATTACTACCCTTGGAGATAGATTATCGCCACAAGTTTCTGAAGCATGGGAATGGCTCTAATTTATGAACAGCACATTTCACGGCCTTTTCAAGTTTTCAAGTTGCCTCGCTGTAAGGTAATCGAATGGGTTAATAGTTGGTTACCGTTTTTGGATCATGGGTTTCGAAGGTCATTCTTAAGATTGCGATGGACTGTGTGACTCAATTGATATTAAGTCTAAGTGGAAATCGGGATGCGCTTGGTGGGATCTCGGGTACAAAATGTTTAGAAATCACGTGATGCACTATATGAGCACATTGATAAAGTACAGACAAAGAAAGACAAGAAAGATCGGTGATGCGCTGTGTGGGCTCACGTGCATGACGTTTTAGAGATTGTGATGCGCTGTGTGGGCCCACAGGCATGAAGTTCTACAGACTGGGATGCGCTGTGTGGGCTCACGTGCATGAAGTTTTAGAGATTGTGATGCGCTGTGTGGGCTCACGGGATGAAGGTTTACAGATTGTGATGCGCTGTGTGGGCTTACGGGCATGAAGTTTTACAGATTGTGATGCGCTGTGCGGGCTCACGTGCATGGAGTTTTGGTGATTGTGATGCGCTGTGTGGGCTCACGGGGCATGACGTTTTAGAAATCGTCAGCCGCTGTGTGGGCTCAGGTCAGTCATATGCAAAGCAGAAATCGGGATGCGCAGCAGGTGGGAATTTTGTTTGAGCATGCGTTGGATTTTGCGCGGTTGTTAGAAATGAGACCTGGGGCGAGTAAACTCGGCTATTGAATTTCCGGGCGATTCTTACCAATTTTGACCTAGTTTTTTCTACCAACCGAAATTATTTAATTGATTGATTGACTGAGAGTGCAAGCAAATGAATAATAACTTTTAAAAATTTAAAAATTGCGTAAAGAAACATCTTTATACTTATCGGAAAAAATCGGAGACTCTCGGAATTCGACGGAATATCCCAGAAAAACCCCAAAATTCGTACTAGCGCGAATTTTGATGTAAACAAATTCTTCTCCAATATAATGTATATGCTATTAGGGGTATTTTAAACCGTATTTGGTTTTGAGGCTCTCGACAAAATTTTGAAATATTTTATTTCTTTATCATTTTACTGTGCTGATTTTCACACCTTGAATTACTATTTACTATATTAGAGAAAAAGGGCAAAATATTCATATGATTTCAAAACTGCCCATTTTTCTGGAATCAATGGGCTTTAATCTCTTAACCGAATCGCTTTAACAAGCAAGAATAGTATAAACATAGAATTTCTGGCAGCATTTTCAAAGGTACTTTTGTGAACAATTTCAGATCACATAAATAGTGTCGCCGTTTTTCGTATCAGCGCGAATTTTTATATCTAAATTACTTTGATTAAGGGATTAAGAAAGGTTCAGACTACCGTTTAAGGATAGTCTCGTTTTGAGGCTCTCGGCTAGATTTTTTGCAATCTTTTTGAAAAAATGGCATTTTTTCTTTTTTCGAAAAATGCCGATTTTGGCCGTGCGAAATCTCACAGGTTTTGATAATGAGAAAACTATTATAGCAATTTTTGTATAGAAACATGCGTTGAAAAATGAAATTCAAACCCACCGTAAGTTAAACTTTCTAATTTTATATGTTTACGAAGCCAAGACAACTAGCATCTTCTAACAAAGTAAAATTTCGCTCATGTTCCGTCGTAGAAAAATATCCTTTATATTTCTCTGATTTCAGTCCAATTTCTTTCCGCCTGTTCATTTTGTCATAAACTTTGTAGAAAAGTATTTTATTACTGCTACATCCACTGTTTTCTGGCAAAAATAACACACAAAAACTTGTTTTTTAACAATTTTTAAAAACATTTTCACGTGCGCCCGCAATTTGTTGACCAGTGCTGGCAAAATTCCCACCTGTTGGGATGCGCTTGGTGGGCTGCCGGAGACAAAGTATTTAGAAATCCTGAGACGCTGTGTGGGCTCATGTGTGGCAAGCTAAGCTTAAAACGTGATGCACTGTGTGAGCACATTGATAAAGTACTAGCAAAAAGAATTCGTACAGCGCATGGCCGGCTCACTGGTATAAGTTTTGTAACATTGCGATGTGCTGGGTGCGGTTAAGTGTGCAAACATTTATGACACCGTAACCCCGTTGTCTACTGTGTCCCGTACTGTGTGGGATAAGAGGCTGAACATTCAAAGAATTATGTTGCGCTCTACGTCTACAAAGTTTATTTGAAAGTTTAACACGTTGTGGACCGCTAGGAAACTCATGTGCTTTTGCCCTGTTCTGTGTGGTTACGCGTTCAAGTGCCTTCGAAAACAATACGTGCTCACACGATTGTGGTTTTCCGCCAATATCGTCCATGTTAAGAAACCTAACATTACTGACGGTGTTGACTAAAGTGGTCACTGATAAAGAAAACGCCGTGGTGCTGATACTCCAGTCCCGTTTGTTGAATGCACAGCGACCATTTGTTGCTGGGTCTGCGACGTGCTGGACCCATGGCGGACTCTAGAGCCGTCGGTGTCGACAAGGTCGGAAATTATATAATTGTGCTCGGCCAGGCTATTTTTGTCCGTGGTCCGATTTGTCCTCAAGGGCATTCCCTTGTTGCTCCGTGTGTGAGCTGGAATTGTCATCTTCTCTGGACTCGGGTTCCCATCTGGGCGGCAATTTCTTTCTTTGCGTGTTTTCCCCGATTATTTCTCGTTTCAAACATTTGTTGAAAAGGCCCAGATTATCTATCAGCCTACTAGTTCGGCAAAGTTGGACACTTGTACGCGATTTGTCAATGGATTTCATAAGATGGGACCCCGAGCTCAGAGGCGGTGACAGACCAACCAGTCCGTCTGGCGGCGATTTATAGAATCGTTGCCATTAAGAACCTCTTATGTCATAACCCAAAATCTTTTCTTGCAGCGACAGTTCATAAATACTATGAATTGTGAATGCTTTAACATCCGGATACAAACATGAGGCCCAGATTATACATCGCTTCGTGTTTTCTCATTTTGAGGATGCGAGATACGCATGATTAATTGATGTGCCACAATTTGTCAAAAAACGCCTTTAGGATTAAGATTGATGAGAAATCTGGATATGATCACATCAACGGCGTGAGCATCACCTACCGTATACTAAACATAGGAATAAGGTTGGGTGAGGTTTGGAAGGATGATCTGGGTAGAATAGACACAGGGAAGGATTTGGGAAGGCCGGCGGAAGTAACAGCTACGAAGAGTTTAACGTGAGACAGGAGGGATACCCATACCTTAATGCTAATAAGGCAGAGGAGGGACACTGTACTATTCATACCTCATTCAATATTCATTGTTCTTCATGATGATGTCATTAGCATTATATAAGACATAAATAACTGTGCAATATCTGCCGAAGCTGTTTATCAATAAGCATGTCATACCAACCACTAAAATCGGGGAATCATTTGAATATTTGGGACGATTCTTTGACTTGGATATGTCCAATCAAGAACGTAAATCTAAACTACTCTCTCTGATACAAGAATTGATGTCTGATATAGATCTTAAATCTCTGCATCCGAAAAATAAACTTCTTCTTTACAGTCGCTATGTTTTGTCTAAACTCTCCTGGCATTTTACCGTTGCTGCTATATCTAAAACTTGGGTCATTGAAAATGTTGACTCTCTGGTAAACACTTACTAACGTCTATCTAACACGCAACAGGTTTGGTTTAAACATCCTACCTGCGTCCGTCAAATTTATTCAGTGTCAAACAGTTCTACGCAACGCCTTAAAAACATCTCCAAACGATTCTATAAAAGAACTCTGGAAGTCAACTAATACTCATACTAACATCCAATACGATAGCTACAACGCAACCAAGGAAGTTTTAAAGAAATTTCATTCTGTCCAAGAGGATAAACTTAGGGACCACTTGACATGTCAAGGTTCCTTTTTTACAAATGTTTCCAAATTCTCCCTGTCACAACTTAACGCGATATGGTCTTTATCCCAATCAAAACTACCAAAGAATATTTTTAATTTCACAATTCGCTACATAAACAACACTCTCCCTACTCGAAATAACCTAAATAGATGGGGGTATCTCATCAAGTCCTGACTGCTCATTCTATTTACAGCCTGAAACCCTTCTACACGTTGTTGCCGGTTGTCAACATTTCTTGAAACCATTTACATGGAGACACGATTCAGTACTTAATTTTATTGCAAAAACGTTTCAAACTATAAACGCGTGTAAACTATTTGTTGACCTCCCTGGATTTGACAGCCCCTCGATTATAACAGGAGACGAATATCGTCCAGATTTACTTCTTTCCACCTCAGACAAACACCTCTATATTGTTGAACTCACCGTAGGATTTGAATCAAACCTCTCAAACAACGTTAAACGCAAGAAAGCAAAATACAAAGACCTGATAAGAGAACAAAATAGAAACTTTTCAACTGTGAAATTTGTAAATCTGTCTATCAGCTCACTCGGTGTGTTTGACAAAGAATACCATACCTTCATTGAAATGTTAAATGATTTAGGATTCGACAAACAACACCAACAATACTGCATAAGAAGAATTATATCAGTAGCCATCCGAACTTCGTATTATATTTTTTGTTGTAGAAATAAAGAATGGACTAATCCTGAACTAATGAATATTTAGACTATCCGTATTTCCTTTAAATATTAATAATATATATATATAGCCTTATGTGATTTAAGTAGTCAATTGTAAGTTACCTCTAGAAGTGAGATTTACAATTGTATATATCTAAGAAAAAAGTTATATCAATAAAGTTTTCATTATTATTATTATTATTATTATTTAATAAAGTATTCCCGGAGAGGGTTTTTCAATACCTATTTACAGTACGAATAGTTATATTAAAATTAAAATTCCTATTTATAGCATTTATTTAAAATCTATTTGTCTATGAGATCAGAAGTGTAATTATTTATCATTTATTTAAAATCTATTAAGTCTATAATGTTAGAAATATAATTAATTGTTGTTTAGCATCTTCTGCTTTAACTCAATTTTAAATCTTTTCCAAGGTAACTTTTTTAAATCTTCATCCAAGTCATTCCATAACTTCACCGCTCTGTAATAAAAGGTTCTTTGTCCTGAAACTGTTTTGTGTTGAGGGATGTGTAGCGCTTTGTTATTCCTTGTATTTAGATCGTGAATTTCGTTTCTTTTTATAAATAATTTGGATAGATAAGGTGATGCTAATCCGTTCATACATTTGTATGTTATTAGTGCCTCTCTATATTTTAAGTGTTCCTCTACAGGAAGCCAGCGAATTGACCGTAGTGCTGGTGTTACATGATCATATCTTCCAGTATTTGTCAATATCCTACAAGCGAAATTCTGTACTGCTCTCAATTTCTTTATATTTGTTGCAGAAGTGTTTGACCATACTGTAGAGCAATAATAAAGTTTGCTCATTACTAAAGCATTGATAATTAAGCGAAGTGTATCCCTGTCAAAGCTATCCTTTACTCTATTTATCTGACACAGCTTGGCCATACAAGATGATACAACATTTTTGATATGGTAATCATATGTCAAATAACTGTCTAGGGTTAATCCCAGGTCTTTGGCATTTGTAGTTGGTGCAATCTCTTCTAGGAGCTTACCGAGCAGTTGAAGAGTTCCTATCAGGAGTAACTTTGTCTTCTCGGGGTTTATCAACAGTTTATTTTCGAGAAACCAATTTTGGTTGCGACCAATTTGAGGTCCTCTTCTATCTTTGTTTTTGCAATAGCAATATCTTCTATTGGAAATGACATGAAGATCTTAGAATCGTCGACGAATGATTCTAACTCAGATGCTTGTGGTACTCTTGAAAGGTCGTTTATGTAAATGCAGAACAATAGCGGTGACAATATTGCTCCCTGTGGCACACCGTGGGTGATTGGTAGGACTTCGGATACCGAGGGGCCAATGCGAACGAACTGCTTTCTATCTGAAATGTAGCTTTCAAACCAGTTGAGTGCTTCACCTGAAACCCCCAATATTGCTTAGTTTCGTTAACAGGATTGAATGGTCCACGCTGTCAAATGCTTTTGAGAGATCCAAAAGGACTAGGGCAGTAAGCTTTTTGTTGTCCATCGATTTTAGCAAAAAATCATTGACTAATATACTGAGTGTTTCGGATGAATGATACTTTTTATTTGCACTTTGTTGGGAGGATAGGCGGTCAGCGCGGTTACGAAAACCGCTAAATTGATTTAGAGCAACTTTTTCGCTGATCTTTGATAGTACTTTGAGCATTGAAAGTGGGTGATTATTTGCAGCAACTTCATGATCACCTTCTTTAATAGTGGTATAATTTCTGCAATTTTCCAGGACTCAGGGAACGCCGAGGTGGTAAATGAGATATTAATGATGTCTGTCAATTGGCCGAGTATGACCGGAAGACAATCCTTAATAATCCGCATGCTGATTTTGTCTGGTCCTGGAGATTTGTTCGACGGCATTTCATGGTTCAGGAGATAGAGCTATGTCGATAGTGCCGTTTCTGGGTGTGGTCATTTTCGGGTATTTCGCCCCAGATACGGGTTTTGGTACATATGCCATGTTGTCCGTCATGGTCATTTTACCCTAAAACAGTCGAGATTATCTGTCCTAAGTGAAATGCATACAAACTTATTACAGGTCCTAGACTAATTCTACAATTCCACATGATAGTTGTCTTGAAATTATCGCGAAAATGTTCAAAGCAGTATAAATTCTTTTGTTGGCAGTGTTTCGGGAAACTAATTACTAATTACTAATTATCAAAGTTTAACCAATTTTAATTAAGTTAGAATTTCAATTTGAACGTTTTTGCGCTGATATATGTCGATGTCTCGTGCACCGTATGCTTGAGTGATAATTGAACCGTTCCAACTGAAATTTCAAAAGTCAATCGTCTAAATCGTAGGCGTGAGACAAATTATATCCAAAAAAATCCAGTCAATCCCGTTAGCATTTCACAGATCCTTACACGTACCAAGTAGATCTACCCTTTATGTACAATCCTGTATTGTTTTGCGCTCAATTTCACAAAAGCAGCGGTAGAAAATTCGCATTAAACGCAGAGAAGCTAAGCTGTATCATTAATATTATTATTATTATTGCATCATTAATAGGTGTAGTTTAATTACGAATATTTTTTTAATTGTTTGATGTTCCTTGACCGCGAGATAGATTTAAGCTATCTGTAACTGTCGCGAACAAGTCATGTTCGACGATATGAAATAGTCTGGATCTTTCTTCTCTCTACTGGCTGTGGAAATATATTGACACTCTATTACATCGGTTACCTTGATATGTTCACGACAGCTACACTAAATGGAAACCAGGCTTTAGAAAGGTAGCTTTGAGAATGACGTCAAACACATAGCTAGATAGCGATCATAGATAAAGTAGAGCAGATAAGGTAGAATAGATAAGATGGGATAGATTTTATAATATAACTATTTGATTTTACAGGCTCCTACCTCCTGGAGGTTGCAGTGAGAGGCCGGCCGCGGTTTTTCGACGCACCAATTTACGACGGCACAAATATTGGCCGATTCGCCAATCAAGTTGGTGTATTGCAAGCCCTCAAAGATGTAAGGCGGAGATCGGATAAGAGGAGGTTTACCTCCTTCCACGAATCCGAGTGGAAAACAGTAAACGATAATTTGTCGCAGAAGGCCAACGCCTGCTTTAGGGTAAAAGAGAATCGCCTGCTGGTGTTGGTAAAATTCGATATCGAGCCAAGTACTGCCCCAATAGAGATTTTTATATCCTATGGCGATGTTCGATCATTTTGGATCTCGGGTATTGTTAGAGAGCCACGAAGTTACCCCCAGAGTATGGTAAAAATAGCAAAATCTCTTTTCAATTCTTCGCGGAGCAACTGGACATTGCAGCAAAAGCTGCGTTGGGGGAATTGTGAGGATTTGATAGACGAGAATGGTAAGGTGCGTAAGTTCAGGGAAGCGTAATTTAATTAATTATATAAGTATAGAGATTTGTGAAACAAATATTCACCGTAGAAAGGTGAAATAAAAATCGTATTCTCACGGCGGACGATATTTTTAGCATGTGAAATTTATCGTCTCAGCGTTTTGATTGATCGGACGTTTTTTCTTATATGTGGTGAAATATTGTCTCAGCGTTTTGATTGGCTAGTGTTTTTGCCTCATAATTGTAAACATGGCGCCCGATCTTAGCGAAGTGAGAGTTTTCTTGCGTTTTTCGCTAATAATTCGACTGTATTACCATCAAGGAAAATACTATAGGCTAAAAATACTTAAGATAAACCTCTTTGTTTCGAATTTTGGCAAGAAAATGAATAAATAAGCGGTAAGAAATCTGTTTTTGAGGCTAGATATACTTCGCTTACGAGTTGTTCGCTGTGAGTCAGTGAGTGTCACATATTTATCTCTCTACTTACATAATAAACGAATTACTTCATGGTTGGTTCGTTTGTACGATTTTTATTATTTTCTCGTTGTGAAGGATCGCTAAACTCACTCGTTCGCTGCGCTCACTCGTTCGTTTAAATCGATCATTCACAACTCGTAAATAAAAATCGTACGCACTTACCAACCAGGAAGTAATCTATATATATATAAGTCATCACGTGTATGTCAACGTTTCATTGTTGTTACGTCGCTATCCATTGGCAGAAGGTCTCTTGCAGGTGTCAAGTTGAATTTTTCTTCAAACTCGCTTTAATTTATACGAATGACAAATAACTTTTAATGAATATGAAACATGGTATGTATAAAATGTATACAGAAAATAGGTATGTGTCCAAATTATATCGCTATGGTAATTGTTAGTCTAAAATGGACGATGGTCTTAACTTGCTGTAAACATAGCCATATATCATAGATAAAGAAGAGTTATAGTTATTGTTTTATATCTACATATTTGAATGTTTGCATATCAACAAACAGTACATATTGATATTGCAATACAAATACATGATCAGAAATTTCCTTAACTAAATTCAATCACAAGAATGCTATTTTTTGGCTTAATGTCCAATGGAAGGTGAAAAACAACATGTGTGACATTTCCATTATTCCACTTCTACCTGCCATATATGAATTATAGAACACACTTGGTGAATGTACTTAACCTGGACTGATTGCTCCCTATATATGTATACGTTTACCTGCGTTAACAAAAGGCTCAGATTAAGCCCTAAAGTGAAATTTAGCCTCCTCTGGAGGACACTCTTGGGGAAGTCCCTAATCATCCTACATAACTCGAGACAGTGTGAATCCAAGCTGAATTGTCTGCGGAGGAGGTCCACAAACAAGTTCAAAAATAATGAGATTCCACATTTTCTACCACTTTTTAAATTTTTGGCCTCCTCCCACCATAGGCAATGATGAGAAATATTTTCTTAGCTGACTACTTGCGTTTGTATCATGCTTACAACATTGTGTGAAGGGGGAGGGGCAGAATGACTAGAATGTGTCATAAATTTTTGCGCCTGTTTGTTTGTATATTTGATGCTTCGACAAAAAATCCAATATTTGCAATTACAGCCTTCTTTGAATAAAGTCCAGCATCTTAAAACAGATGACTTCAGTAAGTGGTGGCAGGTTGTCAATAAAATGTCCGGCCGATCTCATAGAAGTACTAACCTTGCCCTTGAGTAGGACGGTCAGTTATTATCTGATCAGGAACTGGCCAATAGCCTGAATAATATTATTATACTTCTGTCAATGGGGACATTCCACCGCTCTATCTGACCTTCCTACCAGCTTACCTGCCCACTGTCGACCAAGTGCCTTATATTGAACCACAGTAAAAGCCTTGTTTTGAAGGAATTTGCTTACTTATTTACCGAACCAGTCGCAAACATTTTCTATACATCGCTTTCCATCTGGGATAGTTCCAAATATATGGAAAGATTCACATATTATCCCGAAATTCTCGAGGACTTTGTTGTCATATGGATGATTTCAGATATCAGGAAAAATATCAACCCACAACAGTTCGGCTGTTTAAAAGGATCATCAACCACCTATTGCCTGCTTGATGTGTTGCATTCTTGGCTTTTCCGCTTGATTCACCAGGTCAGTACCTTCGCCTATGCCTTTTGGATTTCTCCAAAACTTTCGATCGAATTGGTCACAATGTTCTCATTCAAAAGCTCGTAGATATTGGAGTTAGGAGATCTTTAATTCGATGGATTGCAAACTTTCTGTCGGGGCGAAAACAATGCGTCAAACTTTGAGTTCCTCAAAGTACGAAATTGGGAGGTTTAACAACAGTTTTTCCCCAGTATGATACGTACTTTGAATAATTATACATAATTTTTATATCTTACAGACATTTTTCTAATTATTGTTGTAACATGAATTTCGTATAATTTTGTGTACTTTTTTTATACTCTATGTAAGGACATTGTAATTCATTTTAACACATTGCAATTCATGTATTTATCATATCTGTATAATTTTAGACGGAGAAGTATACGCAAAACCGAGATGTACAGCTTATCCCACACCTTCTTAGGGTAAACCTATGATTTTTTCCTAAGCAAATAATGGTATGTGGTTGGTTGATTATAAATCTCCTTCTATTATATTGTTCTATGTAAGTTTTTTAATAAATGCAAAAACGTTAAACTCGGTTTTCTCAAGTGATCATTTTACAAGTTGGCGAGCACTCTACTCACTCTGAATCAATCAGCCCAAAATTTTGGTGTTTTATGAACATGTAGTGATATGTAAAAAATCATATAGAAACAACATATTTTGTAGCAAACGAATTTTGCCATCGTTTCAAACAAATTAAACGTTAGTAGTAATATATGTCGTTTTCGAGCCCCGTTTTTGAGGCGGCATGAGGCGGGATGAGTTGCGCACATCATTAGCATATGAGGTGCAGCAACACATTAGCATATGAGAGTGAGCAACATCATTAACATAATATAGGGCTGCGCATGATCATTAGCATACAGGGGGATTCTCATCGTTAACTATTCTAACATCATTAACATAAAATGAGGGTGAGCAACATCATTAACATAATATAGGGTGAGGCGCATGATCATTAGGATACAGGGAGCGCATTATGTAATTAACATAAACATTTATTAATTATGCATTGACGTCATAATGATATGCAAGGCGAGTTTGGGCGCGTTTGGGCAAAACAGTCATTATGCTGACACGTCACAATAGTTAGGCGTCCCTATATCAGTTCAAAACTGGACTACTGCAACTCTCTGCTCCATGGGGTCTCCAAGCACCAACTACAAAAGTTACAATATGTGCAGAATGATTGTAACCCAATCCCGCAAGTATGATCATATCACGCCAGTGTTAATCAGTTTGCATTGGTTACCTGTTGAACATCGAGTGAAATTTAAACTATTCCTGCCGACTTTTAAAGCCTTAAATGGCCTCGCACCAAGGTATTTGACATAAATGATTGAATGCTATACTCCCTCGAGAACTCTTCGCTCTTCATCTGCTTTCTTATTAAAGATTTAACCTTCAATCATATGGGGGAAGATCTTTCGCAATCTCAGGACCAATGCTTTGGAACAGTCTACCGTTAGAGCTGAGGACATGCTCTAACCTTGATATTTTTAAATCTAAACTGGAAAACCATTTTTTAACCAAGCGTTTGAGCTTGACTAAATAAAATACTTAATAACATAGCTATATTTTATATACTAGATTCTTAATTAATCAGCTTTTACCTGAGCATTCTATTAAACATGTAATTAAGTATTAATTAGGATATTTTATTGATTTGTTATGTAGACGCACTCCTGTAGAGCGCTTAGAACATTTTGGTATAGGCGCTATATAAATGTTAGTATTATTACATATTTTGCCAAGCTTTGTTTGAGCGTCATTTACAAGCAATATGATGGAGTATCCACATGGTCTATCTGCACTCTGTACAACAACCCAACATGGGACATTTTGGTTCTCTGGACATAAACGTAGCTGCGAGTTATTTTGTCGAGATGAAGATTGTTATATGTTCACAAAAGCGGTGGAGACTTTTCGACAGAGTGGTACTCAGCATCCCGTTTGCTCATCCCATCAAAGACTGGCAAAGTTGCGAGCAGTTAAAGACAAGATGAAGCAAAACTATGGACGGCTGTACTTTGTATGTTCTGAGCGAGAAAATCCGTGCGAGTTTTTGCAATGGGCATATGTATATGAAAGTCCTAAGCCTATTTGCAAACATGGTCTGATGACTCGCGTTCCTAAGGTCAAGAAAGATGGACCAAACCAAAATCGTCCATTTTACTCCTGCTCCAGAGACGATAATACAGTATCAGTACAAGAATCTTGAAACAGCACGGACGCGTACGAGGAATATCTTTTCCTCAAATCTGTAAACGCTCTTACGAGTGAACTTGATCAAATATTATAAATGTAAATGATTGTTTGTAATAAAACTTATAAATATCGTGTAGTTCACTATGTCCTGTTCATTTGCTTTTAACCTTAGCGCGATGGAGAACATAGATATAATTTATGACAAGTTAAGACGAAATGAGATTGATATTGATAAGCAAACCTATCGTTTCATATAAATACAGTTCTGAACCAACACGAAGATTTATACCGTTCAATGATTGTTTGTGATTATGAGCAACTCTACAAAGAAATAAATGTTACAAATTTTGGTCGTATTTTCGCCTATTTAGCTTTCGTATATTTACACAGCGATAGCGAGGAATCTATTCGTCAAAGTGTCCGAAGATCTGTTGAAGCATTTCGAGTTGTCAGTGTTCCAAAACATAAACAAAATAATAAACAATCAATTTTAATAACACTCTCGCTTACGCTGATAGCTTTATATATCAGTTTGTGATCATAGCTTGGTTCATTTCGTTCTGACCTCGTTTATACTTACTTTGCATTTTCATCACAATAGCTAAGCGATGGGCATGGTAAAATTTTCGATTTATAAACTCTTTGTTAGTAATAAATCTATTTTCGTATCTAGTAAACTGTAAATAGCTTTCTCAAATCTTTAATAATTCATGAGCAAAACACAAAGGAAATCACCACCGTATCGTTGTCTTGATGCCACGGTAACAAATACCCATAAATTAACTCACCTTTCTTGAGAAGCTATTCATACACTCGCTGTCGTTTATTATAGTGATTTAAAAACACCTCAAAGTATGTTAAAAAACTCGGCTAGTGCCTTGTTTTTCAACACACTTTTCGGCGTTTCAAATCACTATAATAAACTCCACATGTATGATATATTACTTCCAAAACGAGAAGATCTTAAAGTTTGTCGGCATGGTAAGCGTTGCTAAAGTCTTATAGAGCAATAAAAATATATGTTTGCCAAGCGAATATATAAACGTAACTCCTAAAGGTATAAAAGTCAAAGTTATCAAAGTCTATGCGTTGCCATGTCTTGTTAGGTGAAAGCTATTAAATCTAGTTTGCACAGTACATTTTGTACTTTAAGTCATTAAACGATCATTAACACAGCCAAACAATCACCTCCCCAGACATTCATCAGCGAACACGAATCAAATATATATAAGGAAACAAATTTTACTTTTGTAAGATACTGTTGGATATCCTAAAATACTCTATGAGATCCTAAGATGATATCCTAAAATGATATTCTAACCCACTGTATGATATCTTAATATGATATCCTAAGATAAAATGTATGGTTTACAAGCGATTGAAAGAGTTAAGGCCGGCCTCCACTTGCACGTACGTACGCACAATTGCACGCACGTATGTGTTTATACTTTCGTGAAATTTGATTGGTTAAAAACTTGACGGCCGCACAGAAAGTAGAATACAGTTCTACTGTCATACGTACAAAAAGTTAGCCGCGACGGTCAAGATTAGCGATCATTTTCGAGTCACAGAGCACTTGCACGTACGGCCGATTTTGCGCATGCTCTGTGACTCGAAAGAGAAGGCCTAGTTTACCCATATTAGACTCAGCCTAACCCAAGACACATGCGAAGCCTGCGAACAGGTATAACATGACTGGGCGTGTCGACGCGAAGTATGCCCGATCAAGCATCGGGCCATGGGGCCTGATCGAGTTAAATCGGGCCTGATAGTGCCCAATCGGGTCAAATCGGGCCTATTCGTTCGGGTCATATATAATTACATGTACTTCTAAAATAACTTCAAATACACTGAAACTTTGAAAGAGTAAAGAACTGTTCGAGTTTGGGTCGCACACGACTAAATTGTCCTGTGTTTGGATGTAGAAGTAAAGATCTTGCTAGACTGACAAATCGTTTTGATCAGGTTCATGGTATGGATACCGACGAACGCACTAAATCGTTAAAATGGAGTAAAACTGGGATTTGTGTACCCTTAGAAAAGACAACCGCAAACGATAAATAATAAAATGTGGAAAATACACTGGAAAGGTTAATAAAGCACAAGAGGAAATGGCAACAAACTTTAATAATTTTCTAAGAGAACAACAATCCCGTACTAAGCGAACGAAATCTTAAACAAGGAAAGGAGAGTGCCTTGACGTGTTGCCAAGAACTGGCTTACTTAGAAAAAACCCAAAAACATTGCCTTAAAATGGGGAAAAATTCCAAACTACAATCTATTTACAGACATATATTTGTAGACTTATAATATAGCTGTCATGATACCCTTGTACTTGCATTTTAGCGATAAAAGATCCTATATAATCTGTGTCTTATCATATTTAAAATATGCATACATCCGACTGGCACTAATCGTCACATCTCATATTTCGCCCACTTCATGTACCTTTGAGGGTCCACCCACCCATGCAAAGACAACAGACATGTGGTTTTGAAAATACACATATTTACTATTTACATGCACACTTACATATCTAATGGCATAATTGACACACCGTGTCCTTTCTCGTACGGAAATTCAATCGTAAAAGCGATGCATGGGAAATGTGTGCTGTTGTTACCGCGCTACTGGAAGTACAAATGTACTATGTAAATTAGACCAAATTGCTCTTGCCTAACAACACGTAGCAACCGCTAAATGTTTGTATACGATGTCTATAAATCAATACGTAGAAAAGGTTTTGCGAAAGAGATTCGAACTCTCGTTAACTTAAAGCTTATAGGTAGCAGTCTAACGTTTGTTAGCGAAATAATCTTACAACCGCTCCATCTGTCCGCCACCCGTGACAATATAACATGAAACACGTGTATTTATACACGTCACATTATACCATCGCGTAGTGTTACGGTGCAAAACTATACACGATGTAAGTATGAAAACTCTAAAATTAACTACGCTTCGTTTATATCGAATATTTATTTACAGTTACAAATGTCAAGTTCACGATATGAAAGTTTCTAGACTTTTTGACAACTAGGACTTTTAACTTAATTAACAAGTTTTTTCTCCAAATATTCTTCATAAGCTTTCTTATGATTCGTCTCCAGTCGCTCTCACAGTATATTTGAAAATAAGTACGTGGAATAGTGAAAAAGGTTTCGACAAGAGATTCTAGTGGATCCTCTTCGTATATCCCCCGTCTCCTTCGAGACGAATAGTTCAGAACACACTGTAGATATTGGTTGTCAATACTCTCATGTAACTCCATTAACGAATAGACAAACGTGGAATCTGGATTTCTCTCCAATTGCTGCAAACGCTCGAATACACCACTTTCAACCTTCAGTTTTAGTATCCTTGCGACGTCAGCGAATTCGTACCAAATCACACGCTTCTCTGTAACTTTTTCAATCGCTTGTAAACCATACATTTTATCCTAGGATATCCAATAGTATCTCACAAAAGTAAAAATTGTTTCCTAATATTTATTTGATTCGTGGTCGCTCATGAATGTCTGGGGAGGTGCTTGTTTGGCTGTGTTAATGATCGGCTTACTGATTTAAAGTACAAAATGTACTATGCAAACTATATTTAATAGCTTTCACCTAACAAGACATGGCAACGCATAGAATTGTGTTGGCTTTCTGTTTATGTTAAATGTACTATTGTTTGCAATGCGTCGCATTCGCAATATTGGTAATAGAATGAAAGCTTTGACTTTTATACCTTTAGGAGTTACGTTTATATATTCGCTTGGCAAACATATATTTGTATTGCTCTATAAGACTTTAGCAACGCTTACCATGCCGACAAACTTCAAGATCTTCTCGTTTTGGAAAGCTATTTACAGTTTACTAGATACGAAAATATATTTATTACTAACAAAGAGTTTATAAATCGAAAATTTTACCATGCCCATCGCTTAGCTATTGTGATGAAAAGGCAAAGTAAGCATGAACGAGGTCAGAACGAAATGAACCAAGCTATGATCACAAACTGATATATAAAGCTATCAGCGTAAGCGAGAGTGTTATTCAAAATGATTGTTTATTATTTTGTTTATGTTTTGGAACACTGACAACTCGAAATGCCTCAACAGTTTTCGGACACTTTGACGAATAGATTCCTCCCTATCGCTGTGTAAATATACGAAAGCTAAATAGGCGAAAATACGACCAAAATTTGCAACTTTTATTTCTTTGTAGAGTTGCTCATAATCACAAACAATCATTGAACGGTATAAATCTTCGTGTTGGTTCAGAACTGTATTTATGTGAAACGATAGGGTTTGCTTATCAATATCAATCTCATTTCGTCTTAACTTGTCATAAATTATATCCATGTTCTCCATCGCGCTAAGGTTAAAAGCAAATGAACAGGACACAGTGAACTACACGATATTTATAAGTTATATTACAAACAATCATTTACATTTATAATATTTGATCAAGTTCACTCGTAAGAGCGTTTACAGATTTGAGGAAAAGGTATTCCTCGTACGCGTTCTTAGTATCAGCTTTTCTACTGTTAAACATCTCTGCTGTTTCAAGATTCTCGTACTGATATTGTAGTGGATTACTTAAAAGCACGATACCCGTGCTAATAATACGGGGTGAATTATCGACCCACTCAAAGAAATCACAAGTATCTTCTCTGGAGCAGGAGTAAAATAGACGATTTTGGTTTGGTCCATCTTTCTTGACCTTACGAACGCGAGTCACCAGACCATGTTTGCAAATAGGCTTAGGAATTTCATATACATCTGCCCATTGCCAAAAATCGCACGGATTTTCTCGCTCAGAACATACAAAGCACGGCCGTCCATAGTTTTGCTTCATCTTGTCTTTAACTGCTCGCAACTTTGTCAGTCTTTGATGGGATGAGAAAACGGGATGAGCACTCTTTCGAAAAGCCTCTACCGCTTTTGTGAACATATAACAATCTTGATCTCGACAAAAGAAATCGCAGCTAGGTTTCTGTCCACAGAACCAAAATGTTCCATGTTGGGTTGTTGTACAAACTGCAGATAGACCATGTAGACACTCCATCGTATTGCTTGTAAATGACGCTCAAACAAAGCTTGGCAAAATATATAGGGACGCTTAACTATTGTGACGTGTCAGCATAATGACTGTTTTGCCGAAACGCGGCCAAACTCGCCTTGCATATGATTATGACGTCAATGCATAATTAATGAATGTTTATGTTAATTACATAACGTATGCTAATGATCATGCGCACCCTATATTATGTTAATGATGTTGATCACTCTCATATGCTAACGTGTTGCGGCCCCTCATATGCTAATGATTGCACCAACTCATCCCGTCTCATACAAGTAGTAATGTAGGTAGTTTTCGACCCGGATTTTTGACGGAGCCATATGGAATATTTTCTGCAGACATTTATAAGCATTTAAATAATAAGAAGCTACTACCCGTTGAACAAAAGGGGTGTCGTAAGAAATCAAAGGAACTAAAGATCAACTTCTAATTGACAAAGTAATATTTGAGAATTGCAAAAGGCGGCAGACGGGATTAACTATGTGTTGCATCGATTATCGAAAATCCTTCGATATTGTACAACACTCCTGCATTATTAAGTGGACTTGTTTATGGTTGCAGAGAATGTGAAGGAATTTATTAAGAGAGTGTCAATTAATCTTACGGTGGGTAATGCACATCTTTGTAATGTTAAAATTAAGCGAGGGATATTTCAAGGAGATAGTCTGCCCCATTACCGTTTGTGGTGGCAAAAATGTGGATCAAAGTTTGGATAATGAAATGAAAGTGCACCTGAAGAACGAATATTTCAGAAGGATCAGAAAAAATCTTAAATCAAAGCACAATGGAGGTAACATCAAGGGCAGTCTCACTAATTGGATATGGAGCTGGTATAATTGCATGCACAGGAAAACTAGGAAACTACTGATGATAAATAGAAGTCATCATCATTGATAGATTGTGTATGAAACGATATAATAATAATAATAATAATAATAGTTTTATTATCCATCTTTGATATAAAAAGTACAATGTATTTACAAGGAAGTAAGAATTAGACTATTTTGTACAACAATATACTATATTATATTTATATTATATATAAAGTAGAAACTAGTTCAATTTCAAATAATTTCCAAATTTAAAAATATTACAAAGTTAAAAATGTTTAAAAATGTCTAACTCTTTTTCAGAAGTGATATAGCTCTAGGAATAAAGGATTGTTGATGTCTTTTAGTATGCGATATAATATGTGGCAGTTCATTTGTTCTTCTTAATTCGTAATGGTGGTTTATAATAGGGGGGATGAATTTGTTGCATGGATTGGTCGGATCACTTTGGATTCTTTGGAATTCTTTTGCGGTAAGATTTTCTCTTCTGTCCTCCAAAGTTTCAAAATTGTGTCTGGATGCTCCAAGAATTTTCAGGCACTTATTTTGTACAGTCTCTATTTCATCCACAAGGTATTGGGGCAATCTGCTCCATATTGGTGCGGCATACTCCAATATGGGTCTGATCTTGGTTTGGTAACATGTGATACCGACTTCAAGAGGTAAGTTGGCTCTACGACATTCTCTCAAAGAGTATAAACGTTTATTTGCTTTCTTTACCATATTTTCAATGTGACAGTTCCATTGCAAGTTATTTTGATACCATATACCCAGTAGTTTGTGGCACTTGACTCTTTCCACTACGTCATTACCAATAACTAATGATGCAGGGTCTGGGACAGCATTATTTAAACATATTAACATATCTTTCGTTTTTTTCGGATTTATCGTCATCTTGTTCTAGTGGACCATTGTTGTAATGAACTTGCATATGGCTGCATGAACCTTGGGTCACAACTTCGTGTTGCGTGCAATCGTCCGCATATTTGCATGTATTTATCGATAGTTGTTCTGGGATTGAAGCTCAAGATCATTCACGTGGATGTTAAAAAGCGTGGGTGATATCACGGAACCTTGTGGGACTCCCGAAGGACATGGTTTAACCGATGATAAAGTTCCTGCAAGTTTAACCTGTTGACTTCTATCCTCCAGGAAACTTCGTGTCCACAGCCAGAAAGCTTTGGTTACATTCATTTCGGCGAGCTTACTTAGTAAAATTCCATGATCAACGAGGTCGAAGGCTTTGCGGAAGTCTATGAAAAGAGCGTGAACTCCATTTTTGATGGATTTTGAGTTATCTGTAGCACTAAACCAATTCTGGGAGATATGGGTAAGTGCAGACATTGTTGATCGATTATTAGTGAAGGCATGCTGGCTGTTATTGATCTTTGTGCTGGGAATGTTCATTTTGAGTTGTAATTTTTCCAGTACTTTGGCCATTTGGGGTAGTATGGAGATCTGACGGAAGTCATTTTCGATACCTCTCGGTGGTGTAACCTTGGGAACTGGAGTGACTAATGCATGTTTGTAAGCAGTAGGATATTTGCACTGCGTTATGCTGGCACAAATAATGTTATGGACAACAGGCGCTAGTTCTTCACAGTATCGTTTAAGAAACCAGGCGGGAATCTTGCCAGACCCAGTAGCTTTTTTGGGGTTGAGTTGTTTTAAGATAGATTTAACCTGTCCAATTGAGGGAATGGGTGGGCTATCATTTCTCAAAAAAGGCCCTACGTCGTTAAGGCTTGGTGATATGGTTTCAGGAAGGTTTTGCCACGGTTTAGTGAATGCATTCTGCAGTAGTTCCACGGTATTGGTAGCTCTATCTGACGATAAGTTATTAGTTGAATTTTCCCCGTCATAGCCAGCAAGCTGGCTATGTGTCTTTTGAAGCTGGCTATGTGTCTTTTGAAGCTGTGTCTTTTGAAGCTGATAGTCAACTATATGTGTCTTTTGAAGCTGATAGTCATTCTGATTCTGCGAAGACACGTATTGAGAACTGCATAGCTGATATACGCCAATGGATGCTCTTTAATGGTTTAAAACTGAATGAAGATAAAACACTCTCGGTTGTGGTGCACTCTAAGTTTCGTCCTCGCCCCTTGCTTGACCGAATCAAAGTTGGAGATGAATTGATTCCCTATGTTGTCACTGCTACTAGTCTTGGTGTCATGCTAGATGAAACGTTCTCTTTCGATGAGCATATCAAGCAAGTCTGTAAATCATCGTTTTTTCATTTGCGGAATGTCTCTAGAATCCGAAAATACTTGACGAAAGACTCAGCTGAGATTATAATCCATGCCCTAATAACAGTAAAGCTGGATTACTGTAATTCCCTTCTGTATGGTCTTCCTAAACGACTAATCTCCAAGTTACAATCAGTTCAAAACACAGCTGCTCGAGTTGTTACAATGTCGCGTAAATACGATCACATTACACCAGTCCTGATCCAACTACACTGGCTCCCTATACATTATCGTATCGTCTTTAAAATCCTCCTCATTTTTTATAAAGTGTTGAATGGATTCTGTCCACCTTATTTGACTTGCTGTTTGGAATACAGAAAATCCAGTCGATCACTGCGTTCTGTTTCAAATGAACTTTTACTCGTGCCACCTTCCAACTACAAAACTTATGGTGACAGATCATTTTCTGTTTGTGCACCAAAACTGTGGAATAGACTGCCCTATGATTTACGAAAGTCGTCTACTGTATCATCTTTTAAAAAGGGTTTAAAAACACAATTTTTTAAAATTTTTGTAGATAATAATAAGAGTTTATATTATTCTCCGGATGGACATTAGTTTTTAGTTGTGTATTTCATTGTCAAGTACATTTTTTAATATTTTATAACCTTGTAAATAGTTGTAAGTAATTGTGAACATATTTAGCATCTTAGCTTGTTACACTTGTAAAGCGCCTTGGACTTTTTAGGATATGTGCGCTATATAAATTGAAATTATTATTATTATTATTGTCTTGTGCCATTTTGCTGAGTCGTGTTTGCGTTGGCCTTCCGCCTTCGATTTGTAATATTCTGATTTTGCCTTATTTGTAAGTGTAGATATTTTATCTGCTAGTCGTCTGTACTTGGTCGTATTTACCAGTGGTGATATCTTTTTTTATATATGCCGACATCCATGGCTTGTCAGATGCATGAGCACGTATCGTTATTTCGGGTATTATTTCATCTAACATGTCTCTTACGGTATTTGTGAAATTGGTAACTTTATCATCGACATCGTTGATCTGAAAGACTGGCGTCCATTCCTCAAGATTCAGTTTTAGGCCGAGTATATTTTGGTTTTTGGGCTTCAACAGTCGCACTTTACGGGAAAAAGGCTTAACGCTTTGTTTACGTTTAGGAGAGTATAATAATGCACCACATCGTTATATAAGTCGGACATATTCGTAAGGATCTGATCTAGGATATTATTTCCTCTTGTCGCCGCTTTTACAGATTTTTTCATACTAAATCGTCTGCTAAGCCTCATTTGATTAAAATCCCCCATTATAAATACACCAGCTGACGGAAAGTCTCGGAGGACAGAGTCAAGTCCTCTCGTAATATATTCATTCATTTCTCTTTCATTTTCTGCTGACTACCCTGGTGGGAAATAAACGCCAACGACTATGATAGCACTAATTGGTCTAGGAGTTCTGGTCGGTTTGAGTAACAGCCATAAAACCTCTTTGTTGTCTTCTTCCAAATGTGTTAGACAGGTGGTCGGTATACAGGTATTCACGTATGCTAAAATGCCACCACCAGGCGTGTGTCGGTCACGACGATAAATATTAAACTTGTTTCCAATCGCAATAGCAGCATCAGGCACGTTCGTATCTAGCCAAGATTCCGTAATCATGACCACGGAGGGATTATTTAGAGTATACAATTCGTCGACTTTATTTGAAATGTGACATATGTTTGTTAGGAGAATGGACGGTATGGAGCAACTAAGTGGTGTGCAGATATGTCAATTGAGATGAGATTCCCGGGGTTGTGCTTTCTAAAATTATCCGCGTTATATGACCGGGTCGAAATTCTGACAGGAATGGACATGCAATTAAAATCGAAAAGGTTTATGCTCCGGTTATTTCCCCAACCAAGGTAAGGTAGCTCATCCAGTCGTCGATTTGACCCTTTGATTGGCGTGATCTCTTCGGTTGCATTATCCAAGGAGGTGGTCTCGTGCGGGCGCGCCTCCGAAAAGGGTTTTGTTGCCGGCCAAGTGGAGCGGCGTCCAGATGTGTCTCACAATCCTCTGGCCATTTATCTTTATCTTTATTTCCCCGCGTGTTAACATTCGCCGGTTGTGAACAGACTTTCGAAACCAACGGCAATTTCGTGATCCAGCTTGGTGGAATAATAATAACCTCATCAGAGGCGCTCAAGTCGTGCGAGTTTTGTACAACATTATGGCCATGGGAATTCGTCCCGCAAGCTGATTTGGTACTCGAGGCATTTATATTGTCGATAAGTTGTTTGTTTTCTTTGTTTAGGGATTGGATTGTGTCTCTAAGCACTTTAAATTCAGAAGTGTCTTTATTAGTCTTGTCATTGTCCGTTAATGGCATCTCGTTGTCATAGACCATTGTTGCTTTATTTTATCATTCAAAACGTTAATATTTCCCCGCGTGTTAACATTAGCCGGTTGTGGGTAGACTTCCGAAATCAAAGGCAATTTCGTGATCCAGCTAGGTGGAATAATAATAACCTCGTTGTCATAGACCATTGTTGCTGACGACGAGACTTTTCACTCTTGGAAAGATGTATATATTATATCTACAACAACTGAGGCAAGGATGGATGAATATTCGTTTAAAATCCAATTACGAAGTCGTTCAGGGCCTGTGGCTTTAGAGATACCCATACGCCCACGTTTCGACCAAAACTACTTAAGTATCGAAATATTTTCGAATTATATATAAATATATAAAATTGGTTCACTTCACCTCGATCCCGTTCTCTCGGAATAATTTGGCGTGTGTTGAGTGTATTTCATATAAAACGGACTTGGATCATTAATGGTAATTTTACCCCAAACTGCAGTTGAGGTAATCTATCCTAAATGAAATGCTACCTACAAACTGATATACAACTCCTAGACTATGGTACGGGAAAAGCGAAGCTATCAACTCAATACGCATGATAACATGCTAAAATTGGGTTTCATTAAATAGGAAATAAATACTCCAAAAATAGGAAATAAAAATAAGAAATATATAGCGTCTGGTTCTACTGGGGCAGGTCGTGTTCCAAAAAAGCAACTGTTGCATTGAGTAGCTACGCCAAAACGTGAGTGGTACACCCTAGAATAGATTTAATCGAAAACATTTTATCTATTTCATCGATATGAGCTATACGATGTAAAAGGCATAGTTCTAAAATATGTACCGACATCTTATACGACATCTGCGTACTGTGATCAGCCAATAAGAATGGTAATAAATATAGAAATGTTCAAGCCAGATGGTATCATCTGCAGTTTTGGTTATACGTGTTGCATTATCTAACTCTATCTTCAATACAAGGTACAAATTTATGAATAGAAATGTTCTCTTTATTTCTTCCCATGAAATATATACATTCTCTTTATTTACCATTTTTAGACTGTTCATTTAATATCCAGGGTGCATCAAAAAAAGTAATCCAACCTCAGCATGTCTGCGTGCGTTTCATATTGTGTTTATCGAGAAAATGTTTAAACAGCAGCAACAATCAGGCTCTTAGCTAAGTTAGTTCAAATCGAATAAAAATTGTCGGTCGAAATCGCATTTTTCCAACGTTGAGAATTGGGAGCAAAACTATTGAATAAATCCCATTTGGATCTCAAATTCATGAATTTTAATTTAAAACGACCTGACATATGGAATAAATTAAATGATAAATATTTTAAGCTTATTGTTTGGCAAGACACATTAGTGATTAATTGCTTTTTCTTTTGTTATGCACTGCTTAAAATATGCACAGAATTGGTAAAGGTATTTTCGACCGCCGAATTTAGCAGGCTAGTATTTGGTCATTTCTTCTTGGAATGATACAAAAAGGTGTCAAATTAAAAGTTAAAACCCTAATCTTAACAAATATGATCGCACGCAATATTGAACGCACGAGAGCATTGGATTACCTTTTTTTGATACTCCCTGTATAAATAAGATAATGAACTTATAACTATGAAGGGCTATTATAATACATTGACAAGAATTTAAGTTACTAGTATATAAGGTACAATTTTTGATAAAAATCCAAACGAGATTATCTGCACCATACCAGATTATTATCTGCACCAGATGGTGTTCTATATAGAAAAGTAGAGGTGTTCGTCATATTTTGACTGGAAGTGATCATGATTAGAAAGAACTTCTGTCATCAGTCAATATGTATAATTGCAAAATCCTTGTTCACAAAGTATACAAAATCAAAATTTACTTTTTAACTTTTGTCAGAAATTGCTAACTTATCCATGTCAAGTCAAAACACGAAAAACACTCCCACCTGTTCAAAGCATAAAAAATATAATTTATTAACATGAAAAAAAAACTCAGAAAATCAAGTAGTAAGGAGATAAGTTCTTGTAAAGGACTCACTTCACATGTACACACGCTTTTCCTTCATGACATATTTACCTTTTTATGCGTTGTTAAATATACGTCAAATGATCGAATCAAAAATACATGATAAAACCCGGTTTACATAAAACTCCAGGCGTATTACAATTATCAATAGAGACCTTTAGCATAGCGTAAATGTTTCAGACCGCGAACCACAACCCGCGGTTTCAGGTTAGCGGTTTGCCGTTAGACGTTTGGGCAGTTTGGTGCATTTAGCTTGACGTTTCATTTCTGCTTACCGCGTAATGAGTCCGCCATGTTTTGTTTACTTCCGCATGGCTATTCTCACTTGCTCGGTAATAATCGCCATAACTCTTGTAAAAGTTATAATCTAAGGACAAAAATTGCCATGTATAAAGAAAAGAGGCCAAAGAACTTTGCTTTAGTAGTTAAACGTGTGTTTGTAAACTTTAAATAGTGTTAAAACATTGCCGTATTTCACTTACCGCTAGAACACCTTCTTGCGGTTGAAACGTCAACGTCAAACGCCAAACGCGACCGCAAGACCAGGGTCACGTGATAATTTGCGGTTTGCGGTTTTTGCGAAAAACGCAATGCTAAAGGTCTCTAATGTATAAACATGCACTGCTTCCAAACTGCTGGTGTTATAACTGTACGTATATATTATGCAGGTATGAGGTTGCTATAAGGTAAACCAGGCTTACGAGATTGGTAATTGAATCAGAAGTTATTTGAATGACTGAAAGTTTGGTTTTATAGGACGACATTTTTGTTTTGTTTGCCCATTCTTGTTGTAATATATATAACGCTTTCTAAAATAGATTGAGATTTTCTATTTCATATATTTTAAATCGTAATGGCTCTATTCAAATCTTCTGAGATAGTAAAAGAGTTTAAAAAATCTAAATGATCAAACGCTAAAGCATTTTTGCTTAGAAAAGTATTGCACTTTGTAAAAAATCGCAGATCGAATGAAACGATTAAACTTGCAACTGGGGAGTTTAACGACGGTTGATTCTAGAATACGTTAAAAAGCATAAAGCCACATTTGTTCAATAATAATAATTAATATATATTAAAAAGATCTACGAAAATTATCCCAGGTATCATGGCCAGAATATTTGATCCAGCAGAAACTGTTAGCAATAGTATGCAGCAAAGAGAAACAATGGTGATTTTCAGATTTTACATCTGACATACGATTCCGCAGAAATTGATTAGTTATGATACAAACTGTTGTGTTTGGCGTGATTTGCCTTCCAAAAGGGTTTAAAATTGTTAACGGAAAGAAATAGAATAGTTGTCCTAATATTCATGTTCAAGATATTGATGACAATAGGTGGGTTTCAGTGAAGTGTTTCATATGGTGCTACAAATGGAGGTCAACTTCAAATCTATTGACGGTTATGGGAACAGGCAAATGATATTTGTCACCAAACTCAAGTTTAGATCATAAAGTTAAAAATGTAGACACTCTGATAACTGTGATGCACCTGTGTTAGAAATTGACCGAAAACCTATAGAGCGCGTACAATTCAATCTGAAATGCAATATATTCATTGTGGTTTGATATCGAAAGCTTCGAAACGACTTCATACTCTTCGGGTATTGAAATACAATGAGGTGCCTGTTGGTGATTTGCTTCCTGTTTATGTATCATTGATACGTTCCGTTTTAGAATACTGTGCTGCTGTGTGGCGTACACTTATTTCATCATTCCTGAGTGATGATCTTGAGAAAGTACAAAGACTAAGATATATCTTATTTCTTTTCAGATGCTGAAGCAAAAAAAAACAGTGTCAGCATGCCAGAGAATGCAAAACCTGTACCCTACTTCAATCACTTCCGCTCCAATTTCTGACCGTACGGCCTGGCCAGCAACCCTCCAACTCCGGAAACATTAGAGAAGAGAACAAACCCGGTGTCCTGCGATTGGCTCGTCAGACCAGAATTCTGTGCCACAATGTCGGAAAACCCGACCTTCTTCCGAGATAAGATGTCGCCAATACTCAGTAAAAAAACCATGGCCAAATTTACCAAAGAGTTTGACCAAAACCTGCCAGCTCTAACACGTCTCAACAGTAAGACGGACGAAAATCCGGAAGACGAAGATGTCACCACGCTCCTCACAATGCTCTATGATGAAGAATCGTCAATCAATCAAATCATGAATAATTTCTTTAAGGTCGCCGGCGCAATGTTTACGATGTCCATACAGTATATGGTCGCACAACACTTGATCTCAGACCCAGAACGATATGCTGAGTGCTTGGCTAGCGATTACGCACGTTGCAATCAGTTCGACAATGCCGAATTCGAAGCGAGCAGCTGCGCTTTTAAGACACTTGAAGTTTGCCTTATTAGCAGAACTTAACATCGGTGTGTGCCTACTGTTATGTGGTGATATAGAATGCAATCCTCGACCTGACTGCACTGGCTATAACACATTTGAATTGCCGACCAAAGGTTTACGCTTTGGTCATTGGAATATTAACTATTTAAACACAACCAAGTTCGAAGAAGTTAAATTGCACATTCTCTCCCCAAGTGGTGAAAAGAAGCTGGATATTCTTGCACTGACAGAAACATTCTTTAACGACTCTACATCTGAGGAACTCTATCGCATTCCTGGTTTTGACCTATTAAGAAAGGACCGTAAATCGTGCGAAGTTAGTCGTGGTGGGGGAATCCTAATGTATGTAAATAATGAATTGAACACAAAGCGCCGGACAGACCTGGAAGAGTCTGATTTAGAAGTTCTTTGGCTACAGGTATGTCCATTTAAGTCCAAACGAAATATTCTAATGGCTGCGATTTATCGTCCTCCTAATGTGAAGTCTGAAATTGATAAGAGATTGGCCGAAAACATTGAACGAGCACATATGTTGAATTTTGAAACAATTCTAACTGGCGATTTTAATATTGATTGGTTAAACTGTTCTTCTAAGAAACACCGTCTCGTGAAGGCCCTAAAAGATACTAAATTTACCCAGTTAGTTACATCAGTCACCCGACCTGCAAGTAATTCTTGTTTAGATCATATTTGGAGCAATACGCCGGATAGAGTTGTTAACATTGCCTGCCCTAATATTTGCATCTCTGACCATCTGCCTGTCTTGGGAGTACGTCTATACAAACATTGTTCTACCAATAATACCAATAGGCACAAGTACATCATCTATAGAAATTTTAAGAATTTAAATGATGAATTTTTAAAAACTTTGCATGAAGTCCCCTGGGATTCTGCCTTTGTTTTTGAAGAAGTGGATGATATAATTGCTGCATGGTATTCTCTCTTTAATGATGTGATTAACACCTACGTGCCACTTATCAAAAAACGTGTTAAGAATGAGACGCAGCCCAAATGGTTTACATCTGAATTGCTTGAGTTAATTAAATCTAGAGATGAAAAACTTAAAAATGCAAAACTTTCTAATACCGAGAAAGACTGGTCTGATCTAAAGCGGGCAAAAAACAAAGTAACAGCAGCAATTAGATCTGCAAAGAAGAACTATTTCCACTTATCGTTTGAAGAAAACCGCAACAACCCCAAAAAACTTTGGTCAACGATTCGAAATCTCTCAGGCAAAAATGTAAACGCAAATGGCCCTACATTTCTTGAAGAAAAGGGTGAAAAAATACGAGACCGAGCGGAAATTGCTGAAATATTTAACAATTATTTTTCTAATCTTGCAAAAAATCTGACCGCTGATGTTAATAGTGAATTCGACCCAACTACAGTTTGTGATTTCGTTCAGAAATTCAAGGACTCAGACGCCAAGTTGTATTTTCCTGATATATCAACCCAAGAGGTACATGAGATAATACAAGCTATTCCAACTGGCAAGGCAACGGGTACTGACGGTCTAAGTGTTAAATTGTTAAAGATTGCAGCACCAGCCATAATCGAATCACTCACGAAGTTGATTAACATTTGTATCGCGCGTGGCGTCTTCCCCACAGTTTGGAAGGAGGCTAAGGTAACACCGCTGCACAAGAACGGGGTTAAGTCTGATAAAAATAATTACCGGCCAATATCCGTATTACCTGTGATGTCGAAAGTCTTTGAGCGTCATTTGCATAATGCCACTCATACCTTTTTAAAAAACAATAACCTCTTATACCGATTCCAATCTGGCTTCAGACGACAGCACTCAACGGAAACTGCCCTCATAAATATTTATGACAGGTTAATGAATAGCGGAATGGTCATTAACGGAATGGTGTTCGCTGTCTTTAGGAAAGCTTTTGATCTTGTGGACCATCAAGTACTAATTGATAAACTGCGTATTTATGGCTTGGAAGGTGTAGGCCTGCAGTTGATTACTTCGTATCTTACCTCACGCAAACAACGTACTTCTATTAACAATGTACTATCCTCGTCCCAGTACCTCACCCATGGTGTGCCTCAGGGTTCTGTGCTGGCTCCCATACTATTTTTGGTATTTATAAACGACCTCCCCGAAGCGATATCCCATCCTTCTATTGTGGACATTTTTGCTGACGACACCACGATAAGTACCTCTGCCCTCTGGTCGGATTCACAGAGTCTGGGCGATGACCTAAGTAGAAGCACTTTGAACCTGGGGCACTGGACAGAGAATAACCATCTCCAACTGAATACAGACAAAACGAAATCGATGCTTGTCACAGGCAAAAGATTAAAGGCTAAACTTTCCCCAGATGAACAAGTATTAAATATCACCACAACTAAAGGCGTGCTACTCGAACAAGTCCCGTGTTACAAAGCACTTGGAGTTATCTTTGACCAGAACTTAAGTTTTAATGATCATATTGACGCGCTATGCAAAAAACTGACCAAGAGGATCGGACTATTGAATTCCATAAGACATAACTTACCAAATAGAGAACGAATTCAATTCTACAATGCTATAATTAAACCATTGTTCATGTATGGTGGTTTGGTTTGGTCGATGACAAGTCAGGAAAATCTCGGTAGATTGTTTAAACTTCAAAAACGTGCAGCGAGAGTCATTTTAAATAAACCATGACTTTGTTCAAAAAACTGAAATGGATACCTTTTACCGATGAACTCAAAATAAATAAATGTTGTATGGTTTTTAAAAGTTTAAACGAATTAGCCCCATCTTATGTTGCTGAAAAATTTGTAACGGTTAGTCAAATATCGTCGCGAACTTCACGATATGGCAAAATAACTGTTGTTTGTCCCAAATACAACCGGGAAACGGAAGGGGGGAAATCGTTTTTAATATCGGCAGTAAAACTGTGGAACAGCATTCCTACTGACATTAGATCGTGTTCAAACATAGGTATTTTCAAGAATAAATACCGAACATTTTTAACTGAACAATATCTAGATTTAAATCACTTTTAACATTTTACTGTTTGTAACATAGTATAAGTATATAATAATTATAGTGCATGCTTCCTGTAATATTCTTAGTAAAGTTTTTCAGCCTTCGGCTGTAATGTGTGTTTCTACCCTCGTGAAATAAAGTTGCTAACTAACTAACTAACTAACGGAGAAAAGACCTGAAAACGATGAAGGAAATATTGACCACTATGTGCGTTGCCAAAGCAAAACATATGACATCCTCGCATACAACATCTCCATCGAAGAAAAATCTGTTAAAGGACCTCAACTTACTTGGAAAGAAAGCCCAAGCTAGGTATTTGTCTCCAACTTCCACTTCATTAGACTGACTGTTCATCTGATGAACACTCGATCAACATCTGCTCAGCCACAACCGTCACCACCGAAGGAAAGAAAGTCACAGGAAGTCAGCACACAAGAGGAACAACTAAACGCCTTCATCGAAAAAAATAAATTGAAGATTGTTTTGCTCACGTTGTAAACCTCAAAAGTTTATATTTTTGTATATATCGTAAAACATTTTTCGCTAAGAAAAAATAGAACGAAAAAAACGTTAAAAAATGTAAATAAAGATTGTTTTTGTTAACGTTCTATAAAATATCAACTTTATATTTTTGTATATTATAATGTGATTCACATATTGCAAACTACCTACCGCCAATTTTTCCGCAGCTTTGTTTTCTGGGTATTTATGAAACAACAAATAACAAGACAGTTTTGGGATAATTTGGCTAGGAGTAACATTTCTCCTAGCCGATTTATTGAAATTAATAAAACAATAATTAGTAACATATATGTTTGAAAATACTAATGATTTTGCCCAGAAAAGGGTGGAGGCAAATTATCGCCAATCTTTCTGCTATATTGTTACATATATGAATATATAAATGGATAGATATATACTCGTAGTAAAAGTTTGAGTTCTTATGAATTTTCGAGATTGTTATATATGATACTTATATTAGGAGGTCCGGAGAGGAGGTGGGTGAAATTGAATGTTGATCCGTTCACCGGCACAGTTGTAGTTGAATGACATTGGCTTGTGTATCTTGTCCATTTATAATTATCCAAACCACACCTCGTACTGGGTTGCCTACTTTTCGCGCTCTATTTTAGGAATGGCGCCAAGATAATAATATTAGCAACTTTAATCTTTGTGACGGCTTAGCACCTTCTTCGCCATGTCCAGTTCCTGCTTAATTAATTACTTCGGATAAAGACGATTATACTTTGGTACATCACATTACATAAATTTCCGATTTGTGTCCAGCAATTTGGTTTGCCGGATATTTTTATTACCATTAACCCCTACGAATGGTCTTTCCCGTTTCCTACTTGGATTGAAAACATTCGTATAAAAACAGGCCCACTAAACATTCCTGCCTTTGAAACACTTCATATATGCCATGTCCTTGAACAAGTTGTCCGAGGATACCTTTGTGGCAGTAACAGTAATCGTTGGTCAAACCATGTATTTGGTTACAATAGAAAAGCCGGCGTTAGCAATATAAAAACGTATTTCTACCGTTTTGAGTTCCAACAAAGAGGCATAGCTCACATCCATCTTTTGATATGGTTAAAAAATATTACCATGATCAAACATGAACTTATACGAGCAGATATTCCGAATGACCACCCACAGCTAGCGTACCTTGTGAACAAACTGCAAGGGTCAAATAAAGAAGCGCGTTGTTTTAACTTACAAAATGAAGATACTTTTTCCAACTTAAAGATGATAAAAATATTTAACATCTTAAGCACCCTGCGACCGCTTTTGCATTAAATCTTCCTGCATATATCTCAACAATTCTGTCAATGTTAAAATGTTTTATGGACTTTCAAACAACTCATGGCATCGCAATGCTTTTAAAATATGTTTCGTCATACGTTACAAAATGTCACAATTCTACCGAAATAGACGCCTTATACTCTTACAATTTGGCTGCAGGCTGCAAATTAGGCATCTCATTCAATCAAGACCTTGTGAACCGGAGATGTGGTTATCATTGTCCTCAACCAAGCTATCGTAGAGCTGTAGTCGAACTAAGAGGTTCACTCCTCCTACCGACCAAAACGTCCAGAATAATGTGTTGAGCAAATATTGGGCACGAAAGGCTAATTTGGAAAATCTTACGCCTGTATTCTAAAAGCTCACTCACACTCACACTCAAAGAGTGGAGGTTCAATCTGAGCTTCCCTTGAGTGTCAGTGCTGTTTTTGAATACCTGGAGGTTCAGTGCTGTACCTTACCATGTGACTACTCACCCTCCAGCTATTCAAAAATAGCACTGACACTCAAGGAAAGCTCAGATTGAACCTCCACTCTTTGAGTGTGAGTGTGAGTGAGCTTTTAGAATACAGGCATTAGTCTCCTACAATGGTTGAGGCATGTCAACCACGAAAAGTCAACACCGGAAGCATACAAACAGGCAACACACTAGTCGGCGTTAAGATCTTGTCGATTTTTAATGGTCAGTTCTTTTTTCAATATACTCTCTTACATTTGGCTCACCGAAAACTTGAGCAAATTTTCCATCCCTCACACAACACTATACCCTAATTACTGGAAGAATGATGGCAGCATGCGATCCTTCCTGGAAAGCTGGTAGTGCAAGGTAATCGTGATGCATACATTGAGACTGTATTGTGTTATATTCATAGCTTGTCAGATCTGCTAACTATGTGGCAAATGAACATTGTCTCATCAGCACAATTGCAGGAGGTACCCATGATAACTCCTACTGGAAGTACCCTAGATCCAAAACAGCAAGCAGCTAAAAACCACATTCAACACTCATCAGCTACCACTTATCATTACAAACTGACAGAGCAACATCGTCTTGGAGACGAGCGCTATTTGCAATTCCTTGATCAGGCAATCCGCCACTGGATACCTAATCAGGCTTTGCCTGATACCATTCAGGAGGGAAGAGTTCTTGCACCAGATGGGCAAATAACACATAAAATTATTTCTGATGATTTAACGTTTCTGACATTCACGAAAAATGCATGCAACTTCATCAACCGTGTTGCGACTGAGACACTTTTCACTGCAACAGAGCCTCTTGCTATTGTGAAATTTGACTGCGAGCTGGAAGAATGTAGTATTTTTAAAGGCTCCAGGCTTGTTATTACACAAAACAGGGACAAGAAAAATGGCGTTGTGAATGGTCAAATTGGACCGTGTATACAGTTCAAAACAATACGATAATATAATTGTCGCTATATATCCAGTGACAATGAACAAAGATGGTGTTAAATTAACACTTTACCCTTTGCGCTATGCGTATGCAAACACCATTTGAAACCCTGTAAAGTATAATCCCATACATTAGACATGTACAAGACCAACAAGTCAGGACACAACAACAAATCTGTCATGTATACCATATGATTACAAGTATATATTTTTAATTTTCAGATGTTTAGGCAAAAAAGTACAGCAAAAGCACCCCGAAAAAAACCGAAAGGCGTCGGTTTCTTCTTTCATTTCCCTGGGAATTTCCTCAGGCCCTACGGCGAGACCAACGATCCGCCAAGTGATGCCACATTGGTCAAACGAACCTGGCCGAATTGTTGTGAATGGCTTCTCAGACCACATTTTGCAATGTCTGAATTCTGTCAGACCATGCATGAAAACATCGCTCTGTTAAACAACCTCGAGTGGCCGCAATTCGATACAAACAGCATGAAACGATCTCTGAAGAAATTTGAGAGATACCTCGCACCAATGGATCGTCTCAACACCAAAACTGATGGTAAACCTGACGAGGAAGTCGTGACAAAGATTCTAACAATGGTGTATGATGAAGATTCCGGAATTGACCAGCTCATGAAGGAACACTTAAAAATCGGTGGAGCAATGTTCCTAATGTCAATTCATTACATGGTAGCGCAAAACAATCTATCCGATCCGGAAGGCTACGCAGATCGCCTGGTATGTGATGACAAGCCATGTCAGAACTTCAAGAAGAAAAAAGATTTGAAAGCCCCAAAAGAAATGCTAATCACCATGTGCAATAGTGGATCGAAGGATGCCTCCTCGGATTTCCACTCTTCTTCCTCCCCGTCGAAACGAAGTTTGATGAAGAAATTACAAAGTCTATCCAAGTCGTCACAGCGAAGCGAAAGTGGACCAGAGTCTTCAAGTACATCAGATGAAGACTTGTCTGTTTCAAACAGTCAATCATCTGTATCAGATCCGTCACAGTCACACTCATCCACCACAGATTCATCAAGCAATGGCGCTTCTACAAGTTTTGCCAAGAAAAAAAGAAGCAATCACACAAATCGGCTAAACGTACGGTATCGACCAAAGTACGTAAACATCCATCACCCCCACCAAAAGCCATGGCAACCGAACCAGGAACTTCAAAAACACCTATCCAGCCAACTATGCCCACAAAAGAGCAAAAGGCGCAAAAGACAACGAAGAAGATAAGATCAACATCGCCTGACAAGAGTGAAAAAAAGAGATGACAAAAGCTGAAGGGAAAAAACCTTTAACAGCGCCTCCTGAGAGCAAAAAGAGAAAGCGAGGAAAGGACGAGGCAAGCGCCGAGGAGGAGCTTTTAAACCAATTTCTGCAAAAGAGAAAAGAAAAAACAAGTTCCAAACAAAATAGGACAATAACAAACTTTTACACATGGATGTTGCCTTTTAAATATTGCGTTGTTGTTATATACATGTTCATTTAATTGAGAACAGGCAATCCTCAGGGAATAAATGAACACTAAAAAGGAGAAAACAATGTGGTTTAATCGTACAGTAGCAAAGAGAAACATGTTTAATTTAGTCATATTTCCTTTAATATATTTACTAATTGCTGTTATGTTGGAACTTGTTGGTGCGTTAACACTCGCTAAGTTACACAGCAATGTGATCAAAGCGCTGGAAAACATTAACATACAGACTGTAAACAACTGGGTAGACAGCGTCACCGTGCTGCACTGGCTTGCTAACAGGGGGACATGGTCGGTTTTCGTGCGAAATCGTGTGAAACAGATAACCGAAATGAGTGAAGTGAAATGGCTTTATGTTCCAATGAAAGACAACCCGAGTGACATGGATCAATGCAAGGTAAGCTTGCAGACCTGTGGTTCAAGGGCCCTGTATGGCTTTCTTCCCGTGATCAATGGCCAAAACAACCAGAAATCTCCGAGACCAAAGAATGTATGCATGTAACTTTATTTAAAACACGGAATCTCATTTACAAAATGCTCTTCCTGAGAGCCGTGCAGTGGTTGAAGAGAAAATCACTCCAAGTACCCTGACCCAGACCGAGGTTGATTAAGATCAAGAGATAATCGACAAGATGCGTAAAACGTTTAGCTACCGAAAGCTTCTACGCGCCACATCCTACATGACTGCGGAAGAATTCAAAAGAACCTTGAAAGAGTTTGTTGCTAGACGTGGTACGCCCGACACAGTGGTAAGTGATAACGCCTCGACCTTCAAAGCCACCAATCAATGGCTGGATATGCTTACTCGGAATGAGGACTTGCTTAACTATTTGAATACACAACGAATCAAATGGATTTTCAATCTCGCCAGAGCCCCATGGTGGGGCGGATTCTACGAAAGAATGGTCGGTATTATGAAAGATAGTTTATCAAAAGTGGTTGGACGGGCTCTTCTCAAATATGAAGAACTTTTACTGGACATCGAATGTTTCATGAACAATCGACCGCTCTGTTACCAAGAATAATAATAATAATACAATTTATATTGCGCTATTTCCAAAAGCTCAATAGCGCTTTACAAGTATCCCAAATGTTTTTATAAGTTTGAAAATGTTTTTATTTCCAAAAGTTATTCTAAAATCAAATCTCAGTGTAAGAGGAAACAATCAATTATGTACCATAATGTATCAGGTAAATAATAACATGGTACCCGACTATCTAATCGACCTATTTACCAAAACAAGTATGGTACATGGTTATGAAACGAGACAGGCCAATTTCAATTTTGTGCCTCCGAAGCCAAATACAAACTTTTGTAAAAAATCGTTTTCATATAGAGGCGCAGTGGCTTGGAACAATTTACCACCTAATCTGAAAAGATTGGGTACGTTAACATCTTTCAAAAGTAATTTAGCTTCAAATAGTGTGTAATTTAGCATGCTATTTCTAACTTCTACTTCACATAAGCTTTAATAATTAATTCCATTGTTGTAATATATTTCTTTTGTATATCTAATGTACACGGCCTATTGGAAGATCACTTTTCGACTTTGTAAATATTCTTAACCTTATAGTGAAATAGTACCGTGGGTAAATAAAGTTATTATTATTATTATTATTATTATTATTAGTATTATTACCTTGTGAAACTAGCTTCTGTTGTAAATCCCAACCCTTCCCACCCTGGTTCCATACTACCACTCCCGTACAGGTATGTAACAGGTAGTAATAGATAACTTGTGTCGATATTAACAACTTAAAATAACACCTTCATCCTTTCCATGTTTACCCCACAGATGTAAAAACAAGCTAAAGCAACCGCTGATAAACCAAAATCAGTAGGATATTTTAAGCAGTTCCCCGGAAACTTCCTACAACCATGTGGAAGATCTCACGCAGCACATGACCAGGGAGAATTGAATAAAAGAGCCAACACAGTCTCATGAGTGGTACCTTCGCCCACGTAATGCGATGATCTCCGAATAAAGTCAATTTCTTCAAACATTTTCACCATTATTTTCTTCGACCCTACGATGCACAACTCCACTACAACCAGCAGGATTTCCTAGAAAAACTCAACGCAAAAAACTGGGAATGGACGACGAGGCCGAAAATCGCCATGAGTGAAGCGGTTCAGGCTTTACGTGCAAATTGGGAAATATTCAAAGAGAGTGACTTAATTGATGGCACAATTTATCAAGTGATGCGGTGGTGTTTCGCTAATCATGACCTTGACACGTCTCTCAGTCGTTGGATGCAAGAATCAGCTGCGTTGTTCGTGTTCATCGCACAGCTAAGAGAAATGCGCGGGTTGGTGACGAACCCTCAACAATACAGTACAAAATTAGTAAACGAGAGTCCCGAGGCAGTAGAGTTCAAAGCGGCCAAGACCATAACCTCCATGCAAAAGATGCTGACGTCAATGTGCGTCTCCGGTGCTCCAGCGTCGGCGTCTTCCACTGATAGAACATCCATTTCTCACATCGAATCTTTTCATACATGGGACATCGGCATATTTCTTAGAGGAGGACCGGAGAGATTGGTGAAATCCCAACCATCTCCAGCCTTTGTTGTGTACTGTGACAGTGGGCTATGTTGCCAAAAACGATAGCATGTCTGATGCACTGAGTGGTTCAGCAGATTAATGAGATCTCAATTGTCAAACATTAGATCGGAGTTGCATTGATTGCCCATTCCAAGGGAACCAAACAACTCTGAGTTACAAGATATCCGTAGATATCCTTGTTTAAAGAAAATTCAAGTTCAAGGGGAAACTGGAGAAGACTGTTTCAAGTGTTTCAGAGGACGAGTAACAGGGTTTGAATGAGTATCAAAGAAACAATTTACATGTAAGTATACATTTTGTACCGGGAACATATTTGTCTCATGGTTGCCCATCTAACTGTTTTATATATCTATTTTAGGCCCACCTAGTGCCTTATTGAGAATTGCAATGTTGCAGCTTTTTGTCTTGAATAGACTCAAGATGCGCATGTACAACTCAAGACCACCAAAGCGACCCAAGGAAAAGTTCGTTCAAGAGGCATTAAGCGTCTAAAGAAAGATGTTCCTGAGCCAGGTGTGTATTTCTAACAAGTATCTGTAATTTACTAGTGGATTTATGATGATTAGTTGGCTAATGGTATCATCCCTCAAGTATAGATTTAGGAACAACATTTAGATCACCCCAATGAAAAAACACAATAATTTACTTGAATCCAGAGTAATGAACAAAAACATGTTTTGTGGTGGTGTTAATGAAGTTAGGGAGCTATGGAGCTATATACACTAACTCCAAAATTTAAATGTCCGCTTTAAACTTGGTTCAATTAAGAATTCTGGAGTTTACAGGTTAACTCCAAAAATAATTTGTGGGCACTAAAAATAATTTGGGGGAACTAAAAATAATTTGGAGCCACTAAAAATAATTTGGAGGCACTGGAGCTACCTATCTAAACCTGAAGTTACTGGCAAACCCTAAAGCTCGTCATCAGGGGGATCTGCTCCCGAGTCACACCTGGAGTTTCATTGCTACCTTAGTTTTGGGCAGATTGGTAGTGCAGTGCTTTCTCACTCTGAAAAGACAATTTGCAGCATTAAACACACATAGCCTCGACTGAATTCTTTGATTTCCTTTGAATTTTATTCAGTCTTACATAAATTTGATTCTGTCTGTTTCCAAAAGAATGTGGTTAGGCTATGTATGTATAATGCTATATTATACAGTCAGGTAAATCCCATAACATAATATAATAATACATCCCAAAGGTAATCCTACACAAATACTATAGCCAGAAATTTATTTATTTATTAAAGTAAATGTCCAAGATCAAATGTAAAAGCATGACCAAAAGGAAACAAACCATGAGGACACAGGACCACCATCACAGGATATCTCTGAAAGGCAGTATAGTGCACTTCAGAAAGAGCAGAAGAAAAAGAAGCCGAACAAAGCAGTTATCAACCAATATTTAAACCTGGACTTTAAACCGAGGAGAAGATTTGTGGAGGAGACGCCAAGATCCTTGCGGCCGGCTAAAGTTCTTGAGAGATATTCTTTCTTTAAGGATGTAACTGAAGTAAGTTATTATGCTTTCAATAAATACAGAATGTGCCATGTGGTTAATGAAATCCATTTATTTCATTATTACAATAATTTTCTTTCTTCTAGAACAATTCTACCTTTGAACAAGTCTGGGTTCACATATGTTACATACTAACATTTTAATGGTCTCGATCAATATTTATAGGTTGTTGAAGAGGTTTGAAAAACATTAAAACATTCTAATTGTTTTTTCTTTATTGTTTTTAGTAGCTACCAAACTGAAAAAATATTTTAGTTTCATCCCACACCGGATAAACTAGAATTATTTTCTTAGCGAGATTTAAATTCAAGAACTTTTTCTAGTTTTGTCCCGTGGGTAAGTAAAATTTTCTTATTAAGAATATATTTCTTATTTCAAGAAAATGCTTTATTAATGCTCCAATTCGGTTAGTTAATAATATTTAAAACAATTCAGAGACAATAAGTACACACAATGTTGTGGGAGAAGGGTTGTTGGGGAGAAATGCTACGATTATACTTTAAACTGAGGCCAAAGCGTCACCCCACAGACTCATTGTTTAAACTAATTAATGTCCTCAGGGGGTAGTGGTCCCCATGTTGGACTCTAGTGTAATTAATGTCCTCAGGAGGTATTGGTCCCCATGTTGGACTCCAGTACAATTAATGTCCTCAGGGGGTATTGGTCCCCATGTTGGACTCTAGTGTAAAATTGATGTCCTCAGGGGGTATTGGTCCCCATGTTGGACACTAGTACAATTAATACCCTCAGGGGGTATTGGTCCCCATGTTGGACTCTGGTGCAATTAATATCCTCAGGGGGTATTGGTCCCCATGTTGGACTCTGGTGCAATTAATATCCTCAGGGGGTATTGGTCCCCATGTTGGACTCTAATGTAATTGATGTCCTCAGGGGGTATTGGTCCCCGTGTTGGACTCTGGTGCAATTAATGTCCTCAGGGGGTAGTGGTCCCCATGTTGGACTCTGGTGCGGTTAATGTCCTCAGGGGGTATTGGTCCCCATGTTGGACTCTAGTGTAATTGATGTCCTTAGGGGGTATTGGTCCCCATGTTGGACTCTGGTGCAATTAATATCCTCAGGGGGTAATGGTCCCCATGTTGGACATGATCTACTTTAATCTAATATTTCAACTGTATAGTACACCGATTTGTGAGTCTATGGGGTTGAGGGTGACCTTTGGGAGCACTCCATCCCCAAAAATCAAAATTTTTATAAAACAGACTTGCAAAGTCAATTCTAATTTATAGTATGCATTACAGAACATGGACATAAGTAACATAATTCACTAGGAACTCTCCATAATTCAGTTAACACTGCACCCATTGCAGTCCATGAGATTCTTGATAATGGCCCATGACACAGTATAACAAAATGCTATATACAGATTATTATATATTACTTCTAAAATTCATTAATTATTCATAGGCAAAATACAAAGGAAACTCATGACCCGTAGCGGATCTATATATTTGATATAGACTTGCTCAAATTTCTCCTTCAATTTTTACAGCGTAGATAACATCAATCTTCAAAATTCCAACGCCAGTGAGCGTACAAAACGAGTCATTTTCGAAGTCATATACAAACCTTACAGTTTGGCGTTTATCAGATCTAAAACACTCGGCTGCGCCTCGATGTTTTAAATCTGATAAAGACCTCTTGTGCGGTTTGTATATATTACATATATATATATATATATATATATTTTTTTTTTATATATATATATATAAACTATGATAAAGTGGTGCAAAATCATTGAAGGGTGGGTGGGTGGAATTTAAATCAAACTTTTTCGCCGCAAGAGAGGAAGTGTTTGACAATGGTTAATTGTTATACTTGCCTGGCGCTTTACACGTGTATGGTCACGCGTTTCAAAGGCTGACCTTTGTACCTGACCTGATGTAACTGTTCAAAGATAAACGAACTTTGCACAACTTTACCTTTTTATCCGAATGCTTGTTTCATTAACTTAACTTCATAATGCCTGTGGCATGTATAAACTTGCTGAAACTTTTTCTTATTTCTAGAAAAGTTGCCCAATAATTATTTTCTAGAAATAAGAAAAATTCTCTGGCCCTTAAGAGTTCGATGGATTATCAAACCACAGATGGCGCAACCATGTTGTTAGGCAATGTAAGTTTCATGACGACACACATATTGACAGTCTACACTCCTATAAACTGTAAGGTAGGCAGGCTGCAATACGATATCTATAAGCAGCCCGCTGAGACCGAAATGTGGTTTTCTCTTTCCTCAACAAAGATTGCATGGTCATGTAGTAGAACGAAAAGATACACTGTTCCTACGAGTGACAAAGTCTCCGAAGACAAAATAGCCCAAAAATATTGCCAAAGACGGCCTGAATTCGAGCAATTAACACTTCTCCAATGGCTTAGGCATGTTGATCATACAAAAGCTACTCTGAAGCCAAACAAAGAAGGTTCAACATTGCGTGGAGCGAAAACTTATTCCATATTTAACAAGGAGTATTTTTTCAGTATACGCTATTGCATTTACCTCATCGTAATGTGGCAGCAACTCGCCATCCAAATCATGAAAACATCCCACAACAACACTGCAATCTTTTGCACAAGCTGTCCATAATTTTCCAAACTTCTGGACTAACCAAGAACAATTTACCTATTTTTTAACTCTACAATGCCATAAAGACACACATATGAAAACAATAGCAACGTGTATTCAGGTCTTTCTGTGATATGTTTTACTTAACTCAAATGCAAATAGTTCATCCAACTCAGTTTCTAAATCCCCACATGCCATTACAGGAACACGCACTACTGGACGCAAAACAAGCAGCAGTTCTCAGGGATATAATAATTATATGTGTTAATTAGTTAAATCCTCCTAGTATAGTTTAATACTGTTTTAGGAGTAATTCATTAAAGCATTAAATGCTGTTTTCCAAAGACGCCAATACTATCGCATAGATCATTAGACGAATACTCAGACGAAACTTGTGGCATTAACATTACACACGCTGATCAGCCTTCCCATTTCAGTCTACCATTGCATGGCAAAGACCAACTTTGATAACTGGGAATTTTGATAACTGATGACAGTTTCAAAATTGTTGTTTCGTCCAGTTCTCTTAGTTTGTGGTGATGGAGCGCAGCAGCAGCCATTTACCAATGACGGAAAACGTATTGTTCCTGTTTGCAATCCGCTAAATAATCCTAACTTTGTTACATCTACAAACCATTTCCAGTTAACTGAACAACACCGTGTAGAGGACAACGAATACTTAAAATTTTAAAATAATATTCGTCACTGGATACCACACAAACTATACTAGATGAAATTCAAGCACAAAGGGTTATATGTCCCGATGGTGTAACCAATTCAAATTGCATCATGCAAATGTTCCAGGCAAACCCTGATATTACTGTGTTAACTTATACGAACAAGGCTGCGCAACAAATCAATAACTTAGTCATTGCTACTTTCTTTGCCAACACACAACCTGTTGCCACAGTTACATTTGATAACAATGAACACGGAATCAACACTAATGTATATTATGGCATGCGCGTTATGATAACGCAAAACAGGGACAAACAGAACAATGTTGTTCATGGGCAAACAGGCACCATCTACACTGTGCAAAATCGGACAATTATTCTTCAATAACAAGCGGAAAATTGGTGCCTGTTTACCCAGTAACAATGAGCCAAAAACAGCCAGAACGTTACACTGTACCCACTACGCTTAGCTTATGCAAACACGATGTGCAAAGCTCAGGCGCAGACATTGCCTAAAGCTGCACTTTGGTGTGATATTGACAACATCCCACCTGGGTGAGCATATGTTGCTTCGTTGCTATTTCAAACCAGTCACAACCTTTATGCAAAACACAACAGTAATAGTCTGAATCCAAGTGATACCGTTAAATTTTGCTCAATTCGCGAGCTCATATTTTCTCTCACTAAATAACGTTAATTACTCTATTGTTCTTCACAATATAGATGTACAACCAGAGATCTCGAAATCCGTCAACTCCTATATCTCTCCAGCTGGAACAAAATTATTTAGTCATTTTCCACCGAATTTTCTAAAACCTTATGGTCCAGCCAATCCCCGACCAGACTAAAACATGCTTATCAGAACAATAATTCCTGCCTGTTGCGAGTAGCTCAAAAGGCCAAGAACCTCGATGAGTGAGTTTGCTGCATAGACGGATTTTCTTGGGGGGTGCAGGGGGGTGCTACCCCCCCAAATTTTAGTTATAATCCCCCCAAACAAAATGTTCACCCCTCCAAAAAAAATTTCAACCCCCCTAATTTTCGGCATAATAAATAATCGCTCCATTAACTGGTTTACTGTAGTGTAACCCCGGTTTGGGATCCCGAACTGGTCCCCCAAAAATCATAAATGACATTAATTCAAAAGAACATGAAATCAACATAAAACTAATTATACTAGAAAGTAGAAACTGAGTTTTCTTTCCAGTCATTTAATTAAAACAGCTAAATTAGGCACTCACCAATGCCAGTAGAAAAAGAAAACGTAATAAAACGTTGTATGGTCTGCGACGCTAGTCAGATCTCATAATACGATAAGATCAAGTACTTACCTTCCGTTTCTTGTGATATGCTGACCACAAGGAACGCAGGTTCGGGGGAGAAAAATCAATCGAGTATTCGTTCGAGCGTGGAAAGATGTAAATTTTTATTGTATTTTAATATTCTTACTATTGTATAAAAAAATTCACAAGTTTATTAATTAAGCTGTGTAGACTAGTGAAATTATCCCAAATTATCTCTGGATACGGCCCTGTTAAGTGCTGTAAGAACTAAATAATGGCCGATAAGAAACGGAAAAAGCAACCATCAATGGAAGCTTTCCTATTCAAAAAAACGAGAGAAGATCCAGAGGTAAGTAGTAATACAAATTTCAAAGGTTAAAGTCATAAGAGCGGTGCAGTAAGCTTACATTGCACCATAGTGTTTTTCCTATTTTTGCTTTTACTTTTAAACTCTGTGATAAAAATATTTTTTTGCTAAAACTTTTTTTAACCCTGGCGGGTTAAAAAAAGTTTTAGCAAAAAAATATTTTTATTCGTAAAGTGGCCAGAACAGTTTCAAAACATGATAAAAGTCGCTATTTACTATTTTATCGTATGTCAGTAAAACTGTAAAACTAATCTGAATTTTGAAAAGGCTTTTCAGAATCAGCTGGCAGGCAATCCCAATAGTTCCAGTACACATAGTTCGATGACACATCAAGAGAGTAGTAGGGGATCGCAAGAGTGCACTGAAGTTGAAATCGTTGGCGCTGCTCAGGTTGAACAGTATTCATTTGACCCCGAATGTGGAGGCAAGTTTTGCAAATAGTAAATACTTGTATCGTTAAAAACGTAAAGGTCGCATGGTCGCTGGAAGTTGCACTACAACTATCAGTATTTTAATTTTTAAATCATTGATGGCAGTAGTAGGTAAAATTTAACGGCGAACATCCACTTAATTTAGATCTACAAGCACAAATCATGCCAGGAATAGAAGCTTCAGAGTTTGCCGAACCTTTGGGCTGCACAGCAACACCACCGGCACCACCTCCTCTCAATGACAGTGAACTTGAAGTAACAACTGATAATACGGATTCAGAGACTGGTAGTTCCTCAAGTTAGTGACTCAGTTATCAATTCTAAATAATCTATGATTCTTAGTTTCTGAAAGCCAGCATTCGAAAAAAAGGTCAGTTTAATCTCTCTTTCACAGCTTTATCACATGTTCCTTGACTTCCTTCTCTTTATTTCAGCAAATTCAGCTCAAAAAATCACTTTAGAAACTCAAGATGGTCCAAGACAGCCACGGCTACATAAGTTCCCTGTGCGAGATCCCAAATCAAAGAAAACAAAATCCTTTCAAGCATCTTGGTACAGCCGGTTCGACTGGTTAGACTATAGTGTTGAGGAAGATGCGGCATTTTGTTATCCTTGTCGGAAATTTTCAGTAAATACCTCCGCAGTGGCTACAAGTACTTTGACGTTTACTGAGACGGGTTACAAGAACTGGGCGAACGCTCTTGATGCAAATAAAGGTCTGTCTAAACATGAACGTTCCGAAACGCACAAGATTTGTTATGCTAAATGGTCTGATTTAAAGAAAATAGAGGCAGGTAAACAAAAAGACATCAGGAGCAGAATAAACCCTGACCGTGATGAGGTAGCCAGAGGAAACCGGGTTCCCATGAGAGGTAATGATGAAACTGACGAATCTAAGAATTCTGGGAAATGGATCAGCTTTATCAAAGTACAACTTGAAACCAACCCCACGTTTCGGGAACTCCACCAGAAGTTCATGAGTAATCGCACTGCTATGGACTATACTAGTAAGACTAGTATAAACGAATTCATTGAAATCATCGCTGATAGTGTTAGATCGGTTATCTGTAGCCAGATTAAGAATAGTGGAAGTGGGCTTTTTTCAGCTTTGATTGATGAGAGTAAGGATACTGCAAAGCGCGAGGAACTTGCAATAGCAGTTCGCTACTATGTTGGGAAGGTTGTTGAGCGCTTCTACGATCTGAGACCGCTAGCAGACTTTGGTGCACGATCTATCATGACATTCACCAAAGAGGTCATTGACTTGATAATTGAAAGTTCTGGAGCAGCTGTAATTTCACTTGGGGCTGATGGTGCAAGTGTGATGTCAGGTGAATATGCTGGGGTTGCTGAGCTTTTACGCTCAGAACACTTTCCGTGGCTGATTTACATCCATTGCACTGCACATCGCTTGAATCTGGTGGTAAATGACATCATTAAAGGGTCTCCATTGGCTCTAGACATAATAACAATGATTAAATCGCTGTACAGTCAGGTCACTTTATCAGACTGTGTATCAAGAACTGTACCCGAGAAGGCAGATCAAATATCTGCATCAGCAAATAGAAATTCGATGGGGATGCAAGTTTGAGGCGGTGGACCTTCTCGCAGACAAACCTGAGGTTTTTTTGGAAACCCTTATAAGAGTAGCACAGAATCGAGATAAAGTCCATGATCCAAAGGATGTCGAGCAAGCTGCAGGTTTCTACCACAAACTGATCACAACAAAAGTTGTCATAGGTCTGATCATACTGAGGGCGCATCTAGCTGGGCTGTTTTTCCTTTCGAAAGAACTTCAAACCGAATCTATTAATTGGACAGATGTCCAGCATGAGCTGACAAGAAGCCGTGCTTCATTGGATGCAATCACTGATGACCAGCTTCTAAAAGATACCGAGAAGTTCTTTGAGTCAATAGGTGTACCTATGGACGTGAACTTAGACTGCTTTGCTATTGTTATACTCAGAACAAGGTCTACAACAAGACACCAATCAGATTTGAACCTTGAGAGCAGTATCAGAGAGATGAACTCTTACATGAAAGAAAAAATAGACGAAGAGTTCAACGTAAGGTTTGATGCCAAGAATTTCGAAGCCCTGGATGCCTCTAAGGAATATTATCTTGATGAAGGGACTCTCAGGTATCTTGTTGATCATTTTCACTGCCTAGATATTAACCAGTCGATTCTCAAACTGGAGCTGGTAAGAGCCAAGAAAGATTTCCTGCTCGGGGTTCCTATTTCTGAGAGTAGGTGCCAAAACCTTATCAAACTTGTAGCGCTAAAGAACACCATGGCAACCTCCACAGCCTCAGTTGAGAGAGCTTTTTCAGCAATGAATAGAGTCTGCAACAAGATCAGATCAAGAATCACGGCTTCCAGGCTCGAAGACCTGCTCTGTATTACCTTAAATAAGGACTTGGTCAAGGAGCTGGACATTGACAATCTGATAGAGTTATGGTCCAAGAAGTCCAACAGGCGCATTAACGTTTAAACTTTAAAACTCTTACGCCCGTATTCTAAAAGCTCACTCACACTCACACTCAATGAGTGGAGGTTCAATCTGAGCTTCTCTTGAGTGTTAATTCTATTTTTGAATAGCTGGAGGGTTAGTAGTCACATAGTAAGGTACGGCACTAACCCTCCAGCTATTCAAAAACAGAATTAACACTCAAGAGAAGCTCAGATTGAACTCCACTCAGTGAGCTGTGAGAAAACTCTGAGCGATGAAGTCTTGTCTTGAACTTTGAAGTGAACTTCAAAATACTAAATAGAAACAGTTACACTATACAGTTACCTACTTACCTTTGTTACTTGGCAATGACTAATCATGAGTAATGACTCGTAATGAGTCTAATCAGACAATCATGAATCATCAGTGCAATTGCGCTTGTCAAGAAAATTTAAGTAAAAGTTTTGAAATATCAATTCTTATGAATTATGTACAGGGTGGACTGACTGTGGAGTGTGGACTATGGTTAGCATAGTAGTTCGAGTTGCGTCGTCATAAATTGTACTCGGATAACGTCATAACGGATTCAAACAACACAATGTCAATGATTTTATAAAAGTAAAAGCACATTGTGATTTGTGTCTTGGCCCGTTGGGTTTACACTTTAAGTCCTTTACAAGTTCATTTAATTTCACTTTAACTCCCTCAGCGGACAATCAGACATGCCAAATCGGCAAATCCATTGATATGACAATTGACAACTTCAAAAACCTTAGTTTTTTTTCGAAGCTAGAAAAGCTTTTTTCGGCACCCCCCTAAAATTTCTGGCACCACCCCAGTAATAAATATGAAAATCCGTCTATGGTTTGCAGTGACCATCGTGGATAATTTCAATCACTTGGCAAGTGAGACAAATAGCCTCCTTAAACAATGATGTCTAACCCTCAACCAACAGCACACCATATACACTCTTCTGGAGACCTTTTACGACGATTCGCATCTACTACACGATGTAAGCAGAACGTGTTCCACGTGGGCGGGAGTATGCTCATAATGGGGGAATACACTACATGCTTGCCTGGGATCTGATGTCTCATCCGAATGAATATGCTGAAAAAACAGTTGGCATCGATCCTGCCACAACGTCTTTCAAAGAACGCCGTTCTGTTCAGGCATTTCTGGAATACCTGATAGACACATGCACGTATTCCAGAAAAGAACGAAAAGACCAACACCCAGCACAGTCAGCCGAAACCTTCTTGCGGAGTTGAGAAGTGCAGGCTCCAGCGACAACAACCCCACAACATCGAACAGTGGTACAACATCAACAAGCCCCAGTACATCATCACAACAACTTCGACAACGGGTAAAACGACTAAAGAATGTTGTACAGGAAACCAGTCCTTCTGACAGCAGTTCAGATTCACCAAGTGATGATGACAACACCGCTAAAAGTCGAAAACGAAAAGTGTCTGAAGAAAACAAAGTACACCTACCAAAAAGAAGAAAGTGGAGCAGAGTAATCCAGTTCCATTGACAAATACCAAGGAGAGAAACAAAAGGGGAAAAGAAGTAAAAGGTAAAAACAAAAAAAGGGACAGAAATAAAGCAAAAAATAAACTATAAGAAAATTATAAAAAATGGAAAACAATATGTCCTGCAAAAAAAGTAAAAACTTTAAAAAAAAACAAAAAAATATTAGTTAGTTCATTGATATTTGGATGGGCGTTAGTTAAAACAAAACAAACATTTCTATATTGTACTACTCTCTAAGATATGTAAAATTAAATTTGTTGTTACAATATAGTGTCAATTACTATAGCTTTAGAATAGTGTCAATATATCATGGCTAACGTAATAGCTAAACCTGCAAATGCCAAAGTGAAAGGGTGGGAAGGTGGGTATGTAATCGTAAGCATGCAAAAGAAGCTTTGTGTTATCCCTGTGGTAATTTTTCTGACACCCCTAGCTTACACGTTTGCTTTCACACGTAGCAAACCTTTGTTACAAGTGAAAAGAAGCTGTGTTGTAGACCAATCATTGACGGTGAAACTCGAAACCGAATGAGTTTGTCTCCTGTTGTTATAACTATATATGTACTTTTAACGTATTGCAGTAAACTCGAATTCAAACGTTTTAATATGATCCTACACGAATATACTATTGTGTGGTCTAGCACTATGCCTACGAGTCTCATGTTTAGCCAATTATGCTACTTATTTCAACTCGAATTCCCAAGTTTTTAATATAATCCTACACATGAATATTCTCATTAACGGGCTGTAATTACAATCCAAACAATTTTATATTATATGACAGTCCACTTCTATATGTTTTAAAGTCCCTAGAAAAAGACGCAAGAAATGCCGTTTCGGATTATGTGCCCGGACATCCCTCGATTTTGTCTAACCCCCGAGATGGAATATTGGATATTGCATTCACAGAAAATTCAGACAACTTGGAGATAATACTGGAAAGCCACAGCCAGATTTCCTGAGACAGGTTAGGTTAGATGATGAAGTTTAACTTGGTTATCAGAATAAAAAATAATCAAAACATTCATACTATTAAAGAAAAAAACAGAAGGAACTGCTTCCGTTGGAGATGCGAAAAAAGTTATCAAATCACTTGTGGGCGACGATGACCTGGACGAAGTTATGGAAAAGCCGTTTCAGGTATCTGGCGCAATGTTTGGGATTGCATCGAACTACATAATAGCGACATCTCTTCTTCGTAATCCCAAACATTTTGGAAAAATTGTAGCGGGAACGTCAAAGGCTGCGGAGACGTTTAAGCAATCAAATAGCCCTGAAGCAATGAAGAATTACATATTAGATTGCTTTGATACAGGAGACGGGGGAGAAACATCCACGGTCTCCAGAAAAGCATCAAGAGCTGTGGCCAAGGCATTTTAGGCCATACAACAAAGTTCTAACATTGTAATGGCTACAAAAGGGATGTACACACATGTTCGACAAACATAAATAAACCATAATTTGACAAAAATCAAAGGTAAAAGACTCAGAACCTAAACTCAGACATCCTAACAGCTCTACCCACATGAAATGGAGATTGAGAAAGGTAGGGAAATTTGAATAAGCCTGCTCGCAGACGTTGTTGTTCTCACGCCAGGCGACGAAAGACAATCGTCTGCTGAACCGAGCGCCAGAGTTCTGCTATTTCACAACGTCTATTTTGATCGTCCAATCAGAATCTCTGATATAAAAGCGCGATTCTTGTGAAAATGCATAAATTAATTATAACAATTTGCTCACAGCTTCGTTGAACTCCATATTGAATTTAAAATTATGCTAATTATGCTGAATACACCGCAAAACGTCACTTTCCAGAATCTGGAAGGTAAATTCTGATTGGTTGAGGGAGAAATTGCAGAACTCGTTCTGGCGCTCGGTTCAGCAGACGTTTGTTTTTAACAACGTCTGCGAGCAGGCTAAGACCAGTTCATCTGAGAGCAGTTTGTAATTAGAAAAAAATATGTAAGCGTATTTTTCTATTTTTTGTAAGCGGGCGGTATCCTACGCTTTCCTGCAATTTGATTGGCTACATGAGCGGGCGGTTTTTTACGATATCTGACCACGGTCAACGGTATCCCAAATTTTCGTATAATTTTCTGTTATAAGCGATAACCGATTTACCGTTTAGGTCGGTCCGTACTGAAAAAAATTTTTCCCTCGGTCTCAAAAACGGACCTCGGCCTTCGGCCTCGGACCGTTTTTGAGACCTCTGGAAAATATTTTTTCAGTACGGACCTCCCATCCGGTAAATAACATATATATATTTATAATTGAAAAATAGGAAAATATACAAAAAACAGGGCTGCATATATTTATGGAAATAGTTTCTGGTTTAAATTCAATTGTTCACATTTATACTGGGTGGCATAAAAACTTTAAAAAGGCTAAAGGGTGTTTACGTTAGTTTGTTATTACATTATTTTCACATACTTCACATGCTATGTTTGAAAAACAACATCATGTTGTCTAAACGTTTTCTTCCATATATTTTCTTAAATGTTTTCGTATACGATGCTAATAGCTTAAAGTTCTGTTGTAATATTCTCCATATGAATGCAAAGTTTTAAAGGAATATTCGCAATATTGGTTGTTATCTAAACATATATGGGTTATCATTTTTTTATTTTGAGGCAGCCATTTTGTTCCTTTGCCCAAAAATAAATAAATTGTCTGAACAAGCTAGAAATAGCGAATCTTTGTCCATATTTAATAGCAACATCTCTAATGCCAATGCCAGCCTGATTAATCAATAATTGATAACTATATTTATAAGTAATATAATTGATTTTGTATATAGTTTGTGCGTACTTTTCTTATTCATTTGTAAGTATTTGTAGTTTTAAATCACATCCCACTTGGAAATCAACAATTCAGTTGAAGTGGCTAACGTGTGGAAATAAAGTTTTACCACCTACCTACCTACTTTGGTTTCTTCTCCAAAATCGCCATTTTACGATGTAAGCGTTTTTCAAGGATATCCCTGTTCTTCAAGGCAAAAATATTGTTCTGCTTGGAACTCATTCTACTTTTTACATTCAAATTACATTTCATAGAGTTATTAGAAGTGATACTCTGCTATTTCATCAAGTTTGACCATTGGCAAACATTGCAAGTTTTTCACACGATCTACAGTTGTGTTTTCGGTCATGTTCTGAAGGATATCTCTGTTGTTTGAGGTCTGTGTGTATGTTATTTCACTTTGCTTAAAGAAATGTGCATTTCATAGTGTTATTAAGAGTTAAACTTTGTTATTTCATCGAATTTTAGGCTTCGCAAAATTCGAACTTTATTCGACGCGTATTTTATATTCAGCGAGGCAAACATTTCAACCATACTAAGGACTTTTTCTACAATGAATATTATGATAAGTTATTCAGTGCAAAGTTACTATTTTAACAGGAGTATTGTCACAATATTTCAGTAGCAAAGTTTCTTGTTTTTTTATTCTGGTTATAAAACATGTACTCCTGTGAGCTTCTGCAAAGACCAAAAGTCGGCATATCAGAACTTGCTGGCACGGTAAATTGGAGCAACTTGATATGCTTGATTAAATCATTTTGACAAATTGATTCTGAAGAAGAACCAGAACCACAACAGAAGACCGCGAGAAATCTCCAGCAGAAGTTAAATAATGTCTCACAGGATATAGACTATGTTTATGTGATGTATACAAATTTGGATCACCGATAGTTTAATAATTGATACACTGTATTTAATAATTTAACTCTGTACTTTATAAAATGTTATTAAAGCAAAGTTTAAACAAGAAAAAATGTAGTATTTTGCGTAGAGTTCGAGCGGGCAACATTTACTCTGGTGTTTTGAATAATTACTGTCTTGGTTGCAGGGTCTTTAGTTATACAAAAATAGGATACTGAAGCTTACTTAATGAAAGTTGCATTTGGTACAGTTATTCCAAGTTAAAATGTTTTGTTTTGCTAAATTTTAAATATGAAAAAAACGTAACACACAGCATGTGGAAACAGGCAATCGTAACTTAATACCCTCCACAAGACCACTATTCAATAGGAGATAACACCGACATATCCACCCTAAAGACACATTACTTTACATGCCAAAATGTGGGATTTTATACGACAAATAAACAACGTTATTCTGAAGCAGCTGTTCCTTTGTTTAACATATTTCATAAACTTTTTTAGAGAGCTCGTGGGAGTGGCGGAGGTAAAACAGGTTGGTATATTCTTACGTCTTTTCACAAACACACATTTGAAAACAAACAGGACATTTCATGATCAGATATAATTCGCAATAAAAAGTCCAAATATGGAATGGTATGCAGGTGCATGCTTTCAATTGTAAATTGTGGCATATATAACTCTCGACGTAAAAGCAAATTTAGTTGGGATAATGAGCTACTCGAGGAGATCACGATGTTTTCCTCCTCAAACATTAAACGATTTAACACATGTCACGACAAAGTAAATGCGGAAAATCTTCTGGCTGTGAAGACGTTAAGCCTAACACCAAAGCTATCTACCACCAAACGTGCTACAGAATGTCCAACCAAATCTCATTCACCCGCAGAAAAACGGAAGACAATAGCATATAATTATTCGAAGCAATTTCCAGAAAACAGAAACAAAAAGGATACGTTGAACTATTTTTCACTGACCCTACAAACAGCCGAAGGGACATAACAAGCCCTTTGCTTTAACAAGAATAAGACTGCATTGGAAATCTACAATCATACGGTCTCAAAAGACGGTAAAATATTCAAACGAAATTCGTGGGAAAGTGATTATTTTACCAAATTTAATTAATGCAACACGAAGCTTGAATGACATGATCAAGGAAGCTTGATCCATGGATATTGTTATCTTTGCTGCCAACGTTGTCTCAAAAGGGCCAACCAGAACCACAAACGAACGTATTATACAGAATAATAATACTTCCACGGATTCTAAAGGGGTTGAGAAGGAGCATTGTTTCATACAATCCTAAGTTATCAATAGCAGCTATTTCATTCAATGGCAGCTGTTTCTAAAGCCAGAGTCAGTAGAAAAACCGCACCATCCCCACCAACGGTGAAATAAAGTTGACATGATAGCAGACCTATCCATATACCAAAAGTCCATCATCACCACAAAGTAGCGAACAAAGTTAACTTGTCTGCGAATTTTTGTTCAATCAACTCCAGAGGATTAGTTTGTTGGAGAAAAAAATAATGGATCTATCATGGTGTATTTTCAGTAAGGTGTAAAAATGTGGAGCAAACTACAAAAGAGCATGATCTCAGCAAACGAAGCAATAAGGTCACCAGACACGAGTACCAAAATTTTGGGTCGTGAGCGATTCAATCGGGGAACTATAACATTATATTGTAGTTAGATCAGAGCAGCGAAGTGTACTAAACAGGTTTGACATATCAGAGAGTGAAAGGATATTGAGAAAAGTACTATTGTCAAGCATCTGAGGAATTTTTCTTCCTAGATTATCATCTCACACAGATTGTAAGAAAGGATCAGAAAAACCTTGCATTGTGTGTTATCGGAAATGTGTCTGCACGATTTTATTTCAAGAAGTGTAGTATGAACTCTGCATGACAAAATGATTGGCACACTATACCACCTAAAATTTCTTTATCATTTGTGAAAAAGTGGCTTTAAACCTGCCTACAGCATCTAATTGGCATGGTCTTGTAGGAAAAGTGATAATATACGCTATGTATACAAATTTAATGTATATAAATAGTTTCCCTAAATTTGGGGCAGCTTCTTAATTCGCGATTGCTAACAATTTCTGCTAAAACTCGACTCTTCAATATTAGAAAAATTGGGTAAACTTTCCTTGAAGGATAAAAATTCGAAACAACATTTCTGCATAACAACAATAGCCAACAATTTCTGCTGAATCAAATGTAAGAAATACTCCGAAATTCGACACTGCATCTTTTCTTCATAATGTGCACTTTCGAATAGTTTGCCGATTTCCAAAATTCTGACCAGCCTTTCAACATAACTTCCAATTTCCAACAAATTTTGCAGAACGGAACACCAAAAACATGCGAATATCCGAAAACTTTTCCGCATAATTATATATTTAACAATTTCTGCTGAATCAAATGCTGTGAGAATTCTGAAACTTACTTGAAAAATTCTCTGTGCCAATTATTGACAATTCAATTTCTGCCAAATATAGTGACCAAAATTATCCGAAGAACTTTTCCATATAGGATAATTAGCAATTCCTGACTCACATGCTATTCTATTCCGAAAATCCGAGAAATTCGATGATATAAAATCAAAGCTAGTTTACTGTGTGTACTTTTCACACAATCTTCCAATTCCTATTTGAAAAGGATCAAAGAGGACAAAAAGTTTAAGAAAAATACTGAAGTGGAAAATCTCGACTTATTTTAAGAAAGCGTCTCATGTTGAGACATACTTCAATTCTAAAATTGTCTATGTCAATGACAAGAAAATGCAAGTTATGCATAAACTCTGTATCAAACACGTTCTCGATCCCTTGATTACGGCTAGAAAGAGAGAGAGAGTGATAAAACTCTCATGCAGAGGTCTACAAGATGCACGAGACGGGACTGGAATATACAGTATGACCCCAGGATTATTATGAAGCCTTAATAGAATTTTAAAATATCAGAGAGCAATTGTTGTTTGTAAACATAAAAATTAAATATTTGGAAGTTTTTTCAAGATGACGAGTTTCAGAGGTCAAACCAGAGCTCTCACAAACTCTCATCCTCAGATAACCTGGACTGAAACAATGTTAAGTATTCTTACTTGGACAGCGTATCGATATACATGCTGCTTTGCGTTTGATGAATGTGGCGATCTTTGTCGCAGCAGATTCTAGCGACGTCTTTTCGTCCTGTCTCTCTGTGGTTTAAAATGAATTGTGATGTTAAGGATAAGTAAGGTTCCCATATGTTCGTTTTCTAAATCAAAAGCAAAGAAGTTCTTCACTTACCATGTTAAAACCATTATAATTATGAATATTGGAGTTCACTCTAAAACTATTGTAACTATTTTCTCAACTGTAAGCAACCTCGTTCCCAGTGGTTGGAGCTGGTCACGTGTCATATGACATGCTTCCTCTTGAAAAGTTTAAACGTCAATTACAACGCGTGAGCGAAAACATTCAAATTGTGATGCACGCAAAGCACACAAGTCTTTGCTTTCGTTGCATAATCTTGCCGTAGTTTTATAGAAAAGCTCTGCTAGTATGGTGATAGAGAGAGTTATACCTTGATATATCTCTGGATCATTGAGATTTTCCAATGTAGATGCAGGAGTTTTTAGCTTGATAAACTAACCGTCATATATTTTGAAAATTATATCATAATGGCGCTATTTCCTTACAATTTCAGCCCCTAGCATTAAATAAATCCGTTTTATTTCGAGTTTCAGCATACAATTTTATAGTAAACAGAGCCGTCACGACATTTATGAAGCTTGAACGGGCAATATCGTTCGTTCTAGGTTCTTTCTCGTATTCTTTACGGCGTGTCTTCGTGAATATTGACAGTACGTTCTATTATTTTGAAATCTGATCTAACTCCACACTTGAAATGTACTTCAAAACCAGCGATATGGGTGGGAATTAACGACAGTTTCTTCTGCAATGTTAAGTTCTCACCGCTCTCACCACATATACTTTTTCAAAATCGAAGGGCAACAAAAACGCTCCTTAACCACCTCCTACAGTATAATTTAATTTAGCACCCAGAATCTGGAAGCCACGTGACAACCTTCAGCGAGGGTCTTTCCTCACTTGAGTTCAGAGGAGAGAGTCTGGGAACGAGGTTGAACTTTAAGGAGAATAAAAGCAAATGAAAATAAATCTCCCTTTTAAAGGAGCAAAATAGCATTCTATTCGCTGCTTCTTCACACTGAACCTAATTCGCACCGGAGAACGGACCGTCAGAATTGTCCGGTAAGAAATTAGTATTGACCGAATTCGTTAATATATTTAGTAGATATTTTGTGTATATAGACAAATCAAACCTTGAAATGCCTACCGTTTTTGAATATATTTCTATCGATGAATAAATAGAAAGGACTATTACAAGTGTTCGTGCACATATGCAGTAAATATATTCTAGATAACCTTTTCTTCAGAAACAGTGTAACTGTTTACCTTATAGACAATCTCCCAATTCTTCCCTTTACCAAATTTCCAAGGGTTCAAGAGTAATAATATATAACATACGTTTGACTGTGTCGATATTTTGCACGATACCTATGAAATGAATTAAATTTCCTTTAATCAAATAATCAAATGTTAAAGTAACTATAATCGAAAACATGCTTCACATACAGCAAGCGGCATGCCATCTCGTAGTTTGGAGGGGTATATTTGAAAAACAAACGAGTAAAAACATTGTAATTTGCAATCCTTCACTCTATTATTTATACATAGACTAAAAATCATAACCTTTCATATTTCGCATTTCACAGATACATGTAGAAAAATGCCCTTTGATTTCTAGATTCACTAAAAGGGCGACACAAATAATCTAACTTGTCCTAGTGGACTATATTCATATATTCACTCAAAACGAAATCGCTATAATCTTCATGAGAGATTTCAGCCGATTTTGCCAAGCAATTTAAGGGCGATAAATGCTCAAAGTTGAAATACATGGATTCCAAACCTTGCCCCCCACATATTAACCATGTTATAACTTTGATAGCGAATTCATCATTGAAATTTGCTATTGGATAACCCACATGCCTAGTTCCTATTATTTAAGATTACGAAAGCATAGAATATAACAAAGAATTAAAATTTATCAACTCATATATAAACTCACGTATATATAACTTGATAATGTACTTAGTTACCTTTGTCCTCGCACGTATATTATTATGCCGCAAAATCAAACACAAATTGGCTGTTTTCCTTTCATTAGCTAATTACAAATCTTAACATTTCAAATACTGATGGGCCATTCCACGCCAAATCGACTAAACTTCCTGCACAAGCATTACAGATTTAGTTGATTTTTGGTACACTTTTAGAACATTAGAAAATTAGAATTTGCGTGAATTTTCAGTAGATGACATTAAGTATTTCAGGAAATATAAGCAAAGCACTGCGTGATTGTCAGCGGCGGAAGTCGCCATTTTGACAGAATTTGTAATTTCGGCATAATTCGCACATCAATATCTCGTTTATCACTCCACCTATTAACACGAAAATTTGTACAGTAATAAATCTTAGACTGCTCTTCTAAACCAATACATCGTTTAACGTATGTGGTAAAGGATGTCGTAAATAACGGGGGATCAACATACTGGCAGAATGGAAAAAATACAAATTCGTCGTAGATTTGAACTATAATATCTTGGTAGATATCTGTCTAGGTACATTCATGTTATCCACACATAAAAACAAACCTTCAAAGAATTCTTGTTAGCAATAATAGCCCGTTATAATTAGTCAGACATTAAAAATACCGATTTAAATTGCGGCAATATTTAGAAGTGTTCACTAATTGAATTCAAATGTAAAGAAACAAGTTATTATTATAAATTAATAAATAATAGTGATTTATTAGTGATTTATGTCAATTTCACCAAAAGTCATACAACATATCGCCAAAATATTGAAGGTACTGGAACGGAACATACTTCTATGACTATGAAGCAGTACTGACTACCTCTTTAAAAATAACAATTACACAACGCGTCCAAATTGTACGTACACACGCATCACAAAATGTATTTATATATATAGTGATTACATTATTACATAATTGTGATGTCATAGCCATAATTAGTGACGTAATACCGGGTGTCCCAAAAAAAAGTATCGCTGTTTGATTTAATTTAGTGCAAAAACTATAAAAGGCATTTCACTGAAGTAAGTTGTACTCTATTCAAAAAGGGCTAACTTAAATTTTGGTATATAACACTTGAGGTTTGATGCTGTATTGACCGAGATACAGATGTTTGAAGTTGACTAAGCATTTTTGAAATTGCTAAAATTACCATAAAACGGCCCCATCAAATTTCTATTTGGTTAAACTTGATAAATATTTCTATGTGGTCAAAAGAACGCATGTATAACGATATTGTTCCAAAGACCAAGATTTGATCATCTGGAAATGCTTGTCTTTGAGCATGAATACATCCTCTTGCTCTGGAAACAATGCAATTAAGAGAATTTTGGATCAGTTCTTCATCCAAAGTTTGACATGCCAAAACAATTGCCTCACAAAGCTGTCTTCAAAGTTTTCAACTAAATTGTATGTCAATGTGTGTATAATTTATTCCATTTTTATTCCCAAGGGTTACAAAAAACTAGCCAAATAGTAAATCTACTAGGAAATAATGTGAAGTTAAAGTTAACTTTATTGAAAATGACAATACTCGTGATAAAATGACAACTGTTTTCAAATAAATTTAATAAGTCGATTTTTCACTAATTTTAAAAGCGTACCGCAACTTCAAACATCTGTATCTCGGTCAATATTCAATCAAAATTCAAGTGTTATATACCAAATTTAACATTAGCCCTTTGTGAATACAGTAAAAGTTATTTGAGAGAAATACATCTTGTAGTTTTTGTGCTACATTAAATCAAACAGCGATGCTTTTTTGGGGGACACCCGGTATATAAAATAAAACGTTAAGTGTATGTATATAAACTAAAAAGTGAATAATAAAAGGTACGCAAGCTAAATATTGGAGAAATAAAGAAGATTATATTGCTGAATAATTAATTAATTATACGTCGAATGGCAAGCAAGCTTGAACCTTGTTCAATAGGTATTTTACTCGGCTCAACTGAAGATTGCCACAAGACTACTTACGCAAGGAAAGTTGGACTGGCGGACGACGTCGAACTAATTGTACGAAGGAGCGGTTTAAAGGCAGAAAATGATAGCGTTATCTGTTTTCATCATGAAATGGTTTATTTACGCAAGTATGAATTTTTGCAAAAAATTTGCTGTGATCCCTTTGAAATGCATCCAGGAAAAAGTCTTTACGCAGAATAGATATTGCAAACGCGGACAAAATTAACAAACTCGTTGTGAAGGATATCAAGCCTGGTCAAAATCTGTGCCCAAAATGTTCATCTCATCTTGGAAGCGTCGATGAAAGTTGCATCGAAGAAGATGAAGAGTATAAGCCTGAAGACGAGGACGAGTTACATAATCTTGCCACCACATTTAGCTTCCTTGGCTGCATTCCAGTTAAGACTTATTCGTGCGGTGTATGCCAAACGAAAGGCTCAAGAAGCGCAGACGGCTATTACTAACGAAGTTGCTCGTCGTTTAAATGTTGACTCCAATGAACTTCAAACGTGTCAAAAGTGCACAGACCTTGACGCAATTATAGAAGGGATCGCCTTCTTGGACAATAGAAAAAACTGCGAACGAGTTCGTGGTGTCTAAGTTCATGGTGAACAAAGCACGGAAATTGAAAAAGGCGAAAGGAATTTTACCCGATATAAGCCCAATAAAAGCAAGAAAACTGTCGGAAGAAAGCAAAACGAAGGTCATCGATTTTTACAATGACGACGAAGTATCACGAATGTGCCCAGGGAAAAAAGACTTCGTTTCCGTTAAAAATTCAGAGGGAAAACGAGTCCATGTTCAAAAGCGACTCTTGCTTGCTAATTTACATGAACTGTATTTGCACTACAAAGAAAAATCAAGTGGTGAACACGTTGGATTTTCCAAGTTTTGTGAACTTCGGCCGCGTTGGTGTATTACCATTGGAGCGAAAGGTAAGCATTCGGTATGCATCTGCGAATACCATCAAAACGTCAAGTTACTGCTGGATTCTCTCCCTGGTCCAAAACTTGATCATAAATCCTTAATGGCGAAACTTGTTTGCGATGTCAGTGAAAGAAACTGCATGCTTCATCGGTGCGAGAAATGTCCAGGTTCTGCCAGTCTCAGAGAACACCTTCAGTCTGTCTTTTTGGAACGTTCAATCGAGGAGGACGATGAACTAACTTTCAAGCAATGGACGCATACAGATGGCACACGACTTATTAAAAGACAGGAACTTGCGTGTGACCTCTTGGAGGAGATCGTTTTGCAAATTAACGCTCTAACCAGCCTACCTTTCAGAGCAAAAGGAGTCGTTAACTCGAGGTACTGCGGTTGTTTTGCTCGATTTCGCCGAAAACTACTCATCTGTTGTTCAGGACGCTGTTCAAGGTTACTACTGGGACAACAGTCAAGCTACACTGCATCCACTAGTTGCCTATTATCGGAAAGAAGATGGCAGTCTCGGTACGATCAGTTTCTGTGTGGTCAGCGATTGTCTGAAGCATGATGCTACAGCTGTGTACGCATTTATCAGTGTTATCATTGCTCATCTCAAGAAATTAATTCCAGGTCAGTACAAGAACTGTAAGAACTTTTTAAATTTATGCTACCATGAGGAGGATTTCGGGGTGAAGACGGAATGGCATTTTTTTGCAATGGTGTCCATGCGATGGTATCGGTGGAACCATTAAGCGTCTAGTCGCAAGAGCTAGCCTTCAAGCTACCACAGGGAATCACATTCTCAATGCTAAAGAACTCTTTTCGTGGGCAAAAACTAACATTTCGGGAATCGAAATGCTTTTCGTAAGCACTGGGGAAATTGAGAAATGCGAAATGGTCTTAAAGCCACGTCTGGACGACGCCAAAACCATAGCAGGAACAAGGAGTTACCACAGTTTTGTTCCAGTCAGTTCTGATTCTCTGCAAATCCGGCGAATTTCAGCAGATGTGGATGGAACATCCGTTAATGTAACAAGTTCGTCTCAGGCACAAGCATCTCAATCTTTCACACATTGTCAGTATTTAGCAGCAGTTTACGACAAAGGCTGGTACCTAGGTGTCGTGGAAGATATATCGCACGAGAATGAAGACGTCCTCGTAATCTTCATGAGATCTCGTAATCCCGGCACTAAAATCCACTCGTTCGTATGGCCATCAACACGAGATGAATGTTGGATTCCTTTTGAGCATGTGCTATGTACCGTGCAAGAGCCGCTGCAGATCACAAAGGGTCGAATCAAACAATACAAACTTAACAGTGCAGCAATTGAGATGATTGAAGACAGCTTTAACAAATTTTTAGATTGTTACTACAATTGACCATGACGTTTCATTGATATTCATCTTGAAAATAGTTAAAAGCTGATTTGCATTAATTTAACTTTGAGAAAATCAGTTTGTACAAGACGCCCGACCAGGCGTTCTCTAGCTCCATCTACGGGTGAGCTGAGGTATTAAGGGAACAGCTGATCTGCAGTACTATAAACTATGGAATATAGCCCGACATCACTGATCTGAAAATATAGTACCTGGATCGAGCTTCTATACCTATGAAAATTGAAGCCAGTTTTGGAATTGGTGGCCATATTGGACGGACCACCAATGGCCGTCGTACAAGGAGTGCAGTACGAGGAGATATTTTCAATTTGCGCTGTGTTGGGCGATGGAATTATTGAAGTTTAATTGGAAATATGTAAAGGAGTTGGTATATTGTTAAAAGTCATCCATTTGGGCGTTTCTCGGCGAAAAAACTGTTCGCGTGTGTAAGTTGTTGTCAGCCATGAGTGAGCATATTCACGTGAAAATTTTGGAATAAATCGCCGTACCGTGCCTCTCGGCGTAGTAATCAAAGAAATTACAAGAAAGGAGACAGTTCCACATCTGAAAGTAATACTGGGCAAATAGTGATGGTGAAAGATCGGCCTTAAAACAGGTTTTTGTAACGATTAAAGTCGACGAGTGTTTAGTTGTTCACTGTTGTGTCTTATGTCGTTATTGTTATTGTTACTTGTAACAGTGAGATGGGTCAGGAATGGGTAACTCAGTTGGAATGGATACTGCAAAATAATTTAAATTTCAGATTCTGGAAAGGGAGTCTATAAATTTTTGAACCAAGACTTAATGCATATTATAAGGTTTGTAGCTCAAACACAGTAACTGAATATGACAATCCCTGATATATTGGTGTATTTCCCCAATGTAGCCTGGGGTTCCCAACAGAGCATGTATTCCCCACTAGCACACCCCTGCTTCCTCTGTACAGATTCAAGCTTAAAATACATGTTGTAAATAAATTGTTCATTTAATTCATAAGGAAACTAAATGCCACAGCATGATGTTTTATATAGATGATCTGTAATCAATCTCTTGAGACACAGTAGACAAATTTGTGACACACTTTTCTTGGGTTGGTAACTTGGTGCATACAGTGAACAATATATTTTGTACTTGTTGCCCAAGCTGCCCTATGTATGCTGTTGTGGCATTTATTGCAATCCAACTATTGGCAGTGCAACCCATGTAGTGGAACATTCTGACGAATTCTATCAATCTGACCAGTGTAATAAATTTAGTGAATACAAGAATGAACAACGCCCGGGCAACAACAATCAATTGTTAATTGTTGTAGCTACAACACGCAAAGTTCGTCGACTTTAATCGTCACAAAAACCTGTTTTAAGGCCGATCTTTCACCATCTCTATTTGTCCAATATTACTTACAGATGTGGAACTGTCTCCTTTCTTGTAATTTATTTGATTACTACACCGAGAGGCACAGTACGGCGATTTATTCCAAAATTTTCACGTGAATATGCTAACTCTTAGCTGACAACAACATACACACGCGTTTTTTCGCCGAGAAACGCCCGAAATCAAACCAAATCGGTTACTTTTAACAATATACCAACTCCTTTACATATTTCCAATTAAACTTCAATAATTCCATCGCCCAACACAGCGCAAATTGAAAATATCTCCTCGTACTGCACTCCTTGTACGACGGCCATTGGTGGTCCGTCCAATATGGCCGCCAAATCTAAAACTGGCTTCAATTTCCATAGGTATAGAAGCTCGATCCAGGTACTATATTTTCAGATCAGTGCCCGCATTGTTAACTTGAGCTATTATTTAGTTGTTATTTAAGGTCATTCAGCTGTGCCCAATTTACTCTAGTACGTTCATAAATACATAGTCGAAAAATATTGTTAGGATAGCTTTAATTAATATTAAGATAATAAACATTCTGATGGAAGTCACTTTGGCGTGATTGACATGCGTATAATTATAAATAACAAAGAATTATATTAACATTATTCATCAGGCGATATACATGGACGGTATAAAGACTTAAAATGAATGTTTTATATCAATGATTTCTCGCATTTGTGACTTTTTGGCGGACATAGAAAATACTAGAAAAGGACTAGGAGATTGATAACAAAATCACCAGTTCAGATACTGCGCTTCATGCAATTCAGAATTTGTTTGTTTACATTTGAATTCAATTAGTGAAAAACACCAATTTTTAGATCGCTCGTTAATATCGAACCAGTCAGAGGACAATAATGAAATTTCTACCACAGGTTTAGCATAACAGCTACTTTAATACAGCGAAATCTTGAGTTTGTCCGATTAGTCCCACATGCTTATTTCCCTCGTCGAACAGAAGACATTTCTAAATATTGCCGCAATAAAATCGGTATTTTTAATGTCTGACTAATTATAACGGGCTATTATTGCTAACAAGAATTCTTTAAAGGCTTGTTTTTATGTGTGGATAACATGAATATACCTAGACAGATATCTACCAAGATATTATAGTTCAAATCTACGACGAATTTGTATTTTTTCCATTCTGCCAGTATGTTGATCCCCCGTTATTTACCACATCCTTTACCACACACATTAAACGATGTATTGGTTTAGAAGAGCAGTCTCAGATTTATTACTGTACACATTTTCGTGTTAATAGGTGGAGTGATAAACGAGATATTGATGTGCGAATTATGCCGAAATTACAAATTCTGTCAAAATGGCGACTTCCGCCGCTGACAATCACGCAGTACTTTGCTTATATTTCCTGAAATACTTAATGTCATCTACTGAAAATTCACACAAATTCTAATTATATAATGATTTAAAATAGTGCCAAAAATCAACTAAATCTGTAATGCTTGTGCAGGAAGTCTAGTCGATTTGGCGTGGAATGACCCTGATGTTAGTGAAATACGTCCATGTGACAGTTAAAACTTGCGTGCCACATGTTCTTAATTGTTCATTGATCAGTTATTTTTTATATAAAAAAGATTTGTCTAATGAAAGAGTTCCAGCTAGAAATAAATTTGAACTCTGTATACTAAGCACAATTTGAAATCAGATTAGTTAAAAGCAGCATACATACCTTTGTATCATCCACAATAACAGTAACACGTGTCCTGGTGCTGCACAAATAACGAATGCAGGATGTCTGCATGCTTTGGGGGACACCATGCACTAAAATCGAAACAAGAAAGTTGTATTCTTGCTCAAAATATGTTGAGTTATACCTTAACGTTTAGAGAATTGAGTATTACTTGGAAACTTAACTGTACTCCACGACACAATCATTTTTGTTCGGGGACTTACCAAGGCCAAATGATTTTCTACTAGTTTTAATTTAACAGCGCATTGATACAAAGCCAGCCTTGAAATATACTGTATCCGAACGCAGAATGCTATAATGCCTACTCTGTTATTGCACTACGACACAACAATAATACTGTAAGCACTCACACAACCTTTTCATCGCATTACGTTAACAAGAAAAATACTGTCATACGTTTGTGAATGCTGTATGCCGTCAACTATAGCGACAGTTTCATCACTTACCACACATTTATTGTTTCTGGCAAGACCAACCACACCGCCATTATTATAAAAGAATGTTTCACGATAGGTAAAACCTGTTTGTAAACAAATCAAAGTAATTAGTGTGGACATAGAGATATGGAGTACATACCTAGACTTTTTATATTTTATACCCAGGTCGAATTAGGGATTTGATAAGAGAAATTCTAGTACCAAGATAATTAAACCGGTGAAAATCAGATGTTTTGCAGGCAAGATGGTTGGCCTTGGTATTATTTAGTAACATGAGTAATCACAATCAACGACGGCAAGTAGATAGTGAAAGATAAATGTCAAAGTAACTAAGTAAGTTGATTCTTGGCTTTTAGTTTCATTTGTATACTTTTATTAAGCAGCGTCAGATCAAACAAATCAATTCAAATGGTTTCAAAATCGTTCTAAAAATTAGAATTATTATAATTTGTTTATACAAATAATTGATAAATATATAAACTACCCTGTCTCTGGAAATGTGACTGTGGCTCTCCAGTATACGGTATTATGTCCACATTTTCTGTGAATGCAAGATACAATATTCCACCACGAACAGTGAAATATCTGTAGGGTGCGGAACATTGAAGACATACCAATTAGAAGTAAATGAAAACAAACGAGTGTAAGCCAGTTGCGGCGGATGATTGGTTTCGTTGGGGGGCTAGACAAATTCAAGGAAGGTCCAGGGACAATATAATAAGTCAATAAAATATAAGTAATTCAGACTTTCTCTAAAAGTGAAAAAAGCTTTCAAGATTTGATGATCTTTAATGAGATAATACCCCAGGCTATAACTGACCAATTGTTTAATAGCGATCACAGCTTATAAAACGATAATATACTAAAATACCACTATACAAGCCAAACCATTCATCTATAATCAATTTGTTACATAACTTATGTGATCGTATTGTTTTTGATCTGGCAGTATTTCCATACTCCTATAATCCTATATTATTATATAATATTTTGCATATAATATTTTGCATTATTTTCCCCGAGCCGGCGCGAAGCGCCGTGCGAGGGTACTAATTCCGCTCGGATATTTACACCCGGGTATGTGAAAACAGCGGAATGCGAAAGTTGTTCGCCATTATGCAATGGACGGTTTTCTACGTTATGCGCATGCGCGAGTTCAGGCCGAGAGAAAATTGTTTTGTGCTCGGGAGTCGGTACATAAACAGACAAACAAAGTCTCTAAAACGAGATAAATAAAAATTATTTGGAGGACTTTCACATGTTAAAGTTAGCAGGAGGGAAAAAACAGTCAAAAGACCGAAGAAAGACAAGATTTTCGAGTTTTAAAGCGTTTTAACTGACGTGTAAGTGTCTATTTTGTATACTTGCTTTTGCCGTATTGGCATGCAGTACATTATTGTTTGTGGATTTGAAAATGCGTAGGGCATCCTGTGTGGTCAATACAACATTGATTAATCTTAAAAGGTATTTTAGTATTAATTCAAATACGTTATAGAATAAGAAATAACATATTAAATCTCAAAAACAAGTGCGAAAAGAAGTATAATAATACTGTTAAAAAGACTTCTAAGGTTGAATTTTACAGTAAATCAAAGCTAAAATAGTACATAATAACATACCTACTTTATATAGTTGCATGGGCAATTGATAATTTTATAGTTAAAATAAAAAATCTTATCAATATTATACCATGCATTTTGTACAAAATAAAAGAAATATACAGTGTTGCGTGTTACCATGGTTACAGTGATCGACTTAGTACTTCATGTTACAATAATTTTGGGGCAGTAAATTGTGTGGTTCGAATGCATGGGCGAGGGAATCTGCATGCATGTATTTCTAGTATATTTATTAATCTTTGCCAAAAAAGACATACAACAGTGATACAAATAACTCACACCTTAACATATACAATAATTACTAACAATCAATGCCTGGGACACCACAACAGCAAAAAACAATTATTGTGAGCCCTTCTATAAATATATGTTACAACTACAGACACACAGCTAAAAACAACAAGAAGTTATTTTACAAATTAAGGGTTGCTTCGCGTGTGCCTAAAAGATATAAACAAAATCTCGACGTTTCGAGCTAAAGCCCTTCGTAAGGAGAAATTAGTAGACAGATAAACACATTACATCAGCTTTTATAGCAACGCTATAAAAGCTGTCACGTGAACAAAATATTAACCAATGAAAATAAAGTAGTCATAACAATCATAACAAAATAGAATTAATATGTAAAGATATAGCCTGCGTGCAGGCTTCGGCCCGATTATAGGGTCGAAGGCCTGCGCACAGGCGTTACACTTACCAAAGCGCTATAAATGTCGTACAAGGGAAGGGAAGAGGGGATATAGAGGAAAGTATATAAGAAGTATTTAAGAGAAAAGAATGAGCTAGATGAAGGAGAGGCGCTCATTGATACCATCAGGCTGAATGTTGCCAAGTTTAAAAATGAGACGCTTTTCTTGCTTCCGACGGGTATCATTGCCACCAATAATGGGATGAATGGCGCATATTTTCATATCAGAAAAGGAGTGATTGGCACTGTTGAAGTGCCTAGCAACCGGTTTGTTGTGCACATTGTTCTTAACATCACGCAAACTTGTCATCAAGTACAGTTTCACGTGCATCTCCTCCAACCTCGTTTACTGCATCTCTTGCAGCAAATGTGGCTTGCTCTACATCGGAGAGACTGGAAGACGTTTAGGCGATAGGTTTGCTGAGCACTTGCGTGATGTTAAGAACAATGTGCACAACAAACCGGTTGCTAGGCACTTCAACAGTGCCAACCACTCATTTTCTGATATGAAAATATGCGCCATTCATCCCATTATTGGTGGCAATATACCCGTCGGAAGCAAGAAAAGCGTCTCATTTTTAAACTTGGCACCATTCAGCCTGATGGTATCAATGAGCGCCTCTCCTTCATCTAGCTCATTCTTTTCTCTTAAATACTTCTTATATACTTTTCTCTATATCCCCTCTTCCCTTCCCTTGTACGACATTTATAGCGCTTTGGTAAGTGTAACGCCTGAGCGCAGGCCTTCGACCCTATAATCGGGCCGAAGCCTGCACGCAGGCTATATCCTTACATGTTAATTCTATTTTGTTATGATTGTTATGACTACTTTATTTTCATTGGTTAATATTTTGTTCACGTGACAGCTTTAATAGCGTTGCTATAAAAGCTGAATTAGTGATGTAATGTGTTTATCCGTCTACTAATCTCTCCTGACGAAGGGCTTTAGCTCGAAACGTCGAGATTTTGTTTATATCTTTTAGGCACACGCGAAGCAACCCTCAATTTGTTCTATATGTCCGTGGCCGACGCTGAATTAAAGTCTAAGAAGTTATTTTGTTGTCTAAATTACGAACAGTATGATGTTCTAAATCTTGTTATATACTGTACTATACAATCGCATTTGAGTCAGTCAGCGAGGTTAACCTTTCTAAATACTACATGAATATAGGTTTTCAAATGCACTAATACAGCAGGCTCCAACACATCGCCATTTCGTTGCTGCTGGTTTAAAAAAGGCGTTGTGTATTCGTTGGGTAATGAAAAAGAGTTTAGTTATAAGCGGAGCATAAACCCGTGCCCGCACTGCAATCCAATATACTCTCTATTAACAAATCACTCTATACTAAATTACATTTTGAAAGCAGATCGAGGAATTGGAAGCAGCATCCATACCTTTACATTGTCCACCATGCATACATGAAAGGCTTGATAGAAAACAATACGTTGGTTCGGGGAACACGTTTCCTGGTACTGCTCCAATGACAAAGGCGCGGTGTCATTTCGTTCGATAGATTGGTAATTGTCAGTATAATAGCGTATTTGGGCATTTCATTTGAAAACGCATTGGTACAAAGAAGCTTTTATTTATATATCTCAACCTCTATACAACTCATTGGACATTTTAAGGCGGGTTTCCACTTTCGAGTTAATTACACTACTGTAAGCCTATAGGTTTCGAAGAATCATCATAATCCCCGAGCGAGGGTACTAATTCCGCTTGGATATTTACATCCGGCTATGTGACAACATGGCGGAATGCAAAGTCGTCCGCCATGTCATGGACGTTGCACTTTTTGGGGTGGTTTTCTACGTTATGAGCGTGCGCGAGTTCAGGACGAGAGGAAACTGATAACCTGCAACAGCATGATTGGCTAAGACAAATAATTTGTTTTTTAATGTATACAGTAGGTCAGAATTGTAACTGTCATTTTGCAAACCTTTTTCAAAAAGCGTTTTAAACGGGCCAGTGTCTATTTTGCATACTTGCTTTTGCCTTATTGGAATGCAGTATAGTTTGTGGATTTGAAAATGCGTAGGTCATCCTGTGTGGTCAATACAACATTGTTTAATCTTAAAAAGTATTTTAGTATTAATTCAAATACTTCATAGGACATAGATTAAGAAACAACATATTAAATCTCAAAAACTTATGTAACGAAAGTATGAAAATTTCGAAACTTTTTGTGAGACGAACCATCAGATATAATTCTACAATTCACTGGGATAAATACAAATCTTTGCGGAACAAAGCAAATATACAATTGCGTAAAAGCAAAGCTAATTTCTATCACAGAGAGATTGGGAACTGTGCTAAATTAAAGGACTTTAATTAATAACATCAGGCTATGACGAAAGAACTCATTTGCCTTTTCATTTACATATGGAAATTCGTTATAGTAAATTCCCTGGCCTGATGTTTTGAATTGAAGTGAGTAAAATGCCGACACAGGACGCGTCTTTCTGATGCGCAGTCGTCTTGCAGTCGAGATTCGCGATCTGTGTATTATGTAGTCTGAATAACTTAAACAACAGGATTTTATCAGTTTAAAGTAGTTTTCCTTGTTTTCTTGCGTGTTGTTGGAAAACGACAGCATAATTTGAACATTTCTGTCATTCTGTTGCACGACTTTGCCTGACTTTTCTTGCGAAACATGTATTAAAACGTCACCAGATATTATGTGACTGTAACATGAAGTATATCATGTCAGAGAGCGAAGAAGAATTGGCTTCTAAGAATAATACTTAGAAGAATTAGTTCTAGCTTGATATCACGAGAACTGCACGGGAAACCTATCTTCGCACAACAATAGGCCAAGACTGAACGGAGAAAATGCAATTGTCGCACCAATAATTTCACCGAAAATATATATTTTCTTCAAGAATTAGACTGAATGATAATTAGTAACTGATAATCTGAACCCTGGTTATTATTATTATTATTGACCATGGCAATGAGTGTACGCGAGTGTATATTATCTGGGTATCAGAGTGGTCTCAGAATGCACGAAATACCCTTTCAGAACCCTCATATTTTCAGGGAGCATGCCCCCTGAGGCCCCTACAAATTCTCAGTCTTTTGGCCTCGAAAAAATTAGTCGCACCAATGTTAACATCGTGACTACGGCCCTGACGAGCTTGCACATGCCAAAAAAACTATTTAATATTAAAGAACGACATAATTAACAAAATAATTATGTAACCTTCTAGTCAGTTCAATTTGTAAACGTTCATTTCGTGTTCACAGTGAAAATTCAGCATATAGATTTATAATCCAAATTCGAGCATTTTGGGTCAGTTTAAAATTCAGGTAATTTTTTATTTGTCCCCCCTCCGCCCCAAATAAAGTTGCGCCCGTACGCCTATGACTCTACATGCAGATGAACTGCGAAATACCGTAAACCTGCGACTATAAGCCCACCAGAATATAAGCACCCCCGTGTATATAAGCCCACTATATTCACTAACGCTCAAACCATTCCAAATATAAGCCCCCCGGAATATAAGCACCCCCGTGTATAAGCCCATCATATTCATTAACGCTCAGAACATTCCAAATATAAGCCCCTCCCCCATCTAAGACTTTGGCTTATAACTGAACAAGATATACCAGTATTTATTAGTCTTTTATTAAGTTTACAAAAAGCTTGTTCATGCTAATGATCTTTCAAGGCATCACGGACGAATCTTCTGTTTAACTTCGGTCCGTGAAGGTAATATAAACATGGAAGTTCTATCCCTCCTCCGAGGACCCACGTTCATTCTGGTGCTTTTCTTTGTTGGCCTGATCAGCTTCCCACAATATGTTGTCCATGTACTAGCCCCCCCCCGAGTATAAGCTCCCCCGTGTATAAGCCCATGAAAAAATGCTTACGAACGAATATAAGCCCAGGGCTTATAGTCGGAGGTTTACGGTCTCTGCACTTTTAATCTTCCCGTTATACACTTTCAAAGTCCATGAGATTTTTGTGGATGCATGCATCGAAGAAATGTTTAGCTGTTCGATCGTATCCTGTCGTTGTATGTATACACTTATTGTGTATGCTTGCACGAACGATGAGGATGATACCTATTTCAGGAACACGGTTGGTTTTTGTTGTGTTCACAGAAAAATATTTTGCTCCTTACTTTGTTGATGAATTAAAAATTTGTATTATAGAAAAGTTTCACGTAGCTTTCTTGCTCTAATTCGCAATGAAAACGAAGAGATCGCGCTGCGTGGTCTAACTAATGTGCCAGCAGTGTGTGGGCCTTATTAACAAACAGTATAGTTTGAAAATGATTTGAAGTGAAACTCAAATATTAGTTCAGCACCTGCACATTAGCGGTATCTCTAAAATTTGTCTTAATTTTATCTGATATCTTGAAACTGCTGAAGTTGAATCAAGTTTAGATTAAAAATATATGCAGTTTTAAAAAATGCATGTCTATTTGGAATAACATTTATTCTATATTTGCTGTAATTACCAGCCGGACTAGGATTTTAAAATTTATGCATTGTGTCAATGTTGTTAGAGATATGTAATTATAGCATAACTAATACTTTTTGTACTGAAAACATAACCTACAGTACAATATGTACAGGCGCCTTGACGTATTGCTCCGTATCTAATTGGGCTGTCATCGTGATGTAATTTTCATTTTCCAGTTTTTGTTTTTATGTTTACAGTATCCACTGAATACTATTATATTCACGGTAATGCGCGTTAATAACCCAATGATTCCAAGGGCGAAAATCCATCTCAAAAAGTGGGGGGGGGGATGGAGCATGCTAATAGTTATGGGGACATGTAACACATTAAATTTTTTCAGGGCATTTCCGCATCATTTATGGACATCTACCTACAGAAGCGTAACTTGGGTCTTAGCGTTAGGGGTGTGGGTACGTTTTGCCCGACGAAAGGGCGTGGTAAAGGGGCCGGCCAAAACCAAAATTGTCTACTGAGACCCCATGTCGCAAGCGGAAATGCGCAGGTATCGAGTGCCGAAAGCACGTGGGCACTAGGGGATATGCGGGCATGCTCCCCCAGAAAAATGTTGAAATCTGAAACGCCATTTCATGCAAGACTTTACAGAATTCTGATGATCTGAACATGTTGTATAAGCAAAAGTTGTTACGGTTGTTACGGTTCTGGAAGCATACATGCATATATGCTCTACACTATTTTCCATACAATCAGAAATTTAATCCTAACTTAATTTGACTGTGTTTCTTTTAAAGATAGTGTTATTTTTTACAGGCAGTAAGTATTTTATACATAAAGATGCCATCTGCACATGGACGTGATGTGGACGTGATGCCTTTACTATATTTGTACTGAAATTTGAACGTTGACGCCTACTCAAGCAAGGGTCAACAGGTGAAAGTGTTAGACGAATTTGAATAGATTAACCCAATATTATTTTGACAGTACACTATATCCTCAATGATGAAATTCAAAAGCTTTCACCGCCGAAACACGAGTAACAATGCATAGTTTTTCGTTCTTCAAGCACCATAAGTAAGATTTAGGTCAAACAATTAATTAAACTTGTTTTAAGGCGATGTTGCACGGGACAACTTTTAGCGACAACTTGCAATTGAAATTTGATTGGTTTTTGAAATAGTTTCATTGCGAGTTGTCGCTAAAAGATGTCGCGTGTATAACATCACCTATTCACCTTTAGACATAGACATAGACATAGATACTTTATTATAGCTCTCTAAAAAGAGCTCTTCCGCTACAATTAACTAAATAATATACATAACTAAAAATATGACTAATTAGAATATTAGAATAGATTAACCTAATAAGTTACTTTCTGAGGTCATTTCGTAGCCTTTTCTTAAAAACTTTCTTAATTTAAAACCTTTACTTAAAACCTTTACTTTAGCCTTTTCTTAAAAAATTTACTTTCCCAATAAAGACTGCGCAATATTGAAAATCCATGGCGATTCCACAAAATTATTCACTTGTTACAACAATTTTTTGTTCGAATATACCAAAAATGTTTGAACAACATGCAGTTTCGGTTATTTTAAATGCAACTAGTTATAGCATGAATGGCGAAACGGACGTTTCTATATTCTGACAAAAATAGACACACCGCAGAAAATTCTCAGTTTATTTAAAATTAAAATTGAAAACAAGTTCAAGCCTCGTGTCCATGGTTAAGTTTATTGAAGGAGAACAGCTGGTTCGAGGTTTATTAAAAATTAACATTCTCTATAACTGTATATATAATAATTGTGTATAGTGCATGCCAACCATGTTATAGTTGGTCCAAATCGAAATAGTATCTTATTCTGTCACATGTTTATAGTTTATAGTGGACCTAAACGACACAATCGTTTTTCTTTAGTGAAACAATATTACTTCCTGATTGGACAATTTAAGTGTCGTTTCCAACTTACTAATAATCCATTACGATTATTCAAAACAAATTTATGATTTATCAACGTCTGTAAATTTGACACCGGTTTCGCCTTGATCCAGAGGCGCATATTTGTCTATCTATGTACGTGTTTTTTTGGGGGAGAGGTGTGTTAATGGGGTTGGTGTGTGTTAACGAGGTCAAAACCCCCCAAAACAATGGCGGTTTTGTCGAAAAACGACGTCTCAAATTGTTCAATTAGGACACTACTTTTTCGGTTGAGTTAAAAAAGTACCTATACTTAGTGCTATAAAAAAGAAAGCATGCAGACACACATTCTATTCCAATTTGAAAAATCTCATAAGCCTTGAGCAGTAGCGCAGAAATCTGCGGCAGGAAGCACCGACTTTGTCATAGCGTACTGCTTTCCATTTCGCTATCATTAGTGAACTTGGGCACGAATTCCACTATGTCATAAAGTTGTTAATAGATATTTCTCAGTTATGTTGAAGCTTACGCGTGCGCATCACACATAAACTAACAATAGGCAGTATTCCATGACACGAAAAGTCGTTTAGAAAAGGATTTTCGTTGCCCTGGTTCGGGCACTATACTTTAAAACAAGATAAATAATTAGGATTTAAAATACAAAGTCAAATCCACTTGTTTTCACTTCCAAAAACCTGCAGTTTCCGTATTAATATTTCTTCTTCGAAAATTCAACAGATCAAGATCTTTTGGAATCGATCGCCACCACTTTTTTCAGGGTACTTGGTGTGATATGCACTATATATAGTGTATTTCGTGGTTCCACCTTGATTTCTACATGACGTTTCAGTAACATTCCTGACAAAAAGTTCTGCCAAGTAGATATGGCGTTTCAGAATTATTGTTTCAGTGTTTTTGATGTGGAAAATGAAAGTAAAAATTTTACCGAGGTTTCGTTCCAAAACTTGTTTAAATTGACAAAATATATGGCTATCGCTTGACAGGCTTCAAAGGGATGTTGCGTGGAGAAATTTTCAGTTTTATTCGCAAAAATATGAGGGGATATGAGTGCCAATAATGCTGAAAAAAAATCACAGTGGAGACTATATGTGTATCACTGGCAGGGTTCTTGGCATATTAAATCATTATGGAACTTTCCTTTGTGATGAAAAACTGTCTGGTATCAGAACTTATGGTCGGAAGTGATAAAATAAACAAAAATTTTCTTGTGTTGTGGGAAGCCTGTTCCGTAATAAAAAATGCAAAACGATCACATATCTGACATCTTTCATCAACAGAACAAAAAGAACATGGAACATTTCTTCAGCCTTATCCAGATTTAAATCGCTACTTAATTTATGGATATTACAGTACTGCCATTGTAATGTATTTGCCCAAAACAATTCAATTAACATATTTAATAACAAAATGTATACTAATTAAGGCTAGGAGCCTTTTAGAGACCATTTCAGGCTTTTATTTTAAGGCCCCTAGTAACAATACATGTATTAGTCAAACATTTTAGGATATTTACAAATAGTTATTTAATATTTGGTATATTAATTATATATAAAATGAAATATCAGAAGAATTTAAGTAACTAGAGTTTCTCATGGAGTATATATAGAAAGATATGCATTTTCTAAATGTGTACAGTATATCGCAAAAACCAATCATATATTTTAAAGTTACGGTATAATAATATTCAGTTAGGACATTCTAAGAAGAACGCTTTTGGCTTTTTCTTGAAAGTGACATGGCCAGAAATTCGCGACATTGAGCCGCTCTGTGTCGTCAGCGGTCGATGCATAAAATTCAAAATGGCGTCGAAGCGTTCGGCTACACGAGGGATAGACTACGTGCAATTAAACAACTTTAGCTCTGTTGTTTTGTATAATGAATCTGTCCCACGAAGAAAAAAGGGAAAGATGTATGAAGTGGAAAGGATAATTGGCAGAAAGAAAGAAAAACGCGTAAGTATTAATGTCAAACTGTCGATCTGGCTGAAATTTGAAACTGCCAGCTGATTTATAATTACTCATTTATAGTTATTCACATATTTCTACTTCATGCAAACGATTTACCTGTTAATTTGTTGCTATTGTAGGACTTTTTATATCTTATTAAATGGGCTGGATGGCCCCTACAGTCCTGTACTTGGGAACCTTCGGCTAATTTACCGACTAATTTACTAAGGTACTGTATTTTAATATACTTATTGCATAAAAATAATATATACAATATAATTAATATAAATTTGATTATGTATGCCTTACATATAGTTTTCAATTTCATTACTACTTTTCTACTCTCTAGAGGTTATGAGAGTCCACCAAAACCTTCTACTGGTAGATTGGAGCACTGTGCGAGAGCACTATACTGTGGCATTTTGTGTATGTTGAAATCTACATCACTAGCAAATGGGTCTGTTGAGATGGAGCACGATTGTTGGCGCTACATTACTGAAGGAAAGGGAACCCCCTCAGAACACAGAGGATATATTTTGTACAGCCAACACGACTTTGGTCGCCTTCCAATGCTTCCCACTGACTGGTGGTATTACTTAAACCAACATGGGGAAAGTAAAAAAATAGATTTCCCCATTAAGGTTAAGGCCGTGATTGCTTGGTCACCAAAAAAACATATTAATGGAGAGAATCTTGTAGAAGCACCACGATTTCCCATTGAAAAATTAAATATCTCGTTTGCTCGATTGCCATGTAATCAAAACAATCTTTAGTCGTTTAGATCTGTAATACTGTACATATTTACACTGTAGTTTTGTTTCTCCTATATCCACCTATCAATGCTATAGCCCAAGAGGGAGGCATTGGATGTATGTGGGACATTTGATTATTTCTGCCAGCTCCACACTTGCGATTTTGATTAAAATATTTGCCCAGTGGTAGGGCCATTTGGTTCTTAAAACAATTTTAATACAGATTTCATAAAATACAGAAGCCTATTATTTCAGCTTCAGTTATGGGGATCTATTGATGTATTTAGATACATTTTACAAACAGTTACAGCCTCATAGTGGGGAATTTGTTTGCAAAATTGCATAAAAAATCAAATGCCCCTCATATGCCCAAAACTCCCCTACTGGTCTAACATTGCTAGGTGCTTTAAATACTGTACATATTCTCTAATTCAAATATATATATATACATGTGATTTAATGTCGGGATTGATCTTCAAGTGCTTTCTTCAAAATATCTTGTAATTTTTCTAATTTTCTTGCACGTGTTTGCACTCCTAATTCCTTTAGCTTATCTTTAATTCCAGAAATTGTAAGAGTTTCAATAGCTAAAATACTTTCTGAATTGGCTGCTTGCATTTCGGGATTAGGGGCATTAAACAACTTTCTTCTTTTACTTCTGGTTTCTTTAATTTCAGTCAACCAATATTCACCATTTCTCTTGATATAGCCTCTTCGTTCTCGCTCTTGTTTACATGTTACTTGCAGTCTCTTATTGACAAGCAAGATGTCTTTTGGAGCATCCCATTTGTTTGACTTTGTGAGGTGGAATTTTCGGACGTCATCGTTGTTTTTCTCCACCCCTATTAGTGTGCATTTATAAAAGAAAACACATTTGTGATTTCTTTTGTGAAATGTGCTTGAAAACTAACCACTATGTATATGCAATTATTATGTACCTTGCCCTGTGAACTTTTTTATACCACTGTGTCTCTGCATGAAGTTTGGCACATGGTATACCAAGCAGTGCATGTATGGTGTAACTTGTTGTTTGCCAAACCCATTTACGTCAGCTCCCAAAGAAACAAATAGTGTTATCCATGCTTTAGCCTAGTAAAGAGATAAAAAAAACAATACTTATGAACCCATTCCTGCCTGTAGGTAACTTTATATAATTGATTTGTTAACCCATTAAACACACAAGGCTCTCCCCTAGATGAGTAAAGTCGTCTGGCCATCTAGGGTAAAATCGTCTGGCCTTAGACAGAGTAAAGGTAAAAAAAGCTGTTGGGCTGCATTGCGGCTTAATGGGTTAAATGGAACATTACATAATTAATGCATATTGCAGGCACTTACCAATTCAAAGAATTCATTAATTCTCTCAGGTGATGGATTGGACTCATTCATCATCTCATAAATCTGACCAAAGTCCTGAATGTATAAATTAGCTGTGGTTTTAAGTCGGTTATGTATTGTATGCATATTTTCCGTACACGTAAATTAGAATAGTGTAATATATTACCTTCCAGATTTTTGTGATAGAGGCACTCTTGTTTTGGCTTGATTATCGCGTTTAATTTATCTGGAAGATACTTCAATAACCGTTTCTTGTCTGACCCCATTAAACTTGTGAAGTCATGTATCCCACTTCCTTTTCCATCCGCATTCCTTTTTTCCCATACATCAAATGAAATGCCACATTCCCGGATTGACTTCAAAAGGTCTGTTAGGTGCTTACTTGTCCTATCCTTTGGGGCTTTGTTGATATTCTCTTTGTTTTCCCATTCCAGAGCCTCGTTTACCAAACTTTTTGTCAAGATATCTATATATTTTGACAGAATTCAAGATACAAATTTATTTTGCAAATTCATAATTATACATATGTCATTGAAGCCAGGGTGGGAGATCTTAGTTTCTAAGCTTGTTACTACTTGCCTACCTTTCTAATTAATGTACTTATCTTGCAAATAGCAATGGGCAATAGCCCTTACGTTATTGGTTCATTTTGGACATGCTATTAGGAAACAGTGCAATCTTTTAATTGCACGTGGGCTCAAGCACAGGCAGCCCAATCTTACCCTGAGCCAAATCTTACCCTGTACCTTACCCAATCTTACCCTGTTATATAATAGTATATTAAAAACCCATAAAAATATGTAACATTTTGAGCAATTTCTACTTACAAAATATATAGAATAATAACTGTTTCAACTTACATGTGTTCTCTGGAAGATTTCAGCAAGAGTCAGCCAAGGTGGGGTTAACAACAAGAAATAATACTTAAATATAATAAATAATTGTTGTATTTTATAATAAGTATTATTTCTTGTTGTTAACCCCACCTTGGCAGGCTCTCGCTTAAATCTTCCAGAGAACACATGTAATTTCAAACAGTTGTTATTCTATATATTTTGTAAATAGAAATTGATCAAAGTGTTGTGTATTTTTACAGGTTTTTAATAGAGATAGAACTACAGGGTAAGATTGGGCTGCCTGTGCCTCAAGTGGGTAAGTTCAATCATTCTGTAAATTTCGGTAAAGCTACGGTGCAAGAATTTTGGATTTTTTGATAGCTATCTTTTGTGATATGGACCATAAACCTGAACAAAGTCAAGGTATGTAGCTTCATGCATATTAGCATCGAAATTTAGATACACAATACACCCATCTCACGATATACAAACGTAAATATTCATGAGTATAAAACACGAGGTAAAACTCACTAAAACAGTACAAAACAGATCTGCTTTGTTTGGATTGAGCAAAACAGATAGGGGTAATTTAATAGGGGTAATTTATTTGAACTAGCACAGCAAAAGGTCCTTAATGATGACCACCAAAATGTCATAAAAGACAAATCCAAATGCTGTGGCACGACTGCTGTTGCTCCAAGAGCAAAGAGAAAGTTAGAAAGACAATTGTCCAAACTTTCTCTAAATAAAGAGAAAAGGGAAAAAAAGGATGGGAAAAGGAAAAGGAAAAGGAGGCGCAGAGTTTCAGAGACCAAGTGCTCTGTAAGTGAGGAAGGGAGCGGTGCCGATACAGAAGTGTGGGTATCTGATGACGCAGATGACTATACCCGTCAATTTCGCTTAAAACGACAGAATGCAATTTTTCCGTCAGGATACTTCAGTACATCCTGAAGAGCCACCAGAACCCTTAACCCTGATATATATATATATGGATTTTTTGGATTTAACTATATATATAAATATATATATGCTGTGATGTTGTTCACTTGGTAATATGATAGGATGAAATGTACTCGAGTTAGTTAGTCCAATTTTCTGCTTGCATGGTTTGGAATAACAGAATATATATAATAGGATGAAATTTTCTTTAGTGAGTTAGTCTAAACCGCGCAAGCTGAAAATGATGCCTGCCGCAGCTGGGTTTCGAACCCGCGACCTTCGATAAATGCTAGCTCAGTTTGGAATAACTCACTCAAGAACAGCGCCGTCCTCAGAAAATTTATCAGGGGGGGGTGTAAGGTCCTTTCAACCGACTGACTAACGAACTTGTACCGACTACATTGCTATTAGTCATCAAAAATATTTTTGTCTGCCGACTAAAATAGCACTTCTGCCGACTGAAACTCCAAATAGAATTTCTGGGGGGGGTGACACCCCCCAACCCCCCCCCCCCCGTAGGTCCGGCGCTGCTCAAGAACATTTCATCCTATCATATTACAGAGTGAACAATATCACCACACTACACATATATACATGTATATAGATATATATTGCTGAATATACATTAGAGCATATATATTAGAACACATTGCTAAAATACCTGGTAAATATGATTATTTAGATGCATAATATATAACATTTGTGTCCGTGTTGTATCAGATATATAAACTTATAAACTGTAAGGATATCTGTTAATTTCTATTGGCTGAACTTGGAAAGGGTTTCCTAAACTTAAAACATTCAGAATTCTAGATAGCTGATTAATTAAGAATTAAAAAACGAGTCGCGTGCCGTTATGGTGTAATAATGCACGAGGGGTGAATGTTGGGAGAATACGAGAGAAGCTTGTAAAACACGAGGCGTAGCCGAGTGTTTTACACGCTTCTCGAGTATTCTCCCAACATTCCCCCGAGTGCATTATTACACCATAACGGCACAAGACGAGTTTTTTAATTCTTTTATATTATAAGTGGTATATAAGCACAGTAAACAATTTTGTTCAAAGATCAATATTGATATTCTCCTAACATGTAATCACTGACGTCACTCGCAAGCTTTTAATGTTTTCATTGCTTGGCAACAACTACAAGCTTGAATTCTGGCCAGCGAAGGAGCGAAAAACTTGCAACTCAACAAAAATTAGGGACTAAAAAGGCACAAAAACTGTTGAATTTTTTTTAAATATAGTGCACAATGATAGACAGATTGGTTTTTCGTTGTTCTGCTTCACTGTTGTCCTGGATTCGTATAAAAGCGAAGGGTTTTTCCGTTTTTGTCAAGCTGCTTTGATGACATTGGCTGTCAAGTTGATTTTTCATCTTGAACCAAATATATCAGGCAGTTTTTGTTTGAAGGTACTGTTTGAATATTTTTTGTGTTTTTTTTGCTAGTTCAGTGGTTGGTGGTTAAAAATTTTCTCAGACAAACTGTCAAGAAATGCATAAACATGTCGTATTTGTGTAGGTTTTTGTCGTTGCATCTTGACAGCTTAAAAACTGTACACATATTGTTTATATCTAAATCAATGCCAAAATGGTTAATTTTAATTTTTTGCACCTAGAACTGTAGATAAATTTGGTTTGGTTTGTGTTTAAAAACAGTTTTTGTAACTTTAAACGTCAAAATAGTACAGATTTTCGCGTTTCTTGTCGCAGTTGAATGCCAACTTTCAAGCAAAAAAGTATATTTCAAACTCAGAAACAGCTACGAATCTTTATTCGCCGTTTATGTTCCGTTGTTATTTGTTGGCTGGCTTTTTTCCATCTCGCTTAGGTCTATTTTTTCTTGCTTTTTGACAGACTTTGGATTTAAAACTATTATAATTTTGTTCATATTGTATTGACAATTCCGAGGAAAATTTAACAAGCGGGGACGAAGTGAGAAAAATGAAAACGGTGGCTGTGCTTTATTGCGTCATAAAGCACGCGCATTAGCCAATCAAATTGCTCGTTAGATACTACTTATAATATAATCTTTTTTTTCACAGCCTATGCTTACGTGCCCAATTTCCCTGGGTTTTTTTGTTTAGTCTGGTTTGATTTGGTGGGTTGTTTTAGTAAGTATAAAATGGCTAAAAATGAGGTCAATGAAGCAATATGGCATATTTTATACCAATTAAAGGGTCTATAAAAATTTTGAAAACGTTTTGCACATCACCTGTGACGCGAAGCATTAAATGTAGTTCATCCAATACTACATTTACAAGCTTAATTTGAAGCAACGGTTGGTGTTGGCATGAAAATTGGCCCTTTATTGCACAATCTTGGATGTCCTTGAGTGAACGACAATCATGCTTTTCCCAGTAATCCATTGCTTTGGACATATCCCATCTAAATTAGTATATAACAAAAATATATATAACTAAATACTGCTGGATACACAACATTTCTGATATGTCACACTCATTAATAATAATTAATATAAATGTAATACCTTAATAACTTGTGTATTTTGCACCAAATGCAAGCAAAATCTGAGGTGGCTCCTTTGAAACCAAGTATCAGCAAAAGAAACTGAAAGAAAATATAAAGGTAAGTATGACTACTTCTGATAATTTGTCAGAATAATTTAGTGGGTTTTATGAATATAAGTAAAATAAATCAATATGACCGTTTCCAAAATGCTGGGAAGATTGGCCATCGGGTAACCAGAAAGAGCTATGATTGGTTGATGGCATCCCCAAAATAGTCATCAACCAATCACATCTCATGCTGATTACCCAGAGCCCAGTATCCCAAATATTTTGAAAGTGGCGAATTTTGCATTACCAATTCATGCATGAAATGTTACCTTGTAGTCTCCTCCAAGAAATAGTTCGATGGCAACATCCTTATCTTTAATTTTGATCTTGCCCGATCTTGCTAATTTATTGATGTCACCAAAAATTTTGGCACAGGAAACTTTCAAGAGATCATAGTCTTCATGACCTTTTATAACAGCAACTGTATGATTACCTATTGAAAATTATTTAGTCTTAATGATGCGATACCCTTCCATTACAGAATTTATATTTACTTTATAATAAAGAAAAGAGAAAGTAGCCGTCACAAATTGAAAAATTGCGGTCGGATGCGATGGCCGACAGCTTATTTTGAAACCACTGGAGGGGTAAAGAAATACCTTTTGATGACATCACAGTGTCTTCAGCATTTAAGATTGAGAAACTGATAATCACAAAATTTGTCAGTCTGGTCATCTTTGCCCCGTCACCACTGATTTTTACTTTGATGGTTGAATCTCTCAGTTTCTCATCATCCTCCAACTAAAAATTGAAGATTGCTATTGGTTAACATCAATTAACATCAATTTGGAAGTGGTAAATAATTAAACATACAATAAATTTATAAGATTCTAATAACCCATATTCCACCTGGGGTGGGTTCTTGAAACCGCCCACCCCGGGTTATTAGAAATAATAAATTTGAGCATGTTAAATTCATTGCAATATGGGAGGGGGTGGGTTATAGTAAAATTGGGGGTATATAAAAATTGGATATGAATAATGTATTTTATAAGAAAAGTCATGTCAATGAAGTAGATGTGCAATGAAGTGGATAGTGCATTGTGTAACCTTCTCTAGCGGGTTATTAACTTATTGAAATCTACATACACATACCTAATATGGGGCAGAACAAGGCACCTGCAAAAATTATGTAGTCATAATATTTTTGGTAGTACACTCACCATTTTTTCAATCACAATGGTTAGCTCGTCAATAAAGTTAAGTGCCGCCCCATTTGCTTCTCCTGGCGTTCTTTCAATACAGAAAAGTTTGTTGAGGTCTTCTTTACATTGTTTTATGAGGTAAGACTTGGAAAGTTGATCCCCTCTTCGGCAACAGGTTAGTTCATGGTAGGTTGCTTCACCAATTCAAAATTTGTCCATGATGAACAAATACTGCTGGATAATCTGCTGCTGTTCACTTGGGAGATCTTTGTATGATTTTCCTCCTTTTTCTTCAAACGAAAGAGAGTAAGGTTTTCCAAAGTCATCAACTAGCTTGACTGTGTCCAAATGCAATCCAAATGACTCCGTAAACCACAATGCCTGTTCTACTCTTGTTTCCAAGGTCCTGAGCTTCCCTTCTTGCTGGCGTTTTCCAACATCGCAGATTGGTTTTCCTCTGTCTTCGAATTTTCTCTGTGGAGAAATTTTTTCAATTAGGTTGTGCAGACTTTCATTTTCTTGCTTCAGTTTCTCTATATCTGTCATGGCCTTCTCAAATTTTGGTTGTAGTCTGTCTACCAATGACGATGCTTCTTCACATTTAAGCTGTAAACGACTATGTTGAGTTAAAATCGACGCATTAGTCTTTTCGAGTCGTGTTACTTCGTTTTGCAAGTCATTAACCGATGCAGTTGTTACTAGTTCTTTTTTTGCACAGCAATACTTTTTACTTTCCTTAGCAAATCTTGTCCACGTCTTCCAGATTTGCCCACCAATTGCCGGGCCGCTGCTGAGCAACTAACCCGTAAGAGTTCCTCGACCCTCAAACAGTCATCCTGGATCTTGATTGCATATTTTTCGCTAATAAATCCATTTAATATTTGTACATACGACCATTCAACCAAACTGGTTTGCTTCGCTTTGAACCAACTTCTCAAATATTCGAACGGCAGATGTATAGTAAAGGCAATATCCTCAGGCTTGAAACTGGAGTTTGTTAAGAAGCTTGAAGAATGCTGGTTATCAACAGTTATATTATGTGTAAATTTTCGTTTGGAATAGACTTCTAAAGCGTTTGGCATAGCTGTTATGAAACTGTGTAAACATGTAGAGAAGGATTCTAATTTCCCGCTCGAGTGCGCTTTTAGTAACCGGAAGTGATAAAGTAGCAGGAAGTTATTGCAGGAAGTAAATATGCAACTGCATCTTATGCTGAACAAAAAGATTGCAGCCTCATAAATTCAACATATTCAGACAGTCCGCGATCTGAGCTTTAATTTGATATCTTGGATGATACATATTATGAACGATAAAGTCGAATATTTTATTGCTAAAGAAACACAACATCTGCTTCGAACTACCTAAGTCGAAATGTCTAAGTTATCCTGTTTAAAGTGTAAAACATCGAGTTTGGATGAACAAAATGGACAGGTCTAACAACGTCGATGTAGTCACAACAAAGGAGTATTATGTTGTACAAGGGTTCAACTTTGCAGTTCGAGCCACACAAATGGACTAGCGATACTGAGCAATTTGCTAGCGAACCGTAAATATCAAGAATTTCGTCATTTTCCAAAGGTTTGTAAGGCAATAATATTACGCAGACTATCGTAGAGTGCCTATTCCATTTGGACAGGTTTTATTTACGAATATAAACCTGAAATGTAGTTTGAAGTGATCGCTTATATGCGTACATCTGAGATTGTGCCACACATTTTCGAAATTATATATTGGTAGTTTTCTGTTTTAATTTTTGTATTATTCGTAAGCTAAATCTTTGTTATTGTTGGGCGCCATGTTTTGTTGAAGTTGCGCATGAGCGGTGTTGCGTGTCGCGAATTTCTGGCCATGAGTGTGATGTACTATTGCTTATTTCATTATCAAGGGTATTCCATATTTCAACTCCCTTATTAACGATAGTGTGTTTTGTATAATTAGATCTCATATAATTAACATGCAATTTATTTGAGTTTCGAGTATAATAAATGATGTATTTCATTATTCTGTGTAAAGTAATCATTAAATATTTCAGGTAAATGTTTGCAATGTTTGAAACGGTACATGAACAGACTATACTTATGAAATCATTTATCTTAAAAATATTTAAGATCTTTAAGTTAAGAAATAATGGTTCAACGATTTTTTTCTGTATATTCAATATCTTTTGTAGCTTTGTTGGGTATGTGTTTCCCTATATTAGGTTCCCATAAGTAAGATACGGATAAACCAATGCACAATAAATCAACTTTAGTGTATTTTTGTTCGTAAAGAAGTCCGTAAACTGTCGCTAATATATAAATTAATGATGATCCTGAAATCCCGGACATGCATGAAATCAATCTGTTTAAAATGTAATACTGCTCGTATAGTCTTGCTACCCGCTCTCTGATCGAAAAGCTATCGAGGGGGAAACAAAACGCAGACGAAAATAAGGCTTAAAAGCTTAGATGAAGAGTTGGTCAAGTGAGTTATATTTTAATATCACTGTAAATATCCTCAATTTCATGGACTAGACTAGCATATTTCATTGATGTTTGCATGAAACCAAAATACTTGGAGTATTGTTTCAGTAAATATTCGCCTTCTTCCCAGTAGTTCATAAATATTCAAATTGTTTATTCTGCATTGACAATTGCATTGCATTGCATGGCATTGGCCATGGCATTGCATGGCATTGGCCATGGCATGGCATGGCATGGCATAGCATGGCATGGCCTTTTAATATTTTCCATAAAAACGCGTCGTGAAATTAGTGTATATTGATGTCGTATTATTATATTTCCTATATAAGAGACCTTTTAAAGAACTTGATAACTCGTCCTATGGCACAGGATGAAAGTAGCTATTAGGTTTTATTTTTTATTTTTTTTGCTCTTTGATAGTATTATCTTAGTAGTTATTTTCGTTCAGTGGTCAGCGTATAATGCTACTTTAACCGCTGCGCGCGATTATTTTACTACACACTTTACATGAGATACATTTATACACGTCGTGCTAATTCAATAAATGTTGAAATGTTGTTCTATATTCCAATTATACGTTCATGTATATGTTTTTGCTATTTTTGTGAATTAATCGAGATTAAATATAAGGCCTGCTCTGGGATCTTAACTCGCCTTAAATCGCGGATAAAAATTGGCAAAGATTCTCTTAAATCGCTTAAACTCGCACTAAATCACCTAAACTCGCCAACCAAATTAAAATGCTGAAAATAGTAAATACTATATACATTGTAAACACCCTTTCCCCAGGAGAGGGGGGTTCTGGTTGTTTATTTCAGATAAGATTAGCAGGGGTCTTATCCGAGGGGGCTTGCTGGAGAGAGGGAGCTTAGGCAAAACACGGGAAGTTACATGCTTATTGATTATAGCCGAAACACAGTAATGCACTAGTCATTGGAAAGCCCTGCACCCCCGTACCCGGGAACAGCGGGGCATTAGATAAAGGTTGTGTCCTAAATCATTATAATCCCCTGCTATACATGACCTTCTTACTAGTCTAAACATGACTAAAGTAATAATTGCTTTTAAAATTCAACAAACTAAATTCTAAAATTTCGACAATTTTGATCTTTGGAGGCCAAACATGCTGTCTAATGTCCGAGTACCCAGGCATAACAGATAGGCTAATCTGCAAATATATCCCCGCTATTTAGGGATATATAGGGGGGTGCGGAACTTTCCAATGATTGGTGCATAAGTTACATACTATCAAGCATGTAGTTATATAATATGACATACTGTATGAAGTTAGGAACCCCTATATTCAAACAAGAATCAGTCTGTTTTCAACATTTTATCTATTTCCATAAGTGTAATTAATATACCAATATTGTGACATGAACTTCCAGAACAATTCATAAATTGTTTTGTTTTACAAGTGCTGAATTGCAGTGCCAGTAGTGGACAACATTTAATATTTTATATCAACAGTGAAACTTACATAAATTGATAAACCACAGCATGATCCAAGTCAACTTTTATAGTCAGCATTGTCCGGTTCATATCGTCTGCTGAGCAGGCTATAAAGATCCATGATCGTTCATTACGTTCAACATTTTTAGCGTACGACCTTGGGTCGATACCAAAACCTGGCATTTTCACGAATTCAGTTAAATACTTCATGTTAGCGACTGCGGAGAAAGCAGCCTTCTCTCAGGCTATCCAGCGGAAATATATTATTCAACTCTATGAAACTTTATATAAACTAAATTTTAACATTAGTAATTTTTGTAAATACTGCACTTTATATATCGAGGGCAATTGATGATACTAATCAATGTTAAGTTTTAGTTATTAAATAAACACATGGAAATGAAATACTATATTCGCAACGTAAATCAAGCTTATTTGGTAAGTTTAACACATATAAATGTAAATAGTAAATTCGTTTGAATATTAAACTATAATGTACAAATGTATTGCCACATTGGAACATGCATCATATTGCATGATCACAGTTTTAATATATTCTGTACCCTTGGAATTTCCAAGATATTGACAAGGCATTCATGCATTTGGAAATTCTCAAAATATAGGCTAGCAACCCCATGGGGTGCACTAAAACTTCTCGTTCCTACATTCCAGCCACAACCCTGATTTTTTAGATTTCCAATTGATTGTGGTTCCAGGCCTGAACTTAGTAATATGTATTAGTATGCAATTCAATTTAAAAATACATGTTATTATATACAGGTTTATGTTCTTCATTGTATTAATTGCAGCAATTTGGTGTTATAACCTTAAAATTAGTAATACGGCAAAATAACAAGCAAATTAATAATAAGTTTCAACTAGGTCTTGTTTACATGACAGTCTACCAGACCCCCTGGGGGTGTGGGTGGGGCAGTGGTGCTCTTTCAAAATACATGTACTATGCACTATTAATTATGTATTATTACTGTATTTTGCTTAAAGTGCTATACTTGCATATTTAATTACCATGTATTTTGTCTTAAATCGCCTTAAATCGCCCTAAAACACCTTAAAGCGCATTACCTAAAAGTTGTGTTTTTTCTTAAATCGCCTAAACTCGCCTTAACTCGCATTATCTCGCGGCGAGTTAAGGCGAGTTAAGATCCCAGAGCAGGCCTAAATATAGGACTGCATGTACACATGCATGCACTGTCAAAATATTGATGTTAAAAATATATGTTTTAAAAAAACTCCAGAAGCAGTAAAAGCTAAGAATAAAGATAACAACACACTGATGTTGTATTTGACAATAAGGTTCGCTCCTCTTCACTGAAAAAACATATTGCTCCTGATATATTTGTTGAGCTAAAATTTGTGGCATAGAAACGTTTTACGCAATTTTCGTGGTTTTCTTCACATTCAACAACTAAAGAGATGGGGCTTGTATTGGGACATAGCAAAACTGAATAATTTGAAATGTGTTTTATGTCGAATTTAAAAATATCTTCTGAAGAAATATATCACAAGTTGGGCGAGTGAAAAGCAAAGGTTCAGGCGAACAAAATTTAATACTATATTTCTTGAATATGTTTAAAACTAAATATCATTCAAGAACCAGAATGGCTGTTGTTCTTTCTTTATAGAAAGTATATTATTTCTCTTAAGGATATTATTTAAAAGTTTTAAACATATATAGACCAGACGCATCCATCTGGACTTGGCTGGATATTTTGCATGTCCTCTAATTTGACGGCCTGAAGTGGTTAATAGATCTAAATGCTTAATTATATACTCAATCACCTGCAATTTCAAAAGTATTCACCGCCTTCAGTCAACGTTTTTCGTAATTGAAGCACGCAAAATACGAATATGGTCCACTATTTTAGATTTCTTTTCCACTCCATTCCCAATAAAAATGAAACAACATTATTATATATACAATATTACTAAGCAATAATCACCCGTTTACTCACGAGAAGATACAAATAAAATTCTTCGAAAAATTCAACTGACAGTGTTTTCTTTATTCAAATGTTTCAAAAAATTTTGAGTCACACTTTTTGCTCATCTAAACGCAACTACACGCCTTGAACAGTAGAAGGACAATTTAATTTCCCAACAAAAGAAACTGCACGAAGTCCAAAATAGACAAATTATCCGCCCCCCGACTGGCCGACTCAACTTATATTTAAAAAGGCAGAGTTCTGAGTAATGTAATGAGTTTGTGTGTATCGAGTGCTGTAAACTAAATTCACAAGTAGGGGGGCTCTCTAAACGAGCATGTTACCCCCAATCCCATGATAACATGTTTTTATACGATATTCATGCCTGAAATAGTTGTAAGTGATGCTTGGAGAATGAAAATAATGGAAAATATTGTATATATTCTCAAGCATTCTTGCAAAAAAGAAAGGGGACTCAGCCTCCCATAGCTTGAGCAAGGAGAGCTAAGCCCCCAAGCGCCCCCCTATAGCTTCTACACCACTGTGTGTATCATCGTGATATATTTTTATAATGATAAATCTATATAAAGTCAAATTACTAAAACACAGCTGTAGCACAATGTTTAAAATTTTGCATCGTGTCTGTGTTTTTAAAGACATAATTTTATAAGAATTTTTAACTGCGTGGAATTTAATAGTTTACGTACAGCCTAATCACTCTGTGCTATAATGTGCATATGTGTGTATATACATGCACTGCTATTACAAACTATATAGAGACGTTGCGCGCGTTAACGCAAAGATTCAGACTGACATTTCATGCAACTTTAACGCTATATCACTAGAATGTGTTTGAAATTAAGAAAAATATTGCAAAAGCCAAATTCCAATTTTTTTCCTACCTTAATTTGGTTGTTGAGCTTCCTTTATAGAACGTATTATATTTCTTTTATGGATAATATTATTCCACACATAAAGGCCAGCTGCACGCGTCTGGACGTGACTGGCCGTTATGCTTCTATTTATATGGCAATTTGAATTATGGCGCATGCTCAAGCGGAAAATGTGGTAAATAGATTTGGATAGAGATTTTTACCATCTTTTAGACAACACATTTATATACTGAATGATCAAATTCAAACGCTTTCACCGCCTTCAGCTAAGTTAAAATGTGAAGAGGATGTAAAAATATTGAAAAAAATCATGATTTTACGCTCGAACTTTGCAGATGAAAATACAACTTTCCTAAAAATTTACCCGCCACAACATTTCGTGTTTTTTTTAATGCATGATCAACAACTGACTACTGTAGAGCCCGAACGGCATAAAATTATTTAATTTTCAGACACAAATTGAGCAAATGAATTCAAAAATAGACACATTTTAGGAATTCCCAATTTTTATCACAGCAGAAATTCAAGCCTCGTTTCCATGCAAAGGAATATTTTTACCAAGTCCACTTGAAACGTTTTTGAAAACGAATAGCTGGTTCAAACTTTCTCGTATATATAGTGATTCTGTAATAATTTGCCGCCATCAACTTTTGATAAATTCTCCATTTCAGTAAATGAAACAAATTGGCTGATATTAATAGTAAACAATTAAGCTAATATTCAAATAATATTATATGTAAGGTCACTTATATAGCTTCTTGGGTACAAGTTTCAAAACGCCCTGATGCCCAGTAAATACTAAGATTAAAGATGAAAACACACCCGTTGTATTTCTGCAAAGGAGTTCGCTTTTTTGTTGTCACTAAAAAACGTTTTGCTAATATATTTGATGATTTAAAAATTTGTGGAATAGAAGACTTTTACGCAATTTTCGTGGTTTTATTCACATTCAGCAACTATAAAGACATGAGCTTGTATTGTGCAAGTGCGCGCACGCGCTTTGTGCGGGACTTAACAAACAGGAAATTGAAAGCTATTTTATGTCGAATTTAAAAATATCTTTTGAAGAAATAAAATGTATAATGTATTCATACGGCTTTTTCCAGTTTAGAAATTGCGCGCGTTAAAAGCAAAGGTTCAGACGTAGAAATTTAAGCACTATATTACCTGAATGTGCTTGAATAATAATCATTCAAAAGACAGAAAGTCGATCTGTCCTACTTTAACTTGACTGTTGTTTTTCCTTTACAGAGAGTATTATTTCTTTTATGGATAATACTGTTTAAAAATTTTAACATATATAGACCAGCTGCATCCATCTGGACGGCGCTGGATATTATGCATGTCTTAATTAATTTGACGTCGACGACCTGAGGTGGTTAATAGATCTTAATGGATAATACAACCATTGTTCGACATGACACTTATATACTGAATCACCGAATTGAAAAGTTTTCACAGCCTTCAGGCGAAGTTGTGCGTAATTGAAGCACGCAAAATAGGGGCATGCACCATGTTAGATTTGTTTTGCATTCCCAATAAAGACTAAACAATGTTTAAAATAGTATTCTATTTCATAACACTCTCATTCATGCTCAGTTCAATTAAGGTATGGGAAATATATGGGAAAGCTTGGCTCAGAGCAGTGGCTGAAGTACGACCCACGTGATTTTCTGGGTGGGTGTGTGGGCCGTTTAGCCACTGCTTTATCCGCTGGAGAACTAAGTTAGAATGGTGCTTTTGGCCGTAGATTTCGCCTTTTATAGCCCTCTCGTATCATTATTTGCATGTATATGCATTTCTAATCATAAGTAATTAACTATTATCCTTACTTTCATATTCGCATATAATTACGAGTGTTATGAATAGTATTCTATTTCATAACACTCTCATTCATGCTCAGTTCAATTAAGGTATGGGAAAGATATAGATCAGCGTTCTTTACCCTGTGTTCAAGTAATATATACGCACATCCACATCAACATCAGCAAACCCTTTACCCTTCATCTTATTTCGTTAGAAATACCCCCAATCCTTACACCCCCAAACATCACCCCGAACCTTAACTCAACAACGCGAGGCTCACAGCATATCGTTCATGACGATTCCTCGTTAGGGCGCTTTTCCCCCGTTTGCAGTAGGGAAAGCACAAACAAAACGTTTAAGTTAATTAATGTCTTGCCTGTAATTAATTGCAGGTATCCCGTGACGCGCCATCTGAGTTCAGTACTTTCGCCAATTGCATGTAGTACAACGCAGTATGTCGTCTCTAAAACTGTCGTCAACCAGTGGGAAACCTCGTCTCTAAGGGGGCCCTGGACTGGAATTGGCTTCAAATTACGCTGACTCCGAGATATGGCACTGTTCGTCACTCTGGTGAGCAATCTGGCCGCCGGCACAGCCAGAGAAAGAGATAAATTTGCCCACGATACGTTGTAGGGTTTTTACGCTAACAAACGCACTTCCCAAAGTTTGTCGAATAAGCTGTAGGAACTTTGCCTTTTTCTCCGGTATAAGGTGAAAAACTTCCTTCGAAGAATCTGCGAGGAATTCCAAATATGGCACCACCTGGCGTGGTATGAGGATGGACTTAGACAAGCTCAGACAGTGACCTAGCAGTACAAGATAGTATACAACCGCAAAAACGGTGGATCGGGCTGCAGCATACCTCCGTTCATCCCAAGTTGGTAAATCTGCGTATTGTCCTTTATCAAGTGCAATCTGCATTTGACCATTATATCTGTCGTCAGGATTCCATGGGAGCGAAAATAGTGACTGGCCATAAGCCCTGTAGTATGATAAATGTATGGGGAGATTTTCCATCCAAAAGGTAGGGTATTAGATGTAAAATACCAGCCTCCCCATTGAAAACCGAAATAAGTCCGACTCTGAGCATTCAATAAAATGTGATCATAGCCTGACTTATCATCTAACACGGTTTGATAGCTATCTTTATAAACACAACGAGGAATATCCTTTAACTTATCCAGAGTAAATGGTTGATCCTTCATCCAGAGATTTAGGTATCGAGCATCATAGCACAATCTGGGTTTTGCCGGTTCGATCGTGAGGGGCATGATCAGAGACGGAGGGGGAACAACACCAACTTTCCCAACCAGAGAAATAGCACCAGTTGCTAGTCGATCTAGCAAAGTCTTTCCGACAAACTCTCGAAATGGCTTGCATGTTACATTGTTTTTTAGGACAATCGGAGGGGAACGATCAGAATCGTAGCTGATCCCCTTAAATTAGCCCGTGAAGTGTTTGGAAAAAGGATTGGTAGAAACCTTATGTCTTATCCATCCAAGGACTTTATCATGTTGCTCAGCGGAAGGATTAATAGCTGCAATTTCTTCCCAATAACCAATGTTACCGCAGAGAAACTATCTGGGTCCCGAAAGTTTAACTTCTCAATGTCTCCAATACATTCCCCAGCCTCAACTTGGGGTATAATTTTTTCTAAATGAGCATTGGCTGTCATCTCTCCGCCAAGAGTGACGGGGTCCCCATGAATGTTTACCCACTTGATGTCATTCTTGATGATCTCCATAGACATTTGCGCGTCAAAATTTTTATCAACTTCCCAAGGCCAAAATCTATGGTTCTGCAAAGCACAAAAACAGTTTTCAGGGAAAACCCCGACAAGCCAGCAGAGAGATAACAGCTCAGACCCAGTTCCTGACAGTACAGAAGTTCCTGACATGCAGCACAACCTAGTATATACACAGAAACAATAATAGCAGGAAATTTTTAATAAATATTTTCATCCGTTAACATATTTGGCTTGTTAGATTAGTCTACTAATTTCGAGTTCTTGTAGTGCACACTTTTTTTTTAAAATTTTATTTATTATTATTATTGTGATATTTTGTTCTTTACTTATTTTCCTTTGTATCCTTTGCTTTTAAATCGCTCTTCATCTTATTACAATTTGCTTTAAAATGTCCTGGCCTATGACAGTAAAAGCACCTGAGCGTAGTCGATGAGAAACGTCCAGTTCTCGTCGGGAACATGGTTCCTGTCGGTCTTGCGTCGCGGGTTTTACGATCATAACTCTTTTCAACTTTAGACACTGCCTCACACACTTTTTCATAATTTTTATCGCCCAGCAGACGAAGCAGTATATAAACTACGAAAATGTGTAGTTGGTAAATAAAGCTTGTCACGCGCAGTTTGATACACCAAACGATAGTACGCCTCCTTATCACATGTATTATCATGAGCGCAGCGTTGTATAGCGTCAACCATCTCTAAAGCTTCGTAACTGTTAAACTCTGACAAAGGTCTAGACTAAGAAAAAGGGATAGGGAACAAGCCTCAGTATTTCTTCAGTATTAGCACGTAAACCTATCATTCACCCCATCCCGCCCCTTGCCAAACAACGTTCGCATTCGTTCACTTTACGGTTAGACACGGATGCAGAAACTAACCTTATTCATAAGGCTAACTAAATGCATCAGGCATTTAGTCAACTTATATACTGAAGGCAATGAGCCGCAAAATCACTCAAATCACTCAAATCACTCAATCACGCAAAATCACTCTCAATTCACTGTTAGCCTTAACAATAATCAAAGGAACAAATCGCGTACAATAGGTCTTTTATTCAAACGCAATCATTCAAAAACTGTTTTAAAACATTGCTGAATTGCAATAAGCCAAGCAAACACCAAAAGGTTTTACTTAGGAATGCAAACTACCTTCAAATCAAGAATGCACTTTATACACTGGTATAGAATAGCATTCACATATTATCTGAAGTCATCCAACGAACGCTCTCACCGAAGGGCTCATTCTACAGATAAAGCGGTGAGAAATCACCGTAAATATAAATCTCCTGTGCACAATACAGTCAAACATTATCTGAAGTCATCCAACGAACCATCTCGCGGTGGGATTCATTCTACAGACAAAACTGGTGACAAATCACCATAAGTATATAATATCTCCTGTGCACACGCAATACAGTCAAACACTATCTGAAGTCATCCAACGAACCATCTCGCCGAGGGATTCATTCTACAGACAAAACTGGTGAGAAATCACCGTAAGTATAAATCTCCTGTGCACACACAATACAGTCGAACATTATCTGAAGTTATCCAACGAACCATCCCATCGAAGGAATAATTCTACAGATATACCGGTGAGAAATCACCGTAAGTATAAATCTCCTGTGCACACGCAATACAGTATATTATCTCACAATAAATTCAATCATTATCTGAAATCATCCGACGAACCATCTCGCCACGGCAGTCATTGCTCAGTTACTGGTGAGAAATCACCATAAGTATTAATCTCATGCGTACACTAGTCAATACAGCCAGACATTATGTGAAGTCGTGCAACGAACCTTCCTATCGAAGGAAGCATGTTACAGGTATGAAGAACGATTTAGAAATGTTTGTAAGCAACAATATATATGGTTACCTCAAGTTCTCCGTCCTGTTGCACAGGTAAATCTTGCTTTAATACAGCTGCTGCTGGTTCTGGTTCTGGCAGCACTATGTCGAGCTCTGCTTGTTCACGTTGTGGGTCTTCTGGAGACTGAACTTCTGCCATTGGAAAATCACGTGGGTCGTACGTCCAAGTCTTCCGTCTAGTCACTGCTTTATCCACTGGTAACTGAGCGAGAATGGTGCTTTTGCCCGTAGATTTCGCCTTTTATTGCCCTCTCGTGTCATTATTTGCATGTATATGCATATCTAATCATAAGTTATTAACTATTATTCTTACTTTCATATTCGCATATAATTACGAGTGTTACGAATAGTCGAAAAATTTAACACTTTGAAAAATTAACCTGACACGATATTTTCTTCATCCAAATATTTCAAAAAAAAATTAGTAACATTTTTTGCTCATCTAAACACATGTTTACACCTTGAGCAGTAAAAAGGACAATCTAATTTCCCGACAATACCTCAACGAAGATGGATCCAAAATAGACACATTGTATACAAAATTCACAATTTTCATTTTGAGATAAAGAGAAAGTCAAGCCTCGTTTGCGTGTATGTAGAATGTTATTATCACTATAAACCCACTAAAAAGGACTTTTGAGAAAAAATAGCTGACTACACAAGCTTTATTTTTATAGTGCAAAGAATATTAACGGCGTGGCAGTGATAAATATTATTGTTTTATATTCAAACGATGTCGTGATAAGATTAAAACACGGAAAATATGTCAGTATCTATTTCCACGAATGTTTTTACTTGATATAAAAAAAACGAACTGAACAAATGTACATGTTTCATAGTATGTCTACTATATACAGCAATACAATAACTTTGTTTACTCTTAAAAATATAATCGAGTTTTCATATAATTAAGTGCTTTATATTTTTTAAATCCCTGACATCAGATAAGCACTTTTATTAAGAAATGTGGATTCAATTTAAAACTATAAAATATGTTTCTCACGTTCCCAGTGGCGAAAATTAACCTTCTCTGGTGGTTGGGGGGGGGGGGTCAGTTACCGACGTTGCCGTTGTCTATTTTATCTAAAGGTGGGGGGGGGGGCAGTTGCCGCCACTGCACATCCCAGTACGGTAAATTGAGTAGATGTTGTTGCATTACTTGTACATTATCACTGGTAAGTTATGCTATTTATTGAATATGGTACGTTTTTGCAAATAATTAATTGATGCGAAAGTACAGGAAATCCCTTGCCGTATCACGCCTCAGAGCTTCGTGGAAAACAATTCATGCACAAAGTTTTTTTGACAAAATTCCTGCAAGCTCAAAGCAGCCGAGAAATATCGGGCAAAGGAAATAGTCTCCTCCCCACCCCTTCCCCATCACTTTTCCAATGCTCCTTCCCCAAGCATGCATGACATATACAAAAACACTCCAACAATTTTTAACATACATGAACAATTTCCACCCTACAATAAAATTTGACTACACATATTCACATAAATCAGTAAATTTCCTCGACACAACCATTTGCATCAACTCCAATAATAAACTTGAATCAGATCTGTACATTAAACCAACAGACAGAACCCTTCTATTACACCAAAAACTCATTCCACCCTCAAGCATGCAGAAATGCAGTTATTTACAGCCAGGTACTACGATACAGACGTATTATCACTGACAACGACAGACTAAAACAAAGACTAGACCACCTACTCATTGGACTGACCCACGATGGGTACAGACATGACAACATAATTGCGGATTTCAACAAAGCATTACAATTTACCCAAATGAATTACTTAACAAAGACCAGACACCCAAAACAAACAACAGCCCTATCTTCACAATACAATACAACAACAATACTAAATACATTGGTCAAATACTACCCAATCACTGGAACATTATTGAAAATGATCCTACATTGCAAATTATATGGCTAGAACCTCCAATTGTAGCATATCAAAGAAACAGAAATCTCAAGGACACACTGGTAACAGCAAAATTCAAGACTAATAATAACACAAAATAATTTGAATACACTATACTTGACTAACCTAACACACCATTGACCATTGGTTAAATACCCATATATTACCATCTACACACCCAATTACCTCCAAAAATCCAATCTTGCAAGAAGTGATACAGACATGCTAAAACACACACAATGGGCACACTGGATGATCATAAAGAATCACTCACAAGAAACTCAAGAGTATTAAACCCTTTCACCACATCCCTCTAATTATCTGAACCGTGTAAGAAATGCAATAACACCTCAACAAGCTCGTAATGGATGCAGAAATGAATAAGAACTCTAATGGCCTCTTAGACACTACTGGACTTGTATAAATCAATCACACATATATGGATATATCAATTGTCAAGATCTACCACACACAAAATAATTCGCTTGGAAACCAATAGTATTATGAACACCTAATGAAACTTTCATTATATTCATATATTCACGCAAACTTGTACATAACATAGCCAATTCAAGAGGACATATCACAATTGTGTAGCATAACTTATATTCAATAATTTTAGCACAATTAATTACCATATGTCCCACGTCTTGTATGTTCAACGGCAACACCTACGCAATTAGTTACACTTAGTTTCACCATGGGTTCCAATTTTTACCAATGTAAAAATAACAATATCAAGTTCAATATTTCTTATAAATAACCAACTGTTGTAAATTTTTCTTACGTACATACACATTGACACACTTGCCAACTACGTCGAATTTTACAATAAATAGTTTTACTTCTATCCTTGAAATAATGAGGTTGAATTAACCTGAGACTATTTTCTCTTGATGTTAACCAAACCACACCATTCCAGTACATAAATCCACATTTTGAACGTCACACCACAGGGAGTCCAACTAAGAACTGTGACGAGTAGGACTAAATATAGCGTAGTATATTCAAATTATTGTACTTACTTGAATAAATCATAGAGCTTATATTATGCAGTGAATAGCTTCAAACGTTCTTTCAATTCGAACAATGATTCAAAACGAAAATATCGCATCATTTGCATGGCGAATTATTGATAATACGAAATTATTACATGGCGTTTCGAGCAATAAAATAACAGCAAGGATTGCGGGCGCTCGAGGGAAGGCGAGGGGAGAAAGAAAGGGATGAAACACCAATCACGTGAACGTTTAATGTGCTCCATTAATCATTTTTCATGTGCCGGTTAATCATTTTTGTGTTTTTTTACGATTCAGACGATGTTCTATTGCATAATCAAATATGGTCAATACCGAAAAACAGTTGATGAAACTATTTTACGGGATTTATAACAGCGGGTATTCTTTGACGTTTTCGCGAGATGTGTTCCATAAGTAGCCGGTTCTCGTGACGTAAATTCGTGACGTATTAATTCCGATTGCGACCTTCGGCTATTGTTCGGCGTGTGATTATATCTTCGTGAAAGGTTCGGTCGCCGCCTCAGCTGGTTCGCCTGTGCAGTATATTTAGCGTATTTTTATTGCGGGAAATCGAAAGCTATTTTTATACGAAAGGTCAGTGATTGACATTGAAGGTGTGGAAGGTCAGAAGCTTGTCATTTTGGCTGATATTATTGGCTGGACAGTACATTCGTGATTTTCGAAGAGATTACAATGTTAGCAAAACTGAGGCACATCGAAAGCGAGTCCAAGAGAAAAGAAAAGTTAAAGAAAGAACTGCTGATAAAATAACATTGCAATCTATCAAAGACGATAACAGTATCCAGAGACAAGATAGTCACAACATGTTTGTTGCATTGGTCACAAAAAGACCAAGTATTTTTGAAACGAGTACATACACAAAACAGGAAATAAAAACGATATATGGAGCTTATGGTAAACGATTTTTTGCAAGCCGGAACAAAAGCAAATTAAATGAAGTCCTGATGCAACATATAAAATCAGTTGGATGCATGGAAAAGTCAGATGTTTTTGATAACTGTTAAGAAACGAAACAACTTAAAAAATGATCCAAAAATGTCAAATACGGAACAATGCCTCAATTGTGTTATGCTTGCTATCTGAGTCAAACTGTGAACACACATCAGATTGCATCTGACTGATGTGAATTTTTTAGAGTTGAAAGACAGTCATGGAAATATGGAACAACCACTGGGCCACAGGTAAGCTCAATAATACTGATTCAATTTTTCCCAATTATTTACAATTATGTACATTATTTACGCAATGACATGCAAATTCTAAATTGCGTCCACATGCAAACTGTCATCGAAATTTTGTTACCATGCTTCTATTAACTGGCAGTTTGTTTGGCTTGTAAAATGAGAGACTTTCAACTTTTCCTGTATTACTTTTCTTTGTCGTAGATTGGACCATACTGCGAGTATGTTGGGTTATCGTTCTGTCCATTACGTCTACGTTGTTGACAGAAGACATTTTCAACAATATTGCTGTTTAGCCGATGAGCATACACATTACAGGATGAATGGTGTTGAAATGAATATTTCCAAAACTCTGTAAATCCAATTACGGACGATGACACATCAAACATGGTTTTATTGGATATGAAAAGCTTGTTTCTATCTGTATCTTTCATCCTTTCAATTGATTTCACTTCCTCTTCCCATGTTTGCAGCCACTTAAGTGACATCTCAATTTCCTCAAAACGGTGGTCGGCCATGCTGGTATATGGTTGATGGCTGTTCGGATTCTCTATCAAGGTGCTCGTAACTTGAAGGAATTGTATTGCTTTGTCAAAATCATGTACTGGTCTCCCCATCTGCTTGCTGAGATTTTCTTGAAATACCTTTCAAAAGTAAGAATGACATGTTGTACATTACATTTGTAACAAACAGTACGTTTTATACTTTTGACCAGTTTGCGATTATCGGATGTTTATTCCTCCTTTATTAGAGTATTGTTTTGTTGCTGTTAAGATGATATAGATGCTATTTTATAATGCAAATACCAATTTAACATGTTCCATAAATATACGCACTGTACCAACCTGACCAGTTTACCAGTTATAACATCTTCAAATAACGGAATACTATAGCCTGAACTGATTTAACAGCAAAAAAAATACTCTAATAAAAGTGGTCAAAAGTGATCTTATTTTTTTATAGCTATTCAAGCTAATGAAAGCTTCAAGTACTGTAAGTACATGTGAAATTTGTTATGTCTTAGTCTTATATATTTGATATATACCTAACTTTGATTGGTAACTGACATTAGTGTACAGTACTTTGTAATCAATCATTGATAGCACCTGACCACGGGCATGGGGGACTAACTAAGAACTGTGTCATGCTGACACAACTGTCAACTGTTTTCATATTTTACGTTTATAGTCACGATGCCATGCTCATGACTCAGTTTTTAGCTTGTTTCCTTGTGACAAAACTACTTTATTTAGCTATTATTCACCCTCACACAGGTTTCACATTTCACCTTCATCAAGTTCAGCATGTCACGATTCAGAACTTGTTCTGCCAAATGATTTCTCCTCTTAGTTGCATAGCCTAACCAGAAATGGTTTACTGTCAACCGATGATAAAATGGAAGTGAATTTGTTTTCTGGTCCCACTCAAAAGCACCTACCCACTGCTTCCAAGCTGTCGGTTGCCCTGCCACAGTAAGGTTCCTTGTGCCTTTGGGCGTACTCTTTAAAACATTATTTCTTAACTTCTTAACTTTATGCTGAAAAACAAAAGATACAATATAGGTACCAACAAGTTTCTTGATATATGAGCAACCGAAATAGCACAATTACTAACAATGTTATAGACCAAGATATGATTATATAGGTTGCCCGTATATTGCAAAAAAGTGCCACTTAAATGGTATATTACTGTATGTCAAACTACATGCAGTCTGTGACAGTTGTAATTTGCATCATTGAACTATTTAATTGGTGCATAAAAATTGTACAACGCTAGTGATTAATTTAACAGATCAATGGCAACGACAATGTAAACACCTGTACTTACCGCAATATCCATTATGAAAAACAATGGCTCGTTTGTGTATGGATTGATCACTGTGAATTTTGTTCAACAGAATCTTTTCCATTGAAATGCATTTTAATGAGACTCCTGTTTGCCTCACCGCCGGCAGCACAACAATATCGGATGTTTATTCCTCCTTTCAACAACCAGAATACTGCTTTCCAGAATAAGATATATAGAGTGCTCGGATCAGCCTCTTTGGTAGGCCAATGAGCGAATGGGAAACGAAATCCAGTGTTTCCAAAAAAGACGAACTGTAACACATGAGAAGCCAAGTCAGCCTTCTTGGACCTGAAGGATAAGACAGATAAGTTATTTATAACATGCTTGGCTAATCATTTTATGAGTCATGTTGTTGTATTCATTTAGGGGCCACGTCCATATTCATGTCCGAATAACGTCGAATCGACGTTATGAGTGGGTGGGTGGGTTTTAATGTAAACTTATCGACGTTATCGCTCTCGATAAATCGCGAAGTGCGAGTGTTTCCTGGGCAGCTATATGTTAATTAACAAATAAATTACATATTTCCATGTGTCTGTACTGTAACATATCACAGATGACATCATAGTGTGTAAAGAACAAAAAAGTACGGCACGAGGCGAGTGCCGTGACATTTTGTTCTACACACTATGACGTCTTCTGCGATCTATTACAGTACAGACGCACGAAAATATGTAATCTATTTGTTTTATACACCAAATGTTAAATTATCCGTAGTTGAGATTCTTAAAACATCAGCCAGACGTACAGCGCTATGAAAAGAAGGAAATTACAAGGGTAAAACAACTTAATAAAAAGTGAAAATCACGTTTAATTATGTCAAAAGTGATCTATACAAATACCTAAACATGATTAGTAACATTAGTTAACAAAGAAATATGGCAGTTCTCGCGCTTTGCGCAATTTTTCAACTTTGTGACGTCATCTGTGTATCTATACTTTAATGAAACATAATTTTCAGTCAATCAAATTGATTGTTTTACCAGCATTGTTGTATAACTGTTCTATAGATAATGATGGGGCTGAGATACAAATAATTGCATTTATGGCGGATGTCGATTTCACCTTAATGCTTTGGGAACCTAAGTTTAACTTAAATGTGATAATTGCTAAACATAACGTACAATCAATAACATACTTATTATAAATTTTATGGTCTTGATACTATGTCTTCAGGTATTTTCACTTAGGATATGATATAATGTTTTCTACTCGCAAAGAATCATGGTAAAATCTACATCCGCCATCTTTTATAATGGTGAATTACAAACGAATGTTGCATCTGTATTTATACCGTTCATCATATCGTTATCGTTGCCGAGGTCAACAATGCCAACCAATGTCGAAACGCCATTAGCAATTTTGAGTTGTAAATCTTCCTGTTAAAACATATAAATTTTAAATTTGTTGTCAACGTTAATTGTCTGTGTTTACCTAATAGATATAATATCACGAATAGTCATAGTCATAGAAATAATCATCGCGAATCGTGAAATTATTTTGTCTTATTTGTACATTATTTTGTACTTTGAGCAACATTCGTAATTTGCCACATTCTTTTATTACAAATTGTTTTTATTTGCTCTCTGTGAATGCATGTTGGACAATGCAATAACCCAAGCAACTGGCATAATTATATCGGCGCAATTAATATAGATTTGGAAATATCAATCCACTGTATCGAGCAGTATATGACTGTATACCTGAATTGCCATTTCGTCTGGTATAAGACCTCCTTCCCTCCCAAATGAATCTAATTTTAATTTGTCTGCTTCATGTAGCAACTATTGCAGCACATCATCATTGAATCCTGTGTTTTGACTGACAGAATTCTTGTACAGGGAAAGCAATCTACCAGATGGAAGTTTCAGCATTCCACTATCCTTCAATTGGGAATAAGCCTCTGGACTCCGGCTCCAAATGGAAAGACAAAGACGAATAATTCTGTATAAAAAGGAATTGTTTTAAGGCACAAATTCATAGTAAGACTAAGGACATTAAGATTCTCTGACTCGTTATACGACTATTTATTAATTATAGACGCTTCGTAAATCCAAGATCTCGCGCCAGTTTACATGCTTTCAGATTGCTGTAGATCAAAATGCGCGTCGCTGAATCCATGCAAGACTTATGCATACTTTCACCTAGGCCTATTTTTACAACACCTAAGAATTTTTTCACCATAAATACAGTAAAATCTCGCGTTTAATAACCTAGCGGATTAAGAACCTATCTGAAATTTGCCATTTAGACCTCCTTTGCATAACAACCTGTATATAAATGTTATACTGATAAAAACTTTCAGCCTGATCAGGTGCAGTATAGGTTTTTATATATACGTGGGATTTCACTTTATCTATGCATCATCCTGTTATAAATAAGTTATAGTTAGACTTACTTAGGATGCCATCTATAATCCTTAGAGTTTGGGGTAGCCAGAATATCACGTTGAACTTCCCAAAATAGCTTCATTTCCGAGTTTAACGAGCTCTCTTCAATCTTATCAAACAAAGTTTTGAAATCCGACTGATCGTCCGAACGGAACACTTTCATTTCTGCCAACACTTTTTCTTTTGCGTATTTTCCCCTCCTTTCTGCATTTATTCTTTTTTTCTTTTCTTCATGTAATTTGTGAATAAGCTCGTCCTGCGTCATAAATGATTCCCTTTTTCGTTTATGGTCTACACTTACATCACGTGGTTTCAAAGTCTTATAAAAACTATTAAATTTGACGATGCCACAGCATTTGCAGATTGCCGAATGTCCTGTAACACTTAGAACCATGCAACAATTCTTAGAAGTATGTCTGAGATATGTAATTGTTTGATCGTTATAGATGTACTTTCCCATCGTTTAGCGGAACCTACAATGTTCCCGTGTATGTCATGGGTGCTTTTTTCCACATCTACTTCAAACCCTCGGCATAGTGGGACCGCTGTGCAAACTTCAAATAAATTGTCGAGGAATTCTTTAGTGGGAATAAAGGTTTCGACATGAAGACCGAAGGAACCGTTCCTGATTTTCTGTGACATCACATAGAACTCGAAAGCTGAATTTTTAAAGTCTGAGCTCTCTAAAGAGTCGTTTACCATCGCATTTGCAATCAGAGGGTATAATCATCCACTGGACGAAATCGCTTCCACATTTATTTTGAACCCAGCACATAAACGATGTTTCTGGTTTCGGATGTGCGTACGAAGCAACTATGTCGTTCCAAGCCAATTGTCCCGTCCGGACGCGTATATATTCATATTATATTTATGTTAATTTATGACATCGACATTGATGACGTAGACGGCATGGTTGAGCTAATTTATGCAGATCAAAAAGCGCTTAGCTTGTATGTTTTCATAAGTGTTCGTGTATGGCAGAAATATCGCAATAAAATATTAAAAACTTCGACGATTTTACGTGGTTCGCTCGGAATATTTCGTAGTAATATTCGCCCGTAAACATTGGTCCTTCGAGAGCCGAATATGAATCCGTGAAGAAATCTAACAGCCCCAAAAGAAGTGAAAAAGTATGTCGAACGAGCAAGATAAACTCAACCAAGTATAATTAAATACCGTTAATAGCGTTAATGAAGCACGTTTTAATGAAAATAAGACCGTGGACGAAGAGAAGGAACACGCTGCTAAGGTACGTTCACAAATTCAAAGTATAAAAGCCGAAAGATCTCAAGAAAAGTCTAGTGTAACTCGATTAATAACAAGACTGACAAAGCTTATTCACGACCGGGGGGGACGAACCCAAATTCGTGACATCGTTCGAAGAATCGAAAGCCAAGTCAGAAGCGCGGACATTTGTAATCGAAAACTTTACAAACTGGTTTCTAGTACTGAATTTGATGGCGTTGAAAGGTGGTTTATTGAAGTTGCTGAAAGGGCTGATGATGCAATCGCAAAGGCATTGGGACATTTGGAGGAGCGTGAGGACGAACCCCCCTCAACTTTAGGATCCATGCCCCCAAGAACTCGGTCAGTGCTGTCGTCAGTTTCGGGTAAATCAGCGCAAACTTCAGAAGCACGTAGAAAAGCAAATGTTGCAAAATTAAAGGCAAAACAAATCGAAGACGAAGCCCATAGACGTAAGCAGCTTGAACTTATGGAGGACGAACTTAGAAAGGAAATTGACAAAATCACGAATGAACAAAGACGGGTGTTAAAGGATGAAGTGGAGAGGCGCCGAATACAGGAAGCAAAGGATTCAGCTGCGCAAGCTGAATTGGAAGCCCAATTGATCGAAGCTGAATCTAATTTGGTAAACCCTGAAGACTTAAGCCAACGCCTCCGAGACTTTGTCGAAGAACCCCGACAAACTGCAAATGTCGCTGACGAAACTTTGCAAGGTAAGACTACAAATTTCCTTAGTGAAACCCGTAATGAAAACATTCCACCAAAAACTAATGAAAACATTGATAAAGCTGGACAACGCACCACCTCTTGGATCGCAGACCTCCCTTCTCTTCCTGAACCCCCTGGCCTCACAAACCCACCATACTCGCCCCAGTCCCCTTTCCACCGTTCATAAGTCCCTAAGTTAACACTCATGAAGTTTGACGGTGACCCCTTAAAGTGGACAGATTGGGTCGGGATGTTTTATGCCATTATTCATCATTCACAAATGACGTCATTCGAGAAAATGACACACCTCCAACAGAGTGTCACCGGAAAGGCCAAATCCGCTATCGCTGGATTTCGCTATAATGGCAACCACTACAATAAGGCATTGCAGTGTCTTGAAAATCGATTTGGCAAGCCCCATGTAGTCGTTCAAGCTCATTTGAACAACTTGAATAAAATGTACCCAGTTTCAGAGGATGATACAAACGCTATTGTGAACTATTCTCGAGTGATTAACACTATGGTTTGGACATTCCAAGATCTTGTCTATGAGGATGACCTAAGAGCGGCAAGTAATGTCAATACGGCAGTCGAGAAATTGCCCACATCGATGATACTGAAGTGGAAAGAATATTTACTTCGCAACAAAGTCTCTCGCCCAACACTTACAATTCTTGCTGAATGGTTGCAAGAACAAGCAGAAGCTCATGAGCTCTTGCCGATAAGAGCTAAACATAAACACAAGCCCTCCGGGAAAGAGGGTAGCACGCGACATGTTGGGTCTGGTCCGAGGTATGATAGGAATCAACAGATGAACACGTTTTCTATGCATCCGGATGCAAGCACGCCCTCGGCCTGCTCTTTGGGAGACGGAAACCACCGTACATCTGAATGTCCAACGTTTATTGCCTTAAATCCTGATGATCGGGCTGAGAAGGTAAAGTAGTCGAGACTCTGTTTTTGTTGCCTCAATCCTGGGCACTGCTCTCGAGACTGCCCCACCCCAAAGGAATGTGGTGTTGGTGACTGCAAGAAAAAACATCATCGCTTGATGCACCAGGCAAAACGTGTTTATGCCAGACGTGGTATCGAACAACATTCCGCAAGTACGTCACAGCAATCGTCTCAAGTTCTACTGCAAGTTCTCCCTGTTACTATCCATGGGCCGGCGAGCTCTTTCGAAACTTATGCTATGCTGGACATGGGAAGTACATGTACGCTTATCCAAAGCAATGTTGCCGACAAAGTCAGACTGACTGGCCCTACTGAACAAATTATTTTGAACGGAGTCCAACAGCGTAGTTGCATTACGTCGAAGATTGTTAACTTTGATATTAGTTCCAATCACAACCCCGCCGAACGTTTCGCGGTTGAGCAAGCTAGGACCGTAGATAAACTAAATCTTCCGACGACGAGCGTTGATATGTCGAAAGAAAAGGGTCGTTGGCCCCATTTAGAAGATCTTCCATTGCCATCGGTAAATGGCAGTCAAGTTGAGGTCTTACTGGGGGCTGATGCCTTCGACTTGATCGTGCCCCTGAGACAAGGATCGGCCAGAAAGGCACCCCTCGAGCAGTCCGGACTGCTCTTGGTTGGACTGCCACCTCTCGCTTTCCCGGACGTGGCCACCTGGACACAACGTACGCAATGAAAGTCCATGTCACAACTCCCGAAGAAGATCTTTCTCAACAGGTCCAGCAGTGGTAGAAGACAGAAACATTCGGATGTAAATACGCCGGAGAAACGTCTCGATCTATCGAAGATAAGAAAGCCCTTGAAATCCTTGAGTCTACGACTAAACAAGTGGGAAACCGCTACGAAACTGGCCTACTGTGGAAAGAGGGAAACGTTAGATTGCCCAACAATCGTGTTGTGGCCGAGAAACAGCTTTTCTCTTTAGAACGGAGACTGGATCGAAACGAACAGTTAGCAAATGCTTATAAGGATACTATAGAATGTGATTTAAGAAATGGTTATGCAAGAAAGCTTACGCCCGAAGAAGCTTCTGCTCCTGTGAAACATCAATGGTTTCTCCCTCACCACCCAGTGACCAATCCGAACAAACCTGGAAAGGTACGAAGGGTCTTTAACGCTGCATCCACCTATCGATGCGTGTCCTTGAATGATTACCTAATGACTGGTCCTGACCTTCTCAACTTGCTGACAGGAATTTTGATGCGCTTTCGCGAAGAAAGAGTGGCTATATCTGCCGACATCGAATCTATGTTCTCGCAAGTCCTCGTTCCTGAGGAGGATCGAACAGTCTTACGTTTTCTCTGGAGAGAAGATCGCACTTCACCCCCGGAAGTGTATCAGTATTGTCGACACATTTTCGGAGCCAAATCGTCACCTACCTCGGTCAATTATGTCCTTCATCAAACGGCAAAGGACAATGCCAGTGAATCCCCTTTGGCCGCCGAAGCTATCCTAAAAAACTTTTACATGGACGATCTATTTAAGTCTGAGAAGGCCGAGGAAACTGCGGTTGTCATGTGCCAAGCACTTACTAACTTGTTGTCAAGAGGTGGATTCCGATTGACCAAGTGGTGCAGCAACTCTCGAGAAGTTCTCGCAAATATACCTGAGGGTGAACTGGCTCCTTGTCTGAGAGGCCTCGACCTAGATGGTAAACTTCCGGTAGAACGAGCACTGGGAATTTACTGGAATACCGAAGAAGACTCGTTAGTCTTTAGCAGCAAACTCTCTAGACAAGCTTCCACCCGCCGACAAGTTCTGAGTGTGATTTCCTCCATCTTCGATCCCCTCGGCATGATTGCACCTTACATCCTTCGAGCGAAGCTGTTTTTTCAAGCTTTGTGGCAGATGAAACAAGGGTGGGACGAAGAAATCCCTCCTGAGAATCTTGCACCTTTCCAAGAGTGGCTAAAGGAACTTGACAATCTGATATCATTTCGAGAAGCGAGATTCTACCGAGATGTAGCAGCCATCCCGCTCGAGATCCAAATTCATGTGTTTGGTGATGCTTCATTACAGGCATTTTGCGCAGTTGGGTACTTTCGATTCCTGTATCCAGATGGATCCATACAGTGTTGTTTCATCATGGGAAGAACTCGAGTAGCCCCTCTACGACAACTAAGTATCCCAAAGCTCGAGTTGCAAGCATCAGTCTTGTGCGTTCGTCTGTTAAACACGATAAAGACAGAACATACTTACGATGTCAATTCTTGCTATCTCTGGAGCGATAGCACCACTGTCCTACAGTGGATCCGCAGTTACAGTCGCCGACATCCTACGTTTATCGCAAATCGTATCGCGGAAATCCAAGATAGCAGCAATCCTTCCGAATGGCGACACGTCCCGGGGCGTCTGAACGTGGCGGACGACGGCAGTCGAGGTCTCCACGTCGCAGATCTTGGCCCAGAATGTCGTTGGTAAACGGACCGGCCTTTCTGAGTCAACCGAAAGAATTCTGGCCTCAAGAGTCTGACGTACCTGAAGAAGTCTCCTTGCCGATAAAGGTGACCGATTGTCCCAGCCAAGGTGACGAGTCAACAAGTGGCCCCTTGGATCCGGCGCACTTCTCTTCTTGGCATAAGCTTTTACGTAGGACTTGTTGGATCTTAAGATTCGTTGGCAACTGTTCCAAAAGGTCTCAAGAACGGCAATTGGGTCCTCTCACTGTGGACGAATATGAGATAGCAAAGGAACTTTGGATAAAGCGAGCCCAAATGGATAGTTTTCCACTCGAAGTGCACGGTCTCATATCCAAAGTATCAATCTCTCGTACGAGTTGTATCCTTACGTTGTCCCCATTCATGGATCCGAATGGTTTAATTCGTGCTAGTGGTCGCCTTTCGAAAGCGCCCGTTCCTTATTCTACACGACACCCTATCATACTCCCACAGAAACACGATGTGACCCGACTTATCATCACTGATTTTCATGAGCGTCTGCAACACGAAGGCAACGAGCATGTTCGTAACGACATCCGGCAGAAATACTGGATTTTAAACTGTCGTTCAGCCATCCGAAAGGTATCGCACGATTGCTCTTATTGTACGAAAAGACGCGCTCGACCCCATATCCCGTTTATGGCTAACCTGCCAAAGGACAGGCTACAAGCTCATGCCCCTCCATTCTCGTATGTGGGAGTCGATTACTTTGGGCCGATGAAAGTCAAGCGTTTCCGAAAGGCAAAAAGCAGATATGGCTGCTTATTTACTTGCATGGTCACGCGTGCTGTGCATATAGAAGTGGCACATAGTTTGGAGGCCGACTCTTACATTATGGCTTTGAGACGAATGATTGCTAGAAGAGGGAAACCCGTACGCATTAACTCCGATAACGGCACCAACTTCGTCGGCGCAGAACGAGAACTTCGCGATTGTTTGGAGAATTGGAACAAATCCAAGATTAGCGACGAAATGATGCAACAAGGTATCGAATGGCATTTTAATCCGCCTGCTGCACCCCATTTCGGCGGAGTTTGGGAACGTTTGGTCCAGTCGTGCAAGAGAGCGATCAAGGCCGTCGTAGGAAATCAAACCTTAACTGATGAAGTCTTGCTAACGGTAATGGCTCAGGTAGAGAGCTTGTTAAACGGTCGCCCACTCACTCACGTCAGCACGCACCTTTCGGATCACGAGGCGTTGACACCGAATCACTTCCTCCTGGGCAGATCAAACCCAAACTTACCGCCAGACGTGTTTGTAGACAAGAAAATCTCCAGTCGGAAACGGTGGCGTCAAGCGCAAGTTATCGCAGACCAAGTATGGAAACGTTGGCTAAAAGAGTATATCCCTAACCTTCTAGAACGCCGGAAGTGGAATACGAACGCTCGGAACTTGAAGATAGGAGATTTGGTCCTCGTAGTCGATCAGAATGCTGCGCGTGGAACGTGGTTATTGGGTCGTGTTACAAAGCCTATTATTGGAGATTTGGGCGTGGTTCGAGCAGCCGAAATCAAAACAAAGAATGGATCGCTTGTCCGACCGGTTGCAAAGCTTGCACTTCTCGAAGAAGCGGCCAACCTTTGAAGTGGTATACGTCCTGGAAACCGAGGACGAATACGGGGCCGGCTATGTCCCGTCCGGACGCGTATATATTCATATTATATTTATGTTAATTTATGACATCGACATTGATGACGTAGACGGCATGGTTGAGCTAATTTATGCAGATCAAAAAGCGCTTAGCTGGTATGTTTTCATAAGTGTTCGTGTATGGCAGAAATATCGCAATAAAATATTAAAAACTTCGACGATTTATACGTGGTTCGCTCGGAATATTTCGTAGTAATATTCGCCCGTAAACACCAATTTTGTTTCAGGTTGACACTCTACAAGATTGCTGTAAACCATCGTTTCTTTGTTGACCCATTTATTTCCACGGTTTTTGAGTTCTTTCTACTCTTAGAAAAATTCGTCTTACAATGCGACCAAGTTCATTCTCGTTCGGTAAGTTTTCTTTTTCAACCAGCACACTACGCAAACTATGAGCAATAACTGGTAGCCTGGCAGCCTTTTTTCGATTTTGTGTACTCAAAGGTGTACGAACAGTATACGTTTGCCATAATCTATGCATATATTGAAAATAAGTGAAATTATTATATGGCAAGTGCTTGTTTTGGTGAATCTCGCAATCTGATTGGTCGCTGACGAGGCAGGATTTTCCCGTATTGCCCACGGACAATACGCAATTTTTATTGCCCTGCGAAGAAAAGCCGAGTTTTAGACAAGAAAATAAGCTCAAGAAATCTTTTTAAATATTCGAAAACGGGGAAAATAACAACCACGAATGGAAAAATAGGAAATTGAACCATGGTTAGCATTCTATGATCAAGTTTGGTTTGCTTAAAAGGTAAATTTTTACAATTTTTTAGACTCTGCAGCTGCAGTCGCTGAGAATTGTATGCGTTTTGAGCATACGAAGGGCTAAAAAAATCGCTTGAAATAAGCCAGAAGGAATTTTAAACTTTTTTTAAACATTTGAGAAAAAGTATAACTTTAAAACAGTGACACAGTCTTCGGTATTTTTTAGATAATTTCGTAGTCTGCTTTTGTTTATTAATTTAAAGTTAAAGAGCAAACAAAAAATGACTTATCAAATGAGTTGAACTAGCAGCTTGTTTTCCGAGTTGTTTTCTGCTATTTTCGAAAAACTGTTATTAAATTATTAAATATATCTATTTCTGTGTTAATATTTTATAAAAACGTGTTGTATGTAGTAGTTTTTTACTTAGCCAGATGCATTTGTACGAATGATATTGACATTTTTAAAATGAACCGGCTTTTGGACTTTGACCTTTGCTTTCGCATGACAAATCTGCGAATGTTTTCCACTGTTACAAATAACTACTCAATTAATCAATTGCCATATAATAAACAACTTACTAACCTCGACCGTTCGAGCTGTACGGGAGAATATTAAACGTCGGTCTTGCTGTATTGAACTCGCTATCGCTTGGTCAATACAGCAAGACCTCGGTTTAATATTCTCCCGTACAGCCCTCACTCTCGGTTAGTAAGTAGTTATTATATGACCTATAATATAAATACATTGATTATTGCACCCATGCATAATAATGCTAGTAGCCGATTTTAACACTATGGATTCGTCATATTCGTCTGGTTATCGTCTAATAAAGATGGACATAATACGCATTTTGCATCTTGACGTACTACCATTGTGGCGTTTCTCACTTTCTTGTAAGATACGAAAAGGGCCAGATTTAGTTCGTCTATAGCCTCTTGGACGCAAAATGCGTCTTGTGCCCGTCCATACACTGAAGACGCATACTATAATAAATGCTTGTCAAGTTCGTCTGACTTCATATATGCGTTCATATTTTATAATATTCGATTTTTGATATTCCAAGTTGGGAATTTCTGCAACGGTATCGTCTAATTTGAGAAGAATTCGTTGAGTGTTCGGTGATTTAGCTGAATTTTGGCCTAACTTTGAAGGAAAAATATATACAATATATAACAAACCATTGTATACAGTGATTTTAATATGAACATTTGCGAAAAGAATAAAATATAACTGAACACCTCATTTCAAAACTTTATGGAATATTTTTCTATATAAAATAAAAACCGCCCGCCGCCTTGACGTTTTCAAAATTTAGTGATGAGAATCAAGGAATTTATCCCCGAGCCGGCGCGAAGCGCCGTGCGAGGGTACTAATTCCGCTCGGAGATTTACACCCGGGTATGTGAAAACATTGTGGAATGCAAAGTCGTCCGCCATTTTGTTTGTCATGGACGGGACCAGTGAACTCCATAAATTTTTAATATCTGGAACGATAACATTCAATCATTCAGGCGGAAAAAAGTGAAGCCTAAATCCCAGTCCTTTTACGCGGTCCGTACGTCAGTTTCAGTCCCTCAAAAGTCAATTTCACGCGGTCCGTACGTCAGTTTCAGTCCCCCACGCGGTCCGTACGTCAGTTTCAGTCCCCCACTGCGAACCGTTACACGGCCAGTATAAATTTGAATGCAATCACGAAAAACATCGCAAACTCTATGCATTACATTTTAGGAACAAACTATTTTTCTCCTAAAATTTAGTGCATTGAGTTCGCTGACAAAAAAAACTCGAGCAAAACTTCTCCGTCCGGAGAAAACAATGGCTTAATTCTATAATAATTGTTTTCAAATATGCCTATATATTGCGTCGTTCCTGGGTGCACAAGCAAGCAATACGGGAAGAAAAATTGTCGCGAAAAAACATCTTCACAATTACGTAAATTACATGTAACTGTCTTTACCGTTGCCATTTTTCGCAAATTTTGAAAATGTTTTATAGTTTGTAGAAATTAAATTGAAGCTGAAAAGTAAAAACGTGTGTCAATTTTAATTGACGTGTTAATTCAATTAAATGTTTGTTTTGAATTTAAACAATGAAATTAAAATGAACCCGCCCCAACGCGCGCATTTATTAAAACACAAACATGTCTTAAGGGCACCTCTTCTATTAGAAAAGGGCACTTTTTTCATTGTTTTAGCTGGAGAAAAGGGCACTTTGAAAAAAAACTGGGGGGCACGTGCCCCCTCCCCCCCCCTCCCCCCCATTCCTACGCCACTGGAATTGACCCTGCGATTCCATCAACTTCAGTAATCAGTTTCAACCAAGTGAAGTGCAGAAAACATCATTCAAGTTGAACACCATATTGAACAAAAGCTTTATAGTGTTTTCATACTGTACATAAATTATATATTGAAAATTTTAATTTATCCAAACAAAAAGCTCCTGTTTATTGAAAAAAGATTACTATATATTGATCCGTACTTCATTATACTACAGTATATACAAAGTATTACTCAGGCTATTGAAGTTAGATACCTTGCAGGCAAATAGCTTGGTTAACCCATCAATGCCCAAGACTCCCTTGAGGGGTAAAATTATCTGGTGTTAGCCAGAGTAAGAGATATGGTGCATCAGCAGTGGTGTAGCCAGCCCGCCGATTTGGTCCCGCTATGTAAATTTAAAATCATCATTATTCATTTCTTTAGAAATTGATTGTTTTCAACGTCAATGAACACAAACAAATTTGCATAGCGGAACTAAATCGGCGGGCTGGCTACACCACTGTGCATCAGGGCGCATTGCGGGTTAATTTGGAATGAGTGTTGACTGCAAACACTGCTGCAAAGAAAATTTTGCTTCCAATTTAATCCACAAGGTTGCAAGCTATCCATCATACAGTGTAGGTCTCACTCAAATTTAAAAGAGAAGCTGTCCAAGGGGCGTGGTGTGAACAGGCTCTCGCCCCTCGCATGTACAGCCTAATTATATCTTACTTGCATGTACAGCCTAATTATATCTTATTGTATGAATTTGAGGAAGACCTTGAATAACGTTTGCCAGGGAAGAAAATATGTCATGCACTAACATTGGATCTGTCACCAACAGCTGTCACAACCCAGTCATAAAGAGAGTTCAGATATAGTTATCTGCAGTGGTACTCCCATTATGAAGGATGATTTTTTATTCTGATTCAAAGGGGCTGAAAGAAAATATGTTGATATTAATTAACACACAAGACTCTTATCTTGACAAGTAAGCTTGTCTACATGCAGGTGTTAGCCACAGTGAAAGAATAAAGTAGGGTACATTATGGCACACAGGCCCTCCAGGAGGGGGGAGGGCACTGCTCTGGCCCCTAGCTCAAAAGGGGCTCCCAAAGCAACAAAGGCCCTTACAATTTCTTGATACAAGATTGCTTAACCGAGAATATAAATCCTAGCTGCATCAGCTTGATTGGAATTCCCGGGGCTCTGAGAGGCTTTAGATTTCACATTTCTTGGGGAGCATGACCCCAAACCCCCCTAGAAGGTTCACACCTTTCGTGTTCGCCAGCCCCTCCAATAAAAAATTGCTCTGCGGTCCCTGAAGCGAAATATATTGTAAAACATTGCTTCTCCCGCTTTACAATTAAGATGTCATAGGGCCTCTGGGAAACGTTTTTTATGACATCATAGGGTGCCAGGAATGTTTTTGCTCTGAAAAATTCTATTAAAGCCCTGTTTCTCTTCATCTTCTGGAACAAATTACACAAGCAAATATTATACAGAAGTGTAGTAATTGGGGGTGGACCTCAAGTGCTGAAGGCAGAAGAAACTTCTGGGGGAGAGGAATTAAATTTTAATGGTTCTAAAATGCTATTTCACATACTTTAGTTTAAGGGTAGGTACAATTACGTAGTACAGATTGAAACTCTACCAGATCTGTCACAGTAAATGTGACTGTCATGTTTATCATATTTTATTGTAAAGTATTTGATTAGATGATATACTGTAAACCTCTGAATATAAGCCCCCCCTAGCCGTGTATAAGCCCATCATGTTCACTAACGCTCAGGACATTCCAATTATGTTTGGAGGTTTATGGTAATAATAGTTCACTGGTGATGTTAATATTGAGATCAGTGTAAGAATGGAGGCAGTTTTGTCACTGAAAGTATCTTCTAATCTATAATAATTATATTACTTTACAATAAAACATAATAAAATAGAAACAACTGGGAGCAAGCAAGCAAATTGGGTCTGTTCCCCAATTTTATTATTGGGAACTATATGCCCCCATCATTTCTAATTGTTAACCATTACCATGATGACTGTTTTTGAAACAACTATATAAAAATGTTAACAGGAATTTTGCATCATTTTTTGTTTTCAATTTGGATAAATATCATCTTTTTATACTATCTTAATAGTATTTATAAACATTTACAGGTTTCCATTAAAGAATTCTGAAGTACTAGCAAAATGGGAAAATTCTTTTAAAAAATATGATCGTCAAGGAAAGAAATGGAGAGCCAGTCAGTTTAGCCACATTTGCAGCAAACATTTTTTAGAGACTGATTTCACAACTGTATATCAGCAACAACACAACACAAGTAGACGGCTAAAATTTAACGCCATTCCCTCAGTTTTCCACGAATCTAAAACTGCAGTTGAATATCGTGTAAATCAACAGCAAACTTTCCAAGGGACAACAATATCCAACAGCATTATAATAACACCATTCCCAGCAGATGCAACCACAACACATCCCAAGCAAGATCTCACTTTGCTAGCAAATACTCTTCTTGATGGTTCCTCGGATTTACTTCAATCTCAACATCTCACTGATCCAATTCATGATGCAACCAACGATGTTACAATATCTGAGACTGTTGAATCCACACCATTCCCAGCAGATGCAACCACAACACATCCCAAGCAAGATCTCACTCTCCTAGTAAATACTCTTCTTGATGGTTCCTCAGATTTACTCCATTCTCAACATCTCACTGATCCAATCCATGATGCAACCAACGATGTTACCATATCTGAGACTGTTGAATCCACACCATTCCCAGCTTCACAATTTCCAATTATATCTACCGGTAGTGTCAATTTTCCTGTTGTATCCAGTAAAAAGGCAAAATTCAGTTGTGAAGATCTTATAACAGATGTTCTGGTTGAGAAAGATGAAGAAATTGCAAAGAGAGATAAGAAAATTAAATTGTTGCATCAGACGTTGCGTAGAAAATAAACTTCAGTTAGCAAGATGAAACATATTATTTGCACATTGAAGAAGAAGTAACTCATTAATCAGTCTGAAGAGGAACAACTACACCAAAGATTTGATGGTTTGAAGAGATCAATATTGAAGAACATGGTCTAAAACTCAAAAGGAGCATCAAGAGGCAGACGATACAACAATGCCATCAAAGAATTTGCACTGACATTGAGCTATTACTCCCCAAAAGCGTACGCATATGTCCGATCAATCATGCCACTCCTACACCCATCTCTGATCCGAAAATGGGCAAGCAATGTCAATTGTGAACCAGGTTTTATTGAGGAGTCATTTCGAATTTTGGAGGAAGAAGCAAAGTTGAATGCAGAAAAGAAAGATTGTTGCTTGGTACTGGATGCAATGGCCATACTTAAGCAAGTCCAATGGGAGACAGCCAACAATAAATATAGTGGTTTTGTCGATTATGGCCCATTAGAAGCACCCAAAATCATTGCATCCGAAGCCCTTGTGTTCTTATTAGTAGGATTAAGAAGCCATTGGAAACAACCAATCGGTTACTTCTTAACGGATAAAGCCTCTGCAACTGTCCAGGCAGCATTAATCAGCATGGCCTTGGCAAAGGCAAGTGCTGCTGGTCTGAAAGTGTGGTGTGTCACATCAGATGGGACTACAACCAACATCAGTACGTTTAAGAAACTTGGATGTAGTTTTGGTGACACCTACGATTCCATCTTGACAAAGTTCCAACATCCTGTAACCGGTGAAGATGTGTTCGTCATCTTAGATGCCTGCCATATGCTGAAATTGGCGAGAAATGCCCTGGCATTTCTTGGCACAATCTGCTCAAGTGATGGTGATCAAATACAATGGAAATTTCTCGACACTCTTCATTTGGTCCAAGAGCAAGAAGGTCTGAAGCTTGGTAATAAGTTGTCTAACAACCATGTGCAGTTTGAAAAGCACAAAATGAATGTGAGTTTGGCAGCCCAAACACTCAGTGGCTCAGCGGCAGATGCAATTGATTTCATGAACATTGTTCAGAAACAGCCCGAGTTCCAAAGCAGTGAAGCCACAGTTACATTCATCAGAACCATCGACAGGCTTTTTGATTTGCTGAATTCAAGAAATCCCCATGGCAAAGCCTTCAAGAAACCCCTGAAATTATCAGACATGAGTGGATGGCAAGCAACACTGCAATCAACAGCGAAGTATTTGCTTACTCTCAAGTCTTATGAAGGAATACCCATAATTAAGCATCCTCGTAGAACATTTGTCCTTGAATTTGTGATAAGTATCAAGTCTACTCTTGAAATGGTGAAGCAAATGCTAACCTTGCCAGAAGATCCTTTTAAATATGTGTTAACATACAAGTATTCCCAAGACCATATTGAGCTCCTGTTCTCGTGTATAAGGGCGAAAGGTGGTTGGAACAATAATCCAAACAGTCTCCAGCTCAAGTATGCACTCCGAAGGATGCTTCTTGGAAATGCTGTCACTGCATCAGCTAATGCTAATTGTCAAGTTTTCAATGACACCGTGGTCATTCCTATCTTCCGAACAAGAAAGCATGCAGCTCCATTAGTCGAGGATTCCCCTGGTCCTAAAGATGATGAACAACAACACACAGACAGAGTCAGTGGAATGATAAGCAACCTACTAAAGTCCAACCCACATTCAGAATTTGTCCAGAACATCTTGGAGTACATCAGTGGTTTTATTGTTGCAAAGCTCATGAAGAAAGTCAAATGTCCGTTCTGTGTTACCAACTTAACTGGATCATCACCAAAGCCACCAACTCGATCAGAACACAACTATTTTGTGAAACCAATAAATGAATCCAAACCATCATTCCTTCATTTCCTAAACAATGGAAACTTAAAAATACCATCAAAGTTTGTGGTGGACGTCGTCAAATATGCTGAGCACATATTTAAGCTGCATGTTACAAACCCAGCCTCTGGCAAAGTCAGTAACACGAGAAATTTGAAAACAAAGATGATCCTGGCATTATGTAACCACTTTGGGCAAGTTGCAACCAATTTACTTCCCCCCCAAACATGAAGAATCCACAAATCAACCATTGATTGAAGAAGACCATCGACTATGGTTATTGAAGTGTGTCGCTGATTCATACTTGACCATAAGATTACCCACTTATGGAAAAAATTACACTGAAATGGTCGTGAATTTTGGAAAGCCTAGCCAAAGGCATCAATTAACGAAATTAATACTATTTAACCAGTAATACTATATGCATATTTAACTGCATATGTATACTCCACATACTGTCCTTTCAGTATGATTATTTCATATCCTCTCTCTATATTATATTGTTAATGTACGAGTCATATGCAACTACAATCATCCTGCCCTACAGGTGCAAACTGAGGATTTGACACAAATTTAGTTCCATATAGGTAAATTGATGTGAATATTAATTAAGTATTGGCCCTGCTGGGTATTACTTGATTACGGATAGCTATTTTAGAAGGCAATTTTTAAATTTTAATATAACCACAGCCATGACTGTTCAAAGTTTGGAACAATGCCTACTGTATAATATGAAAATCTGAGAATTTACGAAGCCCAGAAAGTGGGGCATTTTACATTATATATTTTTTACTGGCTCTGGCACCAGATTACCAGTTAGACTGTGGTTTCTATTTGTACTATAATAAGGAATTTGATAAAATACTTCTAAAAGTCAAATCCCCACAGGTTTCTCCTGGTAGATGGTCATACTGTCATAGTTGGGATTGACTGGACTTACATAATTGTTGAGAACTGTTTTGCTGTCTTATGCATCAAAACGTTTTAGAAACTGTATTGACTGTTAATCAACATTCAACATTTACTGGTAGTAATATTTTTCTATTAAAGATTTATACTGATTTGAGTACGCGAAAATACATCATTGTTAATGATAAATATTGGTAAGATATATTGTAGAAAGCATACTGTACATGTATTAAAATGAAAGATTATACAAACTTAATTATACAACTTATACATGTTAAAGGAATTTGACAAATAATTTTCCAAACGAACTACTGCAGACTGTACTAATCTATAATATCTATTTGTGTGGTGTGGTGAGCATGTGAGATGCAGGTTATTGAGCCGGTAAACTATTGATAGAAGTATAAAAGGGCAAAACAAGATAATTTTCAACACATGTGACATAAAAATAGTATAAATAGACTGCTTATCGAGTGTCAAAACCGTTAAAAGCTTACCTTGATTCTTGAATTTGTCCGACTTGGTCAGTGTTCATGACGACTTTAAGGATCATCCCTTTAATAACACTTTCCTTGATCAATTCGAGCGAAATTAAGCCAAAATAGCCTATAAACCTCGGAGGTCTGCACTCTGAAGTGACAAAATGACAAATGAATAATGAACCGCGCGGGAGACTAAGCTTTAATTGATGACGAATATTATGGCGTGATATTTTTTTCGGCTTCACTTTTCGCTCGCTGTTATCGTTCCAGATTACCAGATTATTGAGTTCACTGGACGGGACTCGACCTTTTCGTAAGTTATGCGCATGCGCAAGTTCAAGCCGAGAGAACTCAGAGAAGAGTATAGTTTCGCACTCATTTTATAAGTAAGTCTCTATGTAAGTAAGCTTATATGTTAACTCCACAAAACAAGAGGAAAAATTAACAAGGGGAAAAACAGTCGAAAGACCGAAAAAGGAGCGTTTTAAACAGGCAAGTGTCTATTTTGCTGTTTTTTTGCATGCTTGCTTTCATGCTTTGCCGATTTTTTAACATAGCATGCAGTATAGTTTGTGAATTTGAAAATGTGTAGATCATTCTGTGTGGTCAATACAACATTGATTGATCTTTAAGAGTTGATTTTAGTATTGATTCAAATATGTTATAGAAAAATAAAAGAAACATTAAATCTCAAGTGCGAAGTATAAAAATACTCCTCGAAAAGCAGTTGAAGTTTTTTGAAAATTTCGAAACGTTGTGTGAACGTCTAAGGTTGAATGTTACAGTAAATCAAAGCTAAAAGAGTACATAATAGCATATACCCACTTTATATAGTTGGGCAATTGATAATTTTATAGTTAAAAACAAAATAATATTTTGTACAAATTAAAATATAAAATAAAAAATATATAATGTTGCGTGTTACCATGGTTACATATTCGTCGACACAGTACTTCATGTTACAATAACTTTTGGGGAGTAAATTGTTTGGTTCAAATGGCGAGGGGATTCTGCATGCATGTATTTCAATTCTAGTTGTTTATTTGGAGCGTCGAAAATTTAGCCTCGCGAAGTCCGTTTAACGGGCAGTAGGGTACTTCGATTACGGGTACACTTCGATTTAGAAAAGCCTATGGAATGCATTGGAATCGGTAAATATTTATCAAAAAACAGTAAATACCTGTATGCAATTGAAAATCCACTTTTATTTGCGTTGGTATGAACAGTTCCAAGCGGTAGCTGTGTCGCCATATCGACAGTTGTAAAGTGTTTTTCCTTTTGTAAAAACCCGTTATAGTAGTCGTTACATAAAAATATTCAAAAATATGTTTAGGTACGAACTTTATCTGAGCCTCATTTTTAAATTGGTTTCTGTATTTTTTTCACATAGACCAGAATAAGACTTTACATTTTTATTTTACGAAATTTCTGATTATGTACACTTTCAATAAAAATTTAAAGACAGAATTTAAATATTAATTAACAACTGTTTATTCACATTAATAATTCAACGCGTAGGCGTTGCTGGGGATGGCTAGTGGGGTTGGCTAGTATCGGAATTTTCCGAGAGAACCGGCTACTTATGGAGCACACTAAACGTTCACGTGATCGGTGTTTCATCCCTTTCTTTTTTTTTCTCCCCTCGCCTTCCCTCGAGCGCCCGCAATCCTTGCTGTTATTTAATTGCTCGAAACGTCATGTAATAATTTCGTATTATCAATCAAATTCGCTATGCAAATGATGCAATATTTTCTTTTTGAATCATTGTTCGAATTGAAGCAATGTTTGAAGCTATTCACTGCATAATATAAGCACTATGATTTGTACAAGTAAGTACAATAATTTGAATATACTACGCTATATTTAGTCCTACTCGTCACAGTTCTTAGTTGGACTCCCTGTGGTCACACAAGAAATAAACAACCGATACAAATAATTACTATAAACTACAAACACTACATGACTTACCTCTAGCTACCAGATCCATACACCATTTCATCCCTCAATCACAATCCTTATCCTCTCTTTACCCCAACTATCCACATATTATGACTAGAAATACATGCTTGCAGTAACTTCTCCCCCCATCTGAAAACTGACAGACACTACATTCCAAAACATTACTATTACTAAGCTTTTTCATCACAAAATCTGCTGTGCAAAGCTATAGATTGTGGACGAGTCGGATATCTGTGTTCAAAGCAAAATGTTGGCTTGGAAAACATAATTGGATCCCTGGCTCACACCCCTCTTCACGACGGACTCAAAGGCAATCGCCATGTGAAATGTTTTACTTGACGTAATCACTGTGTTTTCCTGCATTATAAATGTTCCATTAAAATTTTGATCATTACTGTAATAGTTTGGAAAGAAGAGTGGAAGGAAACATTGAAATAATATTTTCGGAAATTTATTTTGGGTTAAGAATTTTTGAAAGAATAAAAAATGGAAATTTTGTTTCAAGAAGGGGAAGCGCAGTAGCCATGGCAACACGATTAATAATTTATTTTCTGGAGTACAAAACAGTTAAACAGGTTACAAAAGCTGCAAAAAACAATTAAAATATTAGTTGTGCCGCCCGTGCGTCCCTTCCCTAATTTTCCAAGCCCGCTCCAATTAATAAAACGCCTGTGGAGGAGGATATCTATCTGTAGATAGAAATATCAATGAGATATATGCGGTAGGTATGTTCTTATGCATTCTATAAGCCTCAAATTAATGTTTAAATGCAACCTTCCTTCCGTTCACTAAAACGTTTCGAAAAGTTTGTAAAACTAAACTGCCTTTTACCGATAAATTAGTTTTTGTATAGGAAATAGCAAGGTTCGAGAAGTATTAATGAGAAATTCCACGCGTGTTTGGGGAAAAAAATCAGGAAAGTTGCTGACGTTTGCTGACGTTTCTCAATTTTTACTAGGGGTATTTGTACCACATATGGTATTTTCTCCCAAATACCCATAGTAAAAAGAATTAAGAGAAAATTTTGATGTTCTTAGCCAATCAGAAACGAGGAAAATTGTTAATAATGTTATTAGAAATGAAATTAGATGAAAATATACAAATTCTCTCGTGAAATGATTTCGCTTTCCTTTTAATTTGGAACTTTTTGAAAACATAAAGTATAGCTAGGATATTTTATTTGGAATAAAATGAAAATCTATATAAATAAACAACATTTTAGGGCTATATTAAAATACATCAACAATTATAAGAAACTTGCCATATTTTTCGACCATCTATCTCTATCTATCCTTTTTATAAAGTGTAAATGATAAATTCTTTCCGCCGCTTTTCCTGAAGTCCCAAAAAGCGATATATAAGTTATAATTCAGACTTACTGATACTCATGTTTTTTTTTATATTTCGCTCATTCTACTCCTAACAAAGATCAGTGAGCTGACCACCCATCACACCCATGAAACATAGCCATGCGCCCGCAAAACTTGATTAACTTTATATTTCCCATAGCTTTCCTTTTTTCCCGGGTGTTATAAATAGCCGAGCGAAATTAGTACCCTCGCCACGGGCTATCGGCCGGAACGACGCTTCGCGCCGTTGGCGCGGGGACTACAGCCCCAATGCGCATGACAGAACACACGCAATTTATACTAACGCATATTCAGTATTCGGCCCTTTCTGCCACAGTAGTCGCAGCAATACTGTTCCCTATAAGCGCTCTCGTAGCTACATTTTGTTACCTCACAAGTCTCAACAATGGCCCGTCGCATCGGTTTAAACAAGAACAACAACGAGTTTGGTATGACACTACAACTTTTATATCGTACATATATTATTTTTGTTTACCCTTGTTTGCCTTTCAAGTTTCATTCTTCTATCTTTCTCAAACATGTGCCAACCCTGATCCCCGCTGATGAGTCCATGAGGGACGAAACAAATACGGGGATTCTGAAATACATACATATATATTTCCTTCTCCTCTTTACCTAATAATTACATGCCTCTATACAAGCTTTTCGGTACAGCGTGACCAGTCTCGTATGAGCCGGGGGCACACATTTTTTTATGCACCACAATTTACACTTATAAAACACACGTACACCTTACATACACTACAAGCTCAACCTTTAATTTTTACTTCTCACATACTCTCATTTTTTAAGGTTTACATTCATATAAACATTTTACTTTTATAGTTTTTTACATATGACAATACATTTTGCGACCAACAGGTGGCCAATACATGATCATATTTCACACTTAATTTTTACTATTTCGCACTTACTCAGGGACTGTTGTTACACTCGTGTTTGATACACCACCATTATGGTTCTCATTTCCTATATCTAAACTTAAAAACCATGCATTGAATTTAACGTGTCCTCTGCCTTAGGTAAGATATATTATTGCTTTATTTACATCCCTAAAATCGCAGCATACCCGGATATCTCCATTTTGCTTGGGTACTACAACAATATTAGATACCCATGTGTTTTGGACTAGACATTTATAGATTAAAGTTAATTTGTATTTTATATGCAGCCGCGTGCGGACTGGTAACAATAGTTTAATATAGCAGTCCAGTGACCATAAAAAGGTCAGAAAGAAAACGGGGGGCATATGCTTTGTAAAACGGTTCAGAGTTTGTCAATAAAATCATATAAAAACCCAAGTAAAAGCCGCCGAAATATACTTTGAATACGAAGTCTTTGCCGTCTAAACCATAGCTGGTCCTTCATCGAGCCGGATAAAAGTGTAAAAAGTCCCAAGTAAGCGATATTGAGAAGTGTAGAGCGAAGCGAAAGGTCGCGAAGACAGCCGTGATGCGAAATGCAAATCGTGTAAAAGAATTGACTGCTAATGATGGAAGTGTATCGAAAGTCCGACAGTTTAAACAAAGTATCGAAGAAGCATTTACAAAATCTCGCGATCTTACAAAGGAATTGGAAGATCTTGATCCATCGTCGATCGACACTGATAGCAGTTGGTTACTAGAGATTGAATTTGATGTTAATGAAGTAATGGGAGATATCGAGGACTTTTTAAAACAGTCTGAGAACCCACCACCGCCGACCGAACAGCTTACTGACGATCATTCATCAGTTCAGAACGATATCGAAAGTCCTGGACCTTCAGTAAACTCACATTCAACGCCGAAGAGTGGTCTAAAAGGCGTTAAAATCCCTTTCTTCGATGGGAATGCAGATAAGTGGCCCTATTTTTGGGGAATATTTAGTTCTCTTGTTGACAAAAACGATTCATTGTCACCTGCAATTAAACTAGCTCATTTGAATGTTGTTTGTCTGATAAAGTACCTGAGGTTATTGCATGCTTGACCGGGGAACCTGGGGACTATGGAAGGGCTGTAGACAACTCACTGACAGATATGGGGACTCCAGGGAGGTGGTAGGTGGTAGAGGAATTCCAACGTTTTGCAGATGCATTGCAAGCAGCTGTGTTTGCATTGGACTGTCCTGAGTATAAGCATGAATTGTCAAGTATACCCCTTTGTACATTGTTAGTTAGAAAACTGCCATTTAGAGAGAGAGATGAATGGGTTAGGCAGGTTGAACGAGAGGAATTCCCAGAAGATGTTAAGGGTCTAACCCAGTGGGCCCAAGCAAGAGCCAAAACCCTAACAAAACGTGATCGATATTGTGAGCAAACAGATAAACATAGCCAGCCACATGGTCACAGAAATAGGTACCATAGCATGTTTGCATCAATGCACGATCAAGATGCCTCAATAAAATGCTCGTTGTGTGATAAAATACACTCTGAAGTTAAGTGCCCATTATTTTTAGGGAGCTCTGTTGAGAAATGTTGGGAAATAGTAAAATCCAAGCGGGTTTTCTTTGGTTGTTTAAGGCGTGGCCATCAGAGGTGCCAATGCACAAAATCTTCGAAATGTGGTGTAGATTCATGTGACAAATGTCATCACCATTTATTACACACATCAAGACCCAAGAGTCACCAAGATAATTTAATTGGTGATCATGCCCCAGAACAAGATTCTGAGCAGACTGCCCTACATTGTGGGAAGGCACAAGCTAACACATTTGCAATAGGGTTGCCCTTAAAACAATATCTGTCCCATTTATTGTTGACTCTGGGAGGGTTGTCAAGGGTTTAGTACTTCTAGATTGAGGAAGTGAAACCACACTTATAAGAACAGGGTTTGCAAATCAGTTAGGCATAAAGGGTCCGAAACAAAATCTAACCGTAGATGCAGTGGGTGGGGTCCGCACTACGATTAAGTCTCAGCGAGTACATTTACCATTTGCACCACATGTCACTACAGAAAAGGTATTAGGGTGGACAATTAAGAACATCTGTGCTCCTGTCCCATCAGTCAATTGGCCTGAGATTAAAGATCAATATGCACACTTAAAATATGTTCCAATAGAGTCGCTAGGTGAGGGTACAGTTTATGTTCTGTTAGGGTTGGATGCGGCTGCATTGATGGCACCACTACAGATTAGGCGTGATGGACATTTAGAGCCAAATGCAGAGTTGACCCACTTAGGGTGGGTGATTTCTGGCCCAGTCACCTCTCCCAAAGATCAGGGAAAGCGTATCCTACGTGTTCAGATTTCTCAACCTGAGGATGATGGTAGTCATGTCCTGCTGAAGTTTTGGGAAGTGGACAGTTTTGGTGTAAAAGCAGAGACACACTCATCCTACACCCCTGCAGAGTAGAAGGCCCTAGATATCCTTGAACAGTCATGCAAGCGGCGAGGGCCTGGGTACGAGTTAGGACTTCTCTGGAAAGCGGACAGACCTCCTTTACCCAACAATTATCAAACCGCCTTGAAACGTCTAGAATCGGTCGAACGACGACTATTGAGAGATCCAAAATTAGCCGAAGGGTATGTTTGAGCCATTAATGCCTATGTCGATAAGGGTACGTTTTGCACGCATGTTGTCAGAAGAAGACCATGCAATGGACGGAGAACAGTGGTTTCTACTCCATCACCCTGTTGTTTCACCCCACAAGCCTCTACCGCGAGTAGTGTTTGATTCGAAACCGGACCAAGTCTCCACAATGATCTGGCCGGGATATTGATGCGATTTCGTGAGAGGCCGGCTGCACTCATGGGTGACGTTTCTGATACGTTCCGTCACGTGCGACTAAGGCCGGATGATTGCAAATACCACCGCTACCTATGGCGTGAATTGGATGTGTCAAAACCACCTGATGTTTACGAGATGAATTTCCTCGTGTTTGGAGATAAATTCTCCCCATGTGAAGCTAACTACGTGTGATCCGCACCACTGAAGATAATAAAGACGCTTGGCTGGATGCTGCCGCAGCGGTGAAGCGTGATATATTCGTGGATGATTTCCATACATCCTGTCACGACGATGGTGAGGCGATATCGTTGCGGAAGGACGTCACAAGTCTCATGGCTCAAGGTGATTTCCCCATGCGCAAGTGGCTTTCATCATCACCCATAGTCCTAGCTGCTATACCCGAGGCTGAACGAGCTGTCCAAAATGAAAATCTGGAGATTGGAGAACTCCCGTCAGGCCGTGCTTTGGGAGTTAAATGGGACGCTAAATCTGACAGTTTGGGCTTTGCATTAACGCACATCGACCGTCCAAGGGCTGAATGTACGAAGCGAGGAGTCTTGAAGAGATTGGCCGAATTATATGATCCTTTGGGCTGGGCTAGTCCTTACGTCATCCGCGCGAAAATCTTGCTTCAACGCACATGGACACGTGGTCTCCAATGGGATGAGCAACTTCCGCCTGACCTGGCCATTGAATGGCAAAAATGGGAAGAGGAAATGATTGCGCTCAAAGCTTTCTCTGTTCCACGCTTCATTTATCGCCAACCGTCTACGATGGCGAGGATGTGGCTAAACGAAGACATACCCGACTCTGCTGTTGGGATTGGTCGCAAATTTCAGGTATATCGCCGCGACCGACAAACACCTGGAGGCGGAGTCTTAGCTTATGTTAATAGTGATATACCATCTTCTCGTTTAAAAAATCTCGAAAATGACGACAAAGAAGTTTTATGGCTCCTTCTGAAGCCGAAAAGAACCCCCAGACCTTTTAGTGTTATCGTTGTCGTCGGCGTATATTATCCACCAGGACAGCCGGTTGAAAAGGAAAGGGAAATGAAAGAATACCTTACTGTGGGACTTGACTCTGTACTGGAAGATTTCCCATCAGCTGGAGTGTTTGTAATCGGTGATTTTAACAAAATGAAATTAAACTCACTCTGCAGTCGGTTTAGCTTGAAAAAAGTGGTACGATCACCAACAAGAGGTACGAATGTGCTAGATCAAATTATTACGAACATGTCGGAATTATACAATGAGGTGGCACACTTGCCCCCTGTTGGTCGTTCCGATCATCAATGTTTACTGTACTACCCCAATGCGAACGAGAACATCAAGCCCTGTTCACGCAAAGTACGTCTAATGAAACCAAATAAACTTATCTCTCTTGGTGTTAAGCTAGACCAAGAGGATTGGAACCCCGTGTTTAATGCACAAGATATTGATGAAAAAGTTGATAAATTTACCACCACAACAATACAGTTATTAGATGAAATATTACCTGAAACCACAATACGTACTCATGTTTCGGACAAGCCATGGATGACGTCCTTTATAAAAAGAAAGATTAAAGCAAGACAGAGAGCCTTCAGTAGCGGGGACGTAATTAAATACAAAGAACTATGTGATAAAATAACAACGCTTATTAAAAAGGCGAAAAAGGAATATTACCATTCAAAGGTTGGAAGCCAACGGAACTATAATCCAGCCAGATGGTATAAGGACATATTTCAATTGGCCGGTTTTGAAACAATAAACACGATTAACGCAATTACTACGGAACAAGCAACCAGTACTGCAGAACTATTGCAAGATATTTACAAAACCATGGCAGGACCTCCCTGCTGCTTCTATCCCAAGTCTTGCCGAAGTAGCACCATTGTTGAAGGAAAATCCTCCTCCCGTCCCCTCTATTGGTCAAGTCAAGTCTACACTGAGACATTTAAAAGCAAAAAAAGCTACCGGATCAGATAATATCCCAGCTTGGTTTTTTAAACGATTTCACGAAGAACTTGCCCCCGTTGTGCACGATATCATTTGTAGCAGCATATCACAATGCAAATATCCAACTATATATAAACATGCATTGGTTACTCCAGTTCCTAAAGTGCGTCCCCCAACCAACATCGAAACTGACTTTCGTCAAATCTCAATACTCCCTCAAATGGCGAAAATCCTGGAAAAGCTACAACTTAAACTGAACAATATTGACCTGAAGATAAATGATAGCCAACATGCATTCACTGGTGAACGATCGACGGTATCTGCATTAACCTGCATCTCACAGAACTGGTTCAATGTCACAGATAATTTACGTGATAACAAGAATGGAGTACATGCCTTGTTCATAGACTTCCGCAAGGCTTTCGACCTTGTGGATCACGGCATTTTGTTAATGAAATTAGCGAAAATGAATGTGACAAAAGGTTTCTGGCTCTGGACGCGAAGTTTTTTGGAAGGCAGGAGTCAACAGGTCAATCTTGTGGGAACACTATCATCGACAAAATCGTGTCCTGCTGGAGTCCCTCAGGGCTCTGTTATCTCCCCCTCGCTCTTTAATGTATATGTGAACGACTTTGAAAATTCTGTTCCAGATCATCTATCTATAAACACCTGTAAATACGCAGACGATTGTACACAAGATGAGGTTGTTGCACAAGAGACAACAAGTCATATGCAAGACGTTCTTGACGCATCGCAAAAATGGGCCACTGAGAACAAGATGAAGATAAACTCCCAAAAAACCAAAGATATGTGGATTTGTTTTAGTAATGCGATTCCAGAACCAGCTCCGCTTGTTATAGATAGCGTGAATATAGAAAGAGTTAGCTCATATAAGTTACTTGGAGTGTGGCATCAGGACAATCTAAAATGGAACCGTCACGTAGAAGAAATGGTAAAGAAAGCAAATAAACGTATATTCAGTCTGAGAGAATGCCGCACAGCCAAATTACCACAAGAAGTTGGCCTCACATGCTATCAGACGAAGATAAGATCTGTGCTAGAATATGGAGCAGCAATTTGGGGCGGTCTGCCAGAATATCTTGCGGACGAAATTGAGAGTACGCAAAACAGATGTCTAAAAATACTTGGAATCCCTAGGGATAATTTAAAATCATTACGAGAAAGAAGAAACGATGTTGCTATGGAGGAACTGAAACGAATTCAAATTGATGCTACCCACCCCTGTCATAAGTTTATCCCTTTGCCAACATCTCATACTCATGATCTGAGAAGAAACACTAGTATTCCATACCCAATATCATACACCAAAAGACACGAACAATCTTTTATCCCAAGGGCAATTGCTCTTTTAAATAAGTATGATCCAATTAGACGATAGATTATTTGATAACATGATTATTAGAACCATGCAATTAAACGATAGATTATTCTATATACTAATAAACAATTAATAATTTAACCATTTTTATAGTTTTGTACATATCATATATTATTGTATAGAAATTATTCTTACAGCTGTAAATCCATTGTATTTTTTAACTAAAGATGGATATTAAAAGATTATTATTATCTGGTCGAAACACTTGGTAGTCTTTTGTGATGCCTCGGAAGAAGCGTTTGCCGCCGCTGCTTTCATCCGTGCGTTGGCTACTGAGGGTGAGTGTATTTGCCACCTGGTCAGGTCGAAAACCCGCCTGATGTCATTGAAAACAGTGTCTATCCCTCGAGGAGAACTGATGGCTAGTCAACTCGCTGTTCGGCTTGCGAAGACTATTTGCGAACAGTTAAATCTCGAACAGTGTCGAGTAAAATATCTTTCTGACTCCACAACCGCGTTGTGGTGGATAAGAGGCGAGCCCAGAAAATTCCGTCCTTTCGTGGCCAATCGTGTGGCGGAGATTTTATCTGAAAGTGACCCAACGCAGTGGCACCATGTCGGTGCAAAAATCAACATTGCGGACATCGCGACCAGAGGAACTCCCGCAACTGACATTCACGCCAATTCCACCTAGATTCAAGGGTCGGAGTTTTTGAAGTCGGATATTGCGGAGTGGCCCATTGATCGGACTCCCACAAGTCACCCAGAAGTCGGACGTGCCGAGCTAAAGAGTAAGGTGTTAAAGGTGCGAATTACACCAGCAGAACCGATCATCGATCCCGCAACTTACTCTGACTGGCCCAAGCTCAATTGAGTAACAGCCTGGATTCTTCGAATGTGTCATAATGCACGTAACGGAAATCAACGATTGTCGGGACCATTAACCGTGGAGGAACTAGAAAAGGCTAAGTTGTACTGGATAAAGTGGGCGCAAAGTAGTCGGTTTCGCGAAGAAATCGAATCCTTAATGAACGGTCGTCCAGTTCCCCGCAATAGTCGAATTTCAAGCCTTGATCCGCAACTCACCGACGGTGTTCTGCGCGTAGGAGGTAGAATCGAAAAGGCAGAAATCCCGTGGGAGTCGAAGCATCCGATTATATTAGATCACGGACATGATGTAACTCGGTTAATAGTTATACATTACCACCGCCAGCTTATACATGCAGGAGTTGAACATGTATTTAATCATTTACGCGAGAAATTCTGGATCTTACAGAGTCGAGCGGAAGTTAAGAACTGTACCGTAAAGTGCCCGTTATGTTTCCGTCGTCGAGTACGACCTATGACCCAAAAGATGGCTGCCTTGCCACGGGTTCGTCTTGCTGGCGCGAGTGCCCCTTTTAAGCATGTTGGGATAGATTATGCCGGACCGTTTCAGGTTCGGATTGGACGTAATCGAAAGGAGAAACGTTATATTTGTTTATTAATAATAATAGCTTTATTCATCCATCTTAAGATATAAAAGTACAATGGACTTACAATTACTTGTTAAGAAAGTATATGCTGTAAATATGTCTTTATATTACAAATTTTGTTAAATAATTTAGAAAACTAACTAAGAAGTTAAAACAATTTACAAATATTTACAAGCTCTTCCTGAAAAAGAAAGTTTATGCCTTTCAGTTCCAGAGAAGAATGATATATTGCGATTCCGGTCAATGTTCCTTAAATTGTACGGATTGTTAATTAATTTTGGCAAAGCACTGTGACAGGGATGGTTTGAATCGTTCATAAATCTATCCACTTCTCGACTAGTTGCCTCCTCCCTTCTTTCGTTCAATGGTGGCAAGTAATCTTTATCCAGACCAAGGATTCGTAAACTCCTGGATTGGACCCGCTCTATTTCATCTCGCAGGTAATTAGGAAGTCCCGCCCAACCAGGCGATGCATACTCGAGAATTGGTCTTATTTTGGATTTATAGGTAATAATACCGACTTCAACTGGTAACTGCGATTTCCTGCATTCTCTAAGATGGTAAAGACATTTATTAGCTTTTCGTGTAATCTCTTCAACATGTGCGTTCCATTTTAGATTATTTTGGAACGACACGCCAAGTAATTTAAAGACGTTCACCCTTTCTATGAACTCATTTCCAATACAAAGACGTGGAGGTTCAGATATAGCGTCTGTTAAAGATATCCACATGTCCTTAGCTTTTTTAGCATTGATAGCCATTTTATTTAGGACAGCCAAGTCACTTATTTCATTGATAGATTGTTGTAAATTACTACCAGAATCTACGCTTAGTATTTGGTGTTGTGTGCAGTCATCTGCATACTTATCCGTACTGACTTTTAGTTGTTCTGGTAAGGCGTCCTCCAAATCATCGATGTAGGTATTAAAAAAAATGGGAGATATTACAGAGCCTTGCGGGACTCCGGCCGGGCACGTTGCAATGGATGATAAAGTACCATTGAGATTCACTTGTTGAACTCTTCCGAAAGGAAACTTTTAATCCATAACCAAAAGGGTTTATTAATATTCATAACTGCTAATTTGTTCAAAAGAATGTTGTGATCAACAAGATCGAAGGCCTTACGAAAGTCAGTGAAGGCCGCATGAACCCCCATTTTGCCTGTTTTTGAACAGTCAGTGGCATTAAACCAGGTTTGGGTAGTTGATATTAACGCAGATACTGTGCTTCGATGCTGTGTAAACGCGTGCTGGTTATTCTTAATTTTCAGATCTTCAATATTTAACTGGAGCTGAATTAACTTCATACGCGCGCAGTGCACCTAGAAGTTGCGCATAGCCTGGACACTGACTCGTGTATTATGGCGTTAAGGCGATTCCAAGCTCGTAGAGGAAATCCTGTTTGTGTGATGAGTGACAAAGGCACAAATTTCGTGGGTGCCCAACGAGAGCTACGTGAGGCGTTACAAGAGCTAGATCAAGAGAAAATCTCGAATGAATTGAGTGTGCGTGGTGTTCGTTGGATTTTTAACCCGCCCGTTGCCCCGTGGTTCGGAGGTGCCTGGGAGGCGCTTGTAAAATCGGTCAAGAAAGCGATGAAAGTTATGCTTGGGAACGTTCTTACTGTTGATGAGGTTTTCCGCACTGTACTTGCTGAAGTAGAGGCGATGTTAAACTCTCGACCCCTTTTTTACGGGGGAAGTAGCGCGTCACCCACTGATCTTAGCGTCATCACACCAAATCATTTTCTTCATGGCCGCGCTAGTTCCAACTTAACGCCCGGTGAGTTTGACTAAGATATGACATTGCGTCGACGGCGGCGTCATAGCCAGTTTTTAGCGAACCAACTTTGGAGGCGATGGAGTAAAGAATACATTCCCCAGTTGATGAAACGGAGCAAATGGAATGCTGCTCAAAGAAACCTCCCTCGTGGTGATCTTGTTTTGGTCGTAGAGAAATAATTACCTCGTTTCCAGTGGCGCCTTGGGCGAGTTATTGCACCAATAGCAAGCGAAGATGGCCTTATTAGATCGGCAGAAGTAGCAACGAAATCTGGGACGTTGGTGGGCCCAGTCGGACGCTTAGCGTTGCTCGAGGCATCGCACGAGGATGAGTGACGTTCACCCCGTTCACGTCACGGGTGGGGGTGTTTTGGACTAGACATTTATAGATTAAAGTTAATTTTTATTTTATATGCAGCCGCGTGCGGACTGGTAACAATAGTTTAATATAGCAGTCCAGTGACCATAAAAAGGTCAGAAGAAAACGCGGAGCATATGCTTTGTAAAACGGTTCAGAGTTTGTCAATAAAATCATATAAAAACCCAAGTAAAAGCCGCCGAAATATACTTTGAATACAAAGTCTTTGCCGTCTAAACCACCAAAAACTGGCGCTTCTTCGATTATATCTGCTTCTAACATTTTGTCAATTTCATTATTCACTGCTTTAATTTTACTTAGTGGAAATCTTCGAAGCTTTTGGCTCACTTGGGTGACCTCGGGGTCACGCTGAATTGCATGCTCGTGATCAGTAACATTACCAATACCTTTAAATATATCACTAAATTCATGCAGTAATGACTCAATACTTTCTTCTTTACAGTTTTCACTAGAGAAAATGTCTTTCTTTAGATTATTATTCTTAGAGTCTAATTTAATTTGTTTAATTATTTCCAGACTAAAACTAGATACTCTGCCCAGCAGTGACTCTCCTTCACTTTCAATGACATAATATACTCTAGCATTTACATAATTGTTTATACCTGATTGTATTGTAGCTTGAAAACGACCCAGGCAGTTCAATGGCGCTTGTTGCCCATAAGCGATGAAATTCTTCTTCGTTGGTTTCAGCTCACAATCTCTGAACAAGGCTTTGTAAAGTCTGGATGATATAATGTTCTGCTTGCTTCCCGTGTCCACTACCATTTTAATTTTCTGCCCATTTATGGCTACTTGAACAGAACCATCTTTACTATTCAGTCGTCGGACAGGTTCGAGGTCGTCGTCGTCTTCTGATGTAGATTCTTGCAACCAACTTCTGGATGTCACTGCCCGAATCTTTCTCGACTTCTGATATTTCTTATTTCCTCTTGGCTTCTCGGTATTACTTCGTCGTTGTTCTGACGAACGGCAAACACGGGCAAAGTGTCCCACCTTCCCGCATTTTCTGCAATTTAACGAAATTGCTCCACACTTGTCTGCAGTGTGACCATCTTTGCCCCCACATCTGAAACAGGCAAAGTCTCTCTTTGTTTCGTCATGCTTCCTCTTCGCCCGGTCGAGGCCGTCGAGCCCAAACGATTCAATATTATGGGGTTTTCTTTAGTTCCAGCCTTTAGCTGGACTTCTTGCTCAGCACTCTCGGTTGTTTTGGCAATTCGAATTGCCTTATTTAAGTCAAGCGTGTCCTGTTGAAGTAAGCGTTCTTTTAATTTCTTCGAGTGACACTTCTCTACGATTTGATCGCGAATCATTTCACTTTCAAGTTGATCAAATTCACAGGATTTGGCAAGTTCCCGTAGTGCTGTTACATAACAGTCCATTAGTTCGTCACGCCGTTGAGCACGACATTTGAATTTATGTCTTTCCCTCACCACATTTCTTTTGAGAGAAAAATAGTAATCTAGCACGGCTTCGGCTTCTTTATATATTTCTTTGTGTAGCTGGTCCAAGACAATGCAATAATGTAGCTCGTTGAATTTCGTTTGACTTCTTGACGAGTTTTGTCGCTGTGGCAAATATTTTAAAAGTATTCAACCACTGCTTTCACGCGATAAATAGGTCAGGTGCTGCTGAGTTAAATTTAGAGGGCGGTGGCAGTTTGTATTCAGCCATTTGAAGAAAAATTGTCGCCAATATGTAGTGTCGGGAAGTCAGTGCCACACGGGACTTGTAATATAATGCCTTTATTAATGAGTGTTTACACACTTATTTACATTCGTATGATGACGTCATTAGTCACCAGTCTACTAACTGTACTACAGGGTGTACCAGTGGATAGTGAGGGATAATTGGAGCTGGTTTTGACTCACAAGCTATTGCGCAATTTTTGCCAAGTTTTGCACAATTCTGCCGTGTACGAATAGTTGCCTGCGGAGGAGGCTACTTTAAGCCTACATGCAAGCTACTACCATTGAAATATTTTCAGTGTTCTTAGTAATTTCATACCCAAGTACGCCAAAAAGTGTACGATCGTACACCATGGGGAATATCTAAGAAAAATATCTAAGAAAAATATCTAAGAAGAGTTTTGTGGGATTTCCTTGGGGATGGCATATTTCTGTATTTCCAATTAAAGGGGATACGTGAATTTTATCTGAATTTCTATGAGGTAAGGGTTATTTGGAAATTCCATAGGGAAGTATGTAAAAGAAAGGGGTTCCTCAACAGGGGAGGGGTTGAAGATTAAAATTGTAATAGCCAATGCAATGAGGATTATGATGTAACAAAACATTCTATATATGAAATTTGGAATTTTAACATGTAATAGGTGTAAACAATTAAAATGAGAAAATACTTAAAAATTTCTTAGCATAATAAAGAAAATATTTCACAATTTTCAACATAATTTGTCATTCTGTGCACGTTGACCTTGTGCTTTACGTCATGTTACATGCAATATAGTGAAACGATAGCAGCCTGCGAGCAGAGCAGATGCTACGATTTGATACATTAGGTCTGCGTAACTTGAGAGGTTTCAAACTAGCCTCCCTCTGATTGACTGAGCCAACTAAACCTTGAGAAGCACGGGTGGCAGATGCAGTTAGCGGGCAGCCACTTACCTCTGAGTTAAGCCTGCTATACAGCAGGTCGAGGGCAGGTTGGAAATCTCATGTAAATTAAGATTGGTTGATTCTCTCTTGTGCTTCGAGGGCTTTTCTCCGGGTACTCCAGTTTTCCAACCTGACTAAAAACTAACCCTTAGGCATTAACCATAACTAACTAATACTCGGAGACCTTTGTCAATTGGGTTGTAAAACCTGTTAAACTAAACCAAACCAAACCAAACCATACCAAACTAAATTAAACGAAACTAAACTAAACTTATTTAAAAATACATTGATACAATAGTCCTGTATAAAACCAGTAAATAATGTAGCTTGTATATCCATAATTCTTTAACATCATTGACTATGGATTACATCGTATTGTCTCGACTTTCTGTCAAAAGATTGTTGATTAGTGATTAGTAGACAATAGTGGCAAAAATGTGAGAGGCAAAAAGGACCTTTTCTCTCCTTGATTTGTAAATCCTACGCAGTTGAATCTACTGCCTGCAGTGTACACACGTAAAAATCTCAAATCTTGTCAAGAGGATGTGTGCGCAACAGACTTGTAGCAAGCTTGTCAACAAGATGTAACAATGTTGTCATTTTATCAAGTTGCCACAAGGTTGTCACTCCGGCAACTTGTTAACAAATTGTTGAATTGCAGGACGATAACAAGTTGTTGGAACAAATTGTAACGAGTCTGTTGAATCAACGACCTTGTAGCAAGTTGTCAACAAGCTGGGAACAAGCAGTGAGAATACATCCAGATAACAAGTTGTCGAAACAGCATTGGTACAAGTCTGCTGCAGGTTTGTTGCAACTTGTGACCACACTTTGAGATATCTAACCACTCCAAACTTACATCATTTACAACTCGGCTTCTCTACAACCCGAACATTGCCTCGCAGTCCAGTCATAAACTCCGGCAATCCTTTTACATCACCATTCATACGACGTTGACAATTTGTCGAAAACATGGCAATTTCTTGTTCTGTAACAACACGCCCCCATACGTTCACTTCAGCCAGCTCCCCCGGGAATGAATCTACAATCTGAAAACCCCCACCAACAGTATCCTGGTCTTGGCCAAGCACCCAGTGCCCCCCTCCAGTGATGTTTTGTCCAGTACGCACACCAGGTGCTTCATCTGTCTTAACGTTGTCTCTATACACATTCAGCTTGCCATCCACATTGGACCATGTGACACACAATGCATGCCACACACCGTAACTGAGTAAAGTGTTATTTTTCCTGAAATAAATCAGTCATTTTGTTTCAATATTTGGGTGACTTTCAATACACACGTAAAAACGCACAAGTTGTAACAAACCTGCATCAGACTTGTATCAATGTTGTTTCAACAATTTGTTATCAGCATATGTTCGCACTGCTTTTTCCCAGCTTGTTGACAAGTTCTCAACGGCTTGTTGACAACTTGTTACAAGGTTGTTGACTCAACAGACTTGTAACAAGTTGTTCCAACAACTTGTTATCGTCCTGCAATTCAACAACTTGTTAACCAGTTGTGAGTGACAACCTTGTAGCAACTTGATAAAGTTTGTTGACAAGCTTACTACAGTCTGTTGCGAACACAAGATGTTGACAAGATGTGAGATTTTTACGTGTGTAAACGTGTGTATTACTTTATCCAGAAATTACGTCACAAGGATAAGGTTAGGATTAAGAATTAGGATTAAGATTAAGGGTTAGGATTAGGGTTAGGACTAAAATTCAGATCGTTAATACGGAAATTGAGCCCAATATTTATCAATAGACAAATTTTGCTAACGCTGTTACAGTCAAACCGGATGTTCTCTTGCGAGGAACATTGCAATAATGTCACGCATTATTGCAATTTTGATTTGGAGATTGCTCTGAGCAATTTGCAATCGACGCGAACAAATTGCAATTTGAAATTCACCACCAGGTTTGTAAACAAAGCCTCTGATTGGCAACTAGCAAAAAGGAAGCTCCAATCCAATTGCTCGGAGCATTCTGCAATGTTCCTCACAAGAGAACATCCGGTTTGACTGTAATATCGTTGCTGCTCAATTCACAATTTCGAATAACTTACATGCCTAGTTACTATTGTTCTATTGTTCTAGTTTGAGAAAACATACACAAGTAAAAATTTTATCAATTTGCTAGTACAAGGTTGTCACTCACAACTTGTTAACTCTTTCTGGACGGGGCATTCGAATATCATCATCCAGAGGATGATTTGAGCGCTCGTATCTTTGGCGCCCCTCACCCAAAACGGACGAAATTACCACCAATCGATTCAGCAAAAAAATGTTCTTGGCTAATGCCAAACAAATCGCTAAACACATTGTTTTACAGATCTCCGTGAGTTTTAACCTTAGTAATCTCGAGTAATCTGATATATTTATTATATCGGTAAACTAATTATATATTCAGTACATTTGGTCGATTATACCTTCTGTTTTAAAAATCGCGTGATTTTCGCTAATACAACGTTTTATAGAGCTTTAAAAACAGTACCTACTGACCAACTTTCAAGGAAAAACAATAACAATTGACAAAGTTACGGCGAAATTTGAAATCTTAGCGTGCGGTCAAACTAGACTTTCAGACAAAAACAACCGGAAGAGGCCCAAAGACTGTTGCTATGGTTTTTTAAGTGACCGGAATTAATCCCCCAGGGTATTTTACCCTATATAAGATATTCTTGTTGTGACTGAAGCGCGTAGGCAAACCATATATAGTCAAACTACGGCAAGCACATGCGTGCTGGAAAATACCCGAATACTTCTACTCGTCGTATCGAAGTAAAACTTTCTACAAGAAATACACAGATAAAAAGCTAAATTTTCTACCATAGAAGTCTGTTGTCAAATCCAAGAATGAAGAAGATATTAAAGATTGTTTGAGTTGAACTGGAGGTATGTTTGGGATTAAACTTTTAGTATTTTTGATTCTGTAATGTTTAGTCGGCAACATAACCCACTGTTAGAAAGCTTTAATATTTTGTAAGGATTCCAATGGTATTAGTCTCATTGCCAGGGGTAAATATTTGCAAAGTAAATCGTACTCAAAGTGCTCTTGTACAACGACCACCGACCAGAAAGAGTTAACAACTTGTTAAATTGCAGGATGATAACAAGTTATTAGAACACCTGTGGCAAGTTTGTTAAGCACACAAGCCAACAAATTTGTAGCAGGTTGTCAACAAGCTGGGAACAAGCAGTGCGAACACATCCTGATAACCGCATTAGTACAAGTCTGCTGCAGGTTTGCGGTTACAACTTGTGCGTTTTTACGTGTGTAGCGTGAACTGTCAGGCCAATTAACAAATTTAATCAGTACACATATGTTTCTTCGTTGTGGAATGGGAATTGATACATTTTCCTCCTCTAAAGAGGGAGGGGGTATCTTCTCACAAGTTAACACTCAAGCTTACCGTATCCAATCGTTTTTCACCGAAAAGATAACTTCATGTATGTAACACCAGATAGCGATCTCATTGGTCGAACCAGGGACAGCATAAAACAGTACAGTCCCGCTTGTATTCTTCACAAACTTAACCCAGGCACAGATCGTAATGGCGCTCATTTCCGGCAATCCTGGGTCATCTATTTCCACATAGTCCTCGGTACTATGTCGTGGAAACAGTATGGAGAACGGAGGTTCTGAAAATTAAAAGAAATCATGTTTAAGGCCATGTTACACGGGGCAATTTTTGCTGCAACTTGCAACGCGGTTCCTGCACAAAGCCATGTTATGCAGAAATATACGCACAGAAACATCATTCATTTCTTTTTTGCCTTCTGGGCATGTTTAACAAGAAAACTATCGGCAAAGGGAAACGAGATTCATACTCACAATTCGTCTGTTAACACATGTTTTACCTAACATCGCTCTGTGTCCGAAATTGCGTTGCAAGTTGCAGCAAAAATCGCCCGGTGTAACATACATGACCTAAATACAGTTGGTAGCGATAAATAATATTCACGAGTTTGGTTGAAGGATGCGAAAATATCCCCCCAAAAAGCACAAGTGATGGGGCTAAGCTAAGCCCCCCTCCCCCTAAGGGAAGAGATAAGGGAAGAATTTAATAAAGTTGTAAGATTCGTTGCTGCATGAAACGCAAAATGACGGAGGAAATGCCTTTTCAAAGACAACAGATTTCCCAGAGTATATCTACCGTCCTGAGGAAGTAAGGACCTTTTTAACATATAAGACAAGGCCAAGATCCCCCCAGCTCACATGTTGGCCACTCCACTAAATTATTCCCCCCCCAGCTCCAGGGCCTTTTTTAACTAATGTACTGGAGGGCCAAAGCCCTCCCCAGTCCCCAGCCCCACGTTGCCCCAAGTAAGCTATTTTGCCCCCCCCCCCAGTGAAGGTCCTTTTGTCCAAAATATAAGCAAAAAAGGGGGGGAAATGAGTTTAGAGGAAAGTTATTGTATTCTCCAAACAAAACCTGGCTCCGTTTGGATGGGATATATAAAAAATTGTTTCAAGCCACAGTGATTCAAGAATACAAAAATGTTCTGGGGGAGGACCCCCAGGACCCCGAAACTCCCCTTCAGCTTCCCACACATGTAATACACTACCTACTTGTTACGTCCCCTTTCGATGATGTCCCCCCACTAGCGATTTCTTAAAAAAGGCCCTGCCCAGCTCAGTTGCCAGAGCACTGCACCAGTATAGCAGGGCGACAGGTTCGATTCCTACCAGAGGGCCAATAGTTGCATTTTCGCAACTTGAAAGCTCCATCTACAAAACCAACAACCTATTGTGGAATACTACCTACAGTGCACCCAGACGTTTTAGATATCTTGTATTCTATTAACTGTAACAATATATAATTCATATTTTGTTTTGTCATTCCCACCTGAACAAATTTCATGTTTTGAACACTGCGGTACCTGCAAAAAATTAAAAAAGATATATTTAAAAAATCCTCCTGGCGTGTTAATCATCCTTACTTGCAGTTGAGAGAATTATGAAGGACGCAGCTCGACTTTACCGAGTCGAAGGCTTATTAAAGGCGCCTCTGGCTGTCACCGTATGACTCATGTCTCATCAGGGAGCACAGCTACGATAGAAGGGTTAGTTTGGGGCTTATCCAAACCGACCTGTCAACATTCTCTGTGGGAGAAACCCGAGTGCCCGGAGAAAACCCACGACTTTCGGTAGAGCGTTGACTTACTCTTTTCACCGATAAGTGTCATGAGTCCCCAGCGAGAATCGAACGCACGATCTCAGAGGTGAAAGGCGCTTGCTCTGACGACTGCGCAACCGAAGCCCCTCCATTACCTCTTTCATCAGTTCATAATAATCAAATTTCATATCCAACAACATCAGGCGACCTTCTCCAGTGCAGTAATTCAATTCACATGTATAAAGCCCTCCCGACTTCTCGTTGAGACCATAGTTCAATGACTGGCAATCTTGGATCACACACAACTGACCGCACTCAATCAAGTTTGAGACGATCTTTTCAGAAACTAAACAGTCGCTGAGGCGTTCACCTGCGAATAAAGAAAACTATTGTTAGAAAAGCTCAAGGACAAAGGCAAGGAAACTATATATTAGAAGCAAATGGCCATGAACACAATATAATTCATCACATACGCGAGTAGGGTTTACCGGTATTGAGGAAGGTTGAAAGTGAAACACTGAATAAAACAATGCAAAGCAGTGCTAGACTAGTCAGGCTAGTAGTATTACCAACAGACAAGCAGTACTGCAATGGCCAACTGGCAAACCTAAAATTTCCAGTTATTTTGAGGAAGGTTGGAAAAACCCAAAGCCCTACAGGTACCTGACGTGTAGAATACTACAGGCTAAACAGCCACGTAAAATAGATTTTAAAGCTTGACCGTATGGACACATTAATAATAAAAAGTGCCTGATATATACCTCTCACAGACTTTTGAAATACTCCACTCGTGTCCGGCAATTGATTTGCAGTCATTGAAACTGTTAGAGCCTGTAGGATTAACGCAATCATGCTTTAAACTGAAAATTCAGGTGCTTCAAAGATCCTTTTCTGAAATATTTTCGAAAAATCACATCAATGTTCGCTTGTCCAAATAGGAAATGATAAAATGTATTCAGACCTATACTAATTTCCAACCCAAATTAAAACGAGGCAATTTTAATTTTCAGAAAGAGGATTTCAAATTAAGAAAATCGGCATTTAATTAAATACGGGCAAGATGTTCAATTCTCAAGCTCTTATCCTCTTGTAATGAAAGTTTTAATATATTTTATTGCCTGTACTATCTGAAATGTTTATCCTCGACAGCACTTAAGTATCCTGTAATGAATGCATTATTATTATTACACGAAAAAATCAACATCAAGTTATCAAAAATTTGCCACTGATTTGAATTTGGTGGCGCAGTGCAGCTGGTTATCGGATATACCTTTCACCTCTGGCTCTGTGATCGGGTTTGATTCCTGCAATATGCAGTTGTCTGATTATAATTTAGCCTCAGTCGCGCGTTGGAAGAGAGCTTCCAGTTTGACTCTACCAAACACCGCAGGTTTTAATAAAGTCAGTTTAATTCTCCTCGTAACACTTGACGAATAGAAAGTGACCCTTCATCTTCTTTGGGCGAAAGGTTTCTAGAACTGATAAAACGATCTTATGTTATATCTTACCTCAGAATTTTGCCTCAAGATGAAGTTTTTCAGCTCTTCCAACTTACTAAACATGTTACCATATGAAATAAGGCGTACTCTACTATTCTGAATTTCACCTGTTAATTTTGGGCTGCACACATGTCTATCATTCATAATTACAAAAGATATGAAACGTACATATAATTTCGACAACCTGCTAATATGTTTATTTTGCCAAAGTGAATGATTGGAATGATTAAAGAAAGACGATTTGTCGTCGATGGGATCTTCCATGACTATGATGGAATATTCGAACAAAAATTTATATATATTTTTAGACCTAACCAGGAGCAGTTGCGAAAAATGCAACTTTAGGCCTCTGGCAGCTAAAACGGTGGATAAGCCAAAATTAAATAACACTTTCACACATTTTGTGAATGACTGAACTTAAATCTTATGCACTTAATATGTAGTTGCAAACATAATTGTTCTATTCAAGTTGAAAAATTTTAGCTTGGTTGTTCGATAAATGTATAGACTTGATCGATATTTTCGATCTATCCACCGGATAGCTAATTAAACGGGCTTCGTACAACCGGCCGCAGTTCGTTAGAGCGCTGCACCGGAATCGCAGGGCCGCAAGTAGCTTATCCCGTCTATCCAGCGTATAATTAGTATTCAAAATGGCGTCGCGTGCGCACGGTAGTAATTAGCATGCAAGCCGCCATATTGGAAAGTGACGTACCTTCTGAGGTTGCGTAACCTAGAGGTTGGAAGTAAGAATAATAATGAGGTGACGTAACGTAAAGCGTTGCGTTACATAAAGCGTTGCGTAACATAAAGCGTTGCGTAACGTTTAAATACTAATAGCGTTGCGTAACATAAAGCGTTGCGTAACATAAAGCGTTGCGTAACGTTTAAATACTAATAGCGTTGCGTAACATAAAGCGTTGCGTAACATCCATACCGAGAGTATAAACTGAGGATATAGATGCTACTCGGTATATTGTTCACGGCTTTCACAGAGAGAACATTGTTGGATATATTTATTTTGAAAAGACTGGCTTTGATATATTGTTCACAGAGAAAACTTTACTGGACTGCTTTGAATTTTAAAAGACCTGATTTTAAAGGTAAATACCTATACGTCTGTTAATTTATGTAAACTTTCTTGGTCGTGGTAGACAGTAAATGAACTTAAAAAACTGTTTGTTTAGACAGGATACGAAAATATCCGAGTGCCAAACGATTGCGGAACTCGCTGAGCTGGAAAACCAACATGTGTTGAATGAGATTGAACAACGGCTTATGTTTGAGAAGAAAATGGAAATTTTTCATCGTATAAGGGAATGGCGAATGGAAAACGAGCGGCTAGGGCTTGTGGCTGATTTTACCGATACCTGGACCCCGGAACAACGAAAGAGATTTCTGTATGATTGGCAGAACGACGAACCAGTGTTACAGAAAGGCCAGAAGAGAGCTTATGATGATATGAACGAAGAGATAAACGATGAGCCTATGGTACAAGTCGGTTGTGGCCAGAAAAGATCTTATGAGGAGATAAACGATGGTGCAAGTACATCTGACGAGGTTAACGAAAACTTTTTTACTGTGACCGATGTTAAACAAGTGAAAGTGAAGAAGTTCAAGACTACCGGTACGGATTATGCTATTCAATTTACGGACATGTTTGCACATTTGGAACTTTCCAAATTTCATGATCGCTTACATGAAATATTCGAGAATTTGTTGAATACCATCGCCCAAGATATTCCTGAACACGATCAAGTCCGTTTTGTATTACGATCGCCTGTGCTCGATCCCCCCATTTCTCTTCCTTTCATGCCCCGTCAACGTTTGACGACCGAACGCGTGTTAGCTGAAATTGAACGTGTCATCCAATCTAATAAGAAATTTCGATTGAACGATGCCGTAAGTGTTAATATGGTTCATGTAGAGATGCCTCACGGTGGCAAGGGTTCGAAGCGAAGCGAGATTAATTTAGAGAAGCATTTAGCCAAAAAAGGATCAATTGTGCGAATTCAAAACAAGGATGAATTATGTTTAGCAAGAGCCCTTGTTGTCGCCAAAGCCAAAATCGAAAACGATAAACAGTATAAAAGTATAGCTGACCATCGAGGGCCACTATAAACCCGTTTAGCGCGAGAATTGCATCAGAATGCTGGCGTTCCCTTGGACCCTGTTGCATGGATGAAGTTAAACGGTTTCAGACGTACCTAACTGATTATCAGATCAATATCGTATCTAAAGAGCGCCAAAGCAGTCCCGTCTATACCGGTCCTGAGAAAGAGAAAAATATTTACCTTTATCTACAAGATAGTCATTACGATGTCATCACCAAGATGCCCGGCTTTTTGGCTCGGAGTTATTATTGTCACACCTGTAAGAAAGCTTACGATCACGAAAGGGATCATTTATGTCCCAACGCGTGTAAATGTTGCCGTTTTCCAGACTGTCCCATCGTGTCCTGGATGCATTGTGACAAATGTAATCGGATCTTCAAAAGCCAAGAATGTTTCGATAGACATAAACAATCGGTGGGAAAATCAAAATCGATTTGTTCTGATTTGGTCAAATGCCCTGATTGCAACACTACTGTCAGACGAACCCAGAAGAATCCGGACAAACACAATTGTGGCATGACAAAATGTCGTATATGTAAAGAGTATACTCGACCCGGTGACCACTACTGTTACATCCAGCCTGAAAAGAAACGAGACGATAACGTGTCGGACAGTGATGCATCGGACGAAGACGCATCCCAAAGCGGATACGATCAATTGCTTTTCTTTGATTTTGAATGTCGTCAAGAGAACTTGAACCACGAGCCCAACTTATGCGTGATTCAGAACGAAGCCGGTGATGAATGGTCGTTTCAAGGAGACAATACGCGAAACGAATTCTGCGAATGGTTGTTTACCGAGGAACACGAGAACTGTATTGTATTGGCGCACAACTTCCAAGGGTATGATAGTTATTTCATCTTACAATACCTACGCGAGAACGATGTCAAGTATGATGTGATTATGCGCGGTGCTAAGGTCCTTACACTATATGTACCTATGTTCAAAATCAAGTTTATCGACTCCTTGAGTTTTATCCCGATGAGATTGGCAGATTTTCCTAAAACCTTTGGTATCGACGAACTTGCAAAAGGTTATTTCCCTCATCTGTTTAACAAGAAAGAGAACGAGAATTATGTCGGACCCATACCTCCCAGTTTATCCTACAATCCTGATGGAATGAGTCCTGCCGAGAAGGAAAAGTTTTTAGAATGGCACACTCAATTGAAAGAGAACGATTATGTGTTCGACTTCCAGCAAGAAATCCTCGCCTACTGTCGCTCTGAGGTCGATATTCTCCGCCGCTGTTGTCTTGATTTCCGCTAGTTGTTCCGTGACGTTACTGATATCGATCCTTTTGAAAAATGCCTTACCATCGCCTCGGCTTGTAATTTGATATACCGAACCAATTACCTCCAAGAAAATACCATTGCCATCATTCCTCCACACGGTTACCATCCGAAAACCAAACAATCCAATATCGCCTTGAAATGGCTTTCCTATACGGCAGAAAAGAATGATATCCATATTCAACATAAACGAAATGGTGGAGAAAAGAGCGTACATAGATATTTCCTGGATGGATATCACGATGAGACTAACACGGCTTATGAGTTCCATGGATGTTTTTGGCATGGATGTTTGAATTGCTATGCCCGTGATACAGTCAACCCAGTAAGTGAAAAAACAATGCATGATCTTTACGAAGCCACAGTACAAAAAGCTTTTTACCTTGAAGAACGCGGTTTCAATCTCGTTGAAGTATGGGAATGCGATATAAAGAAAGAGCTGGAACGTGATGAGGACATGAAAACATACTTTGACAACTATGATTTGGTGGATCCTTTGGAGCCTCGAGATGGTTTTTATGGGGGTCGAACCAACGCCGCCAAACTTTACCATGAGTGCGAGGATGGTGAGAAAATAAACTACCTAGATTTCACTAGCCTCTATCCCTGGTCCACCAAGATGACAAAGACAGTCGTTGGTTGTCCTCGTATTATCACCGAGAATTTCGACGACATTTCCACTTATTTTGGTATGATCAAGTGCACGGTATTACCACCTCGAGGTCTTTTCCATCCTGTCCTTCCCTATCGTACCCAGGGTAAGTTGATGTTCCCTCTGTGCAAAACCTGTACAGATACATGTAACCAGACCCCCTGTACCCATTCCGATAACGAAAGAGCTATCCAAGGAACCTGGTGCCACGTAGAGTTGGAGAAAGCCCTAGAGAAAGGTTATCAAATCCTAAAACTCCACGAAGTGTGGCATTTTCCTGAAACCTCTGACGAGCTGTTTAAAGACTACATGAACACCTTTATGAAAATGAAGCAGGAGGCGAGCGGGTACCCGAAGGACTGCATCACCGAGGAACAAAAACAGCGATATGTGGACGAGTACTACGAACACGAGGGAATACAGCTGGATCGAAGCAAAATTGAGCATAATCCTGGATTGCGCGCCCTAGCAAAATTGATGTTGAATTCGTTTTGGGGTAAATTCGCGCAACGACCCAACATGGTGAAAACGTTACAGATTCGAGATCCCGAAGTGTATTTTGACTACCTTTCCTCCGACGAAATTAACGTGCTTGATGTTAGTTTGGTGAGCGACGAGATGATAGAGATTCGATATGAGTATACCGAAAATTTCATCGAACCAAACGCCAAAACCAATGTAATCATCGCCGCTTTCACCACCGCTTATGCCCGTCTCAAACTCTACGATGAGTTGGACCAATTGCAGGAAAGAGTATTGTATTACGATACGGATTCGGTAATTTATGTCAGCAAACCCGGTGATCCAGAGCACCCGATAGGTCCTTATCTCGGTGATTTAACCGACGAGTTAGGAGGGGATCACATTACCACCTTCATCTCGGGCGGACCCAAAAATTATTGCTACCGTACCAATACGGATAAAGTCGAGACCAAGATACGAGGCATCACGTTGAATTGTACTGCAAGACAAACGGTGAACTTTGACGTTATACGTGAACTGGTGTATCGTCACGCAGTGTGTAGCGAGACCCGTCAAGTTGCTGCAGACATCCCGTACAAGATTACTCGGAATGTGAAGACCAAAAACGTCGAAACAAAACGCATGAAAAAGGACTATCGAATCGTTTATAACAAACGTGTAATTATTGATGATTACAAAACATTACCTTATGGATTTTAAATACAAAGAACCGTTCTATTTATTGAAACAGTTATACCTTTAAAATATAATTAAAAGTTTTCTATGCTTAATTGTTGTTAAAAGTTTGAAATAAATGTTACAGGATCGTCTGATCTCAAAGTTAATTTCCAATGTTTAGTTTGTGATAATGATCCAAATTCACCCCCGTTTCTTCTTCTAGCGTTGCGATTTGTTTTTCGTTTTTTCTAGCCAAGTCCCACATCATCATTTCCTTTGCGTTCATACAATAGGTAAAGTTTGGTCCCTGGGGGGCTCGATGTACCGATACACCTGTTAATGTTTCCAATATGATTTGCGTCAACATAATTGAGTGCAACGTTGCATTATCGACAAGCGTTGCAGGTATTATATTCTTCTCTATCAAAAGTCGCATCAAATGCAGAGTTGCCAGATTTCCCTCTTGCGTTATAATTTTATCCGAAAGCCAATGCGTTACAATGTTTCTCCAAACCATGTTGCTTCTTTAAAATGTTTGTTTGATCTGATAAAAATCAGGAAAGGTGCCGGGTTTTTATAGATTTTTTCAAATTGTTACATTTTCTGCTTATGGAGTGACTTTCATTTCGTCAAGAAACTTCCCCATGATATCGTAATCTTCAGAAATATATCCAAGGTTAACACATGCATACCAAACCTTCTCGATCATCATAAACGGCAACCCCTTTCTCAAACTCTTCATCTGTCAAATCATTTAAGATTTTATTTTCAAAACTAGAAGCACACATATTGATACGAAGCACAAGTTGATTCTCGGCCATGAACAGTATGTTGATAGTCATGTTGTGTGCACTTTGCTATGACACTGTCGAGCGATTGTGATCAAAAGCAGAGGTGACGCAGTGTTTTTATAGGGAATTGCTGCATTTGAATGCTTCCACTTGATTTTAGATGTTTATAACCTTACAGAGAAATAAATAACAGCAGAAAGTAATTATTGTTTCTGATTTTAATTACACAGCTTTACAATGTTCACGTTTTAGTATAAGAAGTTCTTTTTCGATTCTTTTACATGTCTTTCCTGCTTTTTTAATCACCACTTTGGATCGTTTGAACATCGTAGAATAGCTGTCTGTTCGTTTACGTAAGGAGTCCACCATTCTGTGTGATGTGGTTCTATTCTGACGCGTAACATTTTTTATGCTTCTCCTATGGCCCAAAATGGTTCTTTTTCGATTGTTTCTCTTAACTGGTTCATTGCGTAACGAGCCAAAAACGTTTCTCTTTGACGATCTCTTACGGGAACTGTGTTTACTCTTCCCAGGCATATTGCAAACTGAAGACACATTTTAAAACCGTGTTACTTTATACAATCATGATTGTTACACTTCCTGTTCAGTTACAATAACTTAAAGGTCTCTTGTTTTAGCACCCGTCTCTGATCTGCACAAAAGACAGTTCTCCAATCATTACACGTATACTTGAGCATTTCAAGACCATTCACTCTAGGTTTAATATCATTCAAACTTTTGGTAAAAGTCTCCATGACATTTGCTTCTGAAATCTTTTCCAAAGCATGGTCAAAGTATAAACATAACTGCTCATCCTTTTCCATCATGAGGCACTGATGTTGTGTTTGAGACGGATGATCAATGATACAACCATTGCAATTTTCAACAACAAGGCGAGATATAATTGACGCGATTTCTGCAGCGTAACTTTTCAACAGTTTCTTTTCAATACGTTTCTGACGATGATGAAGAACTAATTCTTTATTGTCAATGTCGAAATGTTTAGACGAACGATACATGATTAGCTCTTTATTTCACGACTATCAGAGAATGTTTGACAGGTTTTCGTTAGTTGAAGATGTTTTATACCACACGTACACGTCTGGTATCTTCAGAGTATAGTAGAAGCCACAGTGTAAACATGGGTCACTCTGCTAGCAAAAATCCAAAGATTAATAAAAATCATAACAAACAGAAAATGTTTAGAGTAGGTATAAGTGTTGGTCGCAATGATCTCAATCTCGAAGGACATTTGCAGAGGGGATATAACAGTAAAACTATCAAAAACTACAAACCTGTTGAAAACGATGCTTTGACAAATGACGAACACATTAACTGTATTCAAAATGTCGAACACACCATTCAAAACGTCGAAGAATAAAATATTTCTCTCATTCTATGCTCGGACATGGACGAGTACCTGTCTAGTGTCTATTACGATCCAAAACGTTCAGGGGGATATGGTGGAGTGGATCGTTTGTACAATGACGTGAAAAAGGAGGGGAAATTTGATATTAGCCGTAAGAAAATTAAAGAATGGCTGATGAAACAGGATGCATACACTTTACATAAACCTATTCGTCTCAATTTTAAAAGAAACCGAGTGATCGTGGGTGGCATCGACCAGCAATGGCAGATGGATTTAGCGGACACACAGTTCATGCAAAATTTTAACGATGGGTATCGATATCTGCTCGTTTGCATTGACGTGTTTTCAAAGTATGCTTGGGTAGTTCCTTTGAAAAATAAAACAGGTCCTTCTCTGGTTGAAGCTTTCAAAATCATTTTGTCTTCTGGACGCAAGCCTGAAAAGATCATGACTGATCAAGGAACAGAGTTTTTAAACAAACATTTTCGAGCGTTGATGAAAGAAGAAGACATAGAACTGTATAACACGTACAACGAAACGAAAGCCTCTATCGTAGAACGTTTGATTCGTACTCTGAAGACGAAGATGTGGCGATACTTTACAGCCAAGAAAACAATGAGATACATTGACATGCTGCCTGATTTAGTGTATTCTTACAATCATAGTGTTCATCGTAGTATGAAAACAAAACCAGCAGATGTAACTGTTGAAAACGAAAAGAAAGTATGGCACACTTTGTATGATGATCACAGTGCAATAAGCAAGAAAAAGTATAAGTTTAAGATTGGTGATCAAGTTAGAATTAGTAAAATCAAACGTAAATTTGAAAAAGGTTACTTGCCAAACTTCTCAAAAGAAATCTTTACCGTAAGCAAACAAGTGCCTCGTGATCCTCCCGTGTATAAGTTGAAAGATTATGATGGCGAAGAACTGAAAGGAACGTTTTACGAGAAAGAGTTGCAAAAGGTTATCAAGCAGGATGACGTCTACGAAGTTGAAAAAGTTTTGAAGAAACGTGGTATAGGCAACAATGTACAATATCTTGTAAAATGGTTAGGGTACCCGAACAAGTTTAATTCGTGGGTACGTGCGTCTCAAATAAATAAGATTTAAATCAGCGTCTGTGTTGTGTGTCTTTTATTCACACTTTAGTAGTGACAATGAGTGGAACACATTTTTATCTTACGCTTCCTAGCAATGCATCCCTGGATGTCTTTCCCGATAACAAAACGACTAGTTATCGTGTAAAATTACCACAAACCATTGATTTGAATGGCGATTGGGAAGTTGGTTTGTATTCCATCTCTTACCCTAACTCGTGGTATACTTTAGCAAGGGGAGTCGACAGTCATATCTATTACGCGGACAGAAGTGGATATTTTTTGGTGACAATTATTGATTACGGTTACTACGAAACAATGCAAGATCTTATCAAAGCCACCAATAAAGCATTGGCAAAAGATGTTAACGACAACATTAAGTTGTCGTTTAATGCTCGCACTGGAAAAGTGACAGTTCAGGTGAAAAATGGATACCAACTATTTCTAAGAACAGGAAGAATGTCGATTATGCTTGGGTTTGGAGGAAAAGATGTAACACAGGCGATCCTGTGCCATTTGAACACGGGAAGGTGGTGACAACACTGCACTTCAGACAACATACTTATTTTACCTAAAAATGAATAATCCATACGTACGTTACGATCTTGATCAACAGCAAGGACGTGGGATGCCTGTTTTCAGAGGCAGTCCATGGCAAGTGGGTCATGGACAAATGGGTTATGGACTCGGTGGTCTGTTTCGTAGCGTTGCAAGAGCAGTCATGCCTATGGTAAAAAGTGGAGCAAAAGCTATTGGTAAAATTGCTTTGAATGCTGGAGCTAATGTGCTAGGAGACGTTGCTTCTGGACGAAATCTAAAAGAAGCAGTAAAAACCAGAGGGAAAGAAGCTGTAAACGTCGCAAAGGGAAAAGCCGTTAATAGACTTCAAACTTATGCTCAAACAGGAAGTGGAAAACGTACAAAGCAAGCTAAAAAGAGAAAGGCATCCACTACCAGAAGCAATCAGACCAAGAAGCGAAAAACAGTTGAAAAGAGAAAGGCATCGGCATCTATTACCATAAGCAGTCAGACCAAGAAGCGGAAAACAGCTCCTGACATATTCGGATAAACATGTATCTCGTACATTCCAAGTCACAAGAATGCACAAAGACAGAACTCGATCTGTTCTCTATACCTCCAACACAAGTCAGTTTGGAAAAAGGGCATTCGATAGATCATCAACCTGTTTCCAGTGTATCAGACGGTGGTCCAATCACGTTCCTGCCTCCAGGCACTGAAGATTATGTCGATTTATCAAAAACGATTCTTGTGATGAGAGCAAAAGTGACTAAAGCAGACAGTGCAAATCTTGACGCAGACGAAAAGGTCGGAGTTGTGAACAATTTCCTACACAGTCTGTTCAAACAAGTCGACGTGTTTTTGAAAGAAAAGCAAGTGACACAAGCCACTGGAACTTACGTGTACCGTGCATATCTGGAAACCCTCCTCAATTATAATCCGTCAGCGAAAGAGTCACAAATTACCAGCTCTATGTTTTATAAAGACACGGGAGGGAAAATGGACGTTGCCGACCCAACATTAGCAGGTGCCGCAGCCAACCTTGGTCTTAAAGCAAGATATGAATTCAGCAAGACAAGTGGAACTATTGAAATGACCGGACCTATATTCAGCGACATGTTTTTCACCGAACGTCTCCTGCTAAGTTTTGTTGACTTGAAAGTTATTCTGAATCGAAGTAGCAAAGAGTTTTGTCTGATGGCGTCTGAGGACGATGTTGATTACAGAGTAAAGCTAATCGACGCCTATCTCAAGATACGTAAGGTGAAAGTTAGTCCAAGCATTTCTGTGGCTCATGAAATTGCATTGAAAAAAGGCCGGCTATCTATCCTGTTCGTCGCGTGGAGTGCAAGAGTTTCATTGTTCCCGCAGGGAATCCCTCCCTGAGGAAAGATAACATCTTTAATGGACTTGTACCGAAATCGTTTCTCTTTGGATTGGTCGATAGCGCAGCGTTTAATGGCGCATACAAGAAGAATCCGTACAACTTTCAACATTTTAACGTGTCTTCTATTGGAATAACCGTGAATGGAGAAGATATGCCGTTTAAACCGATGCAGCTTTCCTTTGGTGCAAACCCCAGATTTGTTGAAGCATTCAGTACATTGTTTTCTGGTACGGGAAAAATGTATTACAACACAGGGAACGAATCGATATAACACGAGAAGAATTTCCAAAAGGATATGCAGTTTATGCTTTCGATCTGACCCCAGATATGTGTGGGTCGTCACCTCATTTTAATGCTGTTCAACGAGGAAATCTAGCAGTTGACATCAAGTTCTCTGCCGCACCGGCAGCAGCTGTGAGTCTCGTCTGTTACGGGGAATTTGAAAACCTGATTCAAATTGATTCTGAGAGAAACGTCGTTTACGATTACTCTGGATAGATGAATACATTACAGATAACTCGTGCACTGGAACAAGATCCTATAACAAGCAAGAGGTTTTGCGGCGTGTTTCCTAGTGATAAGCTACCTCAGACGATCGATAAATATCCATGTAGATTTATCGCAAACACTGATCCGAGCGCAGAACCAGGAACGCATTGGGTGGCCTTTTACTTTCCATCAAAAGAGAAAGGAGAAATTTTCGACAGTTATGGACAGCCACCAGATTACTATAGGAATTCGTTTGGAGACTTTTTAGAGTCTTATGAATGGGAATTTAACACTCGTAAACTGCAAAGTGTTTGGTCAGATGTGACTGTGTGGCCAGTATTGCATATTTTACCTTAGCCATAGAGCACGAGGACAAAGCATGAATAAGATCGTACAGTTATTCAATAATGATACTATGTTAAATGACGCAAAAGTGTCTCGGTTTGTTAAAACTCATTATAAAGTTATGTTAAAACAGCCCTATGTTGGCCTTAATTGATTTCTAGTCCCACAATGCCTTTAGCGCTTTAAAAAACAAAAATGACAAGTAAGAAGAGTCTTATTACCGTGCCAAAAATGACAGGAAAAGACTTTAAAAATTTATTAACTTCAAAACAATTACATGTTGTTTATTTAATATCTAAATCATTGTTTTTGAGGTTGTTCAGGCTTACTTGTTTCTTCACGTTTCTTTAGAAAGGTTTGCAAATACTTTAAGGGGGTTGTACGCTGTGAGCTTGTACCCCGCTGGCTTGCACGTTGCGGACTGCTGTAATGAACCTCTTCTTCAGACGAACTGTCCATTTGGGCTTGTCTCCATCTTTCCTCATTCCTTACAAGATCTGTAGGCATATTCATCTTTGATAAAGCACGGAAAAATTACTTCGAACCTGTAGGATTAAAATTCTTTCTCCCTCTCATGGCATCGCTGATGAGATCTGATATGTTTGACTGTGGAATTTTCCTACCGTCCAGGTTGACTTGTCCAGATTCATCCCAAGAAATAACGTCCGGTCTTGCTTTCAAACGGTTTAAAAGTGCTGTAGCTCTTGGACGCATTGTTTTAGGTATATGGTCGACAATGGTCACATCAGATAAACGAGCTCTCTCTCTCCCGGCAAAATCCCTTCTTTGTTTTCAATGTGAGGTGCTATCCGAACGGTTGGTATTTGACTATCCTTTTGACGTCTTAGATCTAGATAACGTTCCATGTTCGCATAGTATATTTTCAGCATCATCCATATTCGTACGTTGAAGAATATTTGACATTGCCGTATCTTTATGCATCATGTTAGCCATAAGCGGTGCCGTTTCAAGCCTTTGTTTCTGTTCGTATCTATGCAACACATCCTCAGGAACCAATACCATTCGTTTGGTATGCTTCATTTTACCAACAAACTTCCAAGTACACTTAGAACCGGTGGCAAGAGAGCTGTCAGAGAGTTGAAAGATTTCCATTTGTCTTTCGAACACTAACCGCCGTTCGGTTTCATTGAAGGCACACGTTCTCTCCAAGGAGCTTAACTCTGTTAGAGTTTGACAATTGCTTATTCTCGTATGCATGTCTAAACAAAAAGTGTTTTAAGTTCATTTACTGTCTACCACGACCAAGAAAGTTTACATAAATTAACAGACGTATAGGTATTTACCTTTAAAATCAGGTCTTTTAAAATTCAAAGCAGTCCAGTAAAGTTTTCTCTGTGAACAATATATCAAAGCCAGTCTTTTCGCAATAAATATATCCAACAATGTTCTCTCTGTGAAAGCCGTGAACAATATACCGAGTAGCATCTATATCCTCAGTTTATACTCTCGGTATGGATGTTACGCAACGCTTTATGTTACGCAACGCTATTAGTATTTAAACGTTACGCAACGCTTTATGTTACGCAACGCTATTAGTATTTAAACGTTACGCAACGCTTTATGTTACGCAACGCTTTATGTTACGCAACGCTTTACGTTACGTCACCTCATTATTATTCTTACTTCCAACCTCTAGGTTACGCAACTTCAGAAGGTACGTCACTTTCCAATATGGCGGCTTGCATGCTAATTACTACCGTGCGCACGCGACGCCATTTTGAATACTAATTATACGCTGGATAGACGGGGTAAGCTACTGCCGCAGGTTCGGTTCCTGCCAGAGGGCCTAAAGTTGCATTTTTCGCAACTGCTCTTGGCTAGGTCTAAAAAATGTATATAAATTTTTGTTCGTATAATCCATCTACAAACACCTTCTACTATTAGTCCTATCGAACGAGATGCCGAGAAAAAACCTTGATATCTTCTATGACTAAAGTCTTTATTACACTTAGCATAACGAAAGCTAGTGAGATCGACGAGACCTACGAGATCTTCCACCAGTACTGCCACCAAGTTCATCATACCCAAATGCAAAACAACCACCCATCAACGATCCTTCTTCATACGAACAACTCGTGTCTGGAACATTCTCGCGGAAGGACTAAAACTGGGGACTTGTGGTCTCTCGACATTATCAAGTCTATTCTTTCTAAATATTATATCACTTCATTAAGAACTTCTTACGACGTTGACGATCCTCCCTCGTACAAAACAATCTGTCTAAAGTGTAATTGTGTTCGTAGTCTTACCTATCCGATATCGTGTTGCATGTAGATATTGTGTTTTCGTTTGTTGCATATTTCGGAAAGAGTTAGTTCGTTGTCCTCCAAGCAGTATTCTTTGTTTAATCGTTTCTCTCGTTATTACATGAGATTAAAAGTTGGTTTAGTGTTGAAATAGTATCTTACGACTTGACTCTGAGGACAAGGAAACAACTTGTTCCTATATTATCATTATGTTTGTTGTTGTTAAAGGGGCCGCAGTAATTGGCTTGCGCTGTTGCGGATTCCCTGCCATGTGCTAATAGTTTATATTTGTACAAGGGCTAAGCTATTAAATTAAATTAAATTAAATTAAATTAAATTAAAATTGATAGTGCCATCCAGTCACGATATCGACCAGTGCTCGGAATGTTCCATTGTCTTTTCATTGTTTTGAAAATCCCACTGTTCTTCATGTCATCCAGTCACCTATTGTTGTTAGGCACAAGATTTTATGCTCCTGGGAATTTAAAATAGCTTCTAATGGTATAAAGGAGCATAACTGCATGAAAAATTGTCAAATTACTAATTAGTCATATCATCAGTTCGAATAAAAATGGTTGAAATGACCACTGAGCAACGAGTTTGTACTGTTTTACATTATACCCAAGACTCAAAGTACATCACATAATTCATATGTTGGACGAAGCCAAAAAGCTTTTAAATAACTTCGGTATGCATAAAAGTTAATTCAATTCTGTTTTACTCACCCGTGGGTTCAGCATAGTGCCAAGGCATTCAAATTCCAACAACAGCTTGATTTCTAAATATACACCATGTACAGTATACACAGGGTGTCCCAAAAAAACTGACCCTTTAGGAATCACCCTTTTGTTGTTAAACGCACGTTATTATACACCTGGGAATTTAATGAAATGGTATGCATACCGAAAGTATTTAAAACTTTTTCGCTTCGTTCAAATAGTTTAACGCAACGCTGGGGCCAAGGAAAACGCTTGCACAAATAAATGGTTTTCTGTTTATTTTACATGTAACAACAATTGATTAAATGCTTAAGCTATGCGCCGTGCCCTTCAACGTGTCGTCCAGTTCTTGCAACACAAAGAATGGTTCGCGTGTACATGCCGCGCATCGCATGTCGAATAATTTCATGCTGCTGCCGTAAAGCATTGAATTCAGCGATTATCCTCTGGCGTAGAACATCGATGTTCTGGGATGGAGTGGAAAACACTTTATCCTTGAGATACTCCAACAGAATAAAGTCACAAGGGGTTAAGTCCGGCGAGCGAGGTGGCCATTCCACATTATGTTGCAACGCTATAACACGATTCTCTCCGAATACTTCGTCAAGGCGATCCCTGACTGCAACGAGGCGATGTGCTGGAGCGCCGTCTTGTGCTCACCAAAGACCCCGAAACAATCCCTCCCAATATTGATTATTAAAATTAATGGCAAGTTGCGGGACAGCAAATTCATTCAGCATTCGGGGATATGCGGCGCCGCCCACATTTCCATCGAAAAAGTAAGGCCCTAAAATCACACTATTACCTTAGAGTGCTGCCCAGATAGTGAGTTTAACCCGCGCGTTAGATTATGGGTAGATCGACATGTTTAAGATATTCTGTCATTTCTGTGATTTTACGAGCGAGTTAAGTTTTCACAAAATACTTTGATAAAAACACATCGAAAGCAAAACTAACGATAAATGATGAAGGTACGATATCTTAGCTGTCTTCTGACAACTTCTTGTGTGTTATAACGCTTGAAAACAACTAAAAATATCCAAAGTTTTCTAACTAAAACTTAAAAAAATAACACGCATGCATTAACACTTTTTCTTAAAACATGAAAACTATTGCGAATTGCACAAAAAAACGTAACACAAACAAAGAACAATAGCTTTACTATACTTTCAAGTACATTTTGGATGAAATGTAGATCAAATCGTTCAATAAATACTTTGTTTGTCAAAATCTTCGCTGTGGTTTACAACTGCGATTTCAGACTTGCTATTCGGAATGTCTTCGGATATTCGGATTACGTTCGGATATTGCATTTCTTTTACTTTGAATTGGGCTATATTTAAAATAGGGAACGGGGAATCGGGGAATCCGGGAATCGGGGATTCGGGGAATCCGGGAATCGGGGAATCCGGGAATCGGGGATTCGGGGAAACGGGGAATCCGGGAATCGGGGTATCCGGGAATCGGGGAATCCGGGAATCGGGAATCCGGGAATCGGGGATTACGGGAATCGGGGAATCGGGGAATCGGGGAATCGGGGAATCGGGGAATCGGGAATCGGGAATCCGGGAATCGGGGAATCCGGGAATCGGGGAATCCGGGAATCGGGGAATCCGGGAATCGGGGAATCCGGGAATCGGGGAATCCGGGAATCGGGGAATCCGGGAATCGGGGAATCCGGGAATCGGGGAATCCGGGAATCGGGGAATCCGGGAATCGGGGAATCCGGGAATCGGGGAATCCGGGAATCGGGGAATCCGGGAATCGGGGAATGAGGAAATAAGAGAGTGTGGAACCGAGAAGTGGGGAAACCGGGGAGTGGGGCAAACATGAAGTGGGGGAAACAGGAACTAAGAGATCTATAGGACAGTAGAATTGGGAAATGGCGAGACCAGGGGATGGGGAGAACCGTGTGTAACGATATCTAACCTTGCTTTATCCACCGGATAGCAAGACCTATAGGTCATGTGACTGGAGATTTGTTGTTGTGTTTACGGTCAAATCCGGTGTTCCGTTGCGAGCAACATTGCAATATTGTCACGCAATATTGCAATTTTGATTTGCAGATTGCTCTGAGCAATTTCCAACCGACTCGAACAAATTGCAAATTGTAAATTTCGACTGCAAAACTCAAAAGTTCATAATGATATTCACAAAAAATAAGCCAATCAAATGGCTTCGAGCATTGGCAAGTAACGGAACTTGTTAGACAACAGGCCCAACTGCAAATCGCATTTTTGAACACGTGTACAGTATTGTACTAAAATACAGTTAAGAGGTATGTTTCAAGTTTTAGTTCGTTATTTTGGTGATCGTTATGCTAGTTTTTTTGTTGAAGAACCGATTTTGAAATATTCGTTGCTGTTACAGAAGATAAAGTCTGCGATACCTTGTTATTCAGAATTACAAAACCAGCAAATACGAATAGCTTACCAGGACGTCCAGTCCGGTTGTTTTATTAATATTAGTTCCGAAGAGCAGTTACATTTAGTTGAGACATTCAAAAACATTGTTTCGGGTGGACAATATCGTTATGATCGAATAAACTTAAAGGTATGGGAAAGCGACTAGCCAGCTCTTTTAAGAAAAATAGCGACCACGCGTGATGCTAGCAAACCAAATCAGTATATCCAAAATAGTGTGGACGGTGTCGGTACTTTATATGATGGAGAGCTCAATACTGTCACTTCCACAGCAAAAACACCAAAAAGGCTTGATTTTCCTGCCGGTCCAGCTGAAGTAGTGGACTGGAAAGAAAAGAAAATGGAAGAAATATCAAACAACCTACAATGGCTTGAGGATAGGAAAATGGCTCTACGAACTCATATACGAGAACTTGAAGTGTCAGTCGCAGAGCCATTCCGTGTTGGAAACTGTCGAACAATTTGTGGCAATTGCCATATTCGTGGACATAGAGCCGATGGCAATCGCAATAACGATGCATGCAATGCTCCCGTGTGTACATCTTACTTTATCTATGGACAAAAAAGCAAGCATCCGGAGCATTTTGATCAGATAAAAAAGCAAAAAAAATATTTAAAAGATATTACAAAGGAAATCGAAAATGCAAGTTTGGAGAAGAAAAACATTTTTGCTTTTCAATCGAAAAGCATTTCGGCATTTGAAACAGCAATTACTCCTCGCCTTACTCGGGCATTCGGTGAAAAATATTCTTTAAAAACCGCAAAAGGTAAACTTGGACTGCAAAATGACATTTCAATGTTGCGGGCAGCATGTAACAAGAAATTTCCTGAGAACACAGGCGACGACAGAGCATTGTTTACGTCTTTGTTGGAACAACAAGAAAATGTCATGTGTGAGATGAAAAATAGTGGTATTAATAATGGTGCAAGTACATCAACAATTAATACAATAACTGTTGCTGTTTCTCCTGTTCAGCCACGCAATATAAAGATAAAAAGATCGAAGCGGGAAACGAATGTTTCTAGTAGTTACTCGAGTGAGAGCTCAAGCAGTGAATCGTCTCCTGAGAAAAAAGTTAGAAAATCTAAACGAAAGGCGCGTAAAAGCAAAAAAAGGGAAAAAAATCTCGTGGAAAATCTTATAGAAAGAAAAGACGTCGCCCTAGCTGTAGCAGTTCTGATTCCGAAAGTGTAAGTTCAGACGAATCGGTGGACGAATTATCAAGGTATAAAAGCCATATGAAACATTTACAAGCAAAGTGTCCACGCGAGAAAGGCATTGTAAACATTACCAGTAGTAACAAACAACATTCCGAAGTATACAACGCGAACAATGTTCCTTGCAGAATTAGCGACAATAGCAGTGGCTATAGATAAAGATAAAGAAAAAGACAAGTGAACTTTGTGTAAAAATTACTTTTAAACTTCACAAAAGAAAGCAAAAGTTGATATTTTATTATTAGTTTGTTTAGTTGTACCGTCAAGGACATATGCATATGGCATTGTTGACGGACTAGTTTTTCACTAGATTGTTGTTCGAAATATGTTTGTTGTTTATATGATGTTATGCTGTGTTATTTATAAAGTTAAACTTGCCTCGATGTAGGTTTTTCACTGTCAGAAATCACTGAGATGAAAGCGTCGGAGTTTCGTTTATTGTTTTCATCTTTTCGAGAGTGAAAAGCCTACATCGAAGAATGTTTTACTATAATAACTAATAATAACTAGTTTGTTGGAAACTTTTACGATTTATTATCAAAAATATATATACTCAAACTAGGTATAATATGTTCATTGTCTTGACATATTTACAGTGATTTAAATTACAAAACCACAGTGTTGAATAAACTTTGTAGACATTTCTTCAGTAATTGTTTTCAAACCTTCAATAATTGCAATTTCAGTAAAATTTATGGCGAATTGTTCGTGCTTTCGCAAATACAATTTCATGTTTCCGAAACAAAATTCGCACGTGTTGAAATCTGGACTATATGGCGGTTGAAATATTAGGTTAACACCGTTATTTCCTAACATTGTTCGTAATTCGTTTTCAGCCATAACTCCTGCATGATGGAAACGACAGTTGTCCATTACCACAATATCACCTTGAGCAAGAATCGGGTTACCATATATACGGGATCGATAAATGTAATGCATTCTTGAAATAAATGAAGCATCTCTAATCCGTTGGACCAATATATTAAAATAATCAACACCAACCGACTATGCAAAAGATTTACAGTATAATTGCAATTAGAAGAATAGCGTTGAACTTCGACTGCTTCTTGCCCTCTTTTTGCGTGTCCGCACGTTCGATTAGGTGTTGTCTTTATGACCGAAGCTTCGTCAAAGAAGTGAACTTTTGAAGGATCTACTCCAGACATAAACATAATATAGTTCAGTGTTTTTAGCAGATTTGGCCTTGTCAGTGATTCAGCAGGACAAGGAGATAACTTCTTAAACGTAAAATCGAGATCGTTTTTTGATATTCTGGATATTGTTGTATGAGATGGTACATTCTCTTCAGTACAAATACCGTGATCGATCAATTGCCCATGAAGCTCGGCGGCGTAAGTACTTGGCTTCGTTATCTTTGTATATTCCACGAATTCGACAACTTCTGGTCTGCTAACCGTTCGTTCTTTTGTCCCTGGTTTACCCGGTAATGTTGTTCCTTTTCCAATAAAATTATTGATTATTTTTGAGACGGTTTGATGAGACAGTGTTACTTCTCTTGCAATTTCCGACTGCCTTGAACCAGAGGACCATAATGTAATAATCTTTTCTCTTTTGGCAAGCGAAGTTGAGACGTTGTTTTTTATGTAAGCCATTGCATCGAAATTTGCAGTCGACGCTCGACAATTTCAAATTTTACATTCGTACTGTACTGGTTTGTAAACTGAGCATTTGATTGGCTTATTTTTTTCTCTCGGCCAATCAGAGGCTTTGTTTACAACCTGATTGTGAATATCATTATGAACTTTTGAGTTTTGCAGTCGAAATTTACAATTTGCAATTTGTTCGCGTCGGTTGCAAATTGCTCAGAGCAATCTGCCAATCAAAATTGCCATATTGCGTGACAATATTGCAATGTTGCCCGGCTCGCAACGGAACACCAGATTTGACTGTAAAAAGGCATCAGTGGAATACTAAAATTTACATAAAATAATAAAATCAAAAGCTATACAATACCGACAATCAAGTAAATAAAGGTAAAAAATAGATTTTAAACAGTTTACACCATGGGATGAAAGAACCGAGGGAAGAAAGATCGACAAACAAGGGATGGGACGGAATTGGGGGCTTTGTCAAGGAAGCAGAATTTCCCAGGGAATGGAACTGTGTTTCACTTTGTTGGCAATCATATTATAAATAATTAATTAACAAGTATATTGTCATTCACTAATAACTTTACCATATTTTACTTTACCCATTAGTGTACATTATACCCTTTCATCGTCTGGCGTTAGACAGAGCAAAATAGTCTGGCGTTAGATAGAGCAAAATAGCAAAGTGGGGCATATTTACACAAAAAAATAAAACCCAAAGCTATACAAGACCAACAATCAAGTGCATAAAGGTAGAGAATATATTTTAAACAGTTTACACCGAGGGAAGAAAGATCGACAAACAAGGGATTGGTGAATCCCCTGGACCCCTTGGCTGTGTCTCGCTCCTTCGGCTCTCAAATAGCACCCCTCACTTTTACTACCTGAATACAAATAAAGCTACGTTTTATGTTGCATTTCGGAGTAAAGAATGTTAGAAAACTATAAAATGGTTTAATAATCTAGTATTATCTTTTAGATGTCAATGACTATTAACTATCTAATATTTCTAAAAATGACACACCAGTCACTAAATTGGCTGAAAACGCCATTTCAGAGGGTCTAGATTTTAAACTTTTTTGAGGGGGCATGCCCCCAGACCCCCCCTGGTTATGTAGTGCCTTCAGCATCACATACATTACTTTTGCTTTGGTTGCCCTCATCCACAATAAATGAGCTTCCTACACCCCTGTCTAACAGTATAATTTAAGGCCTCAGCCTACCAGGATACCATTTCACTGGTTCAATGTAACAGATGCAGCTACATCTGTCTGCCTAATGGGTTTGTTTTCTATAACTGTAAAATTTTAGACATAGGCGTACAAGGTGGGTGGGGAAGGCAGGAGGTGGCCAAATTTGGGACAAATAGTAAGAAATTTAGGCAATTCCTTCCCAAGAGCTAGTTGCAAATGGATAATTGGAAGGTGTGCCATTTTAATTAAGCATAAAAGAGAGCTCTGTTTTTAGTGAAAGTCGGGGAGTTCCCACCTTCGTCAGGGAAAGTCTTGTCTGCCCTTTCCCCCTGCAAATCCCTCCCGCTATGCCTATGCTATGTTTTCTGTGCGTTTTGACTAATATTTTGGCAATAAAAAATACTGAATTCCAAAAGTAAAATGGCCTTGATACCTTTATATACATCAAACTCCTTTCTCATTAGAGCCCGAGGGTTAAATTTTGTCTCGACCAAAATCTATTTAAGAATGTCATTATCCTTATAATTTAGTTTTCTTTTCTGTCCATTACCTGGTTTGCACCATCCAATGTTCTCCTGGTTTCCCCCATCCCCTGACAATTAATTGGATTCTCTTGGTTTGCCTAATTACCCAAGGAACCACAGTGCGCCCAAATACACCCCAAATGCACCCCATGCATGCTATTTTCCTCTATCTAACGCCAGACTATTTTGCTCTGTCTAACGCCAGATGATTTTACTCGTCAATTAAGGAAAGGGTATAGTTATTAGTGAATGCCAATATACTTGTTATTTAATTATTTATAATATGATTGCCAACAAAGTCAAACACAGTTCCATTCCCTGGGAATTTCTGCATGCATCCATGACATATCCCCCAATGCCGTCCCATCCCTTGTTTGTCGATCTTTCTTCCCTCGGTTCTTTCATCCCATATGGTGTAAACTGTTTAAAATATCTTTTTTACCTTTATTTACTTGATTGTCAGTATTGTATAGCTTTTGATTTATTATTTTTTGTAAATTTTAGTATTCCACTGATGCCTTTTTAAACAAAACAACAAATCTCCAGTCACATGACCTATAGGTCCTGCTATCCGGTGGATAAAGCCCGGTTAGATATCATTACACACGTTCCCCCCATCCCCTGGTCTCGCCATTCCCCAATTATACTGTCCTACAGATCTCTTTGTTCCTGTTTCCCCCCCCCCCCTTCATGTTTGCCGCACTCCCCGGTTTCCGCGCTTCTCGGTTCCCCACTCTTTTATTTCCTCATTTCCCGATTCCCCGATTCCCCGATTTTGCGATTCCCGGATTCCCCGATTCCCGGATTCCCCGATTCCGGGATTCCCCGATTCCCGGATTCCCCGATTCGCGGATTCCCCGATTCCCGGATCCCCGATTCCCGGATCCCCGATTCCCGGATCCCCGATTCCCGGATCCCCGATTCCCGGATCCCCGATTCCCGGATCCCCGATTCCCGGATCCCCGATTCCCGGATTCCCGGATCCCCGATTCCCGGATTCCCCGATTCCCGGATTCCCCGATTCCCGGATTCCCCGATTCCCGGATTCCCCGATACGCCGATTCCCGGATTCCCCGTTCCCTATTTTAAAGATAGACCTTTGAATTGGTAATGAATCCGAAAGAAATCCGAATATACAAGAAGACATTCCGAATAACAGGCCAGGAATCGCGGATGTAAATAGCGAAAATTTTTGACAAACAAAGTATTTATTCAACGATGTGAACTACTTCGAAAGTATTTCTGTCCAAAAAACATCTTGAAAGTATAGTAAAACTATTGTTCTTTCTTTGTGTTGAGTTTTTCTGTGTATTTCGCAAAAGCTTTCACTGTTTTAAGCGAAAGTTTGATTCATGCGTGTTACTAGCTGTTGTCTAAAGTTAGGAAACTTTTCGTTATTTTAGTTGTTTCTTAAACATTTTAAGACACAAAAGTATGTCAAAACATAGCAAAGCTATTGTTCTTTGTTTGCGTGACGCTTTTTTGTGCAATTCATAATAGTTTTCATGTTTTAAGCAAAAGTGTTAATGCTGCGTGTTATTTTTTTATGTTTTAGTTAGAAAACTTTGGCTATTTTTAGCTGTTTTCAAGCATTATAGCACACAAGAAGTTGTCAGAAGACAGCTAAGATATCGTGCCTTCATCATTTATCGTTAGTTTTGCTTTCGGTGTGTTTTTATCAAAGTATTTTGTGAAAACATAACTCACTCGTAAAATCACAGAAATGACAGAATATCTGAAACATGTCGATCTACCCATAATCCAACGCGCGGCGCCATCTTTTTTATTATGGCGAATTCCACCGTGACAGCATTTGGCTGTTCTTGTGACAAACCATCAAAGAAGTGTAAAAATACGTAAAAAGCAACGAAAAAAAATGAAAGAAACAGTTATACAATATTTGCGAAATAGGAGGAGATGTATAATTGCTATGCTAAGTGTTGTAAACGCAGTAGTTGAAAGATAATTTTGGGTCGAACTAACCAGAGGCCAGGGATTTCTTCGTGGACAGAAGTTAGGCTTTGGGATGAGAATCTTTGTATGAAAAGGAACCCTTTTTATTTTATTTGCGACGAACCGTCCCAGGCGTTAAAAAAACAGCATACACGATTTAGAATGGCAATCCCTGTCGAGAAACGTGTGGCCATTTGCCTGTGGCATCTGGCACCGGAGAATATCTTCGCTCCCTCGGGTGGAGATTTGATATGGCAAAGAGCACATCATGTGAAATCATCAACGAAGATGCTGCCGCGATTCGTTACATGGCCGAAGGGAAATTCTCTACGAGCTGTTGTCGACGGATTTGCTTCAGACTGGAATTTCCCTCAATGCGCTGGAGCTATTGATGGAACGCATATTCCTATAACTGCGCCTCCAGACAACCCAGCATACTATTATAACAGAAAGGGATTTTATTCCCTTGTTTTGCAAGCTGTTGTTGATCATTCATGCAGGTAGTACATGCACTGTATTGCACTGTTTGAGAAACATCTAATGTAAAATTAAAAATTAATTGACCAGTTAAAAATAAAAGAAAATCTGAAGTCTTTACCCACTCAAAATCGAGGAAATTGATTAAAATAATATTATACAGTTGAACCCCGCTAACTCGAACTCCCAAGGGAAGCGAAAAATTGTTCGAGTTAGCGGGGTTTCGAGTTAACGAGGTCGGTGTTGGATTTCGTTTATTATTTAATAATTAATAAGGTATAGTCGTTTCATTATTCATCACGCTGTGCATTCTATAAAGAACTTACAAAGTTTGTACTACTGTTACCTAAGTTAAACAGTCCCTATCACATTGTTTAACAGTAGAGTACCTACCAACATTACCTATGAGCTATAGAGCAGTAATGATCGACGCAACTTGTTGAATCTTTTATCTCTATCGACATGTATTACGTTTGTATATATTATATGCCGATTCAATTGTTGTTGTTTGAATAGAAATCCAAGCTTCCGACTTGTCAATGTGCTATATGTTCTGACATTTTGAGGTTTGCCGATACACGTCTCAAAAATACAGTTCAAGTTAACCGGGTAAATTGGACCAAGGGAAAATGAAATTTGTTCGAGTTAGCGAGGAGTTCGAGTTAAGCGAGTTCGAGTTAACCGGAGTAAATTACGGTAAAAATTAGGTCAAATCCAGGGGAAATTGGATTTAGTTCGAGTTAGCGGGGAGTTCGAGTTAAGCGAGTTCGAGTTAGCGGAGTTCTACTGTATGGTACATGTTGTGATTTCCATATTTATTATTTTACTAAAAAATGAGATTACCAGACTTCAAGCTAGGATATTGCTTGTTTCAAGTTTACGGATGTATGCATTAAATAGCCAGGAAAGGTTCACGATGCTCGAGTATTGAGTAACTCAAGTCTCAATCGCAAAGGTCAGAATTGTCAACTTTCCCTGATGTAAGTATGACTTTTTGCAAAGATAAGATTTTTGTAGTGTTACTAATGAAGTATTAAATGAGTATGTTTTAACAAGGTTTTGCCAAAACATTACAATTCTAGCAAAATTGATAACCATAACTGCTGTTGCTTTTTAGCATTGTTGGTGTGAGGCCTGCTCTGGGATCTTAACTCGCCTTAAATCGCCTTAAATCGCCTTAAATCGCCTTAAATCGCCCTAACTCGCCTTAAATCGCGGATAAAAATTGGCAAAGATTCTCTTAAATCGCTTAAACTCGCACTAAATCGCCTAAACTCGCCAACCAAATTAAAATGCTGAAAATAGTAAATACTATATACAGTGTAAACACCCTTTCCCCAGGAGAGGGGGATTCTGGTTGTTTATTTCAGATAAGATTAGGAGGGGTCTTATCCGAGGGGGCTTGCTGGAGAGAGGGAGCTTAGCCAAAACACGGGAAGTTACATGCTTATTGATTATAGCCGAAACACAGTAATGCACTAGTCATTGGAAAGCCCTGCACCCCCGTACCCGGGAACAGCGGGGCATTAGATAAAGGTTGTGTCCTAAATCATTCTAATCCCCTGCTATACATGACCTTCTTACTAGTCTAAACATGACTAAAGTCCCCTGCTACCCGGGCACCAAAAATGAAGCTACCATAATAATTGCTTTTAAAATTCAACAAACTGTTCTAAAATTTCCCCAATTTTGATCTTTGGAGGCCAAACATGCTGTCTAATGTCCGAGTACCCAGGCATAACAGGTAGGCTAATCTGCAAATATATCCCTGCTATTTAGGGATATATAGGGGGGTGCGGGACTTTCCAATGATTGGTGCATAAGTTACATACTATCAAGCATGTAGTTATATAATATGACATACTGTATGAAGTTAGGAACCCCTATATTCAAACAGAAAGAAGTCAGGATGGCAAGAATCAGTCTGTTTTCAACATTTTGTCTATTTCGATAAGTGTAATTAATATACCAATATTGTGACATGAACTTCCAGAACAATTCATAAATTGTTTTGTTTTACAAGTGCTGAATTGCAGTGCCAGTAGTGCACAACATTTAATATTTTATATCAACAGTGTTGAAACTTACATAAATTGATAAACCACAGCATGATCCAAGTCAACTTTTATAGTCAGTATTGTCCGGTTCATATCGTCTGCTGAGCAGGCTATAAAGGTCCATGATCGTTCAACATTTTTAGCGTACGACCTTGGGTCGATACCAAAACCTGGCATTTTCACGAATTCAGTTCAATACTTCATGTTAGCGACTGCGGAGAAAGGAGCCTTCTCTCAGGCTATCCAGCGGAAATATATTATTCAACTCTATGAAACTTTATATAAACTAAATTTTAACATTGGTAATTTTTGTAAATACTGCACTTAATATATATCGAGGGGAATTGATGATACTAATCAATGTTAAGTTGTAGTTATTAAATAAACACATGGAAATTAAATACTATATTCGCAACGTAAATCAGGCTTATTTGGTAAGTTTAACACATATAAATGTAAATAGTAAATTCGTTTGAATATTAAACTATAATGTATAAATGTATTGCCACATTGAAACATGCATCATATTGCATGATCACAGTTTTAATATATTCTGTACCCTTCGAATTTCCAAGATATTGACAAGGCATTCATGCATTTGGAAATTCTCAAAATATAGGCTAGCAACCCCATGGGGTGCACTAAAACTTCTCGTTCCTACATTCCAGCCACAACCCTGATTTTTTAGATTTCCAATTGATTGTGGTTCCAGGCCTGAACTTAGTAATATGTATTAGTATGCAATTCAATTTAAAAATACATGTTATTATATACAGGTTTATGTTCTTCATTGTATTAATTCCAGCAATTTGGTGTTATAACCTTAAAATTAGTAATACGGCAAAATAACAAGCAAATTAATAATAAGTTTCAACTAGGTCTTGTTTACATGACAGTCTACCAGACCCCTGGGGGTGTGGGTGGGGCAGTGGTGCTCTTTCAAAATACATGTACTATGCACTATTAATTATGTATTATTACTGTATTTTGCTTAAAGTGCTATACTTGCATATTTAATTACCATGTATTTTGTCTTAAATCGCCTTAAATCGCCCTAAAACGCCTTAAAACGCATTACCTAAAAGTTGTGTTTTTTCTTAAATCGCCTAAACTCGCCTTAACTCGCATTATCTCGCGGCGAGTTAAGGCGAGTTAAGATCCCAGAGCAGGCCTGGTGTGTGTGTAACTCACAATTTGTTACTTGAGTAAATTCACGGTTACAGCTCACTGCTCCCCCCAAAAAGAAATCACAAAGTTTCTGCCACTAAGTGTCCACTAGAGTATTTGTCAACATCTGAAATCTAGTTTTTCTTGTGTTATAGCAGTTTGTTACATACCCATCATGTAAATACATAATATTTCTCATAAATTTGATACAGTATGTTTTTACTTTGAATAGTGGACAGAAACCATTAATGGCTGTGATATTCCACTGTTTCTAATTGGTGATCCAGCATACCCACTGTTACTTGGTTCTTAAAAGATATCCAAATGCTGAGATTGTAAACAGGGATCAAATGGAATTTAATTACCGCCTTAGCAGAGCAAGAAATGTTGTCGAGGGAGCATTTGGTAGGTTTTTAACCAATTCAGATTCCGTTGCCTGTTAACAAGAAACAATTGGTGCTTGAAGTATCTACCATCAAAAATTGCCACATGCTATGTCCTTCATAATCTTTGTGAGACCAGGGGGTGCATTTCAGGAAGAATGGCGTGGGACGATTGAGCAAACTGCTGAAGAAAGCTTTGACTTGGGTCCCAAGAAGACACTAATGCCCAGGAAATAAGAGAAGCTTTGACTGAGTATTTCAAAACACATTAACCTTCACATTTTATTCTTGTAATTGAATACAAACAGTAAAAGTGTATTTAGAAATACTGCTTTGTAAAAAACAGTTTCAACATAAATTATATGTGTAAATTAAATTTCAAACATCTAACAGATGACAGTTCAGAAATGCTGCCTTTGTAAATAACAGTTTTAAAATATATTATAAGTATTATACAACCAGATTAAATTTCACACAACTCAAATATGAACAGTTCAGAACGTGAAGTAAGTCTTCTCATCGTCAACGATCCTTTTTTGATAACTATTACTGTAAACCATTTCTCGTGCTTCCATTGGGTTAGCACGGTTGCCAGCAATTGCTCCTGCAAGTAACGCCATTGAATCCGTGAAGGCTTTTAAGTCCTGGCTTTTCAAACAGCTTCTACCGTTGCTTGCTCTGTCATGTGACGAAGGAAGGCTTGATCCGACACTTTCTGATACTCGTTAAATTTTCCGATGGCTCTTTCAACAGCCGTCTCTTTTTTTGGTCTTTTCTCCATTTTAACTTTTGATTTTTCAGATTTCCGTTTATTTGTTGGTTCATCTTCCTCGCCAGTTCCTGGAAAGCAAATATTATACTTATTTACCACACATGTAAAGACATAATAAGATTTAGAAATATCATTTTTCATTTCTGTGTTGAAACTAGAAAACCGTGAATAAATACTTATGTGTACAGTAACATCATTGCAAATAATTTTATCCTTGTCAGTGTAAGAGCATTTAGGAGAGTTAAACTCGTCATCCTCGCAGTAAACTTTTATGCATCCATTGTCATTTGTGTGGACTCCGCTTGAGTACAACTCTACGACATAATGTCTAGACATAATCTGCGCTGCACCGGAAATGCAGCGCCACAGATTCAGTTCCTGCCGGAGGACTTGGAGTTGAATTTTTCGCAGTCGTTCCCGTTCAGGTCTAAAATATTGTATATAATATTTCACTCGAAATATCCATCCACCTGGACCTTCTACATCAATTTCAATCGAGTGAGATGCAGAAAAAAGCATCTTGTAATTTACCTTATCGCAACCCACAGTACCCGCATCTATATATATACATGAACTTGTGGTTAACGCTTGGCAACTGGACTCTGTAGCTCAGTGGTCAGAGCGCTGCACCGGAATCGCAGGGCGGCAGATTCAGTTCCTGTCGGAGGACTTGGAGTTGCATTTTTCGCAGGCGTTCCCGTTCAGATCTAAAATATTGTATATAATATTTAACTCGAAATATCCATCCACCTGGATCTTCTACGACATATAACCACAGTCTGGACACGGTTTTTCTATCACAGACCCTTCACCATACTTTTGGATAAGGTCACATTCTAAAACGTTCAATTATATTAACAAAAGGTAAAAATAAGGCTCAATTTTTAAACATTGAAAAGTACCCACGACCTTTACTAAGTTTCACTTTATATGCGGCATCATATGAACAATAAATAAAATAATTATGAGTTTACCTATATCCACAGAAACATCACTTTCATTGCCTGTTTCACCTACAGTGTCAGACATATCAATGGCGTTCGCAACGCCAGTAGCATCTGGTTTGTCGTTGAGAAAATTGTCCATGTCGTCAAAAAACTTTGGTGTTTTTTTCTTCCAGCTCCAGAAATTGATTGAGAGTCTTTGTACCTTTTATAAATGCTTTTCAGTTGTTTCACTTTATTTCTGCATTGGACATGATCTCTCTCAAATCCGCTTACTGTTTTTATAGATTTATTTATTTTTTTATAAATTGCCGAATTTTTGTGCGTGTTGCTTAATTTTCTTTGTATTTCTTCGTTTCCCCATACGGCAATTAATGCCGAAGTTTCCCTTTCTGACCATGTTTCTCCGCGTTTCGCCATTTATGAGCAAAAAAATATTTCAAACGACAGTAAATGAAATTTATAAAAGACAATCTTAAGCCCCGCTGGGGTGGTTAAAAAGTCAAAAACATGCCTGAGCCTGCCTGACTGATTCGTTTCAATTGGTTTGTGCGTTCACACTGTGAAACGAATCAAATTCGGATCGAGACCACCTCTTGAGGTGCACTACTTTAATTCGGTTCGAATTCGTTTTCTCTTCGCTTGCGACTGTTCACACTTGCCTCATTCGGACTCGATTCGGACTCGAATCGATTTAAAAACGTTAGTATGAGCGGCCCCTCAATATTCCATTTTCACCTAATACGAATGCTAAAAATCCGTACCTCTCCCATACGTCTCAAATGCGATTTTCCCCTACGTTCCCCCACAAATATCATATTTCCTCCATAATTTCCCCTAAATGTCTCATTTTGCTAATGCAAATTATACAGTTATAATTTCATGTCTGGTAAGCCAACATAATTGTTTTGCAGTTGTGGGCGTGTTTACGTAATTGTACAAAAGTAACATAATTCTAGGACATTTAAAGTTAATGTTGTTGCGGCATGATTGCATGAAGATTAAATTTAGGCGAGTCTTGATTGTTCAAGAAGTCTAAACGTTCCAAAGTTATTTATGTCATTGAGCAAAAACAGCATATTTTGCGTGTGCCAAACCGTGATCTAAGTAAGCCCCTACGCTCCTCTACAAATTATTTGTTTTTCCCGTGGGTATCCCCTACCCCCTACAAAACTAAAAAATCCCCTACCATAAGGGAAATCCCATACGAGTGGTAGCCTTGCTCGATGTATGAGCAACCGAAATACGGATTAGGGATCATTAGGTATTATTAGGGTTACGTTAAGTTAGTGTTAATCGCATAGAGATTATAAAAGAATGGAGGGGGCATCCGAGATAAATTTAGGGAAAAATTGAAGCTTCCTAATGGGGGCCTCTTGTAAGTCCCGTATGTAAATTCCGTATATGAAATCGCGCGTCCATTGGCTACATTTGAAATCTGCTTAGCAACGTTTTCTTAGCAACAACAAAATCATTTTTTGAAAAAAGTTTACGGCCTGTCTAAATTAAGCAAAATGTTAAAAAAACCGCCCAAATTCAGCGAAAAACTATTCCTATGTGAACAAATTTGTCTTTAATTTGATGTTTAATAATGTGGACTAGGTGTGAAGCAATGAAACTGCTTAGTGGAACTGGTATATAACTTAAAAGGCGGGTGTTTTCACTCTGCAGTCTGGGTGTTTCTCACTTGGTTGCTCAATTTTAAATAGACAATAAAAGAAAACAAATCAATTATATCAGTATTTAGCAGGTTTATTGTCAAAATATATTAAATATTAATGCCAATGGGCGCGCGATTTCACATACGGGACTTACCTTCAGGACTCACAAGGGGCCCCCATTCAGTGTGACCAGATTTGGTAAAACATTTTACTTTTGGTAAAATTTAGTAAATTTTGGAAAACTTTTAGTAATGAATTTTTTGGTAATTTTTTTTAGAGATTTTAATGATTCAGTGATTTTTAAGGTAAAGTTTCGTGTTTGAGTGTACTCTTATGTAATATAGATGCTAAAAGCCTGAATAAACGATGAATGAAACTCCCTAGCCTGCAAATCTAGCTCATGGAATAGGAAATTAGTGGGTTTTCAGCATATATGAGGTCTACCTTGGAAAACGTTTACCGCATCGTGCCCGCATAAACTGATACTTATTCATACTTTTAAAATATTGTTACCACAGATTTCTTATCAAACCTGGGGGACGGTGAAATTTGATAAAACTTTTCTCGATTTAGTAAAATTTGAACACAAATTTAGTAATAACCGCTGGAAAAATCTGGTCACACTGCCCCCGTTAGGAAGCTTCAATGTTTCCCTTTTGTTGACTAACATTTGTCAATTGGATGCCCCCTCTATTCTTTTATAATCTCTATGCCTATGGTTAATTTCTCATAAACACTCCAGAGTAAAGGAGTGCGAATCCGATCCGATCGGATTCGGACAAAAATTCACGCGTTCGGATCGGATTTTGTTGCTTTTCTGTCGGATGGGATCGGAATTTGTTGGTTTTTGTCGGGTCAGATCAGATTTGTTTTTTCCTCGCGTTGAGTAACATTGGGTCAGATTTTGTCATTCAAAATCATTGCAAACAATTAATTAAGGTATTGCTATATTCCAATGAGACTTCTGACTTTTCAGTATGTTTTCACTGTTCTCCAATTTAATTGTCTTGGTTATAATATTAAAGTTAAATAAAGTATACAACTTATCAGTGTTTGGATCGGATTAAGACTTTTTAACATCGGATTTAATATCTTTTTTTCGGATTGGATCGGACCGGATTACATTTTTCAGGTTCGGATCCGATCGTTTTCGGATTGATAAGTTAGGCTAACCTCCGACCCGGATTCAAATAAATCAATCCGATCCGACGCACACCTCTACTCAATAGGTATCTATAGGACTCCATAGGTATCTATAATACTCCATAGGCAGCTATAATACTCCATAACTATCTACATGTGGGGCTTCGGTGGCGCGCTCTGGGTTGGCGCAGTCGTCAGAGCCTTTCACCTCTGAGTCTTGGGTTCGATTCTCGCTGGGGACTTTACTCATCACACTCATGTGAAAAGAGTACGTCAACGCTCTGCCGAATACGTGGGTTTTCTCCCGGCACTCCGGTTTCCTCCCACAGGGAAAGTTGACTGGCTGGGTTATGATATACAGATTACGAAAGTAATATTACAATTGTTGTAAAATAGATAGTGTACACATTGTCAACATTGTCATCAGCTTGTTCAACATTGTTCCCATCAAGGTTGAACAGTGGCGTAACTACTATGGGTTCAGACCGGGCGAACCCGGGGGCCCCCAACCCAAAGGGGGGCCCCCAGGCAGCCAAGCTCAGACTGTAGAGCAAAAACCAATTGACTAGGAAGACTCTGAGAAACGAAAAATGCATGAACGCAACAACAAAACACATATTATTTCATAAAATGTCGTTTCCTGACCGTCAGAATTCTGTAAAATCTTCCCCCAAAGTCCAGGAAATTGCATTTCAGAGACTATAGGTTTAAAAATTTTCCGGGAGGGGTATGCCTCCGGACACTCCTAGAATGCTCGTGCCTTCGGCACTCGTACTAGGGGGGCCTTCAAAATTTTTGAACGGGGGTCCCCTGATATAACGTTACGCCACTGAGGTTGAACAATGTTGTGCTGCACCCCACGGACAAGTTGCCAACAATGTTCATGCCTGTCGAAACAATATTGTTTACGGTTGTTACAAGGTTTGAACAATGTTGTTGGGACAGCACAAATCAACATGATATCTTCGATGTTTTTTATTGTTTAACATTGCGAAAACAGCCTTGTTGACATGTTTGTTCAATGCTGTTTTAACAGTATCCAGCAAGATGAACAATGTTGTTGAAACAACACAAATCAACATGATATCATTCATGTTTTTTTATTGTCAACAACTGTGAAAAGCATTGTTTTAACAATGCCAAAACAGCCATGATGACAAGTATATTCAGCTTGTTAGAACAACTCAGTTCGGTCTGATTCAGGGTACGATTGCCAACTGTAAATGTGTGAAATTCCCAACTAAGCTTCCCAAATATCCCGAGATTCCCCAAAAAATCCCAATGTTCCCACTTTCGCTTCCAGTCCCCATCGACCCCAACCTGCTAACGGGCATACTCTGGAAAAGAGATGCGTACTCTGGAAACGGGCATACTCTTCTCCAACATTGTTTAACGTGTGTGTAAATGACATAGAAGACTATGCTGATCAGAATGTAATTCCTGAAACGTGTAAGTACGCTGATGATTGTACACGTTATCAGTCGGTTCCTACAGGGTCTAGTAGCTCTATCCAGAGTGCTATAAATGCAATGGAAATCTGGGCACAGAGGAATAAAATGGAAATTAATGGGAAAAAAACTAAGGATATGTGGATAACTTTTAAGAAATCGGGTCCAATTCCACCCCCGCTGTGTGTGGGTGATACTGAAATAGAAAGGGTAAATTATTTTAAACTCCTGGGTACCTATATGCAGAACGATCTAAAATGGAATACCCATGTATCAAGTATTATTGGCAAGGCAAGCAAGAGGATTTACCAATTAAGAACGTGTAGAAAGGCTAACCTGCCGTCCGAGATTGGTCTCTGCATCTATACAACAAATATCCGACCTTTGCTTGAATAAGCAAGTCCAATTTGGGGTGGATTACCTCGGTATCTTGAAGATGAACTCCAACGAGTACAGGATCGTTGTATGAGCGTAATTGGTCTTCCTAAACACACCTTGGAATCACTTGCACAGAGACGTGATAAGCAAACTCAGAAAGAATTTATGAGAATTCAGGATAATGGTGACCTCAACCAACTTATTACTGATAATATACTGGTTCATAATCATAATCTTAGATCGAAAATAAATTGCAGGAATTTTAGAATTCCTCTGTCACAAACTGAGAGGCACAAACAGTCTTTTATACCGAGAGCCATTCGACTTTTGCATAAGAAATAGGCGATGTTCTAATTGTAAATAATTTTTTAAAATTTAATCTTACATATTTAATATTTATATATGGAAACGATTGTAATTCTTATTGTACATAAGCTTAATTCATATATTGTAATACCATTGTATTTTTTCACCAAGGATGGTAAATAAAGACTATTACTATACTCTGGAAAAGATTTTCGCGCAATTAATCGCGCCGGTTTCGCGAAATATGCGTAATACTTCATGTTGTATAAATGAAACAACTTCGGTTGGATGAACTGATCTAGTATAACATTTGTAACATAAAGTTCAATAGGATGCCAGCAGACGACGCTGGATTTTTTTTGAAAATTGTTATTATATTATTGTTTATTTTATCTTAAAATAATTTTACACAAAATACAATTTTTAATTCTCGAACTTTGTGTTCTTAAAAATCCCCAAAAAATACCGAGCATGAATTTTTAAAAAAAAAATATCCAAAAAAGTTCCCAACTGCTTTTTACCTAGGGATAAAATCCCGAACTTGGCAACCCTGAACTCTGATTTCAGGGCCATCAGGGAGGGAGGTTAATTGTAGCTTTCCAACGTGTGAACGTGCTGAAAGCCTGAAAAGCCAGCAAAATATGGCTGGCAAGTTGCTAACATGGCAACACAGTTTAACTATTTTATAAACTATGCTGCGAGCGTTCCCTGAAAATAATCCAAATAAAATAAAGGTAAAGGCACAGTTCACAATAATTTCATTTTTGCAATATAAATAATTAATATTTGACATGTTAAATCTGTATCAGTCACACGTACAACATGATCGATTATTTTATATATATTAGCAAAAACTAAGTACTCAATTGATTAATTATTAAATGGCTGAAAACACATATTTCACATATTTATCTATAAACTCCAAGGGTGCATTCTATATTATATTATATTTTCTTTAATAAAGAATTAACAATCATTGCACAATTAAGAGCTTCTTGGAGGAGGAAATATATTCCACATTATCAATTTATCATGCCCCAGTCAATTTAAAACAAATTATATTTTGGGGGAAGGTGGAAGTCTGTATTCCAGTATTCCCTTTTGTCAAGTTCAATATCCAAATCTTAGCTAATCTGTGACCACTTTTGTGTCATTATTTACAATATTATGACTGGTGCATTACGAGTACGAGCTTTCACATTTTCGCTCCAAGGCTCTGTTGTTTGTATACGCAATCTCAATCTAGCTTCAACTATGCAAATAGCTAAATTTATGAGGGTGAACCGTAGGTGTTAATTTATGCAAAAGATCAAATACCCTTTTGGAAACAAATTGGTAAAATGGGTTTGCTCTCAGGCGGGTGACGACTGCGTGATGATAGGACTTAATCACAAGCCTGTATGAAAGATGAGAAACTAATATTTAGTAATTAATAGTAACTAACAGTGGTTTTGTTCTAATAATTAATAATAATATTGCATTTTCATGCAATATTAAAATATCTAAGTGAATCGCCAAGGTAGAATTTGTTGACCACTCTCAGGCAGGTAGTAACTATGATTTAGGTTATGAACTTCACTTTTGTCACTGTCTCTCTTAATTTCTACCATAGTTGTTGTTTCAGACTCGGTAAAAGTACAATATGTGTCGGTACAGTCATGGACAAGACAAATTTGATCAATAACATGATATGGAGGGATTAGAGACAATTCACCTGTTCTTCTCACTTTAGGATACTGGAAACTTCCCAGGATCGGCTCTTCATGACCATCCAAACAGAATTCCACCTTCTCAATTTCCACTACTGCGGTATCATTTACATTTTCGATCTTCAGTCCCCTTTTGAAGATACCAAGATGATGCTGAAATAAAACATAACGGACAATATAAATTACAGATATAGGACAATACTGTAAGAGGGGATGTAAGCTGTCAGGCACAACTAAAAGTAAAAGCTGAAATAATACTAATACAGGCCTCCAGTTGCATGAGTATTATTACTGCCAGTCTAACTGATAAATTTACAGGATAATGAGTGTGGTTGACACTTAATATTAATAGCCTTATGGATAGACAATTATATATATTAGAGCTAACCTTCTGTTGGTCATCCACATTTCATTGGTGTATCTGAATTAATGAGGGTTTTTTTTTCACTCACAACTGCTTTGTACATGGTGCACTTTGCTTCTTCAGGGATTCCTGCTGTTTCACTTAATTTATCGGGCAAACACTGATTTACAGCTTGGGTTTGAAGTTTGGTTTTTTGGTAACATCCCTGAAATGATGTTGACAAATATTCAGTTCTCTTTTTGTAATTTTCTAATTAACGATTTTTGCATAACTAAAACCGAAATGGTGAATACAGTAGAAGAATGTTTCTCTATTTTGTGTCATGCCTGCAATATTTCTTGCCAGGGCCATAGAATGTGCAAATTAAGTTGCTTACTTTTCTTAGACAACCAGACTGATATACGGCTTTGTCTTCCATGCTCTCTTTCATCGCTGCGTTGTTCAGAAAATGCTGTACCTTTGGATCTTCTGCCAACTTTAAGATCATTTCTGATGCTGCAAGCTGTTAAGAGGTAAATTAGTGTGTATTGGTACTTAGACCAACCTGGTAAAACTTTTATATACATTTATTGTATATATTTATATAATATTCAAAATATACTAGCTGTACTGTATTGGATTCTACAAACATCAGTTACCTGTTAGAAAATGAACATCAGTTACCTGTGATCTTCCCCCCATTTTCCTCCACTGAGCACAAAACGGAGCTTTTCCATCTTTGCTATTTTGGTGCAGAAGTCCAATCTTGATGCATGCCGGTTGCTATGTATATTTTGGCCTCTAATTATTGACTTGAATGCTTCAAATCTAGAAATAATTCAAAATGAATGAATTATTACCTGTTCAAATTTATATTTATTTAGAAGATGGATTTCTGTTATGATATGATATCATCTCTTCTGAGATTAGTGAATGTGTGTGTAGCCTGTTTCACGCAATAAGTGTGGCTCTTCATGATTGCTTATTTTGTGAATTAGGCTGAACATAGTGGATACTTTATCTATATAAATATCAAGCACTCTGGTGTTTTGTGAACCAAAACACATTTATACAGATAAACCTCATATTTACTGTAGACGTACCAAGCTTCATTGACGACGCATTGGGCACCGAAACATGAAAGTGAAAGTTTCACAATTAAGTTTTGGTTGCAGTGATTTACAGTAAAAATCATTAATAAATATAATAGTCTCTTCTTTGTACATGTAACATACCTTTCTGTGTAGAATCTATTACTTGATCCCAGATTTGCAATGTCATCCACCAGATGCAGCAATAAAATAATGTAATTTTGGCTTCTTTAAAAAGCCAGGGTGAGTTGTACTTACAGCGTTGACAAAGGTCGTTAACATCTGCTTCGCAGCTTCTTGATTCAGTAGAAATGCATAACTAAGTTGTAAATAGGCTATTTCATCCGCGTCATATGAAGAATTTCTGACACAGGGACAATTTCTTCATCTATCAGGAAAGTTAGCAAACTTACTGTAAAGTTGATCCATGTTTTTTCTATTGAGGAACAAAAATTAAGGGAACTGTGTACCGTAGCTACTATACCATATACTGTACTATAGGTTTTATACAATCAATCGAATCAGCATTTTTGTAAAGCCCGTAAAGACGATAATGTTTTCAATTGACAAGTTTTCGCTTAACAGCATTCAATGTACACAGAGACAAACTAAAAGTTCGGTTATAACGACCGATATTTATAATCATATAATCCTCCCAGAAAACCTTCACTAAATGTGCGGACGAAAAACTAAACTTGAAATGAAAATTTGTCGAGGAAACTAGCTCGTCCTCTGCTGAGCATTAGGATGTTACTTACTTCTTTCCACGAAAACACATCAGAGTGTCAAATGCACCTCCCTTTTCTGTTATTCCATATGCAGTCCTTTTTATCTTTTTCTCTTTTTCTGATCTACATTTGCGTCGAGAAATACATATATCAACTATCCACAGTATTGTTGCGAGGAAAAGTAAGTATTTATCCATCCTTATAAACGGTATTATAAACATGATTGAAAACATTTAACATTCCGTGTGGCCTTAATCGCCGAGCCGGCGCGAAGCGCCGTGCGAGGGTACTAATTCCGCTCGGATATTTACACCCGGGTATGTGACAAAATAGCGGAATGCAAAGTTGTCCGCCATTATGCAATGGACGGTTTTCTACGTTATGCGCATGCGCGAGTTCAGGCCGAGAGAAAACTGTTTTGTACTCGGGTCTCGGGAGTCGGGACATAAACAGACAAACAAACAAAGTCTCTAAAACGAGATAAATGAAAATTATTTAGAGGACTTTCAGTCAAAAGACCGAAGACAGACACGATTTTCGAGTTTTAAACTTTTTAAACGCGTAAGTGTTTATTTTTGTATATTGGCATGCAGTGTGTTTATAGTTTGTGGATTTGAAAATGCGTACTAGGTCATCCTGTGTGGTCAATACAACATTGATTAATCTTAAAAGGTATTTTAGTATTTATTAAAATACGTTATAGAATAAGAAACAACATATTAAATCTCAAAAACAAGTGCGAAAAGAAGTATAAAAACACTGTTAAAAAAATCGTTGAAGTTTTATGAATATTTCGAAATGTTTTGTGAGACTTCTAAGGTTGAATTTCACAGTAAATGAAAGCTAAAAGAGTACATAATAACATACCTACTTTATATAGTTGGGCAATTGATAATTTTATAGTTAAAATTAACAAATCTTATCAATATTTTACCATTTTGTACAAAATAAAAATGTTGCGTGTTACCATGGTTACAGTGATCGACTCAGTACTTCATGTTACAATAACTTTTGGGAGAGTAAATTGTGTGGTTCGAATGCGCGAGGGGATTCTGCATGCATGTATTTCTAGTATTTACAGAAATTCACTTACGGACAATCTTGTATTTCTTGAACCTGATGCTGTATTCATCTGTTCGAATTTCTTGTATTTCATTACAATTGTGATGTGTTGCCTGAATAAATATTGATTAAGTAACATACCTTTTACATTCTGTACACTTTAAATATGTAAGGTTAGCTATACAACCTGTTAATTTCCTCCCAAACATATGGTTCCAGGACGTTTGGCCCTGGAACCATATGTTTGGGAGGGGGGGGGCATACTTTCTGTAACACCTGTCAGGACCAGCTTCCAAAAGCCTGTCATTATTTCAGCCCTAAATATGCAACGAAAGAATCTAACACTGAATGCATATGCTTACATTGCACTTTCCACAATATTTGTTTGCACAGCTACCCAAGTGGTGTTCAAATTCAGATGCACGTGGATTATCTGCCAAGACACACATTACCGAGACCTTGACAAGGATTTCACTGTCAAAATGCGTGTCGTACATCATTTTACCATCTTCAAGTTCTGAAATGAGAACAATTATCAGAATAAACATTCTTGCTGAAGTTACCGTATGCTTACAGTGTATACTGTGCTATATTTTCTGTATTACAAAACTGGTTCTGATGTGTTTGACTACACAGAGCAGACGAAAGATCGTCTTCATTGTGATGAGCCGTTTTACGGGTGCAATAGGTTTAGTGATCATCTCGATTTTGAAACCATTGGGATGCTAATAACACACATTTTAAAAGTAGTCAGCACGACCACATACTTAATGCACATACAATTTGCACTAATTAATCACATACTTAATTTTTTCCGAAAATTAAAATTACATGTACCTTATAGGTCACTACCGATAGATTTCCCAAGCGGAACAGACGGCACTATAATCGATGTAGCCAAAAAGTGGATGTTTTCGACTTTCCTGAACTCTTTCCTCGGAAGACCTGCGAAAGTCGTGCAAAAGCTTTCAAGGCGATTCCACTTTTTGGTTGTATTTCCACTTGTTTCATCGCTGACGATAAGCAAAGGAACTGTAGCAGTTGGTTTATTTCCTCCAGTCAGAACCTTGTCGATATGAGGTAGATTTAAACTTCTCAACCGCCGAATCTTTGTTATTATCTACCTCATTTTACCGTCAACAGCAAGATACCAAGATTATAGATCTGCATGTATGACCAAAGAAAACGAAACTACTGTACTCACCGTTAAAGTATAGAATGCACCTTAATTATAAGCATATATAGATTTATATCATTAAAAGTTTTCGTATAGATCATTTCTTATTTTTTGTAATCCGCGTATAATGGCCCGTCTACTATACGAGAAATAATCGACGGCTTCTGAGCTATTGAAATTGCGCCTTTTCACCGAAAGAAACACTTGATATAAAATAATGCAAGAGATATCAGTTATGCACCTTTACTTAGTTCAAGACGCAAATTTTCTGGTAAGGTGTTCAATCTGATGTGGGTACCGGTATGTTGTTTTCCACCGCAAAACATCTTCTTGCCGTTGCACCCAATCGACTCCATACGGACGTATGCCCGCAATGCATCTTCACTACCCTCTGCACCAGCCAACTTAAGCCCTTCTCTTACGTTAAAACTATTTAAACACCAATCCACAACTACATGTCCTAGCGCTGAGACAAGGGTTAAAGAAAGTTTTTACCTGAAAACGAACAAAAAGGGATGGTTATAGAACAATGAACGTTGAGATTGCATATTCCAAATTTCTTGATGTTAATTAAACAGGCTGTTGCCGATACCTTGATTTGAGGTAAGCGAAAAACTATATGATATCGAGCTGCTCTATCTACATGATATTGATATCGGTACACTTTGACATTTCATAAACCAAAATTGCGATACACTGACGAGCCGTTGAACGGCGAAACATGCATTTCACTATATATATATATAGTATAGTAAGTTAACTTTAGTAGAAGGTGTTTGTAGATGGAATATTCGAACGAAAATTTATATAGACTTAGCCAGGAGCAGTTGCGAAAACTGCAACTTTAGGCCCTCTGGCTCTGGCAGAAATCGAACCTGTTGCCCTGCGATTCTGGTCCAGCACTCTAACCAACTGAACTACAGAGTCAAGTGGCTGAGTATTAACCGGAAATTCGTGTATACATGATGGGAGTGATCCCATTAGAAGGTATGGGTAAGGAAGGTATGGAAGGTATCGACATCTCGTTCGCTAGAACTAATAGTAGAAGGTATTTTGTAGATGGAATATTCGAACCAAAATTTATATATATTTTTAGAACTAACCAGGAGCAGTGCGAAAAATGCAACCTTAATACCAACGAGGAGTATTTTGGTGTATAGTTTGTTGTTTTGTCACGTCTAGAGCTCGAGTTATTAAAGAAAATCGGCGCACGTTTCATGTCAGTCATGTTGGATTTCATTTTAATTAGTTTGAATTCGTATAGTGGAACAATTAAGAGTTGTGACGTCACTTGCACGAGCCGAATAGCTCCACTGATCTCAAAGGTAGACTGGATAGCACATCTCTGATCTGAAAACTAGAACTAAATGGCGCATCCTGTTGAGATGAGATCAGATTTTTTAAATCTGTTAAATTCTTGACTAGTCAAATCGTTAGCTGTTTAAATGAAGTAAATATATTTTATTATTTAACTTGAGAAATATAGCTTCCAACATATCTTCTAATGAGTTTTAGAACGTTTAAACACAACATAATGAAGCTTATGAGTTATGGCGGGCATATTGGTGTGACCTCATCAGTAATTCACCGGCATATTTAGGAAGAAAGAGAGGCCACTGATGATAAATTATTATCTAGTTTATCTTCATTCATGCATAGCATATGCACTATCCAGTTCTTGTTTTCAGATCAGTGATCGAAACTTGCATAATGTTTAGAAGAGTCAAACAGCAAACACTCATATTAAATAACACGCGAAATGAGCATATTGCAGGAATCAGGAACTCCAACCACAAAAGTCAAAATCCCTTACCCTGTTGACTCTACCTCGGACGGGGCACTGCTCGGGGTGCGTGGGGTTACTGAGGTACTAGGTGTTGAAGGGATCTTCGACACTGAGATAAAATGAAATATTTATCAAGTTTAACCCATTACCTGACAGTTAGAAGAGTCAAACAGCAAACACTCATATTAAATAACACGCGAAATGAGCATGTTGCAGGAATCAGGAACTCCAACCACAAAAGTCAAAATCCCTTACCCTGGTGACTCTACTTCGGACGGGGCACTGCTCGGGGTGCGTGGGGTTACTGGGGTACTAGGTGTTGAAGGGATCTTCGACACTGAGATAAAATGAAATATTTATCAAGTTTAACCCATTACCTGACAGTTAGAAGAGTCAAACAGCAAACACTCATATTAAATAACACGCGAAATGAGCATATTGCAGGAATCAGGAACTCCAACCACAAAAGTCAAAATCCCTTACCCTGGTGACTCTACCTCGGACGGGGCACTGCTCGGGGTTCGTGGGGTTACTGGGGTACTAGGTGTTGAAGGGATCTTCGACACTGAGATAAAATGAAATATTTATCAGGTTTAACCCATTACCTGACAGTACCCTAGTAACCCTACACCTGACGAGTAAAATCGTTTGGCGTTAAACAAAATAAAATACTAACGTAATGCGTATCTGGGCGCATTGCAAGCTAATGGGTTAACGAGAGACACTGGCAGATAGTTTTATTAACCAAATAGATATTTTATTGGGCCGATTTATGCTAACTGTTTCCATTTCAAAAATGCTTATTCAACTTCAAACATCTGTATCTCGGTCAATATTGCATCAAATGAAATAGTGAAAGTTAGCATATAATGAAACTTATTTGAGTGAAAAATCTGTTGTAGTTTTTACGCTACACCAAATCAAACACCGTTAGTTTTTGTTCCATTTATTTATTCATTGTTTTACAGTGACGTGATGTAACGACTACAACGGTCAATTCATTCGAGCCAGACGATTTGTTAGTGTGAATGGGAAAGGGTCTAGGGTTAATGGCTATAAGTAGCCTATAACCAAACTAGAATATTATATAAACACATACCAATGAGATCAGAAGGATAGAACGTCGAAATTAAATTATTTTGCGTCGTATCAATTAAAACAAAAAAATTACACTTCCAAACGCCATTCTGAAACGGAAAAGAATACGATTGGGTTAGGATGTGAAAAATAATGAAATTCGTTTCCTGAAGGGATTTTAAACCATGCATTGTTCCTTGCAAACTTTACTACAAGTTACGGTAAATTTGCGATGCAGAATCTATGAATTGGTGCCAGTGTCTGCAAATCTACAACAAAAAGTTTGTATGTTCGCGTCAATGTTCATAATGATGATGACAAACTCTATTTAACCACGCTAACATTGTCAGCTAAAGCTGTTTAATTCCCAAAGGTGGAAAAATGTGATTTCATCGGATCGTATTGGGCCATTATTGATTGCAGTGATACAAAAAGTTGTCAGTTGACAGCTAAGAGCCTGATCGTTGTTTGTGTGAAAAAGATAAATATTTAAACTAAATATTGTGCGAGAGATAACATGCCAAAGCTGGATTACCATTTTTTGATATATCCTGTATTATACAAATACTTACATTCCAAAAGCAGAGCTCATTGTAAGATAGCACAAAGGTACGGCATTGCCTGTCATTTCGCAACTACAACATAACTGCCTTTGGAAGCCAGGTGGTCTTTTACTAAATCCCAATTTAGGTCGCCATGACTGAACAGTGCGGGATGTCGGGGACAGTAGGGGGACTTTGTCATCACTAGCTTTACTATCCTCGTCATTCTCTGTGGTATCCGCAATATCCTCTGCTGTCGCTCCCGGGTTGTCGTCATGTTCTAAAATGTCGTCGTTAGATTCTGGGGAATTCTTGACCTCCTGTTCGGGAGATTTTTCTGTTGTGATTTCAAGTGGGAGCATCTGCAGAAATTAGACCAAATAAAATTTCATAGTAGAAAAATAGCAATCTTATATATTTTCTTTAAAATAACCCATAATGCCGACCCTATTTATATAATAGAACTACAGATACTAAAGTTTATCCCAGAGTACAAAATAATGCACATTATTTAACCTACTGTATGCAATCACTCGTTTGTAATAGTATTCGTAAGTCCTTCATCCGTTACGGTATCAATGAGCGCTTCTCTTACATTTAACTCTCATTTGTCCATGCCTGCCATCAGCAGACATTGACAGATATTCTTTGTCTCATCTCATACATAGTTCGTATTTTCTCCTATTCATGTCGTTTTTACCTTTTATTCTATGTTAACTCATTAGCTGGCAGTACCCTACCACTGACGAGTAAAATCGTCTGGTGTTAGACAGAGCAAAATACTAAAGTAGGGCGCATCTGGGCGCATTGCTAGCTAATGGGTTAATATATTTTGTAATGTGATTGGCATATATTTGTTTATAGTTTGTATTGACTAAACCCATCTGATTGGTTTATTTTTATCACTTGATCGCTATTGTATACACTACAAAAGCACGTGTTTTTCCCCGACCCACGCTGCTAAGTTCATGATGAAGGGCCTTTGCTCGAACCTTCGACGTTCTAGTTGAGTCTTTCAGGTACACACGTAAAAATCTCACATCTTTTCAACAAGATGTGCTCGCTACAGACTTGTAGCAAGCTTGTCAACAAGTTGTAGCAATGCTGTCATTGTATCAAGTTGCTACAAGGTTGTCACTCACAGCTTGTTAAAGCTGTTGAATTGCAGGACGATAGCAAGTTGTTGAAACAGCTTGTAACAAGTCTGTTGAGTCAACAACCTTTGATTGATCCTAAAGACAGGAAGCTCATTTTGCAAACATATATAGTGTCGTTATACCAACGAATATAGAAGAATTATAAAACGTGTTACATACCACGAGTCCCATCGTTCGTTCATTGTTATCAAACGTGAAAAACAGTACATGGTTAGCAGCGTTCACTAAAGCCAGGGTGCGGCTGTGAGCACAAAGTTGTACCATGTGTATAGCGAGGAAATCAAAGTCTTCGTCAAAAAATTCCTCTGACGTGCTCTCCTTACTGCCACTGCTGTCTGTTCTTGAAGCTTTCTTCTTCTTGTGAAAGTATTTATGGGTTGATAACTTGGCAGAGAGGGTAAAAATGCCTAGAGAGGTATTAGATATATTTTATCCATAACGATTAACAATGATTAATTGTCCAACCTCCATAATACGGACACCCAAGGGACAGAGGAAAGTGTCCGTATTAGAGAGATGTCCATATTGGAGAGGCGTCCGCATTAAAGAGATGTTTGTATTAGATAGATGTCCATATTGGAGAGGTGTTCGCATTAGAGAGATGTCCGTATTAAAGAGGTGTCCGCATTAGAGAGATGTCCATATTAGAGAAGTGCCGGTATTAGAGAGGTGTTAACATTGGAGAGATATCCGTATTAGAGAAGTGTCAGTATTAGAGAGGTGTCAGTATTAGAGAGGTGTCAGTATTAGAGAGGTGTCTGTATTATAGAGGTGTCTGTATTAGAGAGATTTCCGTATTAGAGAGATGTTCGTAAAAGAGAAGTGTGAGTATTAGAGAAGTGTCAGTAGAAAAGAGGTGTCCGTATTAGAGAGATGTCGGTATTAAAGAGGTATCCGAATTAGAGAGATGTGTGTATTAGAGAGGTGTCTGTATTAAAGAGATGTCCGTATAAAAGAGGTGTTCGTATTAGAAAGGTGTCCGTATTAGAGAGGTGTCCGTATTAGAGAGGTGTCCGTATTAGAGATGTGTGTATTAGAGAGATGTCCGCATTAGAGAGATGTCCGTATTAGAGAGGTGTCAAAGTAGAGAAAAACAAAAAAGCCCGCGAAAATTTTTCACTGAGTCCACGGTGCCATATTATGAAAGCTCAGAGTAGTACGAGTACTTGATTGACTTTATTATTATTGACTTTATTAAAAACGGTACTATTTCACCTGATTAATTATTTACAATGATGTTAATTAAAAAAAAAGAAAGAAAAAAAAAGGTGATCTTCCAATAGGACGTGTCCATGCACTACAAATATATTATATAAAATATCAATGGTCTACAAAAAATTAGGTGACTGAAAATGAATTTGTCAAAGTGTCCCTCCGATACTAATGCCAGATATAAATAATGAACAACACCTAGTTATGATTTTACACAACGAAACATCTATTTCTTCAATTGAATTTTTCTAACCTGATGAAGCGTCCCAAAATTTTACTGTACCATCTGCATGTCTAAAAATAGAATTTCGCGGAATTAAACGTTAATTATAACAAAAAATACTCCCAATAGTAACTAGAAATGAGCCGGTCATCGATTTTCTATTTGTAGAAGCCGACAATGGGTGGCTTTTAGGCTGTTCCCATTAAGGCAATAAAGCAAAACAAATGTACACACCCTGTGATTATAAGATCAACTGAATTGCTATCAACACTGTCTCCTAATGTTCCGCCATTGATCGGCCAATTCTAAAAGTAGATTGATAAATCAATAATTAAAAAATTAAATAAGCCAAAAACATGCGTAACAACACGTTTCAACACTCCAGTCTAGTGTCTACCCCGGTTTAACTAAATGAATGTAATCCCTGAACAAATTACATTCTGCTGTTAAACTGTACAATCATGTCACAACCTGACAAATTTAAAAAAAAAGTATCCAAAAAGTAAAGCCAAAAGAATTTAAGGACTTTCAACTTTCAAGAACCTCTTAATAAATTCAACTACTTTCGAGTTCAAGTTTCAAGTTTTGTGCTAATCTTACGTATTCATCGCATTAAATTGCATTTTATTATATATAAATGAAACAGGACAAACCTCAGAAATTGGCTTTCTATATTTCGATCCCGTAGCGTGAAGATCTTCGAGTAATGATGGGCGGCACTGCCCGAGATAGTCAGTTAATGTCACAGGAGATTCATGGAGAGAGAACTCGTACGGAATTTCAAATGTCGACATGCTTAAAGAAAAGTTGAAAGTGTTCGTAGATGGAATACTCGAACGAAAAATTTATATACCTTTTTTAGACCTAGCCAGGAGCTGTTGCTACTTAGGCCCTCTGGCAGGAATTGAACCTGCGGCCAAGAGGGACTAAGTTGCATTTTTCGCAACTGCTCCTGGCTAGGTCCAAAAAAGGTGTATAAATTTTATGAAACCTTTATTGTATCACTGCGATCAATAACGGCCCAATACGATCTGATAAAAAAGGAGTGAATGAAATCATATTTTTCCACCTTTGGGAATTATAAACGTCTTTCGAATTTTTGACCATTTGCCCAAATGATGGTTGCTTATATTTAAGACGTTCAGGATTTGGCAGTTCAGTCTACAAACTTCCTGTTTCGTAAAATCGTCGAAAATATCGAAGCTTTTAGTAGATAGGGAATGCACATGGATAGTTTCTCTTCTTTTTAAGAGTATAAAACAAATTACACAGCCCAAGATATGTTTTATAAATACTTATTGGTACTTTCTTTCGTGTGATAACAAGAGTATTAAAGTTTAAACAAGAAAATTAAACAATTCCAAACGCTACCTCGAACGCGACTATGAAATAACATAGTAAAATTGCATAATTAAAGCGCATCTAAAAATGATGCGTTCTACTAAAATTTCTCTTCTGTCGTTATTACTCGCGCTAAAGATACAAAACAACCACTTGTTCGGAAGAAAATGAACGACCTTTAAAACAAGACTTAAATCATCTTTTTAAGGATTAATATTTTGAAAATTTTTCAGCATAAAAAATGGATCCGTTTTCTTACACCCGCTTTACAGTATATTGTTTAAAAGACGTCAACATCTACTTACTGACTAACGGCGGAGTTACTTAAATCGTAAACAATCAGTTTTGTTTGCAGAAGGACAATAATACCAAGGGCATCGTCTTCATCTGAAAAATATTAAAAGCATCAGGAACTTGGCCGTCCATCAAAAAGTGTTACTGCTGCACTAGGTCTGCGCTCCCCCCATAAAAAACAATGTTTCCCTTGGTCAAGGAATGTTCAATGACTGTTGAACGTCGATATGTTATAGCAAAATTTAAACTCGTTCGGTTGTACGTACTAACTACAATAGACGAAGTACTGGAGTTTTGTTTATATGTTTGAACATCTTTTTGCCGTCAACATTAAAAAATATGCTCCCAAAAGACGAGTGGACGGGCCTCTGGCTAAGTCCATGGAAAGCATTACATCGGGGATAGTCACAAAATAAATCTAATTACAATTTCGGAATATGATTTATCTCATATGCTTATTTTTAAAGTATGTACAATCACTTTCAAAAGTTGTTGGGACACCTGCAGTTTTAGATCATAGGTCAATCTGTACACTTGTAACACACATTAATCTCCCTTCCCCTCCCCCTCCCCAATCAATGTTGGTTTCCCATGCAAGACCATACCGCATCAAATATGATAATACGTTGGACACAACATTGAATAGGGGGCGGGGTGGGGGATCGAAGTTTGTCAATATAATAGGTATTTGGGGCATCTGTCCCAACACATTTGAAAAGGATTGTAGTTGCTTGTTAATTGAGGGGCGCCGATTAGATAAGATTAACCATATAGTTCTTCTGTAAGGACTTTTGGGTGCATTGCCAGCTAATGGGTTAACAAGAGACACCGGCAGATAGTTTTGTTAACCATTAACTGGCAGTACCCTACCACTGACGAGTAAAATCGTCTGGCGTTAGACAGAGTAAAATACAAAAGTAGGGTGCCTCTGGGCGCATTGCAAGCTAATGGGTTAACAAGAGACACTGGCAGATAGTTTCGTTAACCCATTAACTGGCAGTACTCTACCACTGACGAATAAAATCGTCTGGCGTTAGGCAGAGTAAAATACAAAAGTAGGGTGCATCTGGGCGCATTGCAAGCTAATGCGCTACAAGAGATACTGGCAGATAGTTTTGTTAACCCATTAACTGGCAGTACCCTACCAGGATGAGTAAAATCGTCATTGGCGTTAAACAGAGTAAAATACTAAAGTAGGGTGCATCTGGGCGCATTGCAAGCTAATGGGTTAACAAGATACACTGACAGATAATTTTGTTAACTCATTAACTGGCAGTACCCTACCACTGACGAGTAAAATCGTCTGGCGGTAGGCAGAGTAAAATACAAAAGTAGGGTGCATCTGGGCGCATTGCAAGCTAATGGGTTAACAAGAGACACTGACAGATAGTTTTGTTAATTAACACATTAAGTGGCAGTATCCTACCACAGACGAGTAAAATCGTCATTGGCGTTAAACAGAGTAAAATACTAAAGTAGGGTGCATCTGGGCGGATTGCAAGATAACGGGTTAACAAGAGACAGTGACAGATAGTTTTGTTAACCCATTAACTGGCAGTACCCTACCACTGACGAGTAAAATCGTCTGGCGTTAGGCAGAGTAAAATACAAAAGTAGGGTCATGTGGGCGCATTGCAAGCTAATGGGTTAACAAGAGACACTGGCAGATAGTTTTGTTAACCCATTAGCTGGTATTTCCCTACCACTGACGAGTAAAATCGTCATTGGCCTTAAACAGAGTAAAATACTAAAGTAGGGTGCGTCTGGGCGCATTTCAAGCTAATGGGTTAACAAGATACACTGACAGATAGTTTTGTTAACCCCTTAACTGGCAGTATCCTACCACTGATGAGTAAAATCGTCATTGGCGTTAAAGAGAGTAAAATACTAAAGTAGGGTGCATCTGGGCGCATTGCAAGCTAATGGGTTAACAAGATACACTGACAGATAATTTTGTTAACTCATTAACTGGCAGTACCCTACCACTGACGAGTAAAATCGTCTGGCGGTAGACAGAGTAAAATACAAAAGTAGGGTGCATCTGGGCGCATTGCAATCTAATGGGTTAACAAGGGACACTGACAGATAGTTTTGTTAACACATTAAGTAGCAGTACCCTACCACTGTCGAGTAAAATCGTCTGGCGTTAGGCAGAGTAAAATACAAAAGTAGGGTGCATCTGGGCGCATTACAAGCTAATGCGCTGCAAGAGACACTGGCAGATAGTTTTGTTAACCCATTAACTGGCAGTACCCTACCACTGACGAATAAAATCGTCTGGCGTTAAACAGAGTAAAATACAAAAGTAGGGTGCATCTGGGCGCATTGCAAGCTAATGGGTTAACAAGATACACTGACAGATAATTTTGTTAACTCATTAACTGGCAGTACCCTACCACTGACGAGTAAAATCGTCTGGCGGTAGACAGAGTAAAATACAAAAGTAGGGTGCATCTGGGCGCATTGCAAGATAATGGGGTTAACAAGAGACACTGGCAGATAGTTTTGTTAACCATTAACTGGCAGTACCTATATCAAACAAATCTACTTTTATCGATCTACTATATTACAAATAACATAAGTTACACTATACGTCATGTTATTTACACTATAGTGGATCGATACAGAAGGACAATGAAAGAAAAACTTGACACAAGTCTCGCCCTGCCAATGATTGGTAGTATAAGAATAATATTCTAGATTTTTGAGCATCTTGCTCTATAGAACTGAATGTTGAAGGCTTTTTGTATAAGATATGTCTAAAATATGTATAAAATTTTCGCTCGAAATTTCCATCTACGAACGTCTTCAACGTTCAGTTCTATCGAGCAAGATGCTCAAAAGTTAGATGATATTAAAGAACTAGCCCATTCTTACCGCTTTTCCAAGATGTGGCTGGCATCGGAACAAAATCCACGACGGGTTTTATGTGCAAACGCTTCTTCGTTTTTCCCTCCATGATTGTTAAACCTTTACATTTACTGCCGTAGTGAAGACCGGCAGAAAACAGGACTCTCTAAAACAGAGAATATAGATACTTTTTGAGGACGTTGGTTTAACAAAAGTTCAGTGCAAGAGACTCTCGTCTCTGTTCACGCAGTGAGCTATAAAAAGCACTCTGGCAGGAATCGAACGCGTAAGATGCCCAACATTTAGAATATTTACCCTTTTACCAAACATTGACATCACCCTGGTATATATACATAAATTTGTGGTTAGCTCTTGACAACTGGACCCTGTAGCTCAGTTGACAGAACCACCGGAATCGAAGGGCCGCAGATTCCAGATTCGATTCCTCCATGCCAGAGGGCCTAAAGTTGCATTTTCCGCAACTGCTCAGTCCTAGTTAGGTCGGTGGCCGGACATTTTACCGAAAGACAATTTGCCGACGGTCATTTTGCCGAATGGACAATTTAACGAACGGACTTTTTGCCGAAAAGACATTTTGCTGTAGTGACATTTTGCCAAAGGGACAATTTGTCGAATACTATTTCGTCCAAACAAATTCACCCGCATTGTTTTCCAAATTGTTTGAGACGATGAATCATTTCTCAGGTCTGAACAGTACAAGTTGGTGAATCAGAGACTGAAAGAAATTGTTAGTGACATTGACATGCACTTACGAGAATATGATAACTTTATCCGGGCTATTGCTCACAATCTCTAGTAGGCATGTCAGTTTGTATAATATGTGCGTAAAAACATTCGTAAAATATTTTTGTATTTCTACTGCTTTATATCATAATAAATCTTCTTCTTAACATTCATGTTATTAACAGTCGGTTCGTTAACTTGTCAGTCTGTTCGTTAACTTGTCAGTCTGTTCGTTAACTTGTCAGTCTGTTCGTTAACTTTTCAGTCTTCCGCAAACTGCTAAAAACTCAAAAACATATTAATCGTTTTTGGAGTCTTAGTTTGTGGAAATAACACTCGGAAAAACGTATTTTCGACGAATTGTCCCTTCGGCAAAATGTCCCTTCGGAAAAATGTCTTTCGGAAAAAAGACCGTTCGTTAAATTGTCCATTCGGCAAAATGTCCGTCGGCGAATTGTCCATTCGCCAAAATGTCTTCCGGCAAAATATCTTTCGGCAAAATGTCTTTCGGTAAAATGTCCGGGTCTAAAAGCATGTATATAATTTTCGTCCATCTACAAACGTCTCGCCTACCTATGATCTCGCCTCCTAGTAATTTTACTGCACACATTTATATCGCGTTCATATGAGAAAGCGGGCTGGCCCGCTGGGCGAGATCTCGCCTGATGAAAAATTTTCCATATGAACACGCCAGCCCGCTTACCGGGATGAAATCGAGAAAACAAATTTTCGATTTCGCCACTTTTTTATATGTTGCTAAACCAAGCCTTTTTGTTGTTTTGTTCACAAGCAAGTTTGTAATCAAAGCCTCTGAAAGGCTCCTAGAGAAAAGCAGCCAATCAAGCACTGCATATGCATAGCAGATACACTATGCAGTCCTTCTGTTTAGATCAGTGATCTCAAGCAACAAATTTCTACCATTACACGGTAAAATGTTGTCAATTGGCCTCTTAGTAATGGCCGACTTCCGCGCGGCTTTGTGTTTTTACACTAAATCCAGTACTACTCTAAATAATTGACCACAACAGATACAAAATTCACAAAAACACAATAATGACATATACCGTACCGTGTGCATGTGGTGTAAACGTCTCCAACGGTTTTTATGGATTTCAGTTTAATATTCCAAACAGTCAGACTGCCGTCTTGATGACTTGAGACAAATTGTTTGCCATCGCCGTACCATGCGGCACTGCGGAATGATTTCTAAAATACATACAACGACTCAATATTAAATCGCCATTGACTTCGAAAAGCGGAGTACACAGATACGGCAAGTTTTTTACTCAGTCCTACTACGAGGGCTAGCCCTCCCTGTTTTGTTTATATGGGAAATTTTCAGACCTAGTACGCGAGATCTCCGGTAATCATTAGCGAAATATCGCCAAGGATGGCTGGCCCCCCACTCATATAAACGAAAACAACTTATAATAGGGATTGAATTAACGCGCGGGATCTCGCCTAGGCGGAACAGTCCTTCAATATGTAAAGCTCATATAAACAGGGGCTTCCTTTGGCTTTTATCCGAACATTTCTGCCTGACGGTGCTTCAATTAACCGCCCCCAATTTTAGAATAGTTATATACGTCGCTTATTATTAGCATAACAAAATTAATGGATGCTGATTGGTTGAGAGGAGTACAATTAATTATTTCATTAATTGTACTGCAGTACAATCACTGAGCTATACTATATTACTGGAGGACGTGCTCGGCAGAAAAAAGTGTCCGCAAAAACATGGCGGATTTTGGCCTTTGCTTACGCCATTACCATGACGACTGGTTCCTTTTGCCCATGGTAATTACCACTGACCAGGCTCAATTCTGAGCCCGCTACAACATTCACACCCCCCTGGTTTTTGCAAAATATATTTTAGCTTTTTGAGTTTTTGCAGTAAATTCTCGTTGTTTTCAATATTTTCCACATATTTTTCGACCTTGGAGCATTTCCGCGAATAAAGTGCAAGTCGCACAAGTTATTCTCGTCCGCAAAAGCCAACAAACAGATAGTAAAACCTCGAAAATGTGGTCAAAGACGATTTTTGAAACCAGAACTAGCAGGTAATTAATATATTTTTGCAGTTCACATACTATTATGATAATAGTTTATATAATGTTTCATTAAACACTTGGTGGGAACTAAAATGTACAGTACAATGTATTTGATATTTTACCAACGAGGATTTGAAGTTTGGTTGTAAAAAATACATAAACTTTGTTTTATTTTATTTTACTTGATTGAAATGGTCTACCTTGTCCTTATATAAAGGGTTGAAAATTACCACATCTATAATTTCATACTGTTTTATCAATATTTGATGTTATGAATAGGTTGTATGTATTTTGCCATTTAGAAAATTATAATTTTCTGTCACTAGTATGAAGCCATGTATTTTACAAATATCAGAATATCTTGATTCTCTCAAGAATCCTGAGGACTGGTTTTACGACATAAAGCTATATATGTGCTACTATCTTTAAAGTAGGGAATTAGGATAACATAGAATTAGGGTTTTGTATTCTGTAACTACAATTTATGTATATGCTAGGGGTGTCGGAAAAAGTTCAGGGTGCTATTGCACACAATTTGTACCTAGCTTTCTGGCCAAAGATGTCTTTAGGTTGAGGGTTTTGAAGAACTAGGATTGTATTCCTGAAATGTATTAAAGCAAGCCTGGCAAGACCTAGTAACTGACCCAGGGCAAATCAGTCGATGCCCCCCCCCCCGTCTCGCACCCATGAAAAAGTTCAACCAGTCCCCACTAAATGCACGCCGGGGATGCACTGTGTAGTGTTCTGGCCAATTATCACCTGGGAATTTTTTGCAAAGTTTAATACTTTTATAGTTTGGGTTATGTTATTGTAGGATTTGCAGACTTAGATGAATCGTGCAACTACCTAAAAAATTAGAACAAACTTCAACATTTCAAGCAAAGGTCGGGCCTTTTAGTCTGCCCAACAAAGGGTCTATGCTCAAAACATGGAATTTTGTTCCTATTTTGTATCATACATTTGTTGTATCATACATCCAAGCCTGCAAATAGGATAGGTTTTTCAATAAATATCACTTAAATATGCAACAATCTTGAAAGGTCACTAACTTGTTCACCCTTTGTGCATCATCTCTATGAGTGAAAGGTATCACGGACCATACCAGGTGTAAATGCCCCCAGTGTGCCAAAAGTTCCAGTGTCCCTGGCTTACAATATTTTTTGAATAACCTATATCTATTCTTTTATTGCAGAATTATCCAACAATGATGCAGTCCACAGTGGTGTTTTTTATTTAATTTCTTCAAAGAATAACTATTAATTAAGTAGCAGTAAATATTCTAAAAACTAAACTTCATAATCAAATTATTATGATATTATTGTAACTTTCATGCTCCTTGTGCTACAACTTTGCTTTGGCTGTTCTACACTTTGGTCACTTGTGCCATTTCTTGTTGTACCTATAACAGATTATTCATCCATTATTTCTATACTAGCTTATAATTGTGAGGACACTGTGGAGATACACTGTGGGTCAATATAGAAAAGATCTAGACTCCCAACACATGATAGGAAATTTCTGCAGTTCAGGTTGCGAAGGCAGATGTCTAAAGGAGAGGGGTATAAATTAGCTACTAATTTCCTCCATGAGGGAGGTGTGGTATTTTGTGGAATGACCCATCACTGCTTGTGCTGGCTTTCATTATTTTGAAGATATCAACATCACATTTACTGTGTTATAGACACATATGTGACAGACAGCCTACAGATTCTTAAAGGGGTTGCTCCATACCAGCGCTTGAACTCCTGGTCAAAAGTGTCATAAATCATACAAATTTGGGTATGCCTGTATGCATTGGTTGATGCTTAGTTTTTCTGAGGGTAGTGAATTGCCTCAACTAGCTACACAGTAAGCAACTCAGTCAGCAGCACTTGGTGGTATACAGTCAGGCAAGACCAGGGGCATAACTAGTGGGGGAGGGGCCAGTTTAACAATTGCAATTCGTAGAGCAAATTTTGCCATGTTTGTTGGGCAAAAATACATTCAAATCATGTTGAGTGAGAACAAAAAGCCTTGAAGAACCAGTTCGGGCAATTTTAAAAATTTGCTAATATAATATAGAACATTTTCTGACCATCAGAATTCTATAAAATATTCCCCAAAGTGCATGAAATGGTGTTTCAGAGCCTCTACATTTCAACATTTTCTGGGGGAGCATGCCCCCATACCGCCTGGTGGCCTATTGCTTTCGGCACTCAATACCTGTGCATTCCCACTAGCGGCACGAGGTAGCATAACCTTTTTGGTTTTTCCCGGCCCCTTTACGTTATATCCTGACCACACCCTTTCGTCGGGCAACATGATCTACACCACCCAATGTTTTTCCCAAGTTATGCCCCTGGGCAAGACTTGTCTATAATATAAGCCACATGGGCTTAATATTATAAATGTCAATAATATTATATACAAAGGCACAAAACCTATGGTAAGGATATCAATTTGGCACCATAAATATGTATAAAACCACAAATATAAATTTATATAAACTGCTAAACTCTAAAACATACAGAACATAAAAGCGAGTGGTGAAACTGATAATAAAAGCTTATCTGCACAATTTTTAGTCAATCAGTCAGTTTTATTTATCGACTGTTCTTGATATCTCTTGCCTTGTTTACGTTTTTCTGACTGACAAAACTTTGTTAAAGCTCCCAGGAGAGCTTTGTTATTGTGATATTCATTGTTGAATCACAATGGAGAACTATATCTCTTGTAAAATCAGAATTTGCCTGCCTAAAATAATTATATTTGACGGAAAATAAAAAAAAATTCACGAATCCTACCTGTGAGATTGCGAGAAGAAGTATTCTTCCTTTATAGTGAATTGTTGCATCCACGAGTGGAATGAAAGGAACTTTGACCTTGACGTTGTAAGACAATCAATACAAGTAGGAGAAAATCAGAAAAAAAACAAGATTTTTAGCTTTAAAAAAATTCAAAATATTTGTGCAAAAACCAGGGGGGCAAAGAACTTTGTTCAAAACTTAGGATCGCGGTTGGTCAGTGGCAATACCATGGCCAAAAGGAACCAATTGGCGTCAGCAAATGCCAAAATCCGCCATGTTTTTGCGGAAACTTTTCTGCCAGGCTGACATTAGCGGCACGTCCTCCAGATATATTAAGCTCAGTGAGTACAATTAATGATTTTTCCCAAAACAAACAAAATGGCAGAAATTATGTCATGCTAATAATAAACAAGTAATCATGCGATGTTGCTCGTACAATTAGGGATTAATAGTACTCTGTTATTCTGCTCTCATAAAAGCGTTGTTACGCGAGAAAATGTTTAGCGACAACTTGCAATGCAAATGAGGTTATACGTAATTTGATTGGTTCTGTAACGACTTGAATTGCGAGTTGTCGCCACTGATCTCAAAACTAGAACTGAATAGTGCATCTGCTATGCATGAATGAAGTCAATGGCGGCCATATTGGTGTGACCACCACAAATCTATGTGTTGGGGACGTGTTTCAAAAGGTTCGAACATTTTATAGTTATTGGTCGGAAAGAACAAATATTGTCTAGATAAGAATTTATCATCAGTGGCCTCCCTTCTTCCTAAATTTGCCGGTGAATAACTAGTGAGGTCACACCAATATGGCCGCCATAAGCCTCATTAGGTGGTGTTTAAAACGTTCTAAAACTCATTAGAACAAATGTCGGAAGCTCTGTTTCTCATGTTACATAGGAAAATATATTTGCTTCATAGTATAACTCATTTAAACAGCTAAAAATTTGACTAGTCAAGAATTTGACAGATATATAAATCTGATCTCATTAAAAATATTCTGGCTTCAAAGTTGGCTCATTAAATGCAACAAGATGCTCTATCCAGTTGTCGTATTCAGATCAGTGGTTGTCGCTAAAAGTTGTCCCATGTAAGAGATGCTTAATTGGCGGACAGGGGGGGGGGGACTTCAACGAGTAAATACGACCTGCGGGGACAAAAACGCTCATAGTCTATTACCTGTCGAGATTGAAAGCGTTGATCCACAATTTTGTTCTTCAAGTCCCACAATACAATCAAACCTGACTCATAACCAAGCAGTAACTATAAATATTGCAAATTATATATATACAGTCAAACTGTATTAGGCAACCACCATTGGGGGATGGCTTGCTGGGGAATGGGTTGCCGGGTAATGGGTTGCTGGGTAATGGGTTGCTGGGGAATGGGTTGCTGGGTAATGGGTTGCTGGGGAATGGGTTGCTGGGGAATGGGTTGCTGGGGAATGGGTTGCTGGGGAATGGGTTGCTGTGGAATCGGTTGCTGGGGAATGGGTTGCTGGGTAATGGGTTGCTGGGAAATGGGTGGCCGGGGAATGGGTTGCTGGAGAATGGGTTGCAGGCAACTTAATACAGGGTGGTCGTTTAATGCAGGCTCACTAGGAATATACCCTGAGCGTGGTCAAGTTGCCATTCTATTTAATTATACTATTTAAATAAAGCGTAGTCGCAGAAGGTAGCTACAAAGTTGTTAAAGACGTAAATTGCAAATTAAACATATTGAGTAAGTAAATAACAGATCAATGTAACAACAAAACAAATGGCAGAATCTTTTTCGATAAAAGCCTCCTGTATAACACTCATATAGCCTGTGGTAAACCAGGTTTCAGGTTACCTATTCACTAGAATCACTACGCTTTATTCCCAGATGTATTTATATTGATCTGCAATTGAAAATCTGAAATTTTTCTTGTCAAAACAACCAAGTGACGCATTGAAAGCACCATGTAAATTCAGTCTGGCCGTTTAATACAGGTTAATAGTATTAAGTAAGTAAGTAAGTAAGTAAGTAAGTAAGTAAGTAAGTAAGTAAGTAAGTAAGTAAGTAAGTAAGTAAGTAAGTAAGAAAGTAAGTAAGTAAGTAAGTAAGTAAGTAATTAAGTAAGTAAGTACGTAAGTACGTAAGTAAGTAAGTAAGTAAGTAAGTAAGTAAGTAAGTAAGTAAGAATTATTAAAGTAAGTAAGTAAGTAAGTAAGTAAGTAAGTAAGTAAGTAAGTAAATAGTCAAAGAGTATTTTTTAAAGTTATTTTCATGAAATGCAAGTAGTATTTAGCGTAAAATATTTACCGAATTGCATTGGCATATAATATTTCGTTTCCTATGCGCGCTTTGGGCAATATATTTGAAATATAACGCGATAGAATAGTATATTATATATGGAGTAATAAACATATGCGATGTATTGGGAAGGAAGTGCGTCAAGAGGTAGATCATCGAAACTGGTCGATGCAAGCGTGAAATGCAAATTTATCTGAAAAATTAGCGACATCAATTGCTATTCAGTAAAATGGACGGGAAAATTGATGGACACTGCGCATGAGCCGTGCATATTTGACGAAATTATACAATGTGTCTGTGTTATAACTTTATAGTGTCTGTCGTTATTTTGTTATACTGTATACCAATATGATGTTTGAGGAGAAGATATCTGACGAAACGCAGGCACTTGTTACCTTCTTAACGGGAACAAGTATTATATTCGCAAAATTAGTAAAATAGCTACCTAGGAATCCCATCGGGAATTTTTGCACAGATTAAAACAGCAACTATATATAATCCATCAAGCAATTGCTAATAAGGAATATATCAAGAAACGTGGCTGGAGTGTAAATGAAAATCGCGTAAATCTATATATACTCCAAATACCAGTACAAGATATTTCTATTTATTATGATCATTTATTTTGTATGCCGAGGTGCATTGAGGCTGTGATTAAATATAGATCTATTATTTAGGACGTGAAACATGAATGTAATATAAGAAGCTTCAAACACGTGTTCGGTTGACACACAGTTGACACTGTAAATCGCATAACATATTAATTAATTTAGCTTTGACTTGATACGGCATAAGCAATTTTCCCACAGTAACTACTAAAAGAGAGTGTTTACCGAGCCTGTATTGATATATTACTGGTTGTTCTTTCCCAAAAAGTATGTAAAATTGTGTGAAGTGTATCGATTGACACTCAACTCTAAAATCACTATAGTATATCAGATATATTTATATAAAAATTGTCAACCGCTCCAAAATTTGGCTTAATCACTTTTAAACTCTTTAATGACAAGCAAACACATTGTTAGATATTCTCAACATATTATTCTCTGCCTTGTTCTGTTTAAAAAGCATTTCAGTGGCTCGTTATTTCATTTTTATATAGTGTCAAGCGATGTGTTAACCGATGCTACTTTGATGGCAATCGTCTAATGCGGAAATGCTTATTGGCATAGCTTGCGCATACAATTAAAGCTGGTTTGACCCAAGAGCGGAGTTAGAATTGTTGATAATAAGTTTAGAAAAACATGAATTACATGCTCTCATTTCTTTCTGTTGATTTTGTAGGATTCGAATAAATTGTACATAAAATATATCCGAAAGGCCCCAGCTGATTTGCATCACCATGGTGATGACCATATCAGTTCAACCACCCGTGGCGCGTTGGTTGGTGCCCAAAGCCATGCATAATGGTTGTAAACAATCCTATTTACTATCCACGAACTTTCTGAAAACTTGCCACATAAACGTAGCGCTTGAAGTTATAGCTACGTCCAAGTGACCACCTCCTTTTCGTAGGTACCTCCAAATTTACTACCATCTGAGTGATCCTTCATGGGCAGTACGAGAGCCATGGGGAGACAATTCTATCTGAGAATTCTGCTATAGATAGATGTACACTGTCGCATTAACTACTCGTGTTCAACTAAGCGCTTGTTTGGTTTGAGTACCCAATTTAGCAGTTGACTGATCCATTGCTCGTATACGAATAATAACGAGAAGTCTATTGGTATGCGATAAACTATCCCTAAATGTAAGATAATGAAATCAAAATAGTCTAGTTTGACTACAAGACCACATTAAATAATTCAATAGTTTTTGGCGTAATTGATAAAAGCTAAAAACATAATAAACCTTAGGTAATTAAATATGCTATACCCAAACGCCCATATATTCTGTTAATTATTAACTTTTCCAATTTCACACGAACTAGACTGGTTAGAAATGTTGTATTACATCTGTTATGCACAATATAGGAATAAATACATCGCCGTTAAAGCATTCTTTGCCTGTTATTTTGAAATATACTATAAAAATTTGGGGTATAGTGTTCAGACAATCCTTTTCAAATGTGTTGGGACAGATGCCCCAAATACGTGTTATATTGACAAACGTCGATCCCCCCGCCCCCTATTCAATGTTGTGTCTAAAATATTATCATATTTGATGCGGTATGGTCTGAAAATTGGGAACCCAACATTGATTGGGGAGGGGGGGGGGGAGGGAAAGGAAGATTAATGCGTGTTACAAGTTTACAAATTGACCTATGATCTAAAACTGCAGGTGTCCCAACAACTTTTGAAAGTGATTGTAGGTAGGTAAGTAAGTAAGGAAGCAAGTGTGTAAGTAAGCAAGCAAGTAAGTAAATGGAGGTGTGCTAATCATCCTTACTTGGAGCTGAACTGAATTACAAAGGACAACTGTACCACCGAAGCCCCATGTAAACGGTTTACGTATTTGAATAGTCGAATCCGGCAACTTTAACAAATCCACAATCTTTTGTTCTAGAAAAATGGTGTCTGTATCAACTTTACCTTTCTATTGCTTTATTCCAATGGATGGTGTAGCCAGATAGTTGAAATGATTCAACATTTACAAAATAGACATTACCAGCCTTCGTTCCCAAGTATATCCACTTACTTTGAAATGAAACATTCACACTTGATATGCTAAAGAAAGACAGTACGCCTTGATTGGTACAACAAAACAATGCCATATGTCACTTGGAAATATTTTTAATCCCAACAGCCAGGATTCTGGACTATCAACGACTGGATTTTACCCTACTAATTTATCACAACCGACAAAATGATTGATGAAATTTTGTTACATGTCTCATTTGTAGTTAAAATGTAGCGAATGAACTATGACTGATTTTCTATGACGTATATTCCATAAATGTAGAGAGTCATCAGAACAGACACTAATCAAATCACCCTTAGTGGAACGAAGAAAAATAATCTTATGAATCGACATATTTTCCATCATGGATTATTCTCATTGTGTCTCCTGCTACACAGGTACAAATTTCAGGTCTTGTCAAAGATGTGTTCGCAACAGACTTGTGGCAAGCTTGTTGACAAGTTGTAACAATGTTGTAATTTTATCAAGTTGCTACAAGCTTGTCACTCACAACTTGGTAACAAGTTGTTGAATTGCAAAATTAAAACAAGTTGTTGAAAAAACTTGTAACAAGTCTATTGAGTCAATAACCTTGTAGCAAGCTGTCAACAACTTGTCAAACATCTGGGAACAAGCGGTGCGAACACATCCTGATAACAAGTTGATGAAACAGCATTGGTACAAGTCTGCTGCAGGTTTGTTACAATGTAAATTGTTTTAAACCTCCCCCCTCCCAAAGTGGACGCCAAAGGACCTTCAGTTCATTTAAATGATGCTGGATCTATCGTCAACATTTTAGACTCCCCCCACCCCTAGTGTACGGTTCGTACGCTTGTAAAAATGTTGATAATTGTACAGGATGACCCCTAAATACATCACTGACCTCGTTAATTAAAAACAACAGCTTCTGTACAGCGACTTTATTATCATGTGAGACAGTACATTGAACTCCTGGCTGACCATAACTGCAACTCTTGTTAAGGTTTCATGTACACAATATCTGATACCAGGGCTATCGATTTAACATGCTGAGCAGTGTCCAAGTGGCAGGGCCTAACCATAGCCTAAACTTCGGTGGGGCATTTGTCAGAGAAAGCATATTTCACCTCTGAGATTGTGGTACTAACTTTCGAAATTGGATACCACTTTCAAAAGCCTGGTATCCATTTTATGCGCCAATCAATTTATACTGTTAACATCCCCCCACCGGGCATAGCCCGAGCATTTGAAACCTTGCTCTATCCCCGGAGTGGGAAATTTGACCTTTTGTACGGCTGTTGGGGTAGGGCATTTGACGCGTGGGGCATTTTACAAGAGTTCACTGCATTTGGCCACAGAGTAGATGTGATTTGGCACACTAGATTTCGCGACGTCTGAGACTTACAAAGCTTCCCAAATCAAAATGGAGTACACTTTAGATGCTTTTAAGCAACAAAACCAGTGACCGCGGAGCAATTTTTGGATTGAGGGGGTCGAAGGCGGATTTTCCTAGGGGGGTGGGGCTGGGGGAACCACAATAAGAAAATTTTGGAATCTTAAATAATTATTGGGGGGGCAAGGCCCCCGGGCCCCCCTTGCTCCGCGGTCCCTGAAAACACCACTCACATGACAGAATGGCTCAGGGAAAATGAATTGGAGAAGGTGATTGACAGTTTTGAGCGTAAGATTTTTAACACAGTGTTTCATTTATTAAAATGTTGGAGTTGCTTCAGAATACAGTGCATATGTTTTCACACAATTCCAAACTCGAACTGACAGAATTATAGTCAGAATGACCTGGGGTTGGGGAATTTTACCATCAATTTTAATTTGTATGTGAGGAATTTGAACGGCATTTTTGTCCTGAGGGTGGGAAATTTGACCACAAAGTTTCGAAAAGTTCAAATGCCCCGGGCTATACCCCGGGGGGATGTTAACAGTATAATTTGATTGGCGCATTAGATACTGCTAAAAACAAACTAACAAACCAACAATTCACTGAATATCCAGCAGAAATTACTTCCTATAAATATAGAACTTTATCTCTACAACTCTATCGGTACAGCGCTCTAACCAACTCAGCTTACAGAGGCCAGTTGCTGAGCTGTAACCGTAAGTTCTGTATATATAGGTTATCGGGTGTGCGGACGTGATAAGGTAAACTACAAAGATTTTTTTTTGCACTTCACTTGGTTGAACTAGAATACTGGGTTTGGTGGATAATCCAAGTGAGTAGATATATACACAATTTAAGACCTAACCAGGAACGGTTGCGAAAATGCAACACTAGGTCCTCTGGCAGGAATTGAACCCACGGCCCTGCGATTCCGGTGCAGCGCTCTAACCAACTGAGCTACAGAGGCCAGTTGTTGAGCTGTAACCGTAAGTTCTGTATATATAGGTTATCGGGTGTGCGGGTTGTGATAAGGTAAACTTCAAAGATTTTTTTTTTGCACTTCACTTGGTTGAACTAGAATACTGGGTTTGGTGGATATTCCAAGTGAGTTGATATATACACAATTTAAGACCTAACCTGGAACGGTTGCGAAAATGCAACACTAGGTCCTCTGGCAAGAATTGAATTGCAACGTTTAGCTGCTTTTCGATTTTGGGCTTTTAACAAAACTATAAATTGCAACTAATGCATTTGAGACGAAACTAAGACAAATTAAATAATTGCGTTTTAAATATAAAATAAATGTTCGATTACAGTTTAAAAGTATTTATAAACGCAAGAGAATAATTTAACAGGAGCAAAATTACTACAAATTTGCCACATTTTATAAAGCGATGTTTGTCGAGTTACTACCATTGGAGAAAGTAAGTAATTTAAAGGAACATGAATCCTAAATATGGTTGGATTATTTACGTTTTTTTAAACAGCTGCAATATAAAAGACAACAAACTTTACGCAGCCAAGCTAAACGAAGCAAATCGAAGCCTAAAATGGCTAAGATTAAGAGATTATTAAGACAAAAAGATACAAATTTACACAACCTTTAGCTGTACCGATAGCTAGCAACTTCGGCAGATGGTCGTATGCAAGACAGGTAGGTTTATAGGGAAACCCATGCCGAACAGTCTGCAAGAGAAACGACAATGTTAGCATTAATGTTTACGAAAGGTCATTGATTGATTGACATTCTATTTATTACCTTCAACAACGAAAACTGGTCGGCTCTAAGTCTTTTTTCTATCGGTTCTTCATTTTTATTGATATTTCCGGTGTTAAATATTAAATTTGTTGCTTTACTTTTTAATTTGCTCATAAATACATCGGTTTTGGACAAAACAAACTTCCAAACGACTCAACACTTGCATTGAACGAACTGACATCGAAAAACGCTAGCTTTAGCAGTTTCAAGAACAGATTGTATGATTATTACAAATCAGCGTTAGACATTTATGATGTTGAAAATCCTAGAACATGGAAGCCTATATGTTTTTCTTGAAACACGTCTCGTAACTTGTTTCGTTCGACTTCGTGTTGTTATTAGTTCTATAAATGTTTCTTCGTTTTGTCTTGTCTTGTGAGTTGCGTTGTGGTCAAGGGCCGCTGTAATTGGCGTGAGCTGTAGCGTATACCCTGCCTTGTGAGCCTTGTGATTGTATATTATCTTTGTCTTAAACTGTAGGTTTCTGTGAAATTGGCAAAGCGTAATAAATAAATAAATAAATTCTTGATGAATATATTTGTATAAAAATATCGTCATGTTTTTTCCGATTCGTATATTTGAGGGCCCAGCTTGCCTGCCGCAAAAAACATCGTCTATTGGGTCACCACTGAGCTGTATGTATAAGTGGAGGGAAGGCAGAAAATCTTTTTGGGATCACTTTAAGGCTTGGCTGCTAAGCACCGAGCTATATAGTACCACAGAAATATTATTAATCTGTGATATAGTACTAAGGACTACTAACTTTATATATTTTAGTAGAGCGTATTGAGCACTGGTATTCAGGGTTGGTATATTGGCCTTTTTGAGGCCAAATAACTCGAAAAAAAATATTGGCCATTTGGCTACTTTTTGACTTCTTTTCACTTCAAAAATGTTTTTTAGAATTATATTGATCTTTAGTTGTAAAAATCACTTAGATGTATTGTGTAATGTATACTAAATGATATGAGAGGTTGATTTGTAATTCCCCTGCTGACAGAGGTCTCTATTTTGTATAGCTAGAAGAAAATACAGAGACCTCTGCTCGCAGGGAAATTTGTAATGTAAATTTTCAAAAATAATCATATGGGATAATCTAGTTGTATTTTCAGCCAATCACAGCTGATGAAATTCAGCCAATTGTAAATCAGGCACTCAGCCTCAGCCGCTGATAGTTTGTCATAGGGTAGCATTATATACAGTTATAACGAACACTAGTCACCACATTAAGTATATGAATAAAACTGAACAATGTCAATCTCAATAACTAATAAGAATAACTTTTGTTTTATTTGAGATAGAATAAAAAAATCAGCTACCGTTGTCGATGGAGGCTTTATTATTTAGCATTATTAATTTTGTATTTTCCCATTGATTCTTAACCTGCATTTTTTACGTTTTCTTACTTTCTGGGCGATAGGCCGTGGCTGATGGGGCCCCTAACTGTCGGGGCCCCTTAGTTTTTGAACTAACACTACCCAATGAGCGTTACGCCACCATTATAAATCATTCGGTTAACCTGTTTTTGATGACAATTTAAGAGCTCTATTGAGGAAAAAAATTCCTGGGCACGAGTTTGCAATTTAATTTGGCCTCTTTTAGCTTTTTTTGGCCTCTTTAGAAAAATTGTAGTTTGACCTCTTTTGGTAGATTTTGGCCTCTTTTTGATAGCTATTTGGCTCCGAGCATGCGCAGGACCTACCAACCCTACTGGTATTGAGCCGTAAACCATAGCTGACCAGTGAGCTCTCTCTCTATATATATATATCTGGAGTGAGAACTTACGTCCAAAAAGTGAAGCCAAAGATGGCGGAAATTGACGTACAGTGCCAATCCCTTTCCCTTGTTTTCGATCGCGCGGTTTGCACAAGCCGGCAAGTAGTGTGCCAAAATGTCGTGATTTTACTTCGATTTAAACAATAACATTATGATTTTATGAACTAATAATTTGATTAGCGATACGATCTGTTAGCTGGAAAAAATGGTGTTAAAACTGTTTATGACCCTCATGAGTTTGGACGTCAATTGCCGCCATCTTGGCTTCACTTGGCCTATTGGCCGAACATTAGAAGTTCTTACTCCAGATATATATGGAGCTCACTGTAGCTGACACAGTTAGCTAAAATTGGATTTCTTCAGGGACCACGGGGCAGGGCGGGGGCCTGGAGGGTTTTAGCTCCCATACATATTGTATTGTCATACACATTGTGATTTCTAGTAAATACTCATAGTTAAACATAATATTTTTTTTACAACCATACAGAAGTTAGACTGAAGAAAACATTATTATCTCTGCTATGTCTAGTGCTTATTGTTTACTTACATCTAGCAGGGAATCGTCGGGCTTTTGGCGCTACTTTTCAGATATCTTAAAAATTATGAATGTTTTAATAGGTATCAAATTAGGCACTTCAATTTCTTCTTCAGTCTTGGCAGTAAATATTGATTCGTTGGGTAGGCACGATCGGTATAAGTTTGGTAGTCAGCAGCTTTTCGTTTGACCTAATATTTGGAAAGAATTCTTGCGACATTTCTCTGAAATCTTCCCCTAAAGTGCATGCAATGCCATTTGGGAGACTGTAGATTTCAAACTTTTCTGGGGAGCATGTCCCCATACCTCCCTCAAGGTCTTGCGCCATCAGCACTCCATGCTAATGTCACTGCGCACTCGGAGATCTTTAGCCCTCCCAATCCACAAAATGCTCAGCGGTCCCTGTTTATTTCATCCGGCAGGCTATTCCATAGGGGCGTAATCCTATTGAAAAATTGATTTCAAAAAGATGTTCTGCAGAGGTTTGGTCATTTACAATCGATTACGTTCTTCATCATCATCGTTCAACATCACATATCAAAGTGTATTATTAACCATATTAATCATATTAAGCAAAATTAACCATATCTGCCGTACAGTTAGTTCAGTATATATGATCTTCTGACGTGCAAGCAATGTTTACAGGGAATACGTTTACATTATACATTGATAAATTCTTTATTAAGGCTCCTCTCAATTCAGCTCCCTGTTTTAATAATCGTCCTCCGTTTTGACAGGAAGAAATGTATTAAACCCTCCGCTCTCTAAATGAAGCCTCCCCTCGAATAGGCACATTCAACTTCAAATATGTCAAAATAGATAACAGAGGAGCGCTTGATAGAGGATTTACGCTATATATGTTGGGAGAAAAATTTGAGAAAGTATAATTGCTTAAATTTAGGCCTTAAACCGCGTACCTAGCGACACTGTTAAGGAGTGTTTTTACGAGCTCTACAGGAAAGGGCTAACCCTTCTAGGCAAGGTCCCGCATGTTGTTTAAACTCCTACTAAAAATTGCTTTCGCTTATATTAGAAGATGGCCAGCTCTAGATCAATATTCAGTTGTATTGCGTGCACAAAGTCTGTTTGCATGTCGTATTGAGTGAAGTTAACAAAAAAATATCAAGATTTTTCTCGGCATCTCGTTCGATAGGATTAATAGTAGAAGGTGTTAGTAGATGGAACTAGTCCAGAGGGACTAAGTTGCATTTTTCGCAACTGCTCCTGGCTAGGTCTAAAAATGTATATAAATTTTCGTTCGAGTATTCCATTTAAAATATCAGCATATTATAAATTTTGTAATCCTTGATGGCCAGAACCATACTCAGAGGTCAGATGATGATGATGATAACTTTATTTCCGTGTCAAAACTTATAGCAGAACACATGTGCTCCACTAATCGGGGACACAAAATTACACTATCCTACAAAATGTTAAAATACTTTAAATTTTAAAAAATTAAGGCTAATACCTACATTTCACTAACTATTACATATTACACAATTCTTACATGAATTGCCATCAACAAGTTTGACCAGATCTAGTTTCCTAATGTTGTTCTTAAAACTCTGAAGAGTTGTTAAAGTTCTTATATCCTGCGTAAGTTTTGCACATAAATATGGGCCAAAATATCTTAGGGAAGGTCTGCCGTATTTGATTCAGATGAAACTAGGGTAACGAAAGTCAGAATTTGTAAGATTGTAAGTAGACGGTGAGGTATCAAATAGGTTAATGATATTTTTTTGTAGAAGTTTGTGTTTTATCTTGTACATAAAGATAGCCATATTTTGTAGCCGCATGTTGTTCAATGTTGTGAGTTTAGCTCTCGTTAGAAGCTCTCCATATGATGAATTCCAGTCACAGTAAACTGCTCTTAGTCCTCTTTCATTTATACGTTCTAATTTTTTCCTGTCACTGGCCCTGCAGAAGTGCCAGACGAGGCTGCAATAGTTAAAATAAGGCAGTACTGCTAATTTATAAATTTGCAGTTTTGCTCTGATCGGTATAAGCTTTCTTAATCTCATCAGGGGCCGGTTTTTCAAAAACCGGTTAACGCTAACCCCGGGTTAAATTTTAATCTTCTGTTCTGGTTTTTATACTTCTACATGTTTGTTAATTTCAAAACTTTATAAACAAAAACTTCTATCGCCCAGTACAAGGTTGATAGAAAAAAGTATTCATATTAATACAACCGATGTTGGGAAACTTGTATGAAAGTTACCACTAACCCAGGGTTATGTTAACCGGCTTTTGAACAACCGGCCCCAGGACTCCAATCCTTCTGTTGGTAGTCTTACAGATTGTTGATACATGTTCTGAAAAGTTAAGCCCATTGTCAAGAACATAATCAAGAAAGATAACATGGTTAGGAAATTCGTCAAACTACAAAGCAGCTTCCAATTGAATGAGATTTATGTTGAACGGTACCTGACCGTGCATATCTTTTGTTTTGCATTCATTAATATTTCAGAAATACGGTTTGGAGATTAAGCCAAAACATTTCTATTGGTCGACTCATAAAAACACAATATATTCATTAACCGTGATCGCGCACAAATGCAAACAAAAAGACAGAACAAAAGCGAAAGCCGAGTTTCCTAACCATTTCATCTCTATTAACTATGGTCAGAAGGAAACTCTGTTTTAACGCCATTTTAAATATTCAAGCAAGAACAAATAGCGGGTCAAACTATAAACACAAGGCAGACAGAAACCCTATAGCGATTTACCCAGTCATGGTAGATGTTCAAAAATTTGCCATTTTTGTCAGATGAAAATGTCTACTTCATTATGGTAAGGAAAAATACAATATCAACCTCCCTTGTGACTTTATTCGAGCGGCAGTGCGTGCAAGATCTTCACAACAACAGTCATATATCCGTGGGCGCCAATAAGTACTCTATTTACACTTATCTTGCCCGTAGTCCTTTGAGGTATGGATGGTATGGCGGCCACTGCTAGAGGAAGATGCAAAATTGTGCAATACAGAGTGGCAAGGGCGGGATGGGAACGCTAGCATTGACCTGGAAGACTGGAGTACAGGCAACACAAGTGTAATTATATTATGAAGCATTGCTATCAGACATGCCGCTGGAATCCCCCAGCTTGGGTAGACTAACTTAATCCCCGAGGCACTTGCATAGGGAAAAAAACAGTGTCGAGAGTATACTAATTCCACACTGCTATTTATACCCGGGAAAGAAGTGCAAGACGATTTAAATGAGCATCAACAATCGCGGGCGCGTGACTATGGTCAGTCTTTGGCATTGAACTGAATGGTCTTTGGTGGACCTCCCACTGACCTAAAAATATGGCGAATTATCAGGAGTGGAATGAGCGAAATTTGAAAAATATTAGAAGTTCTGAAAGTCTTAAAATCATTTATATGTGCGATTTGAACTGAATTAGTTTAAAAACAAGAAAACAGAAAAACAGTTAAGGTTTAATGATTTTTTTTCAAATAGACAGTGTTAGAAGTAGGACCTCTTAACCCTGGGAGGGTTACCTATGGATTATGTTTGCGATCAAAATATCTTGCGCTAATAGCCGCAGCCCTCATAGCCCTTGCGCCCGGTAATGCGAGAAAGTCGTATAAAAAGTACTCCAAGCACCACCTTGGAATTTAGAGGGGAAGGTATGCCGAGCATGATAGATAAAACGTATATTTATGAACGTCTTAATTTCCATTGTGGGTAAACCATTCAGTTGATTAAAGAAGCGAAAACAAACGAGCATTAACTCACCACTAAAAGAACTATTCAGTATTTCCCATATTAATCTCTTATGTATAACCATAAACCATTGGAGGTAACACGGTTTTAGAATCGAATAAAGCATAAGACTAATAATATAATGACATTCAAGTAAGAGTGGGTAAAAATCTACTCAAGGGATTAATTATATATGCTCATGGAGAAAATGTTACATATTGTCTTAATAGTAGAAGGTTAGGTGGATGGATATTAATACACTTGATTAACTTCTCATGTATGTAAAAGAGTGGGTAAACATGGCATATTACGATAGCAAGAGAACATCCACTTATTCACCAATAATCGCACAAAATATGAAGGTTTAAAGTTGAAACATCCTTTTGATGTTCTTTTAAACGTGTGTCAAACTGGCGCTTAGACTGATCCAGATACTTTTTCTCACAGTCATCACATGGTATAGAATATACAGCGAGAGTATTCTGATTGATAAGAAGAGGATCTTTTGGTTTTGCTATTAGTTCGTTCTCTAATCACTGGAAATAATTTTTAAGTCGTAGTATAATATCCGGAACACGTTAGTTACAGCTCTAGTTGGTGTTTAATCCGAAATAGAAATAAACAGACAAAAGATTGCATTAATAGTATTTTACTGGGTGAAAATTCAAAAGCAACTGCCGGTTATGACAGAGCTATACTAATTACACAATTCATTACGATATTACAAGAACAAATACTTAAATAAACACTAATGACGCGTGCTCACATAACTGGGCATGCTTCACTTACACAAATTTGGGCAGACATACCCTCTTATAGAGACGCGTCTAAAAACTACAAAATACTGTAGTCTACAACAAATTACAAGTCCTACAAATTCTAATCGAAACATAAAGCGAAAAATCATGCCAAAGCAACATATATCTTGCAGAAGCCATCTTAGGCAGGAGCTACACTATACCGGATTATTTTCCATACCGGATTACATTTCATACCATATTACTTTTCATATCACCTCCAAAGCGAAGTGATTTTTCTCTGCGACACGCACGGGACAACAGTGGCGTAATGTAAACAACAACCCAATCCGGTATAAAAATCGCTTCGCTCCAATGCAATCCGGTATGGTGTAATCGGGACTTTAATTCCACTTGGATATACATTTCCAGCAAATATATTGATTGATAATGATATACTTTGAGTAAATTTAGGCAAACACCTTAAACTTGGCAACTTGCGTTTCATCACGTTGTAAGTTGAAACATTTTCATTTTTGTCTCCCAGTATGGCTGAACTGTAATTTCAAATAGTTTTAAATTTACTTATTTCTAATCAAGTGGATGCACAATTCGCTAAAATTTGGCAACTTACACCCGTTTTCAAAATTACGCGACCGGCACAGTGAATAATTTGAGATGACAAGCCAGTTTTCTGTCACACAAACTATAACTATAGCGAATGTAAAGTTGTAAACAAACGACATTTTGACGGCCATATTCAGCACTTTAAGGAGATTATTGAAACGCAATTGAAGCTACAGTACATAGAGTAACTAAAAGCAAGAACAAAACATCAGAGAAGAAATCTATTTCGTGAACGACGTTGATAGTTCGAAAAAGCATAATAATTTTAACTGTGTGCCAAACCATCTCACGCTATAAACTGTCGCGATCACGATGTATTATTTGCATTGGTTAAATTTTGCAATAATTATCACTAAACATCTCGATAAACATTCCAAATTCTTTAAACAAAAGCTACAAAGCCAATACATTCATAACCAAATAATTACACAATATAATGCTAGTCTTTGAAATATCAAGACGTTCGGTGTGACATAACACCTACATGTAGACTCGTATTATTTTCGGGCTAGACGCGTAATTTTGAAAATGGTTGTAAAGAATAATGGGCAGTTATTTTACCGTTTTATTTTGGAAATGTTCTACTTGATCATATGGAATCGACTTTATTTGTTAAGTTCTTGTCTATGATGCAACTCCTTTTTTACGTTTCATCTAGCTAATATAGAGCAAAAATGGAAAATCTACTCTACATCTAACCCAGTATCCTTGTTTTGAATGCTTGTGATCTCAGAAACAATCCACTCCTGCATCCCAACCATGGTGGCAGTAGGAGGGAGGATTATTCCATCCATTATGGCGGCAATCCCAAATATATGATTCCTTGCCAGAGCACTGAACATCAGAAAGCAATACAGGACCACTTCCTTTGCCATAGTCAGCAAAGAAACTGACCTTCTTCGCTCCAGTGAAACCCAACTGACGGCAGACGACGTTACCTTCAGTAATACCCCATAAATCCAAACCACCATCAGTTCTTATGAACAGACCACAAACTGTGCCCCAGCCGAATATTGAAAGATAGATTTCCACTCTCCCAGTCATATTGTTACTTGATCCATACAATCTGATTTGTAGTTCAGAGTTAGCTATAAATATAAACAATACACACGTAAGGAACGATTCATTCCCGCGTTTCGTCAACTTTTCTCAAATTTTGGCACCCCTCATTTGGAGTAAACTCCGGAAGAGTTATCCCCGCCCTTCCGGCAATTTGTGGTATCATATGTAAATACATAAATACAATAAGCAAAATGTGTCGTATCCAAATCCGATCTATTTCGAGGAAATTCTATTTCATTTGGTGCCGTTTCAAACATGACATATGTTATATAAAAGGCACAAATGTGTATAAAGTGGGTTATGTGTTCAAGGCTATAACAGTGGGTAGGGCGAGTGGTGGAGCACTCCGAATAATTTACTCAGAATTATTATCAAATAGAAGACAATAAGGCCATGCTTTTTTTATTTGTTGGATTACGGATTTCACGACCTTCTATTTTCTGAAAAAAACCCAGAAAAAAATTAAAATGCTGCCCATCAGTTTTTGTGTGTTGTTTTTTTCTCATCCGACCATATTATAGAAAATATCAGTATTTTTTTCCGAGCAAAACGCCCAAAAAATATAAATAAAGAACAACGTGCGGGAATAAAGTCTGGCTGACGTGCAAGCTAAACCTTTAACACGCAATATGTCAGGCTTCGCCACAAAACGTGACCGTGTGCGCAGGCGACTCACATTTAAGGAAATTTCCTTAAACTGAAGAAATTTTGGCGTTTTTTGGGTTATAAGGCCATGTTACGAGTCACGAATATTTCTCTTTGATCTTAACCCTAATCCCGACCCAATCCCTCACCCTAACCCTGTTGTGTCAGACTAGTCCCTAGTCCTATGAGGACGCTTAGAGGCATAGGAACTAGGCTTCTATTGTGTGCGTAACATGAACTTAAAACCCTTTTTTGACCTTTTTAAAGAATTTTTTAAGGAAATGAGATTTTTAAGGAATTGTCAAGGAAATTTAAGGTTTGGTCCAACATTTGAAAATATTCGAATAACTTTTAAAAATTCAGTCAATTTAGGTGTTATTTATCCAAAAATGGTTTTCAAAAACGCAGAAAAAGTAGTCTAAGGGAATAAAAGCTGCAAATATTTTCTACAGGAAATGACCCTCAACCCACATGTACATCTTCGACTGCACTGGATCGCTTTCAATGACGTCATGATATTATGGCTCAAAATCCCAGTTCCGAAATGAGACAAAATTTCAGAGAACCTATAAACTTTGTAATTCTTAACGTAACTTGGGCATTAATTGCTAAAAAAACAGGCCTTGCGCTACGTTTAAGGAAATTTTACTTAATCTAAGGAATTTTTGCCTAGAATCTAAGGAATTAATAGAAGTGGATGTGAGAGGCCTGCGCGTGCGTGAAACATGCAGTGCAAACATGGCCGAAGGAGGCGATGTTTTATACTTCGCTGTGACATTAGAAAAAGGTGCAAAAATTCTAAGACCGAAAACTTTTACAAGGTATAAAAGAGGCGAAACCATCAGCGATATCGTTTCGATAAAAGACCAGTATTAATATGAAAAGACAGTGTAGTAGATTTTACTACATTGATGGAGTTTCAAATTCATTTTAATGCTGCATGTAATATTTATATACCTGTTGAATTTGTTTTACAGTATTTGTTTTATAATCATATGTCACTGTGGTATTAGTCTATGTATAGATATTGGACAATTTCTTTTTCCTTTTTGCCCTCCCGCCCTTTACTATTGGTGAACAAAATCCGTAATTCAACAAATAAAAAAAGCGTGGCCTAAGAGAGATTTGAACTGCGTCTTAACATGCTGAAGAATATATTCCCATGAGCCGCCCAGCAGTGTTGTCTCATCTCAACAAAGTATGACCAAAATTGAGGAAAACCGAACATCAAACACACAGATACACATGCGGACATGCCTTTATGAGCAAATAGAACCTGGTTTTCGATCAATGCGTTAATGAGTGACTTTATTTTTTACGGTAATTCACGGTATAGATTACAAGGTAATGAGCAGAATTTACCATTTTTGTAGTCAATGAAGATCAAGTCTTTAGTTGTCAAATGATACCTTACTTGTATCATTGCGAATAAATATGGCCAAACACGATACAATTTGAAATTGCCGATCGAAGCACATTTTCCTCCACCGTGCCTCAGAATATTCTTCGAATTTCCGAACATTTCCCAAATGGAGGTTGCCTATGTGGGAAACGTTAGGCATTGCAAGTTCTCTGGAAACTTCCAGTTTCGTAAAATATTAAATTGCAAGTAAAACCATCTTTACATTTACCAAGACTTGATTATTCTTAAATTCAATTGAAACCGAAATGAGATTAATTTCAATACTCAGACAATAAGTGTGCAATCAATTCCCAATGGTGCATGGAAGAAGGCGATTTCGACCGGTCATTTTAAATCGGATCGTATTTGGCTATTTTTGAGCGCAATGATACAAAACAAGCATTAATTGACATCTTATTTATAACGCATGATAACTCGAGTTGAAAGTTGAAAGTTGAATTACTTATTTTTTTGATGCACCCTATGGCCTGTGTAATGGAATGTTTTGCATGCATTATATAATGCATAAAGGATTACCGAATGGTTTTCCGTGCAGGATTGCGTGATCCTAACACGCGGGATGTTGCGAGACTTTCTGAAAGTCGAGCAACATCCCAAGTGTTAGGATCACACAATCCTGCACGGAAAACCATTTGGTAATTATTTTATAAAATAACGACAAAGAAATAACGGTAAAACTTTATTAAATAAATCACGAAGTGTGCATCGTTTGCATGTGACTTTGCTTTCATCGTTTGCATGTGAAGTGTGCATGTGACTTGTTTTCGTTCATTTCCTTCTCGTTCGACATATTTTAATGGTCGAATTTTAATTCAGGAGTTGATTTTTAATTCATTTTCCGATATTTAAAAACCCCGCGAAGCGCCTAAAATTTTCCGTGCATGATTGTCTCATCCTGCGCGGGTATTGACCAATCACAGCTCGCGTAGTAAACATGTTATTTTATAATAGCTTTTCGTGTATAGCGTCACGAAAACCCTATCGGATAGGCCTGGATTGAGCCATTTTCAAAACGGGGAGACATATTGCTTTGCTAGTCTCAAAATGGCACGTTGCATATTGGATAAATTTTTATATCGGATCTATATTTGCAACACAGAATCATTTTATCTTTTTATGCTGTGTTTTTGAATTAATATAAACAGTTTTAGTACGGTAGTAGTATTTGTTTATCTATATTTGGCTTTGCCACATAATTAAGTAATGTGATGGAATACACTACATTAGTCATATAAAACAATACTAACTACTTTTTAACCGAAAGTGAGGTCTTTAGGTAAAATATTAAACCGAGGTCTTCATACGGCAGGACCGAGGTTTAATATTTTACGAACGTTTGAAGTTAATAAGTAGTTTATTATATGGCACAACCATAAGTAGGAAAATAAGTAGTTTATTACATGGTTTGTCTTTGTTGTAGGGCATTCAAAATTTTGATTTTCCGGCAGGGGCGCACATTATGGGAGGTGTGACACCCACCCAACATTTTAGATTCGGTCCAAAAAGTCGGTCCCAAATTTTCTATTTGACTACAAAGTCGGTCCCGATCGTCCGGTATAAATATTGCGTAAAATGATCGTTTTTGTGTCCAAGAAAGGTAAAAATTAATATTGGTCACATGATTGCTAATTGCTAGTATACACTGTCCGAATCAGTTTACTTTCCGTGGTCCATAGCCAGCTGATAACCAGAATGGCGCAGAGCGCACTAATTTCCATTTCTCATACCATGAGCACTCTTGACACATTGAGCAGATCGAATTACTGCATCGACTCCAAACTTTAACAGGGAAAAATTTACTAAATTTAGACTGTTCAGATAGCAGCGAGATTGTGAGAACACAGTCACAGAAAGAAACTATTAAAATTGGAAGTTGCATCCACCACGACATTAGCGACAGTTTCGTGCCACTTTCACGCTGCGTTGAGAAGTACGTAACAATGTATTTTATGTTGGGACTCAGTAATCACGTGTGCGCTTTAGTGCATGCGTGAGGTCTGTGTGTACTATAGTCATACAACTGATACAACTATATTAATTAAGAGTATTTTATCACTCAATATAAACCCAGTGGAGAGTTGGGGAAGAGCCTCTATAGTCCTATTGACGCCATCACGCTGAATTTAACTCTATTTCTATTCTTGAACATGAGCAGTTTGAACTCATGCAAGCAGTCAAGCGCTCAATTCATTACATCTTTGCCAATTATCAGCGCCAGCTGCAGTAACCAATGCGTGATATCGCTTTTACTCGCTTATAATACGAACGCTGAACGGCGTGTTTCTGTAATGTACTAATGTTGCTTCATTGCGTTAAAAATTTTGATTGCAGAATCGCGAATTGACGGAATTGTGTTTTAGTTGAGACATATATGTCAGCTTGTTGCAAAATTAACTAGAACTGATAGGTTTATAACGACTGTCTTCCCTTTCACTTCTAACATTTCTAACACATTGTATATATATGGAAGTAATTATGTACAGTATGATTAAAGATATACCACGGACATAAATATTTACTGCAAATGGTACGTGCGACACACTGCTAAAATTGTGATTTAATATTTTTATATTTTGCTCAAAGTTCCCTCAAAATGCAGGAAATGGCGTTTCAGAGACTCTAAGTTCAAAAATTTTCCGGGGGAGCATGCCCCCGGACCCCCCTAGATCGTTCGGCCTCATTTTCAAATGTTAACACCTAAAAAGTTGGTCCCGAAACTTATTACACCCCCCGAAAGATTTTGGAATGTGCACGCCTGTTTTCCGGACCGCTGATTAGCCAATCATATCGCGTAAACTACAGGAACTAGCGCTTGCCATATAATAAAGAGATATCGAATATAGTAATTAGTAGAATATATAACAGAAGTTGCCAGGTGATCGCAACAGATTTTCACCTTTTACCAAATAATGCAGTCCCAATTGAATTTCTACACATACATAACTAAGACGCACTAACAATTAACAAAGACTAAAAGTACGCAAGTTTTGATTTGCTAAAGTTAAAATCTGCAGGCTAAGTTACTTGTTATTCAGTCAGTAATATAGTACAGTCGCTCATAGGCCTTTTGTATGAACGAGCACTGAAGAGGAAATTGAATATTCCATTTTCAAACAAACAACTCAGAAATCTATCTATCATTGTAAACGTACAGTCAAAGTGTCGATCCTATTCAAGTGGGTTGGGACGAAATTCATTGCCGTTGATATTGAAAATTTTACAGCAATGAATTGACCAATATTTCATCTAGTGTAAAAAATTACTTAGACACGCAGGAATAGTTTACCTCTCTCCCCGCACATGAACACTCAGTAATCCTATTTCAGTATAGCCAGAACATGCGAATCGGTAGCTTATAGGGATGTTCTTCTGTTAGCCTGGCTCCCATGAACAGCTCGAGAGCTGTGCACGTAATTTGGGTTCCTATAATCTTGATGCTTTAGCAAAACGAGCTATTGATATCGGCATCTTTTCCAATGCCAAGCAGATAGCACGAGGGGTGTGGACTGGGCGGATCAATACCATTAGGGAGTTGCAATTCATGACCTGTTGTGTAAAAGGCACACAAAACATGCCTATTTATGCCTGACGAGGAGAGTGGTGCAAAAGAATAATATAGAAGAACGTACCGTCGATGTACAAGCTTTGACCCACAAATTTCTGTGTCAAGAATTGTTTGCCAGGTGATGGACTGCTCAATAGTTACCACAGACCACATGGCTTTAAAAGAACCTTTGGAGAAGATTGACAATTTACTGACTTCCACGAAGGACAAGAAATGTCATGATCACAATTCACAAATCCCATATCGAGTGACCTGCATATTGTTCTTTCAAGCGATAACCCTTCGTCCCGGTTTGATTACCAAGTTTTGAAGTTCGGCTACGAGAAAAAGATTCACCTGTTCATTTCAACACACCAGACTCCGAGGGGTGATACAGCTTCCAAATCAATGCAACAATTTTTCCCATCAACAATTAAAAGTAAACAGAGAGGCTTTTATGCCATTGTTGGTCAGCATATGGGATAAATGGCTAACGCCATCACAGATCAAAAAGGCAGCAAGAAAAGTTGGGACAAGAGGAACTAAATATAAAATTTATGCAACAGATAAGATATTTTAAGCAGCAGACCTCATGAAAAATGAACGGACTGCAGCTTTCCCTTCTGACAACACAGCTACTTCTTCCACCATACCACCCACATCAGAAAGACATATTCGAAGAGGATAAGCCAGGAACTGGTAAGCAAAGTTTGATACTGCTCAGTATATGCCCGTGATTGTGACGAAAATGACTGGTCTCTGGACGGTTCGGACAGTTAAGCCAAAACAGTTAACAAATTCTACATAAATTACACTGGTGCATGGTTCGATGGAAGAGAAAGATGCAATCAAAATTGTCAAGACAATCAACGACCAAAAGGAAGAAAGGTATAAGACAGTAGAGCATAAGATGAAAAAGGAAAAAGAGAATGAGGATTTCTACTGCTACAAATCACATGTTTCTGTAAAGAAGAAGTGTCACGAAGAAGTGTCTATCATGTCACTCCATTTTACTGCCATGAAGAAGAGAAGGTTGAAGAAGTTCTTTGCTGATCAACACCTCACTGCTTGACATGTCTTACAGGCAGAAAGGTATTTTATGATATTTTTGTCTCACGTGTGATGTTATTAAATGAAATGTGTGTTATGGTTTTGTATATTTTATCTCTTGGGACTCTATTAAGTGCAATAAGACTTGTCTTATGCAATAATGTGAAGTAAATGTGAGACTTACACGTATTCAACTATTCTTACCTCAAAACATACAAATAGAACGCTTTATATGTTCCCTATATATCATGCAATTACTCGGTAATAGTGACTTAGAGGTGGACCTTCTGTTTGAAGCTAAGATATTCAAATAATATATGTGTTTAAAATATACTCAACTTGCAAACTCACATAAAAGTTTTCAACTTTGAAGAGCTGTTATATGGGAAATTTCATCATTATAACCTACCAGCAAGCATCTTTTCCCCAACCCCAGTTCCAACACAGTATGATGATTTTGTAGTTCTTACGAGGGCCAATCAACCCAAAATCCAAAAACAAAATCCTATGAAAATCTTGCAGAATTTTTAAAGAACTATTATTTGCTAAAGTCATCGGTGATCGTCCAGCAACACAATGTAGGTCAGTAATCGCGTTAGACAAACAGACGAGTCAATATGGATTTTTGTGGCAGAGCTTCGAACATTGTCCGAACATTGCAATTTCAGAAGTGCTTTCGATGAAATGTTAATAGTTTGAAGTGGTGCCAGTGTAGGTAGCGTCTATACAATAAGCTTCCGTAGCCTCCTCCGCAGGCACTAAAGCTCCCGGTAATTTAGAATCAATCTACCTGAAAATTGAAATTCAACAAGAACTTTGACGTTTCGAGTCTGGCCATTTGAAATAATAATAGTTTTTATTCAATACTCAAAGTACCCGCCTGAGTTTACAAGAAGAATAGTTAGTTACAAAATGTATATAGGTAAAATATGGCTATTTACAGTGAGTTACAAATTTAAAAATATGATAATAGAATATATTAAAATTTAAACAAAATTAAACAAGCAACGCTTGCATTTATCTCACAAGGATCAATGAAGGCACTGACAGATACATCCTGTTTTTTTCTTGATGTAATGCTATTTACGTTAGACCACCATCTTTTTTATCCTGTTTTCTGGTTATTCATCTCCTGTTTAACTGCACTTAATTGATTTTATCGAATTAACTTGTTGATCTCTTCTTGCAAACGTACATCAGATTCTGTATTTCCATTCTGTATGGCCCTTTTCCTTTGTTTTAAGAGATGATTTACGAGAGGAGATATAAACGGGGGGTCACGTGATGACGTTCTTGCCTTTATTAATGGGAAACACTTTTCAAACATCGGCCATATAATTTAATAATTGCTTGCATTGGGGCTTCGATGGAAAACCCTTCGTCTGGACAATAGTAGCCTGGGTCGGAAAAAAAAAGTGTTTTTTAGTGTATACAAAAGCAATCACTTGTTAAAAAATATACAGATCAGATGGATTTAGTCAAAACAAAGTATAAACAAAATAAATCAGATTACAAAATATAATATTTACATGCATGGAAAGAATGTTGCAAAAGATATGAGTAGGAGAAATTACGAAAGTATGTATGAAATGAGGTGTAGAATATCTGTCCATGTCTGCTGATGGCAGGCACGCAATGATAAGAGTTAAATGTATGAGAAGCGCTCATTAATTATACCGAAATGATGAATGGTGCCAAGTCAGAAAATGAGACGCATTTATTGTCTCATTTCCTCTTTCATCATTACAACCTGAAATGGGACAGGGAGCTCGAATTTTCATGTCTGAAACACTGTGATTTCCAGTATTGAAATGTCTGGCAACAGGCTGTTTAGCATCGTCAGTGACAGCACGACTCACCAAACCTTGGCCTTAAACATCTTCCGGTTTTACCAATGTAAAGAATGCCACAACTACCACATGAGATGCAGTAGATGAGATGAGAGGAAGCACACGTGAAACGGTGCTTGATAGCATACTTAGATTTTGGTGCCGAAATAGTAGTTGAAGAATGTATGAACTCACAGGTTTCACATTGCACTATACACGACAAGGTAACGCGCCATTAGGTGACGACAAATCCTGTTGTAGGGAGCTATGGGCTAGGGTTTAGCGAATGTTTATACTATGTCGAAAAGAGACTAAGGGGTTATCCGTGTAAATAGAAGATATTTCAGGGTAGTTTTTCAAGATATGAAAATACTTTCTAATGACATCCCTTAGTTTAAGGTACATATATCTATAGCGGGGAGAAGGCTTCCAGACGAAGGGATTTCGCTCGAAACGTCGAAGTTCTTGTTGAATTTTTCATGTAGATTGATCCTAAGACCGCGTTACCAAAGAATTCATACAAAGGCATTTGCTAGCAGAACCAAAACTCAATTGGAAATTGCCGTGAGGATAGTAATAGACCTTGAAACATACGAATATCTTTGCCAAAGGTAACAAGAGAGCAAAGTGACCTTTCATACATATAGAAGCGAACGTGTTGGTCTAATGTGACCTGCGGATGTCACGTGCGTTAGGATCAATACTCGTGGTGGCTTGTTTTGATATAATTGTCTACTTTATGGAAAATGGAAGGCGTATTGCATGGAACAATGGAAGCTTATTCCATGGAATTTCCTTTACGGTAGCTTCCTTGGCGACATTCTGATGAAAATCTGATCTGTGAACGTGCGGATGAAAAGCATCTGCCTAAAATCGAGGAACCAATGAAGCTTCTTTCGGAAGCGCGCTTACGTGTGAAGAATTCCAAGTGTCGTTTAATGCCACGCGTCCTTGAATGTGAAGGTTTTCAAATTGATGCGAAAGGCATTTATCATGTTGAAGCCAAAGTGCAAGCCGTAAAAGAAATGGGCCCGCTATAACCTAATGACTTTAAATTGTCAAAAAACAAAATCCTTGCTGACTTATTCTAACCGTAAGTCTCTGAACTCTGACTTAATACATATTGCCCTTCTTTTTGCAATCTAACTAAATAAGGATGTTGACTATTTTCAGCGCTTGCCTGTGTTTGTTGTGCAGTAAAAACTCAGTAACTTGCCATTGTTGGTATTTAAGAGGCTGTCTCCGTAAAAACCTCCTGGTCAACATGTGGCTCAAAAATAGATATCTCTCATACTCTGGTGTTTTGAAGGTCTATCCTTCGGAACAACTAAAATCGATTTCATTTGACTCAAATTTCTGATAAATTATTTTTGGGGGCGATTGATGTTCGATCGGCTGGTGCCCAACTTGAACTCCGAATGAGGCAAAATATCGACACATTTTCACCGCTATTTTTTTAAATCAAATTCATACCTAAATTTTAATATTTTTGCACAGAAATATGGACTTATCACTGTCGCTTACTTCCGGTTCACTTTGTACTGTTGGCTCAACAGAGAGTGGTTGCTGTTGTAGATTTTGATTCAAAGCATTCAGCTTATTGGCCTGAGGTTTATACTGGTCCTGAGAAGTTCGAGGTTTTCGGAAAGGTGGTTTTTGTTCAGACTTGCAAACTCGAGCGAAATGTCCAGTTTTCGAGCAAGTATGACAGGTTTTGCCTGTAGCAGGGCAGGGCCTGCCTTGGTGGGGGTACGTCCCTCAACAATTATAACAAGATTGTGATTGTTTACCTTTATCCCTTGGTGGAAAATCTCGTCTGGTATTTTGATACACAGTCTCCTGACGGTGTTGCTTTTCCATTTCTTCAGCATTGTGATCAGAAATTTCCAGTGCTCTCGCGTATTTAATCAAATCATCTAGCTTGGGGTCATCCCGAAATGCTTTCCTTCTGAGTCGACTAGACTTGCAGTTTTCGACAATTTGCGTTTTGATCTCGTCTCTACATTATCGAATTCGCATGTCGAGGCACGATGTCTCAGTCGTGTACAGAATTGATCGATTGTTTCGTCAGATCGTTGGCTGGCTTTGCGAAAAATATGTCGCTCGTATAGAATGTTTTTCTTCGGCGCGAAATACTCTGTCAACTTCGCTTCGGCTGTATCGAAGTCGTTTTCTTCACCCGTATCAGGGAGCGTGGCAAATATTGTTTCTACCTTTGGACCGGCGAGGTATAACAACAGAGCTCGTTTCCTTGCTTTATCTTTGATGTCAAAGGCAATTATACATCGTTTAAATCGTTGCAGCCATTCTTTCCACTGCGAAGCCATCGAACTTGGCTCTGAATGAGGATCAAATTGTTTAATTCCCGAGAAATCTAATCCAGCCATAGTAATAGAATAGTGAGGTTATCCTCGTCGCCAATGTTGTTCTGTGAGAAACAGTATATATTTATCACACTTTACAATACTTTCAAACCATAACTAAATATTTACATCGCTCTTTATCTGCCTCGTGTTCGTCTCTCTCCTTCCCCGTAAGCTCTCTTCTACGAATCCATCTACAAAGTTCACTTCCGGTTACAACGTATTTCCGCTAACACAACAATAATCTTCACCCATTCAGCTGTAACTTTGAAAGTTTGAGCGTTATCCGATATCATCATTCGTGGCCTTGTTCTACGGGTAATAAAAGCGTTAAGTTTCCTCCGAAATTCTTCCGCCGTTTGATTCTTTGTTACTTCCAAGTGAACCGCCCTTGAAGCCGCGCAGGTAAATATTATGATATAACATTTCCCGTCTTCTTTCTTAGATAGTTTGTAATGCAGAGGTCCTGCAAAGTCTACGCCGGTCACTTCAAATGGTCGGCTACCCTCCGTTCTGAAATTTGGCATTTTTGCAGGTGTTGGAGCTTCGAATGGCTTTGCTGAATACGATTTACAAACGTTGCACTTGTTGACGACTTTCTTCACTTTCTCGCGTAGCTTCGGGATCCACCACGTTTCTCGAAGAGCTGCCATAGTGTTGGAAACGCCGAGATGCATGATCTGATTGTGAACATGCGTAATGAGCTTGTTCTCGAATGTTCCTCCTGCAAGATAGATAGGCTGGTAATTCGTAACTCTCCCTTCACATTTGAGTATCCCCGTCTCAGGCTCTTCTACCAATTTCCATCCCGGTGATTGAAGGTCGGGCTGATTATCCTTCTGAACTCTCTTTACCCACTTATTTCTGGCACTCATGATTTCTTCCGTATTTAATGGACGGGTTATTAGCTTGTCTTTCTTTGCTTTCGAACGACAGTTATTCACAAAGCGCAGTACCCATGCTGTGACACGTAAAGTGCGCCAGTACGAACTTCGCTCAAGTATATCATCCCATTCATCCGTTTCTCGCTCATTACAGAAGAAGACTTGTTGAGTGACTTTGTGCTCATCCAATGTCTCTTTGTTCTTCTTAAGTTCGGGTTGTTCAGGCCACTCGTCTTCTCTAAGTAGCCAGTTTGGTACTGTAAACCACGCTTGATTTTCAAGCTTATCTATGTTTGCACCCAGAGGAGTATCGTCAGTATACCACAATGCATTGCGGTTTTGGACACATTGATACATATTATCAATTCGCCGGCGCGTCTCGCTCATTGTTCGGTTGCCTTTCGCTGTAAACACATCTCTCTGAATCTCTCTTCCGTAACATTGCTATAGAAAAATGGCGCATTCTCGCTCTATTCGTGGCAATAAAGCTTCAGTTTTGGAAGCACGAGATGTTTGCCGAATGCAAAAGCCCAGCATTGATAGAGATGCATTCTAGTTGTGTTTTTAAGGTGAGTTTTTTACTCCAAATTACTAGGTTATATTGAAATTATAGATATTCGAGAGGACTTTGTAGAAACCTGAACTGTAATTTTTATATGAAGTCTATATTGTTTAAAAGATAACAAATTTCCTATGATAGTGAGTCATTGACTTCTGACAGCATCTGTAAAAGATGTATTAATATTTACGACTTCAAAACAAACAACAACAACAAACAACAAACAAATTTTATTAAGCACTATTAACATTTACAAGGGAAATATTTACAAAAAGAAAATTAAATAACAGTATAGTGCAGGCCAACTGTAATAACCATAGGGGCTAATCGAGACAGTTGACCTTTAAATCGACAAGTATATAAACATAAAGCACAAAAAGGCAGATTTGACAAAATAAAAAATACAAACAATTAACTAAAGCTCAACTAATTACAACAAAAGTACATTAAACATTACAAACTAAACAATGTATGACCCATTTACTAAAAATATCAATTTACCTTTTAGGCAAAGGCTAGTCATCATAACCAGAAATTACTTCTTGTTTTAATTTACGTTTGAAAGATGATTTACTAAGAGATTTTAGCGATTCGTTAATATCATTCCAGGTTTTTGGTCCAAAAAATTTAATATTGAATTTTCCATCATTGGTACGAATTTTGGGAAGAGAAAAAGTAGATTTGGAAGCCAAACGTGTCCCATATTGATGTCTAGTATTAACCGAGGTGAAGAAATCATTAAAATTATTAGGTAGATTGCCATTGTTGAACTGATACATAAAAAATGATGTATCAAAATAGACAATATCAATCAGTTTCAGCAAGTTCAGTCTCTTAAAAAGAGGTGACGTGTGAGACCGAAATTCAGAAAACGTAATAATTCTGATAGCTTTCTTTTGTAAAATTACTAATGGTTGGATGTTTGACTTATATGTGTTCCCCCAAATCAAAACCCCATACGAGAGGAAAGGGTAAATAATAGAATAGTATAATTGTACTAGGATTTTGATAGGAACGAAATGACGGAGCTTTAGTAAGATCCCAACACTTCTTGATATTTTTTTTGACAATTCGTGCACATGATCCTTCCAATTAAGATGACCATCGATAATGACACCTAAATATTTTATACTAGTCTTTTCTTCTAGAGTTTTATTGTTAATTTTGAGGTTTATTGAATAACTTATCTTCTTTTGCGGAGGGCGAAAGATGACAAAATTAGATTTTTCAATATTTAAGGACAATTTATTGGCACAAAGCCATTCGTTAACATTGTAAAGTTGATTATTCAAGTTGGTTTCTAAACATTGAAGACTTTTATGTGAATAGAAAAGATTAGAATCGTCAGCAGAAAGGTTAAAATCTAAAATAGTTGCTGAGTTACTAAAGTCATTAATATATAATAAGAATAAGAGAGGGCCTAGAACAGATCCCTGTGGAACACTGCAGGTAATTGTCTTCAGGTCCGATGATGTATCACCGATAGAAACGTATTGTACTCTATCAGAAAGATAAGAGCAGAACCAGTCCTTAACAACACCCCTTATGCCATAATACTCCAGTTTTCGTATTAAAATTGAATGGTTGACAGTGTCAAATGCCTTTCTTAAATCCAAAAATAAACCGCATGAAAATAACTTGTTTTCAATAGCGTTTTGTATCTTATCTGTAATAAGAAGAATAGCATGAGAAGTAGAACGGTTAGAACGAAAGCCAAATTGTCCACTAAAAAGCACTTCATGTTTTTCAAGAAATTTTATAAGTCTTTTGTACATTAGTTTTTCAAGTATTTTATTAAATACAGAAAGTAAAGAAATAGGACGATAGTTCGAAAAAACAGTTCTAGGTCCTTTCTTGTAAACAGGAATAACTCTAGCTATTTTCAGTTTACTTGGACAATGCCGAGGGAAAAAGAGCAGTTAAATATGTATGCTAAAGGGCCGGCCACAAGAAACTTAACAATCTTTAGCAGTTTAGTAGGGATACTGGATGGCCCAACTGATTTAGACGAATTTAAATTATTAATTTCTTCTACAACTTCACTAATAGTCACCGGAAACAAAGCACAACTATTGCACAAAGGGTTGTTCATATACGCTTCAGTAGGAGTATTAGCCACAGGAATTGCATTTGCTAAATTTGAGCCAATGGATGAAAAATAATTATTAAATACAGTAGCAATGCTATGTTTATCTGTAACTTTTATATATCCAACTTCTAGTGTAGAAGGTATATTATTTTTAGTATGTTTCAAGGTTATCAACTCTTTAATTCCCTTCCACATTCCTTTAATGTTGTCTTTGTTAGTCAAAAAATACCTTTTGTAATATAATTTTTTACTAATTACTAGTAGATGCTTGAGCTTGTTTCTGTAGTATTTATATTTCGACGAAATATGTTCATTATTCTTAGATTTCAGGTAAGATTTATATAATTTATTCTTCATATTAATAGAAATCCTAAGACCCTTAGTTATCCATGGTTTGGCTCTTAACCGCGATTCTCTCTTGGATAATTTCTTTAGGGGAACATGTCTGTTAATTGTTTCAGAAATTGTAGCATAAAACGATTCAAATAACGAATTTACATCTGTCTCAACAGGTAACACATCATCCCAATTAATCGACTGAACTTCAGCTAAAAGTGATTCCTCATTAAAGTTTGAATAATCTCTTCTATATATTGGATATTTACAAGAGATACTAGAAAGCTTATTAATAATAAGGAAATTTGGGAGGTGATCTGTCAAGTCACTCAGCACGTTTCCACTAATAGTTTGATGCTCGATTGAGTTAAAAAATATATTGTCAATTAACGTAGCTGAATGATCAGTAATTCTTGTTGGTTTGATTATATGAGGCTGAAAGCAATAGGATGCCAGAGTATTAATAAACTCATCAGTAGCTGAGTGAGCATCAAAATTTAATAAATTTAGATTGAAATCTCCCATCGAAATACACAATTTAGATTCAGTTGAAATCTTATCAATAACCGCAGTAAAATAGTTAATGAAATTTTCAACATTACTATTGGGATGGCGATAAACTGCGGAGCATAGAATATTGCGGGACTTGCTGTGTACTTCAATCCATAAACATTCAAAATCCTCAGTCAAAGAGCTGAGATCTTCACGCAAATGAAATTCAATACTATCTCGTACATAAAAACCAACGCCACCAGCATTACTCATACTTGGCTGAGAAATAAATTGGTATCCCGGGATGATTAAATTAGTTAATGAGTCATTATAAACATTTATCTTAGTTTCGGATAAGCCTATTATGCTAAAATTATGATGTAAATCAGCTAGAAGTGTTAATAAGTTTTCAAGATTTGCATTTAGAGATCTCACATTACAATGAAATACAGTAAACGGATCCTTTGAGATTGCATGTTTAATGTTCTGGCAGTCGCAAAACTCTTGTGGAGTATAATAATCAAAATTTATATCAGTTTGTAAATTATTTTCAATATCTAGTGCAGGAAGATTTGGGATATTAGTTAAGCTTGAAATTAATTCAAACCTAGGCAAAGCCTCGAGTTGATCATGACTAAGACTCATAACTTGACGAAATTATCAATAATGCAGCATTGTAGACCATATGCAACTAAATGTTTACAACTACAACTAAATGATTGTTCAAGAGTACTTATCTTGTTGACAGTAACTTCTCTAGATCATCTTTACAAGCAATACGTCTGGCTGGAGAGTCATTATTCTTCCTCAGATAAATCCGCCCTTGTTGAGTCCAGATATGCTTGAAATGATTATCGCGCCTAAATTTCAGACAGTCTTTAAAAATTTCTTTATTTCTCGGGCTCAAGCTCTCTGATACATAAATGCTGTTTTCAGATATCCTCGATAAGCCAAGATCTTTAGTTGACTTTCCCTTAAGATACTTCCGACTACCATAGAATAAATCCTTCGTCTCCCTACGAACAAACTTTACAATAACCTTCGGGAATCGTAAAGCAGGATCAGATGACTTTCCCGAAGCGTGAACTGTACGAGTTATCTGTACTTGGAAGTCGATGAGAGACGGATATATCGCTTTCTTTTAATTCTACACCCATAAGTGAACCAACTTTAATTATAAGTTCGTTAGTATCATCAATCGATTCAACGGGAAGGCCAGATATTTCGCAACATTCCCGTCGGCCTTACTGGTTCATGTTATCCACCTCGGCAGAAACATATTTGAATGATTCCGACAGCCTTGAAACTTCTGCTGTCAAGAACTTGTTCTCCCGTATAATGTGTAGATATTTTCCTTCCAATTCTTCGACACGTTTATCGACTGAGTCATATTTATCGTTAAGAAAGATCAAACTATCTTTGAGAGCGGTCATTGATTCACAGATGGGTTTAAGCTTTTCATCGAGTTTATTCTCCAAAATCTCTTCGAGAATCTCTCTGGTTACTTGAGTCATGATTAAAGGAAACAATTGGGACATACAAATAACTAACATAAACTAAAACAGTCCAAGAAAACAAATTTTAGACGGAGAGCTAACGATCTATGTCCGCCTACATTGCACTGCTGTCACGGAATTCCTGATTTAGCTGGAGAATCAAAACAAGTTTTGACTCTATAGAAATTAATTTTGTATGCACTATAAAAACTTACTTTGTAGAAGCTTTGTTATGTTTAAAACTGATTTGTTATTATTACATCTTGTAGTTCTTTGAATTTGATGATACCTGGCAAGTATCCAGTCCAAAACCTGATATTGTGGGAATTTGATATTTTGCCATCGACTTGAACGTGACTCAAGATCCTGACACAGTGATTGAAGAGCTGGATGCTGCACTCCCACCACTAAATTCCATGTAATTACTACTATCAACATATGAATCCTGTCTGCTTGGTAGATCTTCGAACTCACCAAGAGTCGACAGAAGATGGTGATAAGGTTGTTGGTGGTAACAGTTATTGGTTAATGTGGGGTACACAAAATCCCCAACTTAAAAGAGCTCTGATCAGAAATGAAATACAATCAATTTCTCCTGATAGTTTAAAGAGAATATATGCTTATAGGGAAAAAACATTACTTTACCATGGGACAGAGATGATCCAAGCAATAATTATAACAGTGATAATAAATTGCTAATAAAAGCTTGGTCAATGAAAATTATTTAATGTGTGGCTCCAGTGTATGCAGTGATAAACAATATACTTGAGGGATTATAGGATCAAACTACTGTAACTAAAAAATCCAACCAGAACTTTGAAGGACACCTTCATCTGGAAGTTATAAATGCAAACCAAAGAAACTTACAACTAAAACACTGCCTAAAGTAATAATACTACTATACTAAAGAATAGTTAAAAACACTATCATTGGTTGATAGGGACTTCAGAGTTATAGGACTAGATATTAGATGATTTTACTGTCTGAGCTTAGGTAATTCTACCCATGTGCTATTTTTGTCACTTCACAAATACTGTAGAATGATATATAGTGATCTAATGGCATATGATGAGGGTGCACTGGAATTCAGTTCTGGCTGGTACCCTCATTTTTTGGTCTGATCCCTGTGATTTAAAGTGTATGCCTGCCTGACACGACATCAGGCAAATTAACTGAGACATAACCATAAATGGTTAAATATATAACTCAGTCCAACCAGATACAGTTCTGGTGCACTTCTGGCATAACATAAGTTATTGGTTATAAGCAGAATACAGACACACTCAAATTGATATTGAAAATCATTTATTATTTTTCAAAAAAATCACCTGAAATTAAAGAAAAAGCATATTACTTTTTTTAAATGTTGCTATATGGTTAGAAAAGCAGGAAATAGTGCTTTTAATGTGCTTACCCCTACCTAATCATACTGTATAAAATATTGTCTAGAGTCATAAAATTATTTATACTTCTAGAATTTCAATATTTACATGTTAATTAATTAACTTATGAGTATTTACAATAAACTTAAAGCCTAAATTTTCCCCGTTAATGTCAATCGTATAAACTAAGATGATAGTTCATAATCTACATTTATGGTACAATTTGAAAAAAAGTTAATATGAAACTGATGAAATATTGATAAAGTTTAAAACATGCATTATAATTACTTCACTGCAAAGTCTGCATTATGAGAAGCATCTATGCTTAGCCTTGTAATTGCTTTATATTATCATGAAAGATATACTATCATGGTGCATTTATTGATGCATGCTGCAAAGCAGAATTACTGTACATTATATATGGCGGTTGACTGTTGTGTAAAACCTATTACAAATAAAAATTCTGTTGTTATTATTAAATGCTGGCCACTCTTCAGCAGAACTTTGTCCACATGTTGGATCTGTTTTGGCAATTGATATGAATTCAATAAATGCTTTATCTTCCTCAAAGGTCCATTTATGATGTTTTACTGGGGACTTTGTAGGAGTCAGCCTAATATTTCTGCTGGGAAACTGCAAAACAAGCAGTAAGGATTAGTACCGCTCTATATTTACTCTATAATAGTACTCCTACTGTATTTCACATATAGTTGTGTTATTATGCACCAGCCAATGTAAACCCTCACCTTTATCAGCTTTTTCAATCTGAGTATTTAAAAGCCCGATATGATGTCATCAGATAAATTGGATTTGTTTTTATGTCAAATCCCCCACCCAACCCCACTTATAATTTCTCATAACATTCAAAACAAAACTAATGTCCTGCTGAAAGGAGCATATAAAGTAAACTGCCTAATACCCCCACATAGCTCTTGGGTTAGAGGACCAAGGGTTTTAATACATTGACTGGTGCAAATATCGTTTGCTGATTGTACAATTTTCATGTACCTTTGCTTTTGATGATGTTCCAGGACTCTTAAACAAAGCTTGGCTGGAGGTTGAGTTTTCCTTACGAGAAAGTCTTCGTGTCTTTCCATCTGGTTTCCCTGGCGTATCACCCTTATTAATAGAAGTGTATACCCGCTTAGCAGTATCATTTTCTTCATCAACAAATATGACAACATCGTCATTATTAGATTCCGTTTTACTCCAAAATACTTGAACTCTATAATAAAATGGAAAAATACAGTCATATATAGCCATACCTAACTTAAAGGTAACATTGAACTCAAAACAAGCAGCAACATATATGCGTATGTTTCAAAATTTAGCATAATAGTTTATATTCATACAGTAATTTTCGTCGCGCCATAATTATCCCCACGCAAATTCATGTTTTAAAGTATCAATAGAAAGAGTAAACATTCCTGAATTGGCTGATGTGATTTTTTTCAGTTTTTCCTCATTAAAAAGTACAATTTGCTCCTGGCATATTTCAAAGCCACTTTTGTGGCGTGTCCACTGACCCGGAACATGCATAAATACAATGCGTGATTAGCATAACTAAAATCCCATAAATATATGAAACAAGTCAAAAATTCTTTAATTAGATAACTAAACAAAACAATCGTAAAAACATACCTTCGAAAAAACGAGATCTTCAGAGCCAAAAATTGCAATATATTTCAACAATTTTTTACCAAATGTTCCTCGAAAATCGCAATTGTGAATACTAATGAGGCGCAAGGCATTGCGGGAAGACCACGATTCCTCCTCTGGTTTGCACCCCTGCTTCCCAAGTCTGCAAGGTTCATTTTTGTTGGGCAGTACTTCCAGGTAATGCTCACCTCGTCGGTAATCTCCGCTATTTTTTTTACTCTGTTTGATACGAATATTTTCCAAGATTTGCCCGGATTGTTTATCCAAAATAGCGCAACAAGGCTATCCATCCATATGGTGACGGACTTGATAGGCCATCCACGTAAAGCATTGCATAGATTTCTTGCCATGTTCGCGGCCATATGACCGCTGACAAGTTCGAGTCTCGGAATTGATGTGTCCCGTTTCGATATTCGTGACTTTGAAGCTAGGAGGCCCTTAACAACGCCCGTACTACTCTCCACAACAGCGATAGCTACTGAACAACAAGCTAAAGTACTTGCATCGGCAAACACGTGCAGGTGTACTGCCTTCATTCTCCCGATACTCGTTTTGATACTTCGAGGCACTTTGATATTTCTCAGCTGTTTAGTCCACTTTAACCACTGGTACATCAATTGTGGAGAAACTTCCGCATTCCAACCTTTCTTCTCGTCGCACACATCGCTATATATTCGTTTTCCTTCAGCTAGGGTTGGAGAGATTATTCCAAGCGGGTCGTAGATTCTTCCTAAATGGCTAAGGATGCTTCGCTTGGTAACTGGTTCATCTGCTGGGTATTCAGGAACTGTCACCTCAAGGGTTTCCTCTCGTTTGTCCCACGGATGTCCCAGGAATTTCGTAGGGTTTGGCTTGTCACTGCTCTCTAACGACTCAACATTACTTTCCCACTTGTGAACAGGAAACTTGCCGCTCTCCAAGATCCTGCTGCTTTCTTCTTTGAACTTTATCAAGCTATCCAGATCCTCCCCACCATGCATTAAATTGTCCACATAGGTGTTTGTCTTCAAGGCGTCAATGGTATCTTGAAATTCTGAGGGTTGGTTTCCGAGATGGTGCTGCAAAGTTGCGCCCAATACAAAGGGACTAGCCTCCGCTCCAAAGGGTACACGCGTGAATCGTAAGTGTTTCTCCATGCCGTTCACGTTGTATAGGAACCTGAAGGAATCACGATCTTCCTCCTTCACTTCAATCTGAAGAAAAGCTTTCTGAATGTCAGCTAGTATTAGATTCTGCATTAACCGTGCTCGCACGAGTATGCCCATATATGTGGTTGTAATGGAGGACCAGTATACATACAATCGTTTATGCTCTCTGTTGATGCATTAGGTTTCGCACTCGCATCAAATACCATTCGTACTTTAGTTGTGGTTGCGTTCTGCCGTACAACCGGTTTGTGTGGCATGTAATAGACACGGTCGCCAGTCGGTTTCTCTGGGGCTTCTTCCACAACACCTTCGTTTAACTGATCGTTTATAATGTTGTCGTATTCTTCCTTTAGCTCAAGTGTTTTGTCCAATTTCCTATTCACATACTGCAACCGTTTTCTGCTTTGCTGCTCGTTCGTATCTGATGGCTTCCTTCCAGAGATCCATGGGAAATTGATCTCATATCTCCCGCTTTCCTTTCTCGTGATGTTCTCTGTAAACTCGTTTAGAATTTCACTGTTGGTATCTCCTCTGTCTTCGACTCCCAAAACATCTAAGCTGTACAGTCTCTCACAGTCAAACATGCACTGATCATCGGTGTAGTCGTCACCCCCATGAATTACCCATCCAAAGCTGGTTTCTTCAACTATTGGGTCTCCCTGCTCCCCCTTGCACACAGTTTCAGTACGAATTCGACTGAATGTTTTATCGCCGATGATGAGATGTATCTGGCAATCTCCATTTTCTGTGAAGTAAAATGTTTTATCTTTTGTATGTTCATACTTTAATTTAAGCTCACGAATGTTAGGTCTTCTGACCGTAGTAAAGTCTGGTAGTTTCGAACCAGTAACCTCGATTTCCTCTTGCGCTTCCCCATCTAGGGAATTTATTTCAGTTTTGTATACTGGCATCGATTGCTTTGTAACCCTATTCAAGGTGACAATTTATCTTGCTTCATGGCGCTTTGGCTTCAAATTCAACTTTTTGGCTGCCTCCCGAGATACAAAGTTCCTAGCAGACCCAGTGTCTAAATAAGCCCACATCACCTCTCCCTGCATCTTAACAGGAATGACGGCTGGTAATGCATTTCTCTTAGCGGACCTGCTGTAGCCATTGAGTACACCCCTTTTCGGATTTAGGATTTTGAATCTTATCGCATATGCTGGTGTGATGTTTTGATCCACACTTGAAACAACCACGGCTCCGGCACTGGGACCTGTGCCCAGTGCACCCACAATTAAAGCATAAGTTCTTATCAACAAAGAACTTCTTTCTCTGAGTTTGTACGACCACTGTTTTACATTCATCACTCCAATGTTCCCCACTACAAAAGATACACTTTGGTTTTGGCTTCCCATCCCCACCAAACCAGTTTCTTTCCCTTTTTCGATGATCAGTTGGGGGTCTAGAACCATCCTCGTATTTGTTCCGTTTTAACCATCCTCGTAAATTTTTAATAAGGGTTTCCATCCTCCACTCCTCCCAGCTATCATCTACCCTCACTAAGTCGGGCTTCACATGTAGTAGTTTATTTAATGTATTCATAACAAACCCCTGTAATTTGTCTCCCTCTCCCAGGGTTTGCAGAGCATCAAAATTGTGGCTTAGTTTATCATAAAATTCTTGAATTCTTTCATGATTTGTCCCTCGAATAGTTGGTAGGTTAATAATTTCATCCAGGTGTGCATTTATGACCACTTTGGTCTGCCCGTATTCCTGTTTTAGGCGGTCCCATGCCATTTTATAGCCCTCGGAGCTTGGCTTAAGATTAGAAATTCTATCTCTTACCTTAGGTACCACTGACTCTTGCAAATATCCATATTTTTCTTCGTCTGAAATTGCTCTACTGTCTACTTGAGTCAGAAACATATTTTCAAATCGGACCCAATCACCTGCCGCACCTTTAAATGGTGTTATCTTTAATCGTGGGAGTTTTGCCATACTGCCCTACGCCCGTGTTTCCATCTCTATCTTTTTCTCGGTCATTTTTAGCTCAGCGTTAAATTTCTCTTCCCCATTTCTATTTCACGCTCTCGTAATTCCCGCTGACGACGGTCTTCTTTCTCACGTTCTGCATCTTGCTTGTTTCGCTCTATTTCGTCGTTAATTTGCCTCTGTTTTCCGTTATAGGCTTCCGATAATTTCCCCAAGTTTTCCACTAATGGTGTATACTATTCCTTGATTTCCTTCCGCCACTGTCCAACATTCCTTGCTGTTTCCCCCCGATCGATTTTCAATTCTTGAATACTCGCAACTAGAGTGTTTATTTTCTCCCAAATCGCTGTTGCTCGGTTATTTATAATCTTGATCTCGTTAAAATCCTCTTCCTTGATTGTTTCGTCGGCATTCTCAACGTAATATTTGAGCTTTTCGATTTCCTTGTTTATCTCAAGTTGTAACTTTTCCTCTGTCTCCTCGTTGCTCATGTCGAAATCCCGGTTGAAATATTGCTCAAAAAAGGCTAAAATTTGTCAAATAAATCCTGGTCACGGCACCAATTGTGTGCTGGCGAATTAAAATTACACACAAACCAATGTATTTGCAATAAAAATTAAAATAAAATACAAAATACGTTATAAATGTCTCACTAAACTCGCTATTCAACTCACAAAATTGTCACGTTGTTTCTCTCTCTCCCGTTCCCATGGTAACCTAATATATTCCGTTGGGGGTGTGGCGTAGGCCTGTTCTTTTAGCTCAGCAGTGATGCGCGCAGAAGACACTGGCATTGAATGACTCTATCCTTGAAGTCAAACTGTACTCAAACAATTTTTTTCAAGCGCAAAGCCAAAAAATAATGATGAACGACATATATTTACATAATCAAGCTTCATTCCGTGTAATGTAAGGTGATTTTATCTGTTAATATCAATAATTAGGTTTACCGTTAAATATGCTCGATTTCGACACATTTTCAAATTTTACAAAGTTCGAGCGTTTGTCATTTTTGTCAAATGCTAAAGCAGAAATATTTTATAAGCGATTTGTGTTGACTAATGTTAGTAGTTTATAGAAAAGCTAAGGTCATGTGCCAATCAAGTGCCACGATTTTGAAATAAGCTTTCAAAGTTGGTATATTTTGGGACGATATCCTGCCAATATACTGTAAATAACTGCGCTGTTTTCTATTTTATACAAAAGAATAATTATCTAAGTCATATCACCAACGAAAATAGAAGGATAAGTCCATATTTCTGTGCAAAAATATTAAAATTTAGGTATGAATTTGATTTAAAAAAATAGCGGTGAAAATGTGTCGATATTTTGCCTCATTCGGAGTTCAAGTTGGTCACCAGCCGATCGAACATCAATCGGCCCCAAAAATAATTTAACAGAAATTTGAGTCAAATGAAATCGATTTTAGTTGTTCCCAAGGATAGACCTTCAAAACACCAGAGTATGAGAGAAATCTATTTCTGAGCCACATATTCACCAGGAGGTTTTTACGGAGACAGCCTCTTAATAAGTTACTTACTGTATATAGGACCGTTGGGAAGAATACTGTTACCAGTAACAGCGTAGAAATTACCCTTTTCAAATAAAGTTCATTCATTCATTTATTCAATGCCTAACGCTTAGTTTTTAGCTAGAGATGAAAACCGGAATATCCGAAGAAAACCCTCCCAAGTACGGCAGAGAACCAACCAATGTCAAATTACACGAGTTTATCCAACACAGGAAGATTAACCAACCTGAGCAAATCCTTGCCCGCGACATACCGTATAGCTGGTTTAACTCAGAAGTAAAGGGCAGCGCGCTAACCGCATCTCTGTTCCGCACATAGTTGTAGTTCTGTGTTATTCCACAAGATAGAAGACAGAACCGAGAAACCTCTTGCTTTTTCCTCACGAACTCTGAGAAAAAATATATTCGCATATATTTTACCATAATTTTTGCAGTCATGAAATTCAACCAATTCCTAAATAATCGTAACCTCACGATTTTCCGATCACAAACCGCCCCCAGGAATATCCAGGAGTCGAGCGAGCAATTCCACAAATTGCATCTAGCAGAATTCAAAGATGGGCATGACATATCTGCTTACGAATACGATTTAATTTGTACACCTGGAAAGAAGAATAGGAACGCTAAAGCCCTTAGCAGACTTCCGTTGTAGGTCGAGCCGAGTTCAACGCTGATCATGACACCTTGTGAAGTTGTAAATTTAATACAACAGTTCTCCGGAAGTCCCGTAGAGGCAGTTAAAATCTAACAATAAGAAATTTGGTGTTACAAATATACATTGGTAAGTGTACCAATTTACCTTGCATGGATGGCCCAACACAGTGCAAGATGATAAAATCAAATTGAGTCTCAAAGTAGGTTGTCGTTTATATTGATCGAGCGTGGCGAAGAAAAAAGATTAAGCTCATCATGGTATGTCTCAGATAAAAGGTTTAGTTCGTAGATATGTCTGGTGGCCTGCAATTGAGAAACGGGCAAGAGGTAGTTCTACATGCCAGTTTCATCAGAAAACACGACCGAAAGAATCTTAGCATCTATAGGAATGGCCACAAAAAGACTAACTTTGATTTTGCTGGTCCGCTTATGTAAAAGATGTCCCTATTAAATATCGATGCACATTGTCAATGGTTGGATATCCTCCTAACGAATTCGTGTAATGCAAAGACGACATGTGAGAGACTACGTATCTAAATAATCTATAAGGGAGCCGTTCCTCTATGGTAAATTAAAGATTTGCAATAAATCAAATGTGAAATAACTTAGCGAGTCATTGCCAAGTATTCAGTGTCATAGACTGACTGTTGTGAAAGTTGTAGTTCTAATAAAGGTTTGGAAAACGAAAATATATCAAAACTTGCCAGAAATACATTAAATGCAAAAGCCAACGCTGTTTCCTTGTCCTCAGGAGTTTCGAAACGGTAACGTTGGCAGGAATTGTTAATGAGGTGGCAAAATACATTTTAAAATCTCTTTTTTCGTGTTTGTCACTGTTTGAATGTGCTCTGATTGCTTTTTTGCTGTACAGGTAAACTGATTTTGACTTTTGAGACAATGGTCAAATATATTATCTGATTTGAATGGATCGAAAATCACACTCTGAAAGTGATTGATGGGAAGGATCCCCCCCCCGACCCCCTCCACTAGCCCCTTCTTTGCCTTCAGTACTGTTCGAAATTATATCCTTTCTGGTCTTCCAGTAATGTATAGTACTGAAATGTCCGGTTTATAGGATCGGGAAAAATATGAATTAGATTTTTAAAAGTTTATAGGTCAGTAAATATATGTGGCTATGCACGCGTATATTTAATAGGATAACGTATACTGCTGCGGTGATGTTATACTCGTCTTCGTATTTGAAGCGTAAGTTGGGCGGAGTTTGATTCCCAGCCGCCAGACAATATACCATTATATGATGGGAAAATTTAAGGTTTTCATTAATTTTGTTTTCTCGTTTCACATTGTTTGATAGTTACTTCCAACCAGTTACTTCTAACCAGATATCGAAAATTATATGTCAAACATCTTGGTCATTCGAAAATCAAAGAGATTTTTAAATTTTTGATTTTAAATTTTTAAATCGTTCTCAGCAACCAGGTTTAATATTATTGATATTTTTGCCCGCTTTTCTGGTTAAATAAATGAATACAAATTAGGCGCGTGTCGCAGGTCACCTTAGACAGGCGCTGGTTCAACAAAACTGACGTGGGTTCGACAAAACAGGCGCGGGTAAAACTGCCGAGGGCTCGCGCGGGTAACTAATTCAGTGACGCGGGTAATCAATGCATGGGTGGGGGTACGTTTATCATAGACCTTGATAATTAAGCCTTTTGTGATGGGCTTTTTGTTATTACGGGAGATCTAAAGTCGCATCTCAGCTTCTTATATATACTGTATACTCGAGGGATGACGTCATCGGCAAACATGGTGGATATATTCTTGTGGAAAAGCTACAGTTATCTCATGTGCTACGCTTCTAGGTATCCTTCCCATAGCCATCGCATGGTATAGAACATACAGCATGAATTTTCTGATTGATAAGATCTTTTGGGTTGGCGAAAATACGGCCTACAGTCAAATAGGGTTTTAAGTCGACCATAATATTACAATTACCTTAGATTCTCTTGATTGGCTCTGTAACGCCAGGAATGTATGGAACTACTGCATAACATTGATACAAGTATCACCCTCGGAGTTATTTTGGTTTAAACGAATGATCGGTTTTAGGAAATATTTAAAAATATCTTTTGGGTAATTGATTTCGCTTAAAATGTTTAGTGCGTATTCACATTCAGTAGGCTTAGAGTCACTGTTTGATAGTAAGAATTCAGCCCTTTGAAGGAAATACTTTGTAATGGTAAGCTATAGTATATAGCAGCCCTATAGTTTTCATGCCTGATTTTACTCCGAAAAACGCGGGCGGTAATATGTACTAAAATAGGGCTGCGCTGCTCAATTGCAAAAAGTGTGCGTATATTGGATCTTCAAAATATTTGAGAATCGAAATCCATTTCTAAGCAATTCAATTTTCAATTAAACTTATTACATTTATAGCTCTGGTTGTGGTTTATTACAAATTTCGCACATTATAATGCATAAATATTGTGAACATTAAAATTTAAAACATTTTAACGCGGTCATAAAACTTCCGTAAGCTGAACTCGAGTGTCCATCTATTTTGAACTTTCAATCCTTGCTTGCTGGAACGAAGAGGTTTCCAGGGTCTTTCATTATGCGATGTAGTACAAACGCATCAAATGTTTAGACATCCTTATAGAAACTTAATCTATAATTTTTGTACTTATTTTACATAGTTTATAAATGTACATATTTGTCATATTTTACAGTTTTGACGTAATTTATAGGAGCTTAAATAAGTGATCTTAAAGGCAGCAATTTTTTCAACAAATATCGTAAAGTCTTAAATATGTTCAACAAATATCGTAAAGGTTACGACATTTAGATTTTAGTGTTATTGCTGCAAGATAACTATAATATACCTGTCTACTTGTCTTTCATTCTATCTATCTTGCTTTAATCACGTTTTGTAAGAACGGATTATTCTTATTTCTGCCTAGAATTTGAACTTTCAATTTTGACGTTATGAAAATATTCAGATCAATACAGTCAATTATATACTGATTATTATATATTGATCATTTTAGATATAGGTTATAGTGATATATTAACTATAATACATGAGGTACATTTAGGCTAGTAATGGTATGTTGCTCGTTTTATCCGCAACTAGTGGGCATTTAGTCGATACGCCACATTCCTTCACATAAAATAGAGTTTTGATCAATTATACGCAAGAATAGATGCGACTATCCGAGGACAATATTGCTTTCTAAGAACTGTTTTAATGATAGGGTTGTATGAATAGTCAGGATTTGATATGTCTGATATTCAAGGCTTTTGATTTATACTTTTGATTCCCAGTGTACGAAAGTATTAATTTTGTTTTTCGCCACCTGAATTCATTGATACCACACGTTAGCGCACGAGGGGAGATATACAGAATTGCCCCAAAATTGATATCGTGTTATTGATCAGAATCCATTATTCAAATTCAGAAGATATTTATTTAATTATCATTAAAGGATCTTGGAGTGTCCTTTCTGGTGAAACCATCCGGTATATTGTGATTTCTAGTAGAATAGGCATAGTTAAACAAATTGTAATCTTTCACAACCATAAAGAAGTTAACTGGAGAAAAAATATTTATTCAAGATCTCTGCTATGTCAGCGATAGCAGGGAATGAATTATTGTGACATTCCTCTAAAATCTTCGCTCAAATTGCATGAAATGGCATTTCAGAAGCTGTAGATTTCAAAAATTTTGTGGGGGAGCATGCCCTCATACCCCCCTAAAGGTCTTGCTTCTTCAGCACTCGATACCAGTGTCACTCCACTCTCGGAAGTCTTTAGCCCTCTTAATTCAAGAAAATGTTCCGTCAGCTCTCATAGCGCTGCAGGGCATCATAGTTTTTGGCAGGCTAATTCTACCAGACGCTCCCGCCCCCCCCCCCCCACCAACGAAAAGGTGGTAGTTTCGCCCCTGTTTGAACGGCTCGATCAGTCAATGAAGTTGTTAGAATTCGAAAAATTCCTTTGCTTGGAAGCACAAAATAACTGGTTTAAATTGAACAAATACAACGAAAATATGAATATTACTTACCAAAGCATTCTGTCCCATTTCGGGCAAACCCCTCAGCACATCCACATTTGCAAGATCCTTCGGTATTTATGCACTTTTCGTTTTTTGAACGTTTACAACCACAGTACTGGGATGATTTGCATTCATCATCATCTAAGAGAACGTTTAAAGAAAATTCATAACATTCTCTACCTAGTATGAAGCATTGTAGTGATTTAGTGAAAGTGATTTATTTTAATATTATTGAAAACGTTAATACACACTCTCTGAAAAGCCGAGACATTTCCTAGAAATTAAAAAGGTACAGGTGAACCAAATTTTAAATCATAAAAGCTTAGATCTTAATAAACTTCAACAAAAGATGCATTGGTATTTCAATAAACGAGACTCAATTACTCTAGCGATCAAAGTATAAAAAAGTGATGTTTGATCGTTTTACAATTAAAAATTGGGACAGTTTCGTTAGTTTAATTTGTGCGGGTCTCTGGTGGCAGGTAAAGGCGCGGATGCCGATGGATTTTACCCGGCTGCGAATTTTGAATGAAAAGGGAAAACGTATGTCTAAATGTTTTACAATAAAATACTGGGATAATTTAATTTGCGCAGGTTTCTGGTAGCAGGTAAAAGGGGCGGGTGCCGGTAAATGGGATTAATTTACACCCATTACTTAGCAGTCAATAGAAGTATTTCCCAATACATGTTCAAAATCAATGTCAGGAGAAAATTGTCCATCATTTTCAGAAATGTTTTATCAATTTCAGTGTTTAATAGCTATCCCAATTTTTTTTATAAGCTAAAATTAATCAAACTTCGGGCGAGAAATATATTTGTTAACCATTTAAATCAGTCATGCTGATTTAGATCTATTGCAATATATTAAAACCAGATTTTATGTGCATTGGTTGCTGCAATATATAGATCATCATACAAGATACTAATCTATAAGTGAATGAGAATACTGAGAATGAAATTCGGAATGTTTTTGTCAGCCAGTGAATTGAAAGACACAAATTTTCAAGGAAGGCCCTCCATTTTCAATCCAGCATGAGACGTCCGGTAAATCTTCACGTCAGAGCCAGCCGTGTTCAACGCTGATCAAGACACCTTGTGAAACAAAGTTAAAATCAAAGAACACGAGATTCGGTGTTACAAATATATATTGGTGAGGGTACCAGTAATATATCACGCACAGATAGCTTGACACAGCGAAATATGATAAAATCGAGCGTAATCGAGTCTCCAAGTATGTTGTGTTTTATATAGAACGAGCGTTGCGATAGGTTCTCAAATAGGAAACAAATTAAGCACATCATGGTATGTCTCAGATGAGAGGTTTGGTTCGTAGATATATCTGGTAGCCTTGCATGTCAATGAATAAAGCGATTGAGAATCGGACTAGAAGTTGTTCTACGTGATAGCTAGATCGGAAAACACGACCGAAAAGATCTTAGCATTATAGGAACGGACACAACAACACTGCTCCAGGATTAACGTAGATTATGACTTGAAACTTTCCTTCGATATAAGTCTAGGTTATCACATGAGGGGTGAGGTGATATCAGTTTTATCACTCGAGGGACGATATCGTAATTGTCACGAGTGAGCGCAGCGAACGAGGAACAATTACGATACTGTCGCGAGAGTGATAAAACTGGTATTACCGAGCATCTCATGATCATGTGATAACCTGTTTATTACATACTTGTGCCTTTATCAGGCTTGAATGAGCTTCCTTTAACAAATCTTTTCAGATCCTTTTGCTTGGCTTAAATGCTTCTCGGGCTTTGTTGAACAAGGTGAAGGGTTTAACTCGTTACTCAGCCAGAGTAGTCTTTATCTTTTACGTATCAATTTAATATGAGCGAAGTATCCGACTATCCGTAAACACAGAAGTTCGTAGTTCGTACTCTCCGTCTTGTTTTTGTATGTTGATGAAAAGCCATGAAATTGTCTATAACCTCCGGTCCTATAACTTCTAAGACTTCCTCCGTATTATGTTTTTCTTATTCTACCCCTGACGTTCTTATTTTGGTATTTGAATTTCTATTTTCAACAATAAACTAGTCTACTGACACATTCTGAAATCTCATAGGCGGCGGCCATCTTGAATGTTTTGAGCGGGACAAAAAGGGATATCAGTGACAAATAACGATATCAGTGACATATCGTTTTTATGTCACCCTGATATCGCCCTGATAAAGGCACAAGTATGTCATAATTAAGGATTAATTAAAGCACTCTGTGAGTGCATTATCGGGATTTACAAGCACGAGTTCACGAACAAGGAACGATAGTTTAATACTGCACGAGACGCAGTCGTGTGCAGTATTAAACTTCGAGTTCCTTGTTCGTGAACGAGTGTTTGTAAATCACGATAATGCACGAACAAAGAGTGCTTTAAACGTTTTAATATTCAATTTGAGCAAACGCTTTGGCGGTGAATTATGAATTATGAGCAAAACATTCTATAAACTTTGTTGAACTAACTGTTTACTAGTTCCTTGTTTTGTTTTGGTAATATTCAAAAGTGTTTTTAGAATAGTTATAGCTTTTATAAGAAACAACCTTGTTGTTGTTTTGAATCTGTCTGCCGAATTACGAATATATTTTCAACCGGCTTCGCCGCTTCGTGAAATAAACTAAATAAACAACACATGTTTACGTTTAAATACGAAATTATTTTAGAAATTTAGCCACTTCGTGGTTTTGGGATTGTCTTCGGTTTAAAATAAACGAAATCTTATAAACTTTTCCATTCGTGAATTCGGGCGCCATCTTGCCGTGCTGATATAAACTATAACGGCACGGCCGTGCCATAGAATAAGGAATAAATAGAAGGGCCACTCTTTTGATGTTTTTGGCGCTGCCGACACGCGCCGGAAGTTGACGGCGGGAAATGGGGAAATGTATTGTGAAATTGACATCGCTGCTACTAAATCGCGCTTTTAAGCGATTTTGGGGAATAAATCCAACTGTGTCCATCGGAAATATAAATTAGAAAGGTAAGAGTACGGTAGCCCACAAGGGCCACGGCAACAAATTGAAGAAACAATGCACAACATCTTTTTAAGCGGCCCAGAAGTGCCACGGCGAAATTTTGTGGAAACATCACAGCAATTTTTTTATGAGAACACCCATAGATATAGGAGACATAGATTGCTGACTCGTAATACGTCACTATATTGACAAATGCGCAAAATTCAAACAAAATTTGACCGGTTGAGCAGCCATTTTGTATGATGGCGCCTCAAGTGACTCGATGAACGAAGCTTAATGGGAGCATTTGCTAGATAATAACAGCATTAATTTCACATTACCGTGGAGTGTATTCAATATAGAAGTGTTGTGGACGGTTTTTCTTTGGAATAACAAACATTTGGCTGGTTTCAGTGAGCTCACGGATTGACGTTTTGCAATATTTTTGCCCTTTGGAGCAATGATGTCTAATAGAAAGTTGAAAGAGTTATTCCTGGATTATTTCTAAACAAAATAGAGTGGATTCAGGGCGACAAACTTGTGTATTACGAGCTGGCGGCCTAAATATGTGATTTCGCCGAACTTAAATCAGCATGAATCGAAGGTAATTTGTATTATTTTCCCTGTCAAATTGATGTGTTTATACGTCCATAAGGGCAATAAACATATTAAAAGAAGTATCTTTTCGTGAACGTTGCTGAAAGCGACGTACGTTGACTAGGTCACTTGATGTTTTGACCGGTTCAGCCGCCATTTTGAATTCTTCATGTTGGCGCGTGCCGTGACCTCGAGTCAGCAATCTCCTATAGCAATCTCCAAGTCTCCTATATCTATGAGAACACCACAGCAAATTTTTATGGAAACATCGCGGCAAATTTTTATCAAAACATCACAGCAAATTTTTTGTCAAAACATCACGGCAAATTTTTATCAAAACATGACAGCAAATTTTTGTCAAAATATCACGGTAAATTTTTGTCAACACATGGCAAATTTTTGTCGAAATTTGGCGGGCGGCTGAAGTAAATTTGCTAGCGGAAGTAGTTGACAGCGGAAGCAACTCGGTCTTTAGCTTAATTTCGTGAAAAAAACTTTCATGTGACTCTTTCCCGATGTGAAAGATTATATTAATGGATGATTTTATGTAAGTATAATTAGGATATTGTACTAAATGTTTTACATTAAATAATGATGAACGGAGTGCTGATTTTAGTGGTGCTATTTCTTTGAGAAAAGTTTCTGCAATGGCCAGACATTTGACATATTTTGATCCTGTGTATTTAGTAAAACTATATTTGACCACTGGTCTTAACATGTGGCCTTATTTTCACTTTTAATTTTTAATATTATATGGCTAAAGTGTATTTGATACATAAAGGATAATGAATTTATATAAAAGAACTTGATATTTATATGCATGGTTCAATTCTTCCAGGTCTTCCAGTTACCCTCCACCCAAATTTTCATTGCCAATCTACATACCCTACCCCCGTTCAACTTACCTTAACAATGCAATTTTGTATTGTAATGAAGTCACAGGGATAGGGCTGGATGGGAAAATATTTATATTCACATGTTAAGCTTGGGGTTCATAATATGTTTTATAACTTGTGAAAATCCAGGAATTACCATTGGTACTTTTCCACTAAAAACAAAGGCAATTGCAGTTTTTCAAGGAAAATTCCATTTTACATCAATTTTTAAAAGTTCGAAGAAGTTAAGTTTTCAAGGATTTTTCGCAAGTCAATGTGAAATTCCAGGACTTTTCCAGATTTAGGGAGGGGGGAGTACAACTTTTTAATCGTCTTTTTGTACCTGTATTGTCAAATTGAAATATATTTGCTTGTTCCTGGGAGAGGAGTGTGGAAATGTTGTCATGGGGTAGGGAAATTGCATTTTAAGGTAAGTTAAACAGGGGGTAGGATATGTAGCTTGGAAAACCCCTGAGGGAGCCTTGGGGGGAGGTTAACTGGAAGAATTGAACCATGCATATAAAATCAAGTGCTTTTACATACAATTTATTACCTTTATGTATCAAATACACTTTAGCCATATAATATTAAAAATTAAAAGTGAAAATAAGGCCACATGTTAAGACCAGTGGTCAAATATATTTTACTAAATACACTGGATCAAAATATGGCAAATGTCTGGCAATTGCAGAAACTTTTCTCAAAGAAATAGCACCACTAAAATCCGCACTCCATTAATCATTATTTAATGTAAAATATTTAGTACAATATCCTAATTATACTTACATAAAATCATCCATTAATATAATCTTTCACATCGAGAAGGAGTCACATGCAAGGTTTTTTTCACGAAATTAAGCTAGAGACCGAGTTGTTTCCGCTGTCAACTACTTCCGCTAGCAAATTTACTTCAGCCGCCCGCCAAATTTCTACAAAAATTTGCCATGATGTTTTGATAAAATTTCTCATGTTTTGACAAAAATTTACCGTGATATTTTGACAAAAATTTGCTGTCATGTTTTGATAAAAATTTGCCGTGATGTGTTGCCCGATGTTTCCATAATAATTTGCTGTGGTGTTCCCACAAAAAAAATTGCTGTGATGTTTCCACAAAATTTCGCCGTGGCACTTCTGGGCCGCTTAAAAAAATAGTGTGCGTTGTTTCTTCAATTTTTTGCCATGGCCCTTGTGGGCCACCGTATAAGAGACTAATTTTGATGTTTTAATTCTCAATGAAAATGTTTCTTTTAGCCAAAATTTTGTAATTCTCAGATATCTTTATATGGGGGTAGCCAGGGCACCTGAGTGCCAATGCAGTTTTAATACTTTTACATAGAATTTTGGAGCAAGATATTTTTTTGAAAACACAGTATTGAAACGGTAATCTTCATAGTATTGATTAAAGATTAAAGATTTATGGTATTTTCATTTCATTTTGCATACATATTTATGGGACAAATTTGACCTACAATTTGTCAAATATTTGACAATGATCTTTATGTTAACTTCTCCAACTAAATAAAAATTAATGACTCTGAGTAGAGTCAAAGTTGAGTATTTCTTGGCTTAATTTCTAATATTGTAGATGTAATTCCTGGTTATTATGATAAAGGCTGAACAGTTATTCATGAAAAGTAAAAGGATGTTGCCTGATTGTGTGTCAAGAAAACTGTCAATGGGGATCACTGTACTAAAGAACTGAAAACCAAAAAATACTAAAATGTTTTTTGTTAATTAACCCATTAACTGGTAGTACCCTACCACTGATGAGTAAAATTGTCTGGCATTAGACAGAGTAAAATACTAAAGTAGGGTGCATCTGGGTGCATTGCCAGCTAATGGGTTAACAAGAGACACTGGTGGATAGTTTTGTTAACCCATTAACTGGCAGTACCCTACCACTGACGAGTAAAATCATCTGGCGTTACACAGAGTAAAACACTAAAGTAGGGTACATCTGGGCACACTGCCAGCTAATGGGTTAATAATAAATATTTTATATGCAAGCAGATGCTTAATATACTGGACTGAATTTTATTATATATAGCCAGATGAAAACCCCTTCTGGATATGTTACTGATAATACTTGCAATTTCAATTACAGTATTGATTTCCTATAAAATCATTAGTGATTGTGGAACCAGGCCATGTCTTATTGCAATATGATTGAGACAAAAAACATATCAATAATAATAATTTCAAATTTTTATACAGGATAACCTATCAGTACAATAATACCCAATAGGGTCCTGTAAACAAACATAATCCAATTGGGCAGAGGGGCCAACTAGACCTACACAAAATTATAGGCACCCCAAGTCAATGCAGCACCAAAATTTGGGTTGGTGTAGTGTTGCCTTCCTTCAAGGTGGTGACCTTCTAGGCTATTGTTTGAAGTTCAGTGCCCAAGTAAAGGGCCACTATAAAATATAGCACTGCTTTTGCTCTTTCAAAATTATGATGCCTTATATTAGGCCCCAGGGAATACTTTGTCCAAGGCATCACCCTACCAAGTTTCAAATTGACATAAATTGTTGCATTTTCAAGAAACACAATATTGTACATATGTTCCTTTCATTACAATATTTTCCACTTTATGCATTGATCATAAATACTGTACGCCACATTCCCTATACTGTTCAAAATAGATTAACCATAATATATACAAGACAACTACTGTATGTGTTTTTATTGATTTTGCTCATATTTACATGACTGATTTTTACATGCTCATATTTACATGACCTAATCACAAAATTGTATTTCACTATTTAAATATATGGAGAGTATTAGTAATTACAATGGCCTGATTTATACTAGAGACAAATCATCCGTCAAGACGCAGCATCCGTTGGATAGATCATCCGTCTTAGTATAAACACAAGACGAACTATCCTGACAAACTAGTGAGAATAACTATCCTCTGGCTATAAGTAACGAAGTAACAGCTTTCTCGATAGTTTGTCTAATGAACGTCTAATGCCGTATTTATACACACAGACGGATCATCCGTCAGGACGAACTATGCACACAAGTTTGTCTATGTAGACAAACTACGCAGATAGTTCGTCTTGACGGATGATCCGTCTGTTCACATGCATTTATACACAAACGAATTATCAGACAAACTTTTTTGCCCAAGTTCGTCCAGATGGGACATCCGCCTCTAGTATAAATTAAGCCAATGTTTGCAATTACTATATTTGTTATATATTAGTAGCAGTTGCAATTATGGATTTCTTTAGTTTCTCTTTAATGACAATGAAATATTTGGTAGTTTTTTAAATTGAGTTTCAAGCAATCAAACCGATTCCAAATATCAATCCTTTAATTCAATACTAAGGAAATGTTAATTAGTTGGAAAAGTTATCATAGAAATGAGAAATCATTGTCAAATTTGTCCCATAAATATGTAGGCAAAATGAAATGAAAATACCATAAATCTTTAATCTATACTATGAAGAACACCGTTCAATATTGTGTTTTCAACAAAATATCTTGCTCCAAAATTCTATATTATTATTATTATTATTATTATTATAAATATACATACTCCCAGTAGGGCTTTTCAGGATGTATTTACAAGTTTTAGTGATAAAATCTTTGTAGCAGTTCAAATTTACAATGTATTTACAGTGACTAATAAAAATGATGAGAGACAAGACTTTAAAATCCAAAGTCTTAATGTTCAAGCAAATGATTTTTAAGCTCTACTTTAAATTGTTTAATATTATTGATAGACTTTAAATGTTCGTCCAGACCGTTCCGCTGTTTTACCGCTCGATAATAAAAAGACCTTTGGCCAGTACTTGTTTTAAATTTAGGTATGGTCAGATATTTATTATGTCTTGTAGGATATTGATGAATGGAATCTTGATGTAGGAATTGATTGCTTAAATACATCGGTGATAACCCCTTCAAGCATTTGTATGTTTGAAGAGTGTCTCTATATATCAGGTGTTTGTCTACTGGTAACCATTTCAGTTATTGTAGCACGGGCGTGATGTGGTCAAATTTACGTGTGCCCGTTATGATACGGGCAGCAAAATGTTGGACTGATTGTAGTTTTTCCACATTTTTCGCGGTTGTATTTGCCCAGACAACTGAGCAGTAAAATAGCTTACTCATTACTAAGGTTTGTATGATATAGGACAGTGTTCCACGATCTAAAAGGTGACGTATTCTGTTTATCTGACATAATCCTGATAAACATGAGGAAACCAGCTCACCAATATGGATGTCATATTTCAAGTGCGAATTCAACGAAACTCCTAAGTCTCTGGATGTTGAAATTGGGTATAATGTTTTGCCCAGGAAGTTCAGCGTGAAATCTTCACACAATGTATTTAATAACTGTGGCGTGCCAATTAATAAAAATGTTGTCTTGCCTGGGTTTGGGAGAAGAGAGTTTATACAACACCATGTTGCGACATTACTTAGATCTTCTTCCAACGCAGCTTTAGCTTGTAGTTTTTCACATATCGGGAAAGATAATGAAATTTTGCTGTCGTCCACATATGAGTTTACTGACGTTTTCGTTGTTATGGAAGGGAGGTCATTTGTATAAATGCTAAACAAAAGCGGCGATAGGATCGATCCTTGTGGGACGCCGTGTGTGATAGTTAGAAGTGCAGACGTGCTCTGTCCAATTTTCACATATTGTTTCCGATTTGCCAGGAAGCTTTGGAACCACTTTGAAACTGCTGGAGATATACCGGTTGCCTCCAACTTTCTTAGTAGCGTTTTATGACAAATTCTGTCAAATGCCTTAGATAAATCAATGAGGATTAAGGCGGTTAATTTCTTTTCGTCCATCGCTTTGAGAATAGTATCTGTTGTATAGGTATTGAGAGTTTCAGTTGAATGGTTTCTCTTGTTACCACTTTGGTGGGCGGAAAGAATCTTACGCTTGTAGAGATATTCAGAATACTGATTTGATACTACCTTTTCGCATACTTTAGAAAATATTGGTAGAAGTGATATTGGTCGATTATTTGGCGCATGTTCGTCATCACCTTCTTTTAAAATCGGAATAATCTCAGCCAGTTTCCAAGCTTCTGGATACACACTTGATAGCAAGGAATTGTTTATAATGTTGGTGAGGGGAGTTAGAATGTAGGGTATTGAATCTCTTATTGTGCGCATGTTAATCTTATCTGGTCCAGGGGATTTGTTCTTAGGTATCAACATGATTATGCGTTTGATCTCTTCTACAGAAACTGCTACAAAGTCGAAAGGTGCAATTCCCTGACGTTCCGTGATGGTCGGGATCTGGTTGATGGTATGGGGTGGGATGTTGTTGTTGATTGCCAATTGTTTCACTGATTGTGTTGTTTTTTTCCCAACGGTTGAGAAATAAGCATTGAATTATTCAGCTAGTTTCTGTGTGTCTTTGGAGTACACGGGTTTCGATTTCTCTTTCCTGGGTAGAGTTTGATTTATGACTTTCCATAAGGCTCCAGGGTTGTTTTTACATTTGCTTATCTGGTTACTGATGTAATGCTTTTCACGATGTCTTAATTTTGATTTGACAGCGTTTCTGGCGTTTTTATAATATGACCAATCAGTCGATTTGCGGGTCTGATAATAGTATTGGTCTAACTTATCTCTGTTTCTCATTGCTGATTTTATTTCGTTATCGACGAAGGGAGTTGGTCTGGATTTTATTGTGATGTTCTTGATAGGGGCGTTATTATCCAATACAGTTTGATAGATATTGTTAAAGGTGTTCAACTGGTCGTTAACGTTCGATGACTGATGTGAGAGAGTCGACAAAACTCTCGAATGCTGCGCTATTTCTGTTGCAAACAATTCCGGAGTATAGTGACGGAAGCTTCTTGTAGTGACTGATTGTGGACGTGGTTTTTCCATTTTCAGTTTTAGAGAAATAAATACTGGATAGTGATCGCTTATAAGTGTTTTAATAACACCACTTGATTTGGTCAAAGTTGAGTTGGAGACTAAAATAACGTCAATCAGGGATTCAGATGTGGCCGTTACTCTTGTCGGCGATTTTATAATTTGCGTAAGGTTCAGTTCCTCACATAACTCATTAAGTGATTGGCTATTTTCATTTGTGTTAAGCATATTACAATTTAAATCGCCCATAATAGTTATTGGATGTCTGAACAATAAAGCTTCCATGTATGCTGGTTTAAAAGAAGACTCGAACTCTCGAAGCAATGTAATGGACAATCAGGAGGTCTGTACACCACGCAGATGACTAGACTCTTACACTTATTGAGTTGTAGACGAAGCCATAATTGATGAAAGAATTTCTCTGAGGCCTCTGTTAAGTGGTTTAATTTATGGCTTTTTATGTCAGTACGGACGTATGCACACACGCCTCCGCCGGTCTTATGGAGCCTGTCCAGGCGAAATAATTTGTACCCTTCTATTTCGACCTCGGCATTACAAACTGTCGAATTGAGCCAGGATTCGGAAATGGCAAGGACGCCGGGTTTATGAACCCGTATTAGTTCTCGTATTTGTAATAGGTGTGAAATGCAAGTAAACTGCATTGGCACCCAGGCAAGGATGGCAAATCTTCTTATATTATTTCTTCTTATATCTTCTTATATTATTTTAAGAAGATTTTGTTTTAGACCAAATTTCTTCTTATATCTTCTTATATTATTCAATTTTTCTATAGAATTATTCAAGAAATCAAATTTGTCTGTTATGCATGTAAATCAGTCATTTTTAATGTAAATTTGTTAGTTTTTCACCAATAGATCTATATGACAACTGTCTGACACTTCGTATAAACATCATACAAATGACCAAAATGCCATCATATCGTGACGTCATTAAATTTTTGCTTGAATGTCGAAAATCTTCTTATATTGCTGTAAATCTTCTTATAATGAATGTAAGAATTAAGATTTTTTTCTGAAAAAATCTTATATCCATCTCTGCACTCAGGTGCCCTGGCGACCCCCATATAAAGCTATCTGAGAATTACAAACATTTTGGCTAAAAGAAACACTTTCGTCGAGAATTAAAACATCAAAATTACTCTCTTACCTTTCTCATTTATATTTACGATGGACACAGTTGGATTTATTCACCAAAAACGCTTAAAAGCGCGATTTAATAGCAGCGATGTCAATTTCACAATACATTTCCCTATTGTTCTGGCTGCACTCTTCTAGCCAGCAACATGGCGGCCGTCAACTTCCGGCGCGTGTCGGCAGCGCCAAAAACATCAAAAGAGTGGCCCTTCTATTTATTCCTTATTCTATGGCCGTGCGTTGTTGCTATATAAAATGCACACACGTGGTACAAATTGACCAATAAGAACGCGAGTTTACGAAAATTGAATATTAATGGTTGTTATATGGTCTGATTTTTTTTAAATTTTAACTCACAAGTCGTATTAAATATTTAGTGAATTTTCACTCGGGCGTTCGCCGTTTTATATACAAGAAGCTGGCACGAAAATCGAAAGAATCCATCTAAATGCTCGTGAATGCTCTTAAATTTCGCTAAAAACTTTCCTATTTTATTCCTGCAGCTTGAAATATACCAGTAGGTTTATACTAATACAATTAGACAACTCGTCCTCGTTGTCTCTTAGCGATCGCTAATAGCCAACTCGGCCTCGTTGTCTAATTGTTAATTGGTCCAGGTGTTACTAAAAAAGGAAACCGGCAAAATATATAGCTATAGTCACGTTCTTCAATGGCTTCATCCCCAAAACCTTCTTCTGGTGTCATTTGAACTATTAAATGAAAAGATTTAAACGTTTAGAAAATATTTTTTTCTTTAAATATTTGATTTCGTTGATAATTTTGCACCATTACTTTGCATAAATATTACGGCTTGAAAAACACCTAAATTTTGATTGAAACTTTATAAACAACCAAGGATTTAATGCATATATTTTTGTGTAATTATTTATGAATGATCGTTTTTGGTCATTTTCTACCATACGAATATCACACCGGGCGAAATATTTTAAGAACAAAGCAAGCTATAACAAAGTCATCCACAACATGCTTTTCAGCCATTTCTTGTTCTATACATTGGGATGAAATTTGTTGTCGTAAAACTTTAACAACACATTGTAGATTTCGGCACATACCAGAAGCTTTAACAAAAAGAGAGTTGGTGGAAATAGGAGTTTGCATCTTGCCACCAGGAAGTTGAACACCAACACTTATATGATCCCCGCCTGCATCCTCCTTCAGCAAGGCTTCCAACAAATATATGCCATCTTCTTGGAGCTCTACGTTTGCAGATTTCTGAGACGAATATCTGTAGGTGAAAAATAATAAAGTACGCACTTAAAAACGCGCACAAGTTGTAACAAACCTGCAGAAGACTTGCACCAATGCTGTATCAACAACTCGTTATCTGGATGTGTTCGCACTGCTTGTTCCCAGCTTGTTGACAAGTTGTCAATGGCTTTCTGACAACTTGCTACAAGGTTGTTGACTCAACAGACTTGTTACAAGTTGTTCAAACAACTTGTTATCATCCTAAGTTGTGAGTGACAACCTTGTATTTGACAACTCGACAAAATAGCAACATTGTCACAACTTCTTGGCAAGCTTTCTACAAATATGTTGCGTTGACAAGATGTGAGCTTTCATGTGTATAATCATGTACAAATATGTAAAAATTAAAAACCTATTCCATACTTGGATGGCTTTACCTTTAAACGGATAAGAAGGTTGGATCAGAGCAGTGTATAAAACAAATTATAGATGCAAAGCAGACATTTTATCTGCTCAAAATTTCTTCTCAACCTTCGTGGTTTGCATAAGCCGGTTCAAACATCGTAGCTCAGTTAGTAGGCCATTCCACCGGCAAACCAAAGGTTACTGATTCAATTCCCACCGCGGTCAAGCAATTTTTCAGCTTGTCTGGTGTGGACCCTCTCAGAGTTGCATCATTTAAAATTGATTTACCTGAGTTCTAACACAACAATCCCTAGATTTAAAACTTGAAACACATTACTTGTTCCACTGTCTTCTATCAGTCCACATCTTGTTGGAGATGATTTGCCTCAGGTTTTCTGGCTTGTCATCCGTACTTAATGACAGTTTGGTTTGATTATCACCAGCAATATAGAATATGTATGATCCCGTTAATGGAGCCTAGATAAAGAAGCTTCAAGCTCAGTCGGGCAGTCGTCAGAACAAGCGTCTTTCAACTCTGAGATCGTGGGTTCGATTCTTGCCGCGGACTCCTGACACTTATGTGAAAAATGTCAGTCAACACTCTACCGCAAGTCATGGGTATTCTCCGGGTACTCTGGTTTCCTCCCACGGGGAATGCTGACAGGGTGGGTTTGGAAAGCACCAAACTAACCCTTCCATCGCAGCTGTGCTCCCTAATCAGACATCAGTCATACGGTGGCAGCCAGAGGCGTCTTCAACAAGCCTTCGAGCTGCGTCTTTCGTAATTTAGCTCAGCTCTCAGCTGCAAGTAAGGATGATTAGCACACATCCACTTACTCACTTACATCAATTTACTTGCATGGAAATTATAGATACATAAAACGGGAAAATCTTTTCTTCTTTCCAGTTTTGAATAAAATATAACAGTGACATTAGCAACTCACCATATAGTAAGATGTCAACCGTACCCCATAGTTATCTTCAATATTTGCTGGTGTTTCCAATCCATGTAATTTACTGGAAATATCAGGTTTTCCAGGATATCTTGGGTTAGTAGTTAGACCATTTAGAGCATTTCCAGGAATGTTGAACCACATTTGCATTGTGACTCCATGCTCTGAAAAATGATGTATATGGAGATTCCCTGATACTCTTCCACATTCACATACAAATTTTTGGCATGATTTATAGCAATAGTAGAGATAATATTACCTGGTATTGGTGCTCTGGAGGATTGAAGAAGCTGTTTAGTTGAAGCTGTATAGAAAATACAATGTTGTCAATACATTGGCTAGGGGTATCAAAAATATAGACAAAAGAACAAATATACAAATATTAAGAAGACATTTTATTGTACTTAATAGGGTACTAAGGCCAACATTTGTGACTGGATGGCATGGAGAAGGCTAGTTGGGGCTATTGTTATGCTAAGTGTTATGTAAAAGGCCCACTGTGAGGCTAAATGTCGCCTTTTGTAACAATCGTATTTCCCGCAATGGAATAGGACAAAGTGGAATCTTTGAAGAAGGAACGTCAGTTATTTAGAACAATAATATAGGAAGGAAGTGTGTACAAGGTATTAGACATATCTGTTACAATAAATTCAATACATAGTCAAACCAAATCTCGTAAAATTTTGCTGTTTATAGAGTGCAGAACATAGTTAACAATAATTTTATGAACCTTAAACACAAAATGCATCTTCATACCTGGAGGATTATCAAACAGGTCTCTGTTAGGAATTATTATTGGTTGTTCTCCACTTGGATACTTCACAGCAACCGTGAGATGGTCACCACCAACACCTTCTTTCATTAATGCCTCTAGATAATATACACTTCTGCTTTCAAGTTTGACTGGAGAAGAAGCCTGCCATTCATGTCTGGATAAAGGAAATGGTGTTGTTGAGATCAGGAAATGATTTAAGAGAGCCGGGAAATACACAACAAGGTACTTGGGTCACATGCACGCTCTTGAAATACTAAACATTTCTTGTGATGCTTGTCCATGAATAAACCAATGGACGGTACGAAAATTGATTGAATAGCTAACTATCGACAGAATAATCGATTCATAGTTGCAAAAAAGCTGCGGGTATGTGGTACCATCTGTGAGGAAGGTTTACTGGCATTGAGGAAAGTTGAAAGTAAAACACTTAGTAGAGCATTACAAAGCCTGACAAAGAACAATGGTGTAATTGGCATAACAGTGTAGCGAGAGTCAAGGGTCAATCAAGAGTCAATTCACTTAGGTAGAGGAACATACCTACTCAGGCAAAAGCCTGCATGTCGGAAAATTTCCAGTTATTTTGCGCAAGGTCTGGAAAACCCAAAATCCTACCAGGAGGAAGGTTCAAAACGTTTTGTTACTCTGGACCAATTAACGTGCAGACTCGCTGACTAATAACAGACCATTTAACTGGCTAGTATAATGATGTATTGATATGTTAACATACCGATTGAAGTTGTTTGGACTAGTCCATCGACCTTGAGGGAACCACACAAGGATTTTCAGGTTCTCTGGCTTCTCATCACTGCTAAGTGACAACCGACATTGATTATCACCAGCAACATAGAATGTATATGTTCCTGTACGCGGAGCCTAAAAATTAAGCAAAAATACTGCATACCCGCGATGTACTGTATACTTTATAGTACAGTATGTATGACAGCTAGCTTAAAGTTTGCACTAAGCATTGAAAAACTGCCTTTGACCTTTGAAAACGTGGACGTGAGGTGTAAAAATGTCCTGGATTTAGAAACGAATTTGCCACCTCAGTGATGTCTCTGTAGAGTTTTATTTACAACTTTTATCTATTTTTCTGTGCAACCAGTGACGTCACCATACGTCCACATCTTCAAAGACCAAAGAGCATACTTAACATTAGGTTTTATTAGCTACCCCTACTACCATTTTCAGACTTGTACTGTCTATGCGCGCTTTCCATTAACACGGTCAGACTGGTCAGATTGATTAAATTGTTAAATGTAATACAAAATTTGGGAGACTGATCTGGCCTGAAAATTTGAATCAAATTAGGAGAAGGTCCATTTTGGCCTGATTTTTCCATCAAGTACGAGACAAAAATTCTGCTCTGGCTAGTAGTATCATGTAGATGGAAAGTCCGCTATGAGTGCTAGTGAATCCTACTCATTTAACAAGTTGATATAATTGTCAGATAAGACGAGGACCAGGTTATATTTGTACTATTTTCGAGGATATATTTTAACAACTTCTAACAAGTTAACAACGTGAAAAGTACGTATTGTTTTATTGCTCATGTCCACGGTCCGCTGACCAACTGTAACAGTTCGTACTTAATGTTATACGCTCATAACGCTATATTAGTAACTTATCTTTCGACATCCTGCGGGGCCGGGCGAAGTTCTTGTGCCCAAGCGGAGATCCTTTTTCTTGCTTCCAACGCTGCTGTTCTTTTCTGCTGTGGTGGGTTTGGAATGGTAATAGGGTCAGACGTGGTAATGGTTTTTAGGTTCCGTTTGACTGTCCTTTTGATTTTCTTTTTTTCAATCTTCCCTTCCAAATGGATTCTGTTTCGTGATGTTCGTAGGGCCAGTTTTGCCAAATCAAAGCGAATGTTGGCGGCTAATCCTAAATTTCATTTTTGACTTGAGAGGCTTGCTGGTGACTGCCAATTTCCATGAACATCTGGTTGTGTGTCGGACCAACACACGATATCGCCCTGATGGTTTGTTGTTGATTGTTTCCACTGGTTCTGTGGAATTCTCTAAGAGATGTTAGATACTAATGTCTCCAGCGAGACCAAAAACGTTGTAAAACTGCAGCTTGTAATTTGTTTCGTCTTCTAATCTCGGAATCGTCTCCATAATCAGGATCCACCAACCCATCTTCATCAATACGTGGATAAGGCAAGGACGTAATTATCCTTCCATGTAGAAGATGGGAGGGGATTAATGGTTCGTCATCTTGGATATCGCTTGAAACGTATGTGAGTGGTCGGTCGTTTAGAATTCCTTCTATTTCGACTATAAGCGTTTGGAGCTCAAGCAAGGTTATGAATGCTCTTCCCAGCGTTTTCTTGAGGGCATTCTTCGATAATCCGATAAGCCTTTCCCAGAAGCCTCCGAACCAAGGAGCTCGTTTCGGAATGAACTGCCACTCAACACCTCGTCTAGTGAATTCTTCTTTTAGAGACAGCGATTGAAACAGGTGTTCGAGTGCTTTAGCACCAGCCATGAAGGTTGACGCATTGTCCGATACCATGAGTCGGGGTAACGATTTGCGGCTTGCAAAACGTCGGAATGCTTGCAGGAAACTTCTCTCTGTTAAGTCTGTGACCACTTCCAAATGAATGGCTCTGGTGACAGCACAGGTAAATAAAGAAATGTAACTCTTGATCTCGCCGCCGTTTTCTCTGACGTACAGTGGGCCAGCATAATCAACACCGGTGACGGAGAAAGGTTCTGTTTGTTGCATTCTTATCTTCGGAAGTGGGGCTGAATCTGGGGCGTTGTAAGCTGTTGCTTCGAGTTTTCTGCAGGTTACACACCGTCTGAGTAGTTTTTTGACGTACTGACGCATGGATATGATCCAAAAGTTCTGGTGTAGTGCTGTGACTGTTGACGCGGTGCCAGAGTGAAGTTGTCGCGCGTGGGCTTCGTAAACAATGAGTGATGTGAAAGGATGGTTTGGTGGGAGAAGGTACGGGTGCCTTTCTTGCTCGGAAAGTGGGGCATTATGGATTCGACCGCCACAGCGAAGAAAACCTTTAGCGTCGACGAACAAACGAAGTTGTCTAACGAGGGGTAAACGTGTTTTCGACTTGGCTTTGATATTGTTCATTTCCTTATGGTAGGTGATGTTCTGGGTGTTCTGTACCCATAGGTGCTGAGATTCACGTCTCTCTTCGATGGTTGGTCGCCCTGTTGTGGTCGATTTCTTTTGCAGGAGTTGAAGAAATCTCAGGACGTAAGCTGTAACATTGAGCAGTTTGTCGAGTGTGCTGTATCTTGACACATCAATGATTTGATGGATACCAAGTCCGTTGGTCGATGGTATTGACTCAGTGGTTGTGGATTCATCGGTTGTGGGTTCTGTGTCATCTATATCGACTATGTTGATGTTGAGGGTTTGGGATGGGTTCCAAATGGGCCATAGTGATTGATGTGGTACCCATTCGGGCCGTATTTCCACAGAGTTGATGCGTGGAATTGTTGGGCTGAAACACCACGAGTGAGTAGGTCAGCTGGGTTGCTCTTGGTAGGGCAATGGTTCCAATGCGTTGTGTTATAGAGCGCTTTGATTTCTCGGACACGGTTCGCGATGAATGGTTTCAAAGCCTTGTTGCTGTTTAGCCAGTGAAGGACGATTTCACTGTCAGTCCATAACTTGACTGTGAGGTTGTTGTATCTTTGTTTCATGGCTTGTTGGACAAAATTGGCTAATCTTGCGCCAGTTAATGCTGCCATGAGTTCTAATTGAGGCAATGTCAATTTCTTGAGGGGTGAAACTCGTGATTTGGCGATGACCATCGATGTCTCGGTTCCATTATGAAAGTATGCGACTGCGCCATACGCTTTCATGCTTGCGTCAGCAAATACGTGTAGTTGGGTGCTAGAGGGAGTAGTGGTCCCTGGTGAGAAGTGGCATCTTGGTAGCACTGTTGTGGTGGCATCCTCGATCTCCTTGGCAATGTTGGTCCATGTTGTTGCTAGCTCTGGAGGAAGTGGCTCATCCCACTCGAAATTCCGCTGCCATAACTCTTGGAGTAGGAGTTTTGCTCTTACGGTAACTGGTGATAGGATACCGAGTGGGTAAACGTTTTCGATGACTCCCGTAGAATTTCACGCTTGGTAATAAGATGGACGGATGAAGGACTAATGGCTCGTTGATTGAAACTCAAGTTGTCGGAGGTGGGATCCCATTTCAAGCCGAGGAGGTTAACGACTTTGTTGGGGTCAGCTACGTGCTGGCTGGTTGCTTGATCACGGAGGACTTTGCTGTTAGATGTCCACGAACGTAAGTTAAATTTTCCTTCAGCCATGATGGATCGTGATTCGTTGTAATACTGAAGGGTTTCTTTTTCTGTGTCTCGTCCAGAGATGAAGTCGTCCACGTACAAATCGTTCTTAATGTCCTTAGCGACTGGTGATTCGTAGTTATCTAGGTGGGAATGCAACGTTGCATTGAGCATAAAGGGAGAGCTTGTGGAACCGAATATGACAACTTTAAAGCGGTAAATTTCAAATGGACTTTCTGGATCGTTGGGGTCAGATAACCATAGAAATCTAGTAAAGTCTCTATCGCATTCAGGAAGTCCCACATGTAGGAATGCTTTCTCAATGTCTGTCGAGAATCCAAAGGGGTATGTTCGAAATCTCAAGATGATGGCACATAGGTCGTTCAGGAATGGTGGTCCAACATCGAGGCAATCGTTTAATGATGGTGAGTTGGAGTTTTGACGGCAGCTGCAATCAAAAACTATTCTGACTGGTGTTGTAGAGGACTCTTTCTTAACAGGATGATGTGGAATGTAGTGGGCGTTGTCTGAAGGTTGGGCAACATCGACTTTTTCAATGAAACCTCGATTTTCATAATCGGTTAGTATGTTCCCATACGTTTTGAGGAGCTCTGGTGTACGACTTAAGCGACGTGCCATGGATCGTGTTCTGCCTTCGCATATGGTGTGGTTAGATGGAAGTGGAGGGTGTTCCTTTTTCCATGGGAACCCTGCATTGTAACCGCCACTGGCTTCACGAGTGATAGACGAACGTTGGTAATCTTCAAGAAACTGTTTATGTGGGTCTTCATCAGTTGGTGGAGTGATACCTATTGATTCTAACGACCAAAATCGTTGGAGGTCATCATCGTGCATGGGTGAAATGGAAAGGGTGAGAAAGTTGGCGACTTCGTTAACTGAGTGAGGGATTGGTAGTGGACCTGATAGTAGGTAGCCAATCTTAGACTGCATAGCTGTTGGACCGTTGCCACGGATGACTTGATCTTCAACGAGATCCCAATAATGGTCTGCGCCAACTAGGAGTGAAATTTGAAAGTTCTCATTGCTAGTCACAGGATGTGCGAGAGGGAGTTCTCTTAAATATGGAAGGGTGCTGATGTCATCATGGGAACGAAGTTGAAGGGGCGTTGCAATATTTTCAACAATGAGGACCTGTAGTGGAATTTCTTCGTTGCGGTTTGTCTTCACATTAACAATGGTGGATTCTAAGGTTTGTGCAGCTGATGTTTGGGCACCAAAGGCTGATAAACTGATATGATGACTTCCTTTCCCGTGGGTTGTATGTGCAGTTGGGCTGCCAAATCTTTGGTGATAAATGATCTTTGTGCGCCTTCGTCGAAGAGGATGTTGGCTGTACAATAGGTGTGTTGTGCGCCTACTGTTGCTGTGGCAGTTTTGAGGAGGGTTACCGTGTTGTTGGAGGTGGACAAACAAGTGGTGGGATCTGGGGTAGAATGGACATCATTGTTGGGAGTTGTTACATTCAGTTGAGTTGATGGCGAGGGTGGGGTGGGTGGTGCAGGTGCGGTAGGTAACACATGTGATGCAGGAAGTGTGGATGGTGGAGGTGGTGCAAATGTCGAAGGTGGTGGTGGTTTCACAGGTTCAGCTGTACAAAGACTGGTGTGATGTTTGCCTTTACACTTGCGACAGCGTTTCTTCGATTGGCATGCAGAGGATTTGTGATGACCCAAACAGTTGAAGCAAAGTTTTTCTTCCTTCACAGTTGTCCAGCGTTTTGTACAGTCTGTAATCACTTTGCAGTCGTTCGGTGAGTGTGGTTTCTGGCAATATACACATTTCTTTGGTTTTGGATAAACAGATGGTTGATTCCATGGCAGTGGGTGTCTTCTGGCAGGAAGGTATTGCTGGGTAAGAAATGATGCGGTTGAGGAGGGGAATGGGTTGGTTCTGATGCTGTTATCTGATTGAAGATGAATTCCAGCTTCAAGAATTTTAATTTCTTTATTGATAGCCTCTCTTAGTTGTGGGAAAGTCCACTCTGGGTTGCTGTGTTCACGAGCCAGGTTTTTTCGAAGCTCATTGGGTAGTTTGCCAAGGGTTATAGGAACAAGAAGATCACCATACGACTCCTGAGACTTACCAAGAGATGTAAGTCCCCTGATATGAGTTTCCATGAAATCATAAAATGTTCTCAGACTAGATAGCTCATTGGTGGGGTTGGGTAAGTTTAATAGGGCCTGCATATGGGTACTGATAATTTTTTGTGGTTCTCCGTAACGGATTTTTAGGAGTTCAATTGCCTGTGAGTAGTTGGTGTTGGTGAGTGGGAAACCAGCAATAACTCTGGCTGCATCTCCAGACAGTTGTGCCCTTAGATAGTTAAACTTTTGAACGCCTTCGAGACTGGGGTTTGAGTTAAAAGCCACATTAAACGAGTCCCAAAATGTAAGCCATTCTAGGGGGTTGCCAGAAAATGTGGGAAGGTGCAGTTTTGGTAGACGACTCACATGACTGGAGGGGGTGGGTATATGAACTTGTGATGATGGGGTGGATATGACAGGTGTAGTTGATGGGATATTGAATTGTTGTGCTTGTGTGTTCAAAGGGGAATCATGGTTATCTTGTTGAACTGTTTCATTAGGTGTAGCTATGCTTGTTTCAGTGCCAGTTTTTTTTTCTGTTGCTGGTGGACTTTGGGTGGTAGTATTTTCAGAATTGACTGGGGTTACTTCAGGGGTAACATTGGTGGTACTTGGGGACAATTTAATAGATGAAAACTGTTTAATACTGTTACTTATCTGAGCTGATAATTCGTCAATTTCTTCTTGAATATCTTCGGTTTGAAAGATTTCCTTCTCTAGTTCTTTTGGATCTTCGACAAATGCCACGATTTTCTCATCTAATTCTTGTAGTTTCGACTTTTTCTGCGATAGTTGCTCGGTAATTCGTGTTAGAGATACAATATCAACGTTCGTAAGTGCTTCCTTTTGTAAAATATTTGTTGCTTTTTTGATAGTTTGTGTTAAATGTGCTCTGTAGCCCGCTCTCGATGCTTGAAGTCTTGGTAAGGATTCCGGTTGTTTTTCCATTTTGTTTTGAATTAATCCTGGTCACGGCACCATATTATGTCAGATAAGACGAGGACCAGGTTATATTTGTACTATATTCGAGGATATATTTTAACAACTTCTAACAAGTTAACAACGTGCAAGGTACGTATTGTTTTATTGCTCATGTCGACGGTCCGCTGACCAACTGTAACAGTTCGTACTTAATGTTATACGCTCATAACGCTATATTAGTAACTTATCTTTCGACAATAATTTGTCCATTTTGTTCATTTTCTTGATAAACCACCTCTGAGATCGTGGGTTCGATTCTTGCTGCGGACTCGTGACACTTATGTGAAAAAAGTCAGTCAACACTCTACCGCAAGTCGCAGGTTTCCTTCGGGTACTCTAGTTTCCTCCCACAGGGAATGCCAACAGGGTGAGTTTGGATAAGACCCAAGCTAACCCTTCCATCGTTGCTGTGCTCCCTAATCAGACATCAGTCATACATTGGCAGCCAGAGGAGCCTTCAACAAGCCATCGAGCTGCCTCCTTTGTAACTTAGCTCAGCTCTCAGCTGCAAATAAGGATGATTAGCACACATCCACTTACTGACTTTCATTAATTTACGTGCATGGAATTATAGATACATAAAAGGGGAAAATTATTTCCTCTTTCCAGTTTTGGATAAAATATAACAGTGACATTAGCAACTCACCATATAGTAAGATGTCAGGCGTACCCCATAGTTATCTTCAATATTTGCTGGTGTTTCCAATCCATGTAATTTACTGGAAATATCAGGTTTTCCAGGATATCTTGGGTTAGTAGTTAGACCATTTAGAGCATTTCCAGGAATGTTGAACCACATTTGCATTGTGACTCCATGCTCTGAAAAATTATGTATATGGAGATTCCCTGATAATCTTCCACATTCACATACAAATTTTTGACATGATTTATAGCAATAGTAGAGATAACATTACCTGGTATTGATGTTCTGGAGGATTGAAGAAGCTGTTTAGTTGAAGCTGTATAGAAAATACAATGTTGTCAATACATTGGCTATGGGTATCAAAAATATATACAAAAGAACAAATATACAAATATTAAGAAAATATTTTATTGTACTTAATAGGGTACTAAGGCCGACATCTGTGACTGGATGGCATGGAGAAGGCTAGATGGGGCTATTGTTATGCTAAGTGTTATGTAAAAGGCTCACTGTGAGGCTAAATGTCAACTTTTGTAACAATCGTATTTCTTGCAATGGAATAGGACAAAGTGGAATCTTTGAAGAAGGAACGTCAGTTACTTAGAACAATAATATAGGAAGGAAGTGTGTACAAGATATTTAGACATATCTGTTACAATAAATTAAATACATAGTCGAACTAAGTCTCCTAAAATTTTGCTGTTGATAGAGTGCAGAACATAGTTAACAATAACTTTATGAACCTTAAACACAAAATGCATCTTCATACCTGGAGGATTATCAAACAGGTCTCTGTTAGGAATTATGATTGGTGGTTCTCCACTTGGATACTTCACGGCAACCGTGAGATGGTCATCCTTAACACCTTCTTTCATTAATGCCTCTAGATAATATACACTTCTGCTTTCAAGTTTGACTGGAGAAGAAGCCTGCCATGCATGTCTGGATAAAGGAAATGGTGTTGTTGAGATGAGGAAATGATTTAAGAGAGCCGGGAAATACACAACAAGGTACTTCGGTCACATGCACGCTCTTGAAATACTAAACATTTCTTGTGATGCTTGTCCATGAATAAACCAATGGACGGTACGAAAATTGATTGAATAGATAACTATTGACAGAATAATCGATTCATAGTTGCAAAAAAGCTGCGGGTATGTGGTACCATCCGTGAGGAAGGTTTACTGGCATTGAGGAAAGTTGAAAGTAAAACACTTAATAGAGCATTACAAAGCCTGACAAAGAACCATGGTGTAATTGGCATAACAGTGTAGCGAGAGTCAAGGGTCAATCAAGAGTCAATTCACGTAGGTAGAGGAACATACCTACTCAGCCAAAAGCCTGCATGTCGGAAAATTTCCAGTTATAGTGCGCAAGGTCTGGAAAACCCAAAATCCTACCAGGAGGAAGGTTCAAAACGTTTTGTTTCTCTGGACCAATTAACGTGCAGACTCGCTGACTAATAACAGACCATTTAACTGGCTAGTATAATGATGTATTGATATGTTAACATACCGATTGAAGTTGTTTAGACTAGTCCATCCACCTTGAGGGAACCACACAAGGATTTTCAGGTTCTCTGGCTTCTCATCACTGCTAAGTGACAACCGACATTGATTATCACCAGCAACATAGAATGTATATGTTCCTGTACGCGGAGCCTAAAAATTAAGCAAAAATACTGCATACCCGCGATGTACTGTATACTTTATAGTACAGTATGTATGACAGCTAGCTTAAAGTTTGCACTAAGCATTGAAAAACTGCCTTTGACCTTTGAAAACGTGGACGTGAGGTGTAAAAATGTCCTGGATTTAGAAACGAATTTGCCACCTCAGTGATGTCTCTGTAGAGTTTTATTTACAACTTTTATCTATTTTTCTGTACAACCAGTGACGTCACCATACGTCCACATCTTCAAAGACAAAAGAGCATACTTAACGTTATGTTTTGTTAGCTACCCCTTAGTTTTGTTAGCTGGGTGCTTTCTATTAACAGGGTCAGACTGGTCAGATTGATTAAATTGTTAAATGAAATACAAAACTTTGGGTGACTGATCTGGCCCGAAAATCTGGATCAAATTAGGAGAAGGTCCATTTTGGCCTAATTTTTCTACCAAAACAAGGAAAAAAGTCTGCTATGACTGGTAGTACCATGTAGATGGAAAGCCCGCTATGAGTGCTAGTGAACCATACTTATTTAACAAGTTGATATAATTTGTCAATTTTGGTAATTTTCTTGATAAAACACAAAAACACCACATGAAGCTTTACTTTCTCTCAATAACTTTATTTTACGATACTTAAATAATTAAACTATACCCATATAGTACTTTGTGTGGATGGTTATTGATGTAACATGTATATATTCAGATCATACTACAGCAGTCTGGAACATATCCTGTGGATTAGCTTAAAACAACTACTTACCATGTAGTAAGTTGTAAGTCTTGCACCAAAATTTTCAGCAATGTTCTGCGGTTGAGCAAGATTTCCGATCTTAGTTGAATAATCTGGTTGCAAGGGGAAACGTGGATTGATTAATAGACTTGAGAGTGCATTGCCCGGAATGTTTAACCACTTTTCAAACGTTACAACACTTTCTGCAAGGAAAATTCAATAAATTCTTAAGACCATACAGTCATACTAACATTTTCCAATAATTATTTAGAATTACTTGCTTTACCACATTAGTCGTTTCTTTTACCTGGTGCTTTCGTTCCTTTAGCAACATCTTCACTTGCAGTTAATTTAAAAAGTATATATATCTTTAGATTACAACCCAAGATATGAATTAAAACAAGACCATTTTATTGCAATCTGATTAATTTCAAATCAATTTATTCACACCTATTTATATATATGCACACAGTAAACGAAAATGCCTTCAGTTAGAGGAAATTCCCGGTCTCTGGACAGTTTGGAGAGTTAAACCAAAACAGCCAACAAATTCTACATAAATCACGCTGGTGCACGGTTCGATGGAAGAGAAGGATGCAATCAAAATGGTCAAAACAATCAACAACCAGAAGCAAGGGTTTAAATTTAGTCTAGGACCTGTATAGGAGTTTGTGTGCATTTCATTTAGCACAAGCAATCTCAACTGTTTTAGGGTAAAATGACCATGGCGGTCAACATGGCATATGTGCCAAAACCTGAATCCGGGACGAAAGTCCTGAAAATGACCCCAACCTGAAACGGCAGTGCCGACATAGCTCTAACTTCCGAAAAGAAAAAGCGACAGCCTTTCTGAAGTCCTTATAGTGTTTAGAAGAGTTGCTTTTAGGGGTGGTTATTGGAAGGAAAAAATTGTCTTCTAAGTATAATATTTTACAAGAAAATGATCATGCACCACCCCAGGTCAACTGCTAATTATGCATGAAACAATTAATATACCTGGCAGAGATTAAATTTTCTTATTTTCTAAAAAGTTTTATCATGGGATGAAAAACTATGCTTAATTTAATATAATTATTGTAGATTTCATAAGGATTGACATTGTTCTGTTTAAATATAATACATTTTATTTCACTTACCCCCCACCAAAACACGATTTCAGCCATATTTTGCCATCTTGTTTCCTTTTTATCGCCGAGTCTCGCAAGTATCATCCAATTGTTGTACTTTTACATAATGATAGATGAATAAAGAAGATTTCAACCAAGTTTCGTCAACTTTTGAAGCAGTGCAGTGTATTTTATCTTCGGTATTGTGTCCTTCTATATTTCGTCAAATATGCGGCCATTGCAATGCTTCGCCGCTTCTTTTCCCGATAAATGCCACTTCTTCGTCTTCATATGTATTTAAATTACAGTATCCAAGAGTACTTCATTGTAGAATAGTCCCAATCGAAAAATTGAAAACATTACACTTGCACTTGAAAGGAAAAAACCTCCCATAACACATTTAGGATCAGACTCAAAAACATAAGTTTAAAAATAATTTGAAAGTCACGCGCAATCTTCGCGGAAACTCCTCGTGGGCTACTTGACAGGGGGGGCAATATTTTCACGAAACGTTTGTTCGCCACCACAGAAGTGACAGAACCCAAGTAAATATATTATATTTATTGGATTTTTATGATTTATGATAAAAACAATAAATATTTGCGTATTTTTGCGTATTTTCTGGATTCCCTTAAGCGTTAACTACAACAAAATCCGAGGGGCTTTTGCACCGTCATTTCAAGGGTATTCTATACAGATATGTACGTTTCAGGTCTCAGACCTCAGTTTCTTTACTCTTTCTCTGAAATCGCAAGTCAAAATATACTTTTGACAGATGTCAAAATATTCTTTCAGTTACCACTATATCTGTACAGTTCCAACAATATCAAATCAGGCTGGCAATGTCAGAGGCCTGCTCTGGGATCTTAACTCGCCTTAACTCGCCGCGAGATAATGCGAGTTAAGGCGAGTTTAGGCGATTTAAGAAAAAACACAACTTTTAGGTAATGCGTTTTAAGGCGTTTTAGGGCGATTTAAGAAAAAATACATGGTAATTAAATATGCAAGTATAGTACTTTAAGCAAAATACAGTAATAACACATAATTAATAGTGCATAGTAAATGTATTTTGAAAGAGCACCACTCCCCCCCTCACACCCCCAGGGGGTCTGGTTAGACTGTCATGTAAACAAGACCCAGTTGAAACTTATTATTAATTAGCTTGTTATTTTGCCGTATTACTAATTTTAAGGTTATACCAACAAATTGCTGGAATTAATACAATGAAGAACATAAACCAGTATATAATAACATGTATTTTTAAATTGAATTGCATACTAATACCTATTACTAAGTTCAGTCCTGGAACCACAATCAATTGGAAATCTAAAAAATCAGGGTTGTGGCTGGAATGTAGGAACGAGAAGATTTAGTGCATCCTATGGGGTTGCTATCCTATATTTTGAGAATTTCCAAATGCATGAATGCCTTGTCAATATCTTGGAAATTCCAAGGGTACAGAATATATTAAAACTGTGACCATGCATGTTCCAATGTGGCAATACATTGTAGTTTAATATTCAAACGAATTTACATATGTGTTATAAACTTACCAAATAAGCTTGAATTTACGTTGCAAATATAGAATTTCATTTCCATGTGTTCATTTAATAAGTAAAACTCAACATTGATTGGTATTTATTTTAATTCTTCTCAATATATAAAGTGCAGTATTTTATTTTACTGTATTTATAAAAATTCACTAATGTAGTAATGTTAAAATTTAGTTTATATAAAGTTTCCCAGACTTGAATAATAAATTTCCGCTGGATAGCCTGAGAGAAGGCTCCCTCCCCGCAGTGGCTAACATGAAGTATTTAATGCCAGGTTTTGTTATCGACCCAAGATCGTACGCTAAAAATGTTAAACCTCGGTTATTAAAACGATAATGGATCTTTATATAAGACGATATGAACCGGACAATGCTGACTATAAAAGTTGACCAGGATCATGCTGTGGTTTATCAATTTATGTAAGTTTGAACACTGTTGATATAAAATATTAAATGTTGTGCACTACAGGCACTGCAATTCAGCACTTGTATATAAGGCCGTCGGAATTATTAAAAGTATCAGTTTACCGTCACTTAAAATTTCGAAAGTTGATAAGCCCTCTTCCCTGTAATTTATAGGCCCCGCACTATTTTCAATAAAGGAAAACGAAACAATTTATGAATTGTTCTGGAAGTTCATATCACAATATTGGCATATTAATTATACTTATCGAAATAGATAGTTGAAAACAGACTGATTCTTGCCATCCTGACTTTTTTCTGTTTGAATATAAGGGTTCCTATGTCATATTATATACCTATAAGCTTGATAGTATGTAACTTATGCACCAGTCATGGAAAGCCTCGCACCCCCCTATCCAGGACATGCCGGGAAATAGCGGGAATTTATTTGCAGATTAGCCTATCTGTTATGCCTGGGTACTACTACTCAGGGCATTAGACAGCGTACGTTAGATATGTGTCATGATGGCCAGGGATTATGGGCTGGGAATCAGTGGGAATTCGTCTGTTCGAGATGTATTATTAAGCCTTGTTCATCGACATTTACCCTATACTCTATAGACATTGTTTTACTAAAAATAGCTTTTACAGGATAATGTATTATTTGACTTTGTATAAATTGCAAGATACAGCTAACAGACAAAATGCAAAATATTTACCTACTTTGGCAAAGTTTTGGATTGCATGTTTGGCCTCCAATGATCAAAATTGGGTAAAATTATTATGGTAGCCTTCATTTTTGGTGCCCGGGTAGCGGGGGACTTTAGTCATGTTTAGACTAGTAAGAAGGCCATGTATAGGTTGGGGATTAGAATGATTTAGGACACAACCTTTATCTAATGTCCGCTGTTCCCTGGGTAGGGGGGTGCGTGGCTTTCCAATTACTAGTGCATTACTGTGTTTTCGGCTTTTATCAATAAGCATGTAACTTCCCTTGTTTCGGCTAAGCCTCCTCTCTCCAGCAAGCCCCCTCGGATAAGCGCACTCCTAATCTTATCTGAAATAAACAACCAGAACCCCCCTCTCCTGGGGAATTGAAAGGGTGTTTACACTGTATATAGTATTTACTATTTTCAGCATTTTAATTTGGTTGGCGAGTTTAGGCGATTTAGTGCGAGTTTAAGCGATTTAAGAGAATTGTTGCCAATTTTTATCCGCGATTTAAGGCGAGTTAGGGCGATTTAAGGCGATTTAAGGCGAGTTAAGATCCCAGAGCAGGCCTATGTCAGAGACAGAGTATTTTAAAAGAAACTGAGGTCTGAAAGCTGAAACGTACATATCTGTATAGAATACCCTTGAAATGACGGTGCAAAAGACCTCGGATTTTCTTGTAGTTAACGTTCAAAGGAATCCAGAAAATACGGCAAAAATACGCAAATATTTATTGTTTTTATCATAAATCATAATGATATACAATAAATATAATATATTTACTTGGTTGCTGTGCTGTGGTGGCGAACAAACGTTTCGTGAAAATATGTCCCCCCCACTGTCAAGTAGCCCACGAGGAGTTTTCGCGAAGATTGCGCGTGACTTTCAAATTATTTTTAAACTTGTGTTTTTGATTCTGATCCTAAATGTGTTATGAGAGGTTTTTTCCTTTCATGTGCAACTAATGATTTCAATTTTTCGATTGGGGCTATTCTACAATGAAGTACTCTTGGATACTGTAATCTAAATACATAATATTATGAAGACGAAGAAGTGGCATTTATCGTGCAGAGAAGCGGCGAGGCATTGCAATGCGGCATATTTGACGAAATATAGAAGGACACAATATCGAAGATAAAATACACTGCACTTCTTCAAAACTTGACGAAACTTGGTTGAAATCTTCTTTAGCCATCTATCATTATGTAAAAGTACAACAATTGGATGATACTTGCGAGACTCGGCGATAAAAAGCAAACAAGACGTCAAAGTATGGCTGAAATCGTGTTTTGGTGGGGGGTAAGTGAAAAAAAATGTATTATATTTAAACAGAACAATGTCAATCCTTATGAAATCTACAATAATTATATTAAATTAAGCATAGTTTTTCATCCCATGATAAAAATTTTTAGGAAATAAGAAAATTTAATCTCTGCCAGGTATATTAGTGATTTCATGGATAATTAGCAGTTGACCTGGGGTGGTGCATGGTCATTTTCTTGTAAAATATTATGCTTAGACAAATTTTTCCTTCCAATAACCACCCGTAAAAGCAACCCTTATAAACACTATAAGCACTTCAGAAAGGCTGTCGCTTTTGCTTTTCGGAAGTTAGAGCTATGTCGGCACTGCCGTTTCAGGGCGGGGTCATTTTCAGGACTTTCGTCCCGGATTCAGGTTTTGTCACATATGCCATGTTGACCGCCATGGTCATTTTACCCTAAAACAGTTGAGATTTCCTGTGCTAAATGAAACGCATACAAACTCCTATACAGGTCCTAGACTAATTAGAAGAGTCTAAGATTTTATCTAGGAGAAGGAGAATTGCTACCACTGCAAAGCATATGTGTCTGCAAAGAAGACAGGTGCATGGCCACCGACTGGAAAAGTGTCCACCATGTCATCTATTTTACGACCGGTTGTAGCAAGGCCAGTGCAAAGGAGGTGGTACGAAACCGGAAAATATCTTACCAGTAGCTGCCATGAAGAAGGGATAGTCAAAAAAGCTATATTCTGGTCAACAACTTACTGCTTGAAATGTCTTACAGGTAGGAAGGTATTTTATGATATTTTTGTCTCACGTTTGGTGTTATTTAATAAAACGTGTGTTATGGTTTTATATATTTTATCTCTTGTGTTGTTCAATAATGGGAGGTAAATATGAGACTTACACGTTTTCAACTATTCTTACCTCAAAACATACACAAAGAACGCATTATGTGTTCCCTATATATCACTCAATAACTCGGAAACCGTGACTTAGAGGCGGATCTTTTGTTTGAAGATATGCAAATAATATGTTGGTGTTTTAAAATATACTCAACGTGCAAACTTACATCAAAGTTTTCAAATTTGAAGAGCTGTTATATGGGAAATTTGATCATTATAACGTACCAGCAAGCAAATTTCCCCCAACCCGCAGTTGCAATACGGTATGACGATTTTGAAATGTTAATTAGATTTCCAGAACGACGTATGTTTTGTCATTGAAAACAGCAGTCAGCTTAAACGTTGATGGCATTTTTGATGACTTAAACACACATTGAATAGTCAAAACAAAGTATGAACAAAATAGGGAAATCACAGTACAAAATATATTAATATGGAAAGAATGTCGCAAAAATATGAATTGGAGAAATTATGAAACTCTGTATGAGGTAAGGTGTAGAATATCTATCCATATCTGCTGATGGCGGGCATGGGAAGATAATAGTTAAATGTATGAGAAAAGCTCATTGATATCGAAATGATGAATGGTGCCAAGTCGAGAAATGAGACGCATTTCTTGTCTCCTCCGGCTATCATTGCTATCTGAAATGGGACAGAGAGTTCAATTGTTCATGTCTGAAAGACTGTGATCTCCAGTTTTGAAGAGTCTGGCAACAAGCTGTTTAGCATCGTCAGTAACAGCATTATTATTATTATTAGAATTTTCCATACAAATTTACATATGTATACATACAGCAGAAGGAAAGAATATATATATATAAGATAACGTATATATAAGTAGATAATTAAAAGGAAAACATAAAAGTGTATCAATGGCGAGGAGACCTCCAGAAACCACAAGGCTTGTACAATGGAGGCCACCTCATAATAGGGATTGTAGAAATGATATAATGATTGTATTAATTTTTAATTAGGTAGGACAAGAATATTTAGTATTATATATAGATAGATGTGGTTAGCTTAGTTTTGTTGATTATATCATATTTCAAGCATTCTGATCCTGAAACAACGAAGAGTCTCTGAGTTAGCAATATTTTTTTGGTAATGAATTCCGCAGTTTTGGTCCTTGAAATAAAATAGTGAACTGTTCTATATTCGTTCTACAAGCATGTGTTCGGTAATCAACAGCATGTCTTGTGTTATATGAATGGATTTGACTACCTGTAGTATATAACTTGGAGAATGACGATGGCAGTAAATGGTTATGATACAGAAACATAAATTTAGCTGAGCAAAAGGTATTTATTTTGTAGATATCCAGTAATTTTAGCTGAGAAAATAACGGTTTTGTATGTGCACGATAGTTTGCATTTGTAATTGCTCGCACAGCGTGTTTTTGCATCAAATTAATGTAGTCGATTTAAGTTGGAGGGATAAATAGAAGCCGAAACAATATTACAATACGTTAGATAAGTATAAATTAAGGTATAATACAATATGAACTTTGTTTTGGTTGATAAACAATTTACATAAATTATTCTTACTGATTTAGAGACCTTTTTGCAAATAAAGGCTATATGTTCTGTCCATGATAAATTTTCGTCAATAAATACCCCTTAGAATTTAATGACATGTTCTTTTTTAAGTGGATTGCCGTTAAACGAAAGTGACAAATCAGTATTGATTCTTTTTTGTTTAGATTTGAAAACCGCATAATTGGTCTTCTTCATATTAACATATTAACAAATTTCGTCAGTTCAATATTCAAGGTGTCATTTAATTGCTGAATTCTCGAATGAGAATAAAAAAGACTGGCATCGTCTGAAAACAATATAATTTCGATTACATTTGAGACATTGGGAAGTCGTTGATATAAAGGACAAAACATAACGGTCCCAACATAGAACTTTGCGGCACACCGCATTTGATAGTTTGTAAAGATGAGGAAACATTGTTATACTGTACAAATTGCTTACGGTTAGAAAAGTAGCTTTTTATTCACTGTAGTGCTAATCCACGAATACCATCGTGCTCAAGTTTTGAAAATAATATTTCATGATTTAATGTATCAAATGCTTTTGATAAATCTAAGAATACTCTAGCAGTGACTTCATGACGGTCAATTGCTTATGATATATTGTTAATCAGATGAACAAGAGCATGACTAGTTGAGTGACCCTTCCGGAATCCAAATTGATTATGGTACAGAATGTTGAATCATTCAACAAAAACAACTAAGCGGTTATACATTAACCTCTCGAAGACTTTTGAGAAATTGGACAAAAGCGTATGGGTCTATAATTACTAAAAATTTCAGGATTGTTCGTGTTAAATATCGCAATTAATTTAGCTATTTTTAATTGATCTGTAAATATTCCTTTGTTAAAGAAAAATTAATTATATCCAGTAAAGGTTCAGAGATATACATAAAATAACTCTTAATAATATGCATGGGAATGTTGTCGAACCCCGGCGCTTTGCCAGATTTAAACGTCATACAGGTTCTGCCAGAGTCGCAGGTTTTAACCATATGGAATCCTTAATACTTTTACCTAAGCATGTATGAAAAGATGTACTAGCTAATGGTATTTTATTTGCCAAATTGATACCAAAATTAGTTAAATTTTTGCAAAATTTGTCGGCAAAATTTGAATCAGAAACATTCCTGCCATCAACTTTAAATGTTGATGGTAGTGTTCGTTTGACATTCTTCTTCCTTATGACTTCATTTATTAGCTTCCAAGTATCTTTTATATTGTTCTTCACACTGGTGAATTTATTTACGTAATAATTTCACTTTGCTATCCTTATTAAATGATTTAATTTATTCTTATATGCTTTGTATCGATCATTACTCATTGTATTTGCCTTACTAACTGTTGTAATACGGATCAAAACGGATCAAATAAACACAAACAACGTGTGCGTACAACTTCTTTTAATCATATGAAAACACAACATACGGCGAAATATACCATACGCCAAAAGTCATAAATACCATACGCTAAGAGTACAAATAAACTACAACATCTCTCCCAACCAAATATAAATGTCCCAACCCAGCCTAAATGCCATAGTCCTTCAGATACCCGAGTATCCGAGTTTTACGCCGCGATTCCCGTCGCATATGTTCGTGGCCATTTCCATGCACTTCCCGCTCCTTAGCTTCAGGTTCTGCTCCGTCGTTCTCGTCTGCTGTATCGCTGTCACTCGTCACTCCATCGTCCTTGGTCGGTTTGTTCTTGATCTTTCTGAAATAAGAAGCATCCCGCGTGGTCGCCCACGTCCCGTCGATCTCTCTAGCTGTTATCATTGATCCATTGACACCAGTAATGCGTAGAGGTGTAGGGTTGAACGTTGGCGTTAACTTGTTGGTCTTTTTCTGCTTCACGATTACAGTATCGTCGACGCATAAGGTATGTGGTGCCAGTTCTTGTGACTGGAATGGTGAGCCATTGTCCGATTGACACACCTCTGGGACACCTTTGTTTGCAAATATCGAGTGCATGGCTGCTATTGTAGTCTTCGCAGTAGGTGCGTTCCGGAAGAACGCCATCTCTGGCCATCGACTGTAGCGGTCGATCATTATGAAGATATACTCTCCGTTAGGGTAAGGGCCCTGGAAATCCATTTCTACATACTGCCAGGGTCCCCTTGGAAGCTCTGATGGTTTGACTGGCTGTTCGTTCCTTGCTGGTAATACGGCTTGGCATGGAAGGCATTCTCGTACCTGGGTCTCCACTGCTTTATCCATACCTGGGAACCAACAAAATGTTCGCAGGAGATTCTTCGTCTTGCTCATCCCTTGGTGCGCTTTGTGACTCAGTTCGACAACCTGGCTTTGTAAAGCAACAGGCACAACAACACGGGAACCTCTGCATACAATTCCATCAATGACGCTCAGCTCATGCTTGATTTCCGGTGCGAAATAAGGTTTCAGTTCCCCATCATCGTCGCTGTCCCCTGATTGGACAGCTTTGATAAGTCGCTGGTAGACCTCACATCTTTCCCCTTCCTCTTTGATATCCACAACTGACACTGCTCTATGCTCGTTTAGGGCATGACAACATTCTGACTCGATAACACTGTGCACGGCTGCTTCGATCTCGGATGCTCGACTTGATCCCTCGCGTTTGACATGGTGCCGTGACATGTAATCCGCAATACATGTCTTTCCTGGACGGTAGACAACTTGATACTCATACTCCTGCACGTCCATGACAAACTTTTCAACTCTAGGTGGCAGCTCCCCACACAACTAGTGAAACATGTAGGTTAACGGGCGGTGATCCGTAACAATGCGAAATTTCGGAGCGCCAAGCAGGTATTTTCTGAGCTTCTTGCATGCCCATCGAACTGCCAACGCTTCTCGCTCCGTTGGAGAATACCTAGTTTCGACTTCTTTCAGAGAACGCGACTTATACATGACTGGATGGAAGCGTTCCGCCTTTGACGCTCGCTGGACAAGAACAGCACCGAGGCCTGTGATACTTGCATCCACTACGAGTTCCGTTTCCCGACCGATAACATAGTGATGAAGTAGTGAGTACTCACTGAGCGACTCTTTCAGTTTCACGAATGCTTCTTCACATGTGTGGTCCCATGACCAACATGTCTCTTTCATTTGCTGCCTCAGTGGGTAGACAATACTTGCGAAATTCGGGATGAAACGCTCACTGAAACCTGCCATTCCAAGAAACGATCGTAACTCCGCTTTACTCGTTGGTCGGGTTGCTTCCTGCAGATTTCTGACGTTCTTTGGGTCGGGTTTGATACCATGCTTGTTGAACATCAATCCGACGAAACTTACTTCTTCTACATCAAATACACACTTCGAGGGGTTCACTGTTACACCATTGCTTCTCATTGCTGACAGAACTTGTTCAAGTGTGGCATCATGTTCTTCAACTGACCCGCCAATCAGGATATCGTCTGCAATGTTTACTTGGTTTGGGATGCCGGACAGCATCTTGTGCATCTCTAGCTGGAGGATATCTTGTGCTGACTTGGTCCCATAATTCAGGCGCTTGTATCGGTAGAGACCATCCGGGCCATAGAATGTTGTGATGTTACGTGATGATTCATCCAACACGAACTGGTGGTAGGCTTCTTTCAGGTCCAGCTTGGTGAACCTTTCTGCGCCCTGGAAGTTGTTCACGATATCAGCCATGGTTGGTATCTGTGTGTATGGCCGTTGTATTGCTTTATTTGCCATGCGCATGTCGATACAGAAACGGATGTCCTTGGATTCTGGTTTTGGTGCGATGACTGGAGGGCTTACCCAGCTTCTGGGTTGGTCATCAGGTACCCGCTCTATTATATATTGACTGAGAAGCTCTTTTATCTTGTTTTCAGCACGATCCATGAGGTTGCAAGGTACCCGGCATTGTTTCTGGACCACTGGCTGTACTATATCATCTATCATTAGAGACACTTCCTTCGTCTTCGCTTTGCCGATCTTGCCTGTGAACACTTCTGGATTGGCAGAGATCATGTCTGCTATCTCTTGGCGTTTAGCAGCGGCTAATACCTTCTGACTCGGCTCAGCAACCTGTTGAACGAGAAAACGTCCATTGTAATGGATCAACTGGAGTGCTCTTGCGGACTGTTCGGATAGCAACGGGTATGCCGATGATTCCGATGTAACATATATCTCGGTGTTGAACTGGTGCTCGCCTGCTGCTAAGACTGCCTTAAAAGAGCCGATGACTGTTAGTGGTTTGTCACTACCATATGCAAACAGTTTCGTGCTTGTTGGCGACAATGAGATTGTTCCCTTTCTGCACTTCTTCTCGAAATTGTGGAACTGTTTCTTATCCCAAACGTTCCGCTGAGTCCCTGTATCCGCTTGCCACAGAACTTCCTGGCCATTAGTAAGGACTCTCATCAGTGACGGTTTCTTCCGCAAGTTGACATGATTAACAATCTTAGATACCTCATACGTATCGGTGTCTGAATCAGTGTCACTTCCTGATGTTTCTCCATGGTCTTCGTCGACCAGGTTGGCACCTGCCATTTCTTGCTGTTTTTTGAAACATTTACTGGCATAGTGTCCCTTCTTCTTGCAATAGTTGCAGGTTCTTGAAATAGCAGGGCATTCCGAACCAGAAAAATGCTTCTCGTGTCCACACTTGTTGCACTGCTCTTCCTTTGATGCAGGGGGGTCCTTCTTAACACCCACGCCCACCTTGGCAACCACCCCTTGATCCCGAGGCTCTCTGTCCATGATTTTGCTCCGGGCCACAGCATCCTCTTTTTTTCTTGAAATGTCAAGGATTTCGTCAAGTGTTCTGTCCTTCTGTAAGAATTTGAGTCGGAGTGAATCATCGCTCATATTGCTAATGATGAGGCTTTTGATCATTTTTGCTGCAGACCAGTTTGTGAAATCGCACTTGTTGGCCGCCTTTCGTAGACGCATTGCATAATTCGTGACACTCTCCAATGGCTCGGGCTTAGTCCTCATTAATTCAAACAACGCAAAATCGTTGCAACGCTTCGGTGAAAAATGAATTCCCAATTTAGCTTTTGACTGTTCGTACTCGGTCCATGCCGATTCTTGCATACCTTCGGGTCGAACAGGCTCGGGTAAAGTGTCATGCAAATCCTCAACATCAGTTCCCGCGTAAATTAACAATGCCATTTTAGCCACATCGGGTTTTTTTAGCCGGATCACATCCGTTGTACTTTAAGTCTCTTTCGAAACGCTCAAACCATTTTTACCATCGTTTCCCGAGATCTAAACGGTCTCCGTGCGGATCGAAGGGTAGTACTTTTAACTTGGGTCCTTTTGAAGCCATAACTGCTTCGAACTCGTCGCCAAATGTTGTAATACGGATCAAATAAACACAAACAACGTGTGCGTACAACTTCTTTTAATCATATGAAAACACAACATACGGCGTAATATACCATACGCCAAAAGTCATAAATACCATACGCTAAGAGTACAAATAGCTACAACACTAACAAATTCTCTGTATAACCTATTCTTTTTCCAGACAGGAACCAGCCGACTGTTACTAATCCAAGATGTTTTTGGTGTCTGTTTATTTCTCTTGACCTTTTTGACTGGAAAGCAAGTTTCAAAGTGTTTAGTATATTCAGATAAGAAATTAGCGAATGATTCATTGGGATCTTCGCTATCATTCATTATATTAAGCCAATCTATTTGAATAAGACACCTCATGAACGTTTCCCGATTAGCGTTATTAAAATCTCGGAAGGTTACTTCTTTGGGTGTTTTCTCAGGCATTGCCTCATCAGCAAAAACAGCAAGAATGGGTAAATGTGCAAAGAAAGTCCAACTCCGCCACCACATCTATATCTACGATGGTTAGACACGAAGTTATAACCAGGAATATTTACTAAATCTGCCGTTTTGTCTTTCAACCATGTCTCAGCTATACCAATTACGGAAAATGGTTTGTGCAAATGTGCAAGCATGGATTTTAACTTATCAAAATTACCTACTAAACCGCGAATGTCAATTTACATAATGCAAAAGAGTGAATCAAACTGATGAAAATTATTTAGATTATTAAATCCATCCCCAACCATATATTTGCTGGTTCGCGGTGAATTTACCAAATTCGTATCTGGATCAAGACTATTTAGTAATGAATTATCGTTTGAAATATGGTGTGCAATGACGACGCTCAGCAAACCTTGGCCTGAAACATCTTCCTGTTTCACCAATGTAAAGCATGCCACATCTACCACATGAGATGCAGTAGATGCGAAGAGCACAAGTGAAACTGCGCTTGATACCATACTCAGTCTTACATATGGGAACCGAAATAGTAGTTATTATTATTATTATTTAACAATTAGTCGCCGAAGGCGAGGTGAATATCGGTGAATAAAAACCGAGACGAAGTCGAGGTTTTTATTCACCGATATTCACCGAGCCTGAGGCGAATAATTGTTTTAGTAAAATTACATAGGTGATTATTTGGAAAAAATAAAAAATGCACATTTCAAAAATATTTTATATGAATATTTACGATAAAAGCGGCTTAAAAACGTTTTAGGTGATTATCGCGTATTAATCCGAGGTAGCGCAACCAATCAGCGTTGAGAATTTTCAATAATCACCTATGTAATTTTACTAATATTTATTATTTAATCTTATTAGTAGTAGTGTATGTGGTTTTCGACCCTTATTTTTGAGAGTGTGCGAGAGTGTGTGAGAGTGTGTGACATCATTAACATAATTATGTATTGACGTCATAATGATATGCAAGGTGAGTTTGGGCGAAACAGTCATTATGTTGAGTTTTGAGAGTGTGCAACATCATTAACATTCATTAATTATGTATTGACGTCATGATGATATGCAAGGCAAGTTTGGGCAAAACAGTCATTAAGCCGAGCTCAGCATTTTCATCACAAAAAGAGTTAATCCTGACGCTTTTTATAACAATAGCTAGACGTTTCTATATATTTTGCCAAGCGTTGTGTTCCAAACACAGTCCGTTTCGACAACGAGTAAATAATATATTCTCGTATCTAATATCACCTTATACGAAACGCCTTAGACAACTAATATAGCGACGCTTAACCTAGTAAAATATTATTGCCTTATGCGAAATAATAACAAGCAGAAATATAGCTTTCTAAAACGAGAAAGGTCTTATGGTCTAAGAAAGGTCTAAAGTCTTATAGAGCAATACAAATATATGTTTGCCAAGGGAATGTTAAAGGGATTTAAACCTTACAAAGTTTCAAGCGTTTTAGATGTAACAGAATGGGAAAAGCAGTGATTTTTAAGCGAGATTTACAAGCATATACAAACATTGTATATAAACATTTAGCGCTTGTTAGGTAATTACGGGCAATTAAGATTTTCTAGCTTAAAAATTTGAATAAATTTAGAATATATTATTATCGGACGAGGAAATATTGTACAATGTACATACCACACAAACAGAATAAATTTTTAAAACACATTTATTGATTATAATTTTTTTACAGTGAATCATTGAATCCTAAAATTGAATAATTGAATATCGAGCGAGCCAACCTCCATATAGAGCGAGCTTATCTTCGAGCCGAACTCTAAGACATAAGGATAGGCCCGAGTCGAGCTCTAACATATAAGGATAGGCCCGAGCCAAGCTTAGTATATATCTCCGATGATATCCTAAGATATTGTATAATATCCTAAGATACTGTATGATATCTTAAGATACTGTATGATATCTTAAGATACTGTATGATATCCTAAAATGATATCCTAAGATACTGTATGATATCCTAAAATGATATCTTAAGATACTATGTGATATGCTAAGATACTGTATGATATTACAAATTTTGGTCGTATTTTCGCCTATTTAGCTTTCGTATATTTACACAGCGATAGCGAGGAATCTATTCGACAAAATGGCCGAATCTGTAAACGCTCTTACGAGTGAACTTGATCAAATATTATAAATGTAAATGATTTTTTGTAATAAAACTTATAAGTATCGTGTGGTTCACTGTGTCCTATTCATTTGCTAGAAAACTAACACAATTCTATACCAGTTGCTATGTGCTGTTAGGCTGTAACTCATTTGTCAGTCATTAGCGGTAATTAAGATTGTCTAGCTAAAAATTTGAATAAATTGAGAATATATAATTATAGGACGGGAAAATATTGTACAATGTACATTGTTAGTCGATAAATATATACACAGAATTAATTTTTAAACACATTTATTGCTTACTTATTGTCTACAAGTTACGTTTGCCACTTCGTGGACAGTTCTTCTGTGTTGCTACGGTACTTTCGTTTCTTTGTTTTGGATTGTTCGATTTTAGTAGAGGATTTTAATATAGTTTCTTTTTGTGGTCTATTCCTAACAGATTTTCTACATTGCACTCTTGCAAAGTTATTAAAGTTTGTTGCCATTTCCGCTTGTCGCTTTATTAGTCTTTCCAGAGTTTTTTCCACATGTAATTCTTTATCGTTGGCGATTGCTTCTTGTAAGGGTAGACAAATCCCAATTTTACTCCATTTTAACCATTTAGCACGTTCGTCGGTATCCATACCATGGACTTGATCGAGATGATTGGCTAGTCTTACAAGGTTAGTGCTTCCACAACCGAGCACAGGACAGTTCCTCCTTGTACGACCCATACTGATCCAGCTCTTTACTCGATCAATGTTTCTGTGTATTTGAAGTTATTCTAAAATTCATAATGTTTTTATATGGCCCGATTTGATTAGACCCGATTTATGGTTAGGCACATCGTTGCCCAGTCATGTTGTTTCCCGAGATCATTGTGTGTCAATGCTGCTTGGGAAAATTGTCTTGCAAAAAGTTCGGGAGCTAGCGTTATGAGAAGAAAGTAAAAACAGAGAATTATATTTTGGGAAACAGATTTATTTCGATTTAGAACTTACAAGTAAAGGTAATATACTTCTAAGAGTATACAGTTTATAGGTAGTTTATTTAAGCGTGTACAAGACTTATTAAGAGTCATTGTCACTATTTTCGTGTGCATCAGGATAATGTTGGTCTTTGAAAATTCTTTTCAAAAGAAATTTTCTTTTATCAATAGCAGCCTCTAATGCTTCTTCAGGGTCAAAGTTATCATCGCTCACAAATGCATCCCTCGTTTCCATAATCTTTTTGTGTATTGGATCTCTCTTAAGGTCCCTTATCCATAGTAGACGTTCCAGATAAATATTTTGCAAGTCTTCACGAAGCTTTGGTAGGATAAGTAAGTACGCCTTACTCTTAGCTTCTTCTTCAGCAAGACCATCTGCAGTGAAGTTCTGCGTTAGCTCTTCGAATTCTGCTAAATTTCGTTTTGACACTTCCTCTTTTAAAGGTGCCCATGGATCGCTTTCATATTCACCATCTACTTCGCTGTCAGTATTATCTAAACTATCCAAATCACTCTCTGGCGAAGCATCAGTTTCCACTTCATTGTCTGTATTATCTGAATTATTACTCTACAGGTACGTACTTTCTTTTTCTACCCATCTCTGCACTGTGATCTGAGTCAGATTCTGCTGCTGAGTTGTGATCTCGCAGAGTATATAGTATTCCTTTCGCGTCTTCTTATGTTAAACGAACGATTAAGCGATAGCTATAGCTCCCACCTTCATCGAAGCTAACCAGTGAATGTTTCATTTTAAGAACAACATAACATTTTACTTATACATTAGGCATAATGGCCCCCGATTATGCACTATCAGGCCCGATGGGCCCGATCCTCTTCGGCATACACCTCTCAACCAACATTTTGTGCCTTGTCTACCCTTTTGGCCCGACAGATCTCTTTCTAGAGAGAGGGTTAGGGTTAAAGAGAGGGTTAGGGTTAGAGAGAGGGTTATGGTTAGGGAGAGAGAGGGGTAGGATTAGAGAAAGCGTTAGAGTTAGAGAAAGAGGTAGGGTTATGGTTAGAGAGCGGGTTTTCTCACTTAATTTTACAAAGTACAAGATTCCTTCTCTAACCCTAACCCTACCTCTTTCTCTAACTCTAACGCTTTCTCTAACCCTACCCCTCTCTCTCCCTAACCATAACCCTCTCTCTAACCCTAACCCTCTCTTTAACCCTAACCCTCTCTCTAGAAGAAAGAGATCTGTCGGGCCAAAAGGGTAGACAAGGCACAAAATGTTGGTTGGAGAGGTATGCCCGACCAAGGATCGGGCCATCGGGCCTGATAGTGCATAATCGGGCTTGATAGTGCCTAATCGGGTAAAATCGGGCCTGTTCGTTCGGGCCATTATGAATTATGTATAAGTATAATTATAAAATGTTATGTTGTTCTTAAAATGAAACATTCACTGGTTAGCTTCGATGAAGGTGGGAGCTATAGCTATCGCTTAATCGTTCGTTTAACATAAGAAGACGCGAAAGGAATACTATATACTCTGCGAGATCACAACTCAGCAGCAGAATCTGACTCAGATCACAGTGCAGAGATGGGTAGAAAAAGAAAGTACGTACCTGTAGAGTAATAATTCAGATAATACAGACAATGAAGTGGAAACTGATGCTTCGCCAGAGAGTGATTTGGATAGTTTAGATAATACTGACAGCGAAGTAGATGGTGAATATGAAAGCGATCCATGGGCACCTTTAAAAGAGGAAGTGTCAAAACGAAATTTAGCAGAATTCGAAGAGCTAACGCAGAACTTCACTGCAGATGGTCTTGCTGAAGAAGAAGCTAAGAGTAAGGCGTACTTACTTATCCTACCAAAGCTTCGTGAAGACTTGCAAAATATTTATCTGGAACGTCTACTATGGATAAGGGACCTTAAGAGAGATCCAATACACAAAAAGATTATGGAAACGAGGGATGCATTTGTGAGCGATGATAACTTTGACCCTGAAGAAGCATTAGAGGCTGCTATTGATAAAAGAAAATTTCTTTTGAAAAGAATTTTCAAAGACCAACATTATCCTGATGCACACGAAAATAGTGACAATGACTCTTAATAAGTCTTGTACACGCTTAAATAAACTACCTATAAACTGTATACTCTTAGAAGTATATTACCTTTACTTGTAAGTTCTAAATCGAAATAAATCTGTTTCCCAAAATATAATTCTCTGTTTTTACTTTCTTCTCATAACGCTAGCTCCCGAACTTTTGTAAGACAATTTTCCCAAGCAGCATTGACACACAATGATCTCGGAAACAACATGACTGGGCAACGATGTGCCTAACCATAAATCGGGTCTAATCAAATCGGGCCATATAAAAACATTATGAATTTTAGAATAACTTCAAATACACAGAAACATTGATCGAGTAAAGAGCTGGATCAGTATGGGTCGTACAAGGAGGAACTGTCCTGTGCTCGGTTGTGGAAGCACTAACCTTGTAAGACTAGCCAATCATCTCGATCAAGTCCATGGTATGGATACCGACGAACGTGCTAAATGGTTAAAATGGAGTAAAATTGGGATTTGTCTACCCTTACAAGAAGCAATCGCCAACGATAAAGAATTACATGTGGAAAAAACTCTGGAAAGACTAATAAAGCGACAAGCGGAAATGGCAACAAACTTTAATAACTTTGCAAGAGTGCAATGTAGAAAATCTGTTAGGAATAGACCACAAAAAGAAACTATATTAAAATCCTCTACTAAAATCGAACAATCCAAAACAAAGAAACGAAAGTACCGTAGCAACACAGAAGAACTGTCCACGAAGTGGCAAACGTAACTTGTAGACAATAAGTAATAAAATAAATGTGTTTAAAAATTAATTCTGTGTATATATTTATCGACTAACAATGTACATTGTACAATATTTTCCCGTCCTATAATTATATATTCTCAATTTATTCAAATTTTTAGCTAGACAATCTTAATTACCGCTAATGACTGACAAATGAGTTACAGCCTAACAGCACATAGCAACTGGTATAGAATTGTGTTAGTTTTCTAGCAAATGAATAGGACACAGTGAACCACACGATACTTATAAGTTTTATTACAAAAAATCATTTACATTTATAATATTTGATCAAGTTCACTCGTAAGAGCGTTTACAGATTCGGCCATTTTGTCGAATAGATTCCTCGCTATCGCTGTGTAAATATACGAAAGCTAAATAGGCGAAAATACGACCAAAATTTGTAATATCATACAGTATCTTAGCATATCACATAGTATCTTAAGATATCATTTTAGGATATCATACAGTATCTTAGGATATCATTTTAGGATATCATACAGTATCTTAAGATATCATACAGTATCTTAGGATATTATACAATATCTTAGGATATCATCGGAGATATATACTAAGCTTGGTTCGGGCCTATCCTTATATGTTAGAGCTCGACTCGGGCCTATCCTTATGTCTTAGAGTTCGGCTCGAAGATAAGCTCGCTCTATATGGAGGTTGGCTCGCTCGATATTCAATTATTCAATTTTAGGATTCAATGATTCACTGTAAAAGAAATTATAATCAATAAATGTGTTTTAAAAATTTATTCTGTTTGTGTGGTATGTACATTGTACAATATTTCCTCGTCCGATAATAATATATTCTAAATTTATTCAAATTTTTAAGCTAGAAAATCTTAATTGCCCGTAATTACCTAACAAGCGCTAAATGTTTATATACAATGTTTGTATATGCTTGTAAATCTCGCTTAAAAATCACTGCTTTTCCCATTCTGTTACATCTAAAACGCTTGAAACTTTGTAAGGTTTAAATCCCTTTAACATTCCCTTGGCAAACATATATTTGTATTGCTCTATAAGACTTTAGACCTTTCTTAGACTATAAGACCTTTCTCGTTTTAGAAAGCTATATTTCTGCTTGTTATTATTTCGCATAAGGCAATAATATTTTACTAGGTTAAGCGTCGCTATATTAGTTGTCTAAGGCGTTTCGTATAAGGTGATATTAGATACGAGAATATATTATTTACTCGTTGTCGAAACGGACTGTGTTTGGAACACAACGCTTGGCAAAATATATAGAAACGTCTAGCTATTGTTATAAAAAGCGTCAGGATTAACTCTTTTTGTGATGAAAATGCTGAGCTCGGCTTAATGACTGTTTTGCCCAAACTTGCCTTGCATATCATCATGACGTCAATACATAATTAATGAATGTTAATGATGTTGCACACTCTCAAAACTCAACATAATGACTGTTTCGCCCAAACTCACCTTGCATATCATTATGACGTCAATACATAATTATGTTAATGATGTCACACACTCTCACACACTCTCGCACACTCTCAAAAATAAGGGTCGAAAACCACATACACTACTACTCTTATTTGAAAACGGTAACCCTTCAGATCTAATATAATCTGATTTCCCAGGGGCCGTTTACAGAAATACAATAAAACGATCATAAAAAAATAAGAATAAAAACTACACTAATACAAAGCTATTATTTACAAATAAATGACATAATTACTAATTAGGTTCTATATTATACAGTTTACACGTTTCGATCGATCATTGTTACAAGCTCGAGAGAATTGTTGTAATTTTTCGAATTGAAGCTCCGTTCTCTGTAGCAGAATTAGGAAGGCTATTCCATAGACTTACAGATGAATAACTTATGCTTTTTTTCATAAAATTTGTTTTTGGTCTTGGTAGTGCATAATCAGCATAAATATTAAACATGCTAGATATGCTTTCTGGGAGTTGGTTAGTTTTTACCTTGTGCATAAATATTACTTTGTGAGATCTCCTTCGTTCAGCTGATGGTTGTCAGCCAAGTTCGTTTAGCATATCGCTTATTTTTGTATCGTACGGCTTTCCCGTAATTACTCTAGCTGCCCTGTTTTGCATTTTCTATAATTTATCTTGTAGGTACATGCTACAGTTATCCCAAACTAGACTGCAATAGTCAAAGTAAGGCAGTGCTATAGCCTTATAAAAGTTTTCTATAACTGGTGTCGGAACATATTTATTCATGCATCGTAACATTCCGATGCTCTTTGAAGCCTTATTAACTATGCTTTCAATCTGGTTTTTCCATGATAATTGTTCGTGAACGATTATACCCAAGTTTTTAGTATGTTTTACCCTATTAATACTAGTTTCCCCAAGTTTTAGTTCTTGGTCGTTTTCAATTTTGGCTAATCTTTGTCTGGACCCAATAATCATGTATTCTGTTTTTTCTTTATTAAGGGTTAACTTGTTGGCTAGCAACCAATGATGCACATTTCTAGGTCTACACTTAGTTTAGTTATAACTTCATCACATGAACTGTCATTTGTCGTTAGATTTGTGTCATCGGCGAACATACTAGTAGTCGAATACGAGAGACACCTTGGAAGATCATTTATGTAAACTAGAAACAACAACGGTCCCAAATTAAATCCCCGAGGCACTCCGCATCGTACAGTATGTTTTCCTGACAACGTTTGGTCAATTTTACACATTTGTGTTCTACTAGACAAATACGACTTAAACCATTCTAGCGTACATGGGCTAGACCCGTTTAGGTGTAGTTTCTTGAGAAATATATCATGATCAACACAATCGAAAGCTTTCTTAAGATCCAAAAATATAACACCATTCAAGCACCCATTATCCGTATTAATTAACCATTTATTGGTAGCTTGAAGGAGCGATGATTGTGTTGAGTGATTCTTTCGAAAACCTGCTTGCTCGCTTGTGAGTATCTCATTGGTATCCCGTTTTTACAGCTTTTTTCTTAAGATAATCTCTATGTTGCATACTTTTCTTTATGTTATCTGTAATCCAAGGAGCATACTCACTTCTCACTTTTCGTGTAATTGGTGGCGCGTGTAAATCAGCAACCGCCAAGAATTTTGTTTTCCAATCTTCCCAGAGTATATTTGAGATATTAATGTTTGATTATATTTGCAAAATTTCATTTAAGTCTGATCTAAAAGCATTGATATAAAAATATTTAAACTGTCTTGTGTTAACAATTTTTGGCTCTTTTCGAGGAATTGAGACTTTTCGGCAAACATAAATCATACTGTGATCGCTTACTCCTATGTGTTCCACGCCAGAATAAATTATCAGTTCAGGCTTGTTACTGAATGCCAAGTCTATTAATGTACTTGATGTTTCATTTATTCTCTTTGATTTTTTAATTAATTTGTCGTATTGAATGAGCAAGATCCACAAGAGGTAAAATTGTGTTTTTTCTATGATTATTCCAATCACATTTGAAATATTCAATTGTAATAACTTTTTTATTTTCTAAATCCATTTTTGAAATACATTCCTCAAAATCACTGAACAATTCAAGAGTTGTACCCGGTGGTCTATACCACGTATTGATTAAGAATGTCTTTGCTTTTGGCTTGAAGATTTCAACTGTTATTGATTCCAAATTTGCATGATCTAAATCTGACCGTAATTTATCATTTATAGAATTTCTAATATATATCGCAACACCCCCACCATTACGATTTCTATCTTTACGAATAATTTCGTATCCATTAAGACTTTCATAATCTGGAATTGTATCGTCAAGCATTGTTTCACTTAAACAGATTATATCAAACTTGCATTGATGATGATATATTTTTAACTAACCTATATTTTTAACTAAGCTTCTGATATCAAGGTAATAATTTATGTCGTTGCTGTGTTATTCTAGATCTAGTTGTATTATTAGCCTTTCTTTCTACTGCAATTGTTTGTTTAGGTGCTCCCGATTCAGCATATCTAGCACTATCATTTGTTTGACTTATATTTCGCCAATTCTCAGGAGCGATATAATTTCAATTTTGTTTTTTATCACTGTTCAAATATAATAGAATGTTCCTTGCCATGGTTGCTGTCCCTAGCCTGTTAAGATGGACTCCGTATGTATTTAGATGATTAACTCCAAAGTTTTTATGTCTAATGTAGTTTCAGTTATTCTGATTTACAGTAAGTAAAATGTTTTCTATTTAGCTCATTAACTCGATCTTTAAGATTTGGTGAGTCCGTTCGTGTTATCAGTTCTGAAATCACAACTTAGTAGTAGTAGTAGTAGTAAAACTTTATTTAAAAGTCACACGCTAGCCTCGTCAACTTTAAAGCTGGTTTCCACGAGGGGCGTGTGAATAACATATTTAAGAACATAATATTATACAATTATATACATTACATACATATTATATAGTACAATGAACCACATCTACGATACGCTATACTGAACACAAGTATGACAAATAAGGCATGCATAAATTTAAAAATTGAATTACAGAAGAATAGAATTTAATTTAGAAAAAAATTTAGGAGGTATGAGCACGAATTCCGTTTTTGAATATTGTCAATGTATCCGAATTACGCACATCTGCAGGTAGAGAATTCCAAACTCTAGCTCCATCGTATGAGAAACGTTTCTTTAACTTTTCAGTTTTTGGTTGAGGCAACTGCAGCGAGGTAGAAGAGCCCCTGAGGTCGTATTGAGTAATATTTCTCTTTTGTTCAAACAGTTCCGCAAGCGAGGTCGGAGCCAGGTTATTTAAAACCTTGTACATTGTTTTTGCTTTGGACTTGGCTCGTCGAGTCTCAAGAGTTTCCCATCCTAACCCTTTTATTGCTTCTGGTCCAGAAATATCATTTCCAAAGTTCATTATGACTCTAGCAGCTCTATTTTGGAGTTTTTGGAGCCTGTTTGAAAGTCCGACACCCAAGGTATCCCATACCTCACTGCAATAATCAAAATGAGGATTAATTAAGGCATTGTAGATAGAAATCAAAGTGTCTCGATCAACGAAATCACGAATTTTCCTGATAGCTCCTATTCCCGAGGTAACTTTTTTAGCAACTTTATTAATGTGTCTATTCCAAGATAATTTATCATCAAGTTCTACTCCAAGTACGGTAGCGTTACAGACTTGTTTAATTTTTTTATGATTAATTTTGAGATCTGGCTGTGTAACAAGGTTGTTTAGTTTATGAGCTGAACCTATGAGTATAAATTCTGTTTTTGTAACATTAAGGCTCAGTTTATTGGCCAAAAGCCACTCATTTATGCATGCAAGATCACTATTCATGTTCAACTCAATTTCCTGAATACTTTCACCAGCTACTGTAAGATTAGTATCGTCGGCAAACAGCGGAGGAGTAGCCTGATTTAAACATTCTGGAAGATCATTTATGTATACAAGGAAAAAGAGAGGGCCAAGAATAGACCCTTGAGGAATACCACATGTAACACGCCTTTCAGTTGACATAAGGTCACCCAACTGACATTTTTGATTACGATCAGATAAGTATGAACGTATCATCGACAGAGCACTTCCCGTTATGCCATAAAGTTCTAATTTGCTCAACAGAATACCATGGTCGATTGTATCAAATGCCTTCTTAAGATCTAACAAAACAACCAAATTAAACTTTTTCCGGTCCATATTAACATACCAACTGTTCGTACTATCTATTAGTGCCGAGCGAAAGCCAAATTGGTGTTCAGAAAGTAAAGAGTTGTCACTAAGATATTGGTATATCTGGTCATACATTATTCTTTCCATTATTTTGCTAATTGAAGGCAAGATTGAAATTGGCCTATAATTCTCTGTTAAATTCCGCGGGCCTTTTTTGTGAATTGGTACAAGTCTTGCCATTTTCCATTCATATGGAAAGCAATTTGAAATCAAGCCATGATTAAAAATATGCGTAAGTGATGGGGCAATAGTATTAGCAGCAACTTTTAAAATTTTACCAGATATTTTATCAAGACCAGCTGCTTTACAATTTGATAAGCCTTTCAAAAGCTTAACTACTTTACCCACTGACACCAGCCTAAAACGATCCATTTTAGATTCAGCAGATTTCACAAATGTTTTAAACGAGGTATTGGATTCGTCGACAGAATTAGCCAGGCTAGGGCCAATATTGGTGAAATATTCATTAAAGGCATTAGCTATTTCTTCATTAGAAGTAATTTTAGAATCATTAATCTTCAATTAATTCATTTACAATGGTCTCATTAGAAGATCGGCCTAATAAATCATTGATTGTTTTCCATGCCTCTTTAGGATTATTATTTTGTTGAGCTATTTTGTTACGATAATATTCAGCCTTAGCATGTCGTAAAGCAATATTGACCAGATTCCTGGATGTTTTGTACACATCCCAATCGGTACTTTGTTTAGTAATCATTGCTTTACGTTTCTTTTTATCTCTTTCAAATATAAGTTTTTTTAATATCTGCGGTAACCCACGGGACACTAGACGACCGTTTTCTAATATGTTGAATTGGGGCATGTTTATCAAGAACTTCCAGAAATAGTTCCTTCCAACAGGCCCACATAGAATCTGTATCTGACTTTAGTACAATTTGTTCCCAAGATTGGGTAAGAAGATCCTCATTAAAACGCTCTTCATTAAATCTTTTCATGTTTCTAACTTCGACCTTTTTAGCTTTTTTTCGGGTACTTAAAACAGGATTTATTTTCCTAATACCATAGATTAAGCCATGGTCACTAATTCCTGTGTGTATTACTCCAGACTGAACAATTTTTTCTGGCATAGATGTTATATAATGATCTATAAGAGTGCAGGAACTAGTCGTTATTCGTGTAGCCTCAGTAATGAGCTGAGATAATTGATATGTTTCAAGAATTCCTTTAAGTGTTTTAGTTGGGTGATTAGAAATATTCGCCAACATATTACAATTTAGGTCTCCTAGGATGTGAAGTTCTTTATTTTCGTCATCAATCATTTTAATCATTTTTTCAAATGTTAAGAAAAACTCAGATGTAGAGCTCGGTGGACGATAAACGGATGCAACGATAAAGTTTCGAGAATTTGGTTTAGAAATTTCCAAACAAATTGCTTCAATATCATCAGGGACCAGATCATTTCGGATTTTATAACTGATAGTACTACGGAGATAGATACAAACACCTCCCCCTCTACGTGATCTGTCGTTTCTGACGATATCGTAGCCACGAATTTTGACTAGACCATCCGAGATAGATGAATCCAGTCTAGTTTCATTGGAGAAAGAGTCTAGATATGCGCAATTCATCAACATGTTTCGGAAGACTGACTATATTAAGTAATGCCATTTTAAACCCCCTAGTATTAAGACAACTCGGAATTAAATTCGGATTTAAATTTGAGATAAATTCTCCAGAATCAGTACTCACACTCTCAAACTGTCAATTTGCAATAGCAAGCTTAAAATTATTTTGTAACAGCAAACTGCCAGAGTGATTTAAATGTAATCCTCTGGCATTTAAATGTGTAGACCTAATATTAGAGTTTGCTATAAAATACCAATTATTTTGGTCACACATAGATTTGACCAATTTATTCGTTTCTCTTACCCTGCTTGAGGCAGACATATCATCTGATCTTGTTATGATCCCCGAAATAATGATCTCAATATCTGGACACTGTTGTTCAATAGAATGTGCAAGATTGGTTATACCATCAGCAACAGTCATGGCCTCATCGTTACGTAAGTTGTTAGTCCCAATGTGGAGAATAATTTTATCAGGTTTCTTTCGAAGAATTGGTTTTATAAAGTCAGTCATATCTTCGATACTGGCGCCAGAAAATGATTTAGCCGTAACACGGTTGGTCGCACTTGACATCTCCCAGCCTTTCACGTATTTGGTCATAGAATCACCGACAATAACCGTGTTACTTTTTGTTTTCTTATTATGCCCACCCTTTCTGCCAGCAGCCGATTTTCTCGAACTTGATTTATCATCTATAGGTTGTCTATCTTCGAGGCCTTCCTTAACAGCTACGTCTACGTTCGTCTCCGGTATTTCCTCGTCCTCTATATGCAGAATAGAGTACTTGTTTTTCAGACATGGGGGATGATAATGACTGGATTTATTTATAGAAGTTGAAGTGGCCGCACGCCAAGAGTTTGATGTTTGATCCACTTGGTTGGTTTCTTTTGTGTTGTGTGCACTATTTACATTAGATTGGATGAATGCTCGGTCTTCGTTCAACAAACGGATGGCTGTCAATAAACTGGCTTTATCATTTTCAGCAGCTGTTAATTTCGTGTTTAACTCAGAAATGACACTCTTGTAGCCATCTAAATCTTCTTTGAGCGATTTATTTTCCCGTTTCAGTGAAGTATTTTCCTGTACTAGATGATCTGTATCATTCTGGTTTTTGTAGACTTCGAGTGTATTTATAAGTTCATTTAGGACGAGTGATGATTCGGTTTGATGCCTTTCGAATTGATGGGTCAGCGAGTCCAGCCGTCTTGTAACATCGCGAAGAGAGAGTTCTTCGCAGCTTTGCCTTTGCTCAATTTTTTTGGTCGACTCGTCAGGACATAAGTCGTCAGAGGTTTTAGAGTTGTTGTGAGAGCCATCCGATTCCACCAACCGAGCCATTGACAAGTTTGATACGTCTAAGGATGACAAAGGAGAATTCGCCATGAACTTATTAAGATAATTATTCTGAAGCGAAGGCATATGCGAGGGCGTAGATTCAATATCGCCAACACCCATATTGTGCTCGCCATCCGAAGAAATTATTGCTATTTGTTCTAGTATCTTTCTGTAATCCTCAAGCATAGGTCCTTCTAGCAATATGCTTCCATTTTCATAAAGTCGTATGGTGATGTTGTTCGTTTTTATTTGCTTGCAACCGCCACGAGGAACAGTCCACTTTCCCTTTATCTTTAATACATCTTTGACAAATTCTTGAAATAAATCAAGATCGCCTTCCCACTTAAATTTCCCACTGTTAAGAACAACTAGCGGATTTGTGGTTTTACTCGTTTCCATAGGATTATGTGCCATGACTTGTAAGAATATGTTTCTCGTTTATAGTTAGCGGAGCAAAATTCACACGTCTGCTCACGTCTGAAGTATGCTCACTTCAGTTTTTGGACTCTCCTTCTTTATAATATTGCATACCTTTAGAACGCCTTTTACCACTTCAGATGGGCCTTTGTTTTTGAGATCATTTGTCCATACGTGTAAAATGATTTCATCTGGTTTTCTTTGGAGATATGGCTTAATGTGGTACTGCATTGCGTCAGTAGTGGCTCCTCGAGACGTCTTGGCGTGGATTCGCTTGTTTCCGTTTTGAACTGAACGATTTAGCCTATGACAGTCTAAGTGCTTAATCATAGTGTCACCGACAATGTATGTTGTTTTAACAGACTTCTCAGTGAAGTATATGTAGTTGAAGAATATATGAACTTAAAGATTCTGCATTGCACTGCACGACAAGGAAACCTTTACGTGAGGGCATTCCTGTGGTAGGGAGCTATGGCCTGGGGTTTCACGGATGTTTTCACTTTGTCAGAGGGGGCTATCGGTTAAAAGGAAAATGTTTCAGGGACGTTTTTCAAGATATAAAAATTCTCCCTATTCACATTTCTTACTTTCACGTACATATACCTATAGTGTGATGGGAGCTTCCAGACGAAGGGCTTTCGCTCGAAACGTCGAAGATCTTGTTGAAATTTTCAGGTAGATTGCTCCTAAGGACCCGAATTTTATTGAAATTGTAATAGACCGCTATTATCTGGCGTTACCGAAGCTCTCATACAGAGGCAATTGCTAGCAGAACCAATACTCAATTTAAAACATGCGTTGGAAATTGCCGTGGGGATGGAAAATGCTGAAAATACGTAGGTGATCTCAAAGGCGATGCAATATACAAGCACAACCCCATTAATCGATTACAGGATAAAATGAAAACTGATGTGATGAACAAATCGCACAGTAGAACGAAGAATGACTTGATTTCGTGTTTGTTCCGTTGTGGCTCTTAAAATAACGAAGCAAGACCAAGAGACTCCGACCAAAGTTTCAAAACAAGGCGAAGTTTCAAAACAAGGCGAATTTTCAAGCGAATAGAATAGATCAAGTTGAGAGTTTAGCAGAGGAGACACATAATTCATTCAACATATCAAATCGATGGACAAAAGTATCGCCGTATGTGAAGAAATTCATCATGAATGGATAAAATGTTTCCATGGAAATCGAAACGAGAGCCTCGTTCTCGGGAACAAACCGTACAATACGCGAATGTCTTTGCCAAGGTAACGAAAAGTTGTTATTTAAAGAGAGGTTTATGTCTAATGTGATCTGTAGATGTTACCGTGAAATATGGCACACATCGAATACAACTGTACGTGTTAGCCGGTACGTAACGTGACCTGTGTGACAAAGAAGATTCGACGCCTGGGCTACGTACGAGTTTCTTAAAAATGCTTCGTCGTAAGAAAGCAAGGGAATATCTCAACCCAATGACGAAACTATCCAGCTTGCAGTGTATCATATTCCATGCGAGGCAATATCGCAAAGGAACTGGAGAGGTTGGAAAGTGAGGGGGACAATCGAAGCCGTGGAGTATTCGAAATTGACAACTTTGGCAGTTCCGATTATAAAGCCAGATGGGAGCGTGGGATTATCCGGTGACTACAAACTAACGACGAGTGAAGCTTCTCGTTTAGATCCGTACCCTATACCTAAGTTGCATAAATTTGTAAACAAGCTGGAACTGGATAACAGAGCTGGATTTAATTCAGAACTGAATTCAGAACAAGCTGGAACTGGATCACTGAACTGGATCTTAGGCATGCGTATGAACTGATGGTGTTCCACGATCACTCGAAAGGAACGTTACAATCAATACTCGTGGTAGCTTGTATAGATATAACTGTCTACTTTATGGAGCATCTTCCGCCAAGGGCATTTGATACGGAACAATCGGAAGGTTTATTAGGCGGGATTCCCTTTATGTTAGCTCTTCTTGACAACATTCTGATCTCTGGACGTACCGATGAAGAGTATCAAGCCATTCAGCTCGAGGAAGTGAAGAAGGCGCTTAAATGTGAACAATTCCAAATTAATGGTCGTTCATGAGTGCATCCTTAAATGTGAAGGTTTTCAAATTGATGCAAAAGGCATTTATCATGTGGAAACCAAACTGCACGCCGTAAACGAAGCTCCAGTAGGTTAATGCCATTAAATGCTGCATCGATAGTTATCCTATTAGTGTATCCAAATGGGCACACTATAACCAATGACTATAAATTGTCAAAACAAAAAATCCTTCCATGTTTATTCTAACCGTAATTGTGTATACTCTGACTTGATATCTATTGCCTTTCTTTTTGCATATAAATAACGAAGTTGACCATCTTCAGCACTTTTCCCGTGTTCGGTCTACAGTAAATACTTTTTACCTTGTCATTGTTTCGTATCTATGTAATATTATCGTAATGCATCAATCACAGGGAAGTTAACCAACCTGAGCAAATCCTTGCCTGCGACATACTGCATAGCAGGATTAACTCAGACGTAAAGGGCAGCGCGCTAACCACATTTCCATTCCGCGCATATTTCTAGTCCCTGTGTTATTCCACAAGATAGGAGACACATGTATTTAACCTCTTGCTTTTGCCTCACGAACTCTGCGAAACAGATATTTCGCAGCTAGATAAAAAAGGTCTTCCATAGTTTTGCAGTTAATAAATTCCACCAATTCCTATATGATTGTCAGCTCACGACTTATACAAACCGCCCCTAGGAATATTCAGAGTCGAGCGAGCAATTCCACAAATTGTTCAAGCATAATTAAAAGATGGGCCTTGATGACATCTCCTTACGAATAGGATTCAATTTGCAGACATGGAGATTCGGTGTTACAATTTACATTGGTATGTGTACCAATTTGCCATGCAAAGCCATCACAGCGCAAGATGGTAAAATCTAGGGCAATTTTACTCCAATCTAGACGAAACAACGTTTAATTTGCATAAACAGCACCTTCATGTTGGAACGTGTTCTCACAACAACGAAGATTTTTCACCCAGGTCTAACTCAAACAAACCCGGTTTTCGCCAATCGTGTGTTAATTAAGCGATGGTAAGAGAAAAAAGCCAACATCAGCTGATTAATTTTAACATTCTCTACTTACACAAGTCTATCAATCACAGGGAAGTTACCCAACCTGAGAAATTCCTTGCCCGCGACCTGCGGTATAGCTGGTTTAACTCAGAAGTAAAAGGCTGCGAGCTAGACGCATCTCCCATCCATACTCATTTTTTAGTGCTGTGTTATTCCACATGATAGAATATATAACCTTACAGAACCGTGAAAACTCTTGCTTTTGCTTCACGACACGAACTCTGGCAGCGGCAGAACATATATATTCGCAGCAAGATAAAGAAGGTCTTGCAATAGTTTTGCTGTAAATAATTTTTGCACCAACGCCAAGACTTCTACATTTCACAAACAACCACTGACAATATTCAGAAATAATGGAGCAATCCGCCCACAGATGCATTAAGCAGAGTTCAATAATGGACACTGATGAAGACTGCCTGCGCATACGATTCAATTTATCGACTTGGAAAGAAGAATAGCACCACTATCGCCCTTAGCAAACTTCCGTTGAAGCCTGAGCCGTGTTCAACGCTGATCATGACACCTTGTGAAATAAGTTAAAATCAAACAACACAAGATTCGGTGTTACAAATATATATTGGTATGGGTACCAGTAATATATCATGCATAGATAGCCTGACACAGCGCAATATGATAAAATCGAGCGTAATCGAGTCTCCAAGTAGGTTGTCTTTTATATAGATCGAGCGTGGCGATAGGTTCTCAAAAAGGAAACAAATTAAGCACATCATAGTATGGCTCAGATGAGAGGTTTGGTTCGTAGATATGTCTGGTGGCCTGGTTTGTCAATGAATAAAGCGATTGAGAATCGGACTAGAAGCTGTTCTACGTGATAGCTAGATCGGAAAACACGACCGAAAAAGTCTTAGCATTATAGGAACGGTCACAACAACACTGCTCCAGGATTAACGTAGATTAGGGTGCTCAGCTAATGTAAAAGACACCCCTATTAATTATCGATGCACATTCCCAATGGTTGGATATCCCCATGACGAATTTCTGTATTGCAAAGAAGACATGTGAGAAAATGCGTATGATATTTGGTAGTCAGGGATTACCTGGTGGTTTCAGATAATGGTTCTAATTTCCATGATGAAAAACGGAATAGGCTACGTCAAAAAAGGCCAGAGTCTTCTATTATCCAATGGTCTAGTGGAAAGTGCTGTCCAAACGTGTAAACAAGCAATGAAGGAGCAAGATGCAACTCTGCAGACAAGATCGCTTAACTCCCAAACTGTGGTCTTCTCATGGTTAGCTGATTGAAGAAAGAGGACCATTTTTGGCAGAAATCGAAATGAAAAACTCCAACATTGTATCTAAGGCGACATCACGATCGTATACGAGATAAGACTCCAACCACGTCCGAAAGTGTTTGACCAGACGTTATGCGACAAGAGAGCGTCGGATGCCTCGCAACATGAACAGTTATGGGATGTAACTTTCTGATAGCTATTATATTCTAATTAGATTAATAAAATGCTTAAAAAGTTTGAAAAGAACAATAAAGAACTCAGCAGCATGGAGAAATGCAGTAACCGGAAACATTCATATCGAACATGACGTAATAGAACATTAAGTACGCATTACTCTTGTGAACAAATGAGTGCGCACCTTATATAAGCAGACTTAGTAAATATTGATGTATCTATAGTAGTGTAATTCGGTTCTCTGTAAAATTATTTGATATAGCTACACTTCAATATATTATAATTTGGTAGTTATTTGTTTCGCTTAGATACAGTATGTTGATTAAAAACAGTACACTGTATTTAGTTAATATTATTTTTTGTTGCAAAAGTGGTCATCTGGAAATTAAATTAAAATTAATAAATTTAACTTGTAGTTCTAATAAAGATTTGGAAAAAGAAAATATATCAAAACTTGCCAGAAATGCATTAAATGCAAAACCCCTCACCAGGTTTTTCATACATTTGAACGCTGTTTCCTTGTCCTTGGGAGTTTCGAAATTGGTAACGTTGGCAGGAATTATTAATGAGGCGGCAAAATACTTTTAAAAATCTCTTTTTTCGTGTTTGTCACTGTTTTCGAAATTACATACTTTCTGGTCTTCCCGATTCATTTATAGTACTCAAAATGTCCGGTTCTTAATAGGATCGGAAAAAAATATGAATAGGATTCTTAAAAATGTTTGTAAGTCAATTTTTATATAGTTGTGCACGTATATTTAATAGAATAATATATGCTACTGTAGTGGCATGATACTCCTCTTGGTCTATGAAACGTAAGTTGTGCGGAGTTTGATTCCCAGCCGCCGCACAATACACCATTATATGATGAGAATATTTAAATATTTCGTGAAATTTGTTTTCTCGTTTCATCTCTGTCGTTTCATATTGACATATTTGATTGTCTTGACTGTATTGCTTGATACTCAATTCAGACATTTGAGATAGATGTGCTAGCTGTATTTAGAAATCATGCATCACCTAGAACTGCATAATAACACGATTAACAGTGTAACGACGATAAATTTAATTTGTGTTATATTCAGTTTAGTGCAGTAATCATTTCGTCTTGAACCTATCCACATTTATCGGTTGTTTATTCTATTTCTCTTTTCGTTTCTTCCAATCTCTTGAATATCAGATTCAAGACCTGTTATAGGTTTTGAATTTTGAATTCAATACCAATATCGAGTGTGGAAATTTGGATACAAGACCTTGAATTGTTGATGTACAATAGATTGTGAACAATAGAAAATTTATGTGATGTTTAAAAATGATTATTTGAGCTCGGTGCGTTGTTGTTATACCGAATCAAGCGCAAAAGTTCTCAATTGGATTGTATTGGTTTCGTCTCTTAGGAAATTTTACAATAGATTTGCCAAAATCGTCTATTATCTCTGCCACCAAGATAAATCACAAAAATATATATTTATGTACCAGTAAACGGAACAAACGCCGTTGGTCTGGCAATCAAAGTGAAAATTTGCGCTGGTCGCGCATAAAAAGAGTGGGTGCGTGCAAAAATAGTGGCTAGCTAAATTTGGTACGGCTAATTACAATTTCTTCGTGAATTATTCGCCGGCTTTGCGATCATTCACTGCCATATAGAAATTTCCTTACATAAAACTAATCTATAACTAACAATATTGAGAAATGAATGCTCCGGCTTACTTAGATTTTCTGTTGTTGCGAAATTCGGCGAATTTAATACCACGTATTTAAAAGCAAGTCCCCCCCATTCTCAGTCTAACATGAAGTTACCTGCAGTGATGTGAGTTTTGGTTATTAATCTCAAAGCCGGGCTCAGTGCGCGCGTTTGAAATTGGGGTTATTCGAAAATGAAATCAGGGAATATTCAAAACATTCGAGTTTCTTAATTTTCCTTCAATTATAGCAAATTTATAGATAACAATGTATAAATTCAAGTTAAGGCAGTATGCAGTTTATTCAATCAAAACTCTATGCGGAGCAACCATATGCTTTTATTCTTCTCATGGACAAAGAAATATGGCAGCTCAAATACGTATAAAATTAGTCCCACTTAACGTAACAGACAGGAGTGAACAGATCCGAAGAACATGACATGCGACGCTTGCTGGATATAACACAAAAGTTGAAATATAAAGCGGGATTCAACATCTCTTGCTTGCATGGGTATCGTAAGTATGCCGGTGATTGATCTTTACGCTTGCGCTATATTTCGTTTTAAAACCAATTTAAATATAATATCTGCCTTTCGATAACACAGTATTCTGGTATTATAATTATTGTCGAGAATTATATCATGCAGGTCTGGTCTTGCGCAGCTGGTGAGATGCGAATCTATTTATTGAGTCCAAAGTTTAATCCTTGTCGCGAGGCACAAAATGTCGACTACACGTATCTTGTTTATAATGCATGAATATACTAACGATAAAGTGTAGTTTAGTTTATAATCTATTTGTCAAATTTGATTAAGAATTGAGATATATCTCGAACTAAAACCGCATACACCGCGGTTAGATAGATAGATAGATAGATAGAAAATTTTATTTTGACACGCTAACTACGTCAATTAAGAATATTGATTTCCACGAAGGGCGTGTGTTCTAAAGTTATTATAGAAATAATGTAACTGCTCCAATTGACAAAATTGACAATATAGACAACTAACAAAACATATAGTTAACTATTTACAATAAAGGATTTATATAATTATATAAATATATTATGAGCACATGAGCATCAATATGATTGTAGTTTATGCATTCAACAGCTAAAGGCAAAGCATTATTTGGGTTTTATAAGGCACTTTAAAGTATATATACTGAGGTATGTTTAATTTGAGCAATATTTTGCGCTGGCATGGGTTTGGCGACTTTGCCGTCGATATGGCTATAGTATAGGAACCACGCATATATTGATCGGCTTGGTTTATTCATATATCGCATTACCGAAACGGAGATATATATAAGCTTTTTACTCAAAGTTCCTACCGGATATCACTATAAAAGCAGCATAGGATGTCCATAATCATATTGCAACATCTCTACTAAATATCACTACCAAAACTATAGACTATACAGTATTTCAAATTTGAGTAGGGTTAACTTACATAATTATCTGCTTAATTTATTCATATTTCGTTTTGCTCTATTAGTCTATTTGCTGAAATGGAGCCAGCTTTAAGCTTAAAGTTACTTAAAAATGGATATCACGGAGATTTGGCAATTCAATATATGTCTATAATTGGATTGTAACTTATCTACTAAAAATCGATCACTATACCAAAACTACTATTTGAAATGAGTGGAGCAGAAACTTCCTCAACCTGTGTCTCGCTGGTTGTGATCAGATATTAATCTGTATTTCCTATTACCCGCAGGGGCGCACATTAGGGGGGGTGTGGGGGGGGTGTGACACCCCCCCATCATTTGTGAATTTTTCAAAAAAGTCGGTCCCAAATTGTAAAATTACACTACTTAAGTCGGTCCCAGTTGGTCCGAAACATCCTGTCTAAAAAACGTATAATAAACGATACAAAAATTGTCAATAAAAGAAATCAACATTGCAAAACCCAGAGATATATTTTCCTCTTAAAGCAATATGCTCAAATGTAAGATGATATAGCCATACACGACTGCGCAAAACCTCCTAACTTTTGCTCTGCCGCATTCTGCGTTCTATTTCCACGTCAGTATTCTCGAGTAAAGTCAACTCAGTTGTAAAAATGCAATTTCTAATTGGGTCTTTATGATGTTGAAGGTTGGGGGGCGTTTTCTTTAAATAACTGCATTTAAAGAAAATTGCAGCGAAATATTGAATTCAAAACTAGAGTGTTTGAAATCTTATATATATTAATGAAAGGGCCTATAACGAAAGAGGTAGAGAAGACTCTGAAAATGCCATTTCCGACGATCTACAGATTCAAGTTTTTCAAAATTTTTCCCGTCGGCACCAACCATGGTGGCGCCTCGTGGGAGTCGACACCCTATTTTTTAACAACCCTTCTACACTCCTGGCACTACACATATTTTTACATTACCTTGTAATTCATGTTTTGATGTGGTCAAACAAATATAAAAAGTCGGTCCCTGAACAATGGACACCCCCCCAAACTGTTTTGGAATGTACGCCCCTGATTACCCGCTTTAGAAATAATTGTTATGATGTGATTTGTTCCAAGTTGTATACTTTAGTACTTTTATGCCTCTGCTATGGACAATAGACAATTTGCATGTTAGCAAAGCATCATGGGAAAAATGGTAACCTTCACTTGCGCGCGAAATGGCCGCCGTGGAGCGAGCATTTTGCATTTGAGAAATATCGCTTAATTTTAACACTTTTTTCGTAGCGTTTGAAAATTTTAAAATAAGGAACGTCTTTGTAATGCTATAAAGTTTGTTTTGACTCAAGTACAGCGAAATTGAACCAAAAATGGACGAGAAAATTCCTGTAGAAGAACCGAGGAGCGAACAATATGCTCATAAATACGTTCCGAGAGGAAGGTTCTTCCCAACATTTTAAGGTGAGTACGCTTAGTAAACATCGGACCGCTTACCATTTTGACCTACAAATATGTGCGTGTTGTTTCTCGATGTATATCTAGTATATGTAGATCGAGTGTTTCCTGCGGATTTTTTCGCTTGTTGAAATCGATTAATTCATGACAAAATGTCTGTCGATCGTTCGATCAGCATGGCGCTCAAACACAATGTTTTTAAAGAGTTCAAACCGATTTTTTCTGCCCCGGCTCCGTTACTTTGTAAAAACGCCAAAGAGAAAGCATTTTGCCTCTGTTGTCGCCTATTTTTCTGCTTCCTTTGTTGTGGTCGGTTTATTTCCTGTCAAAATAAACAAGTAGGTTTTTAGTATTAAAATATTAGGCTGTAAATATATTAAATTCGTAGATAAAATTAACGTCGGGAAAACCGTTTTAAATTTGCATAGGTAGTAGAATATAATATAGTATTATGTATTTTAAAATTTAGTTATTTATAGTATTAGGTTTTTTAATCTTCAGGCAGGCCCTAAGGATTAAATTTGTAAATAGTAAAATACATAATTAAGGTATAGGTTTAAATAATATAAATTTTTTGATGGATATTGAGCCGGGAACTTCATCGGTGGCAGATAAAGATTTTGCAGCATTGGGAGATGGTTGGACAAAGAGTTTAAAGTTTATTCCTGGATTCTCGTACAAAAAATTGGAAGACCATTTGGTACTGGAAGCAAAACAAACACCTGATGGCAAGCCTCCCGAGGCATTTAAACACAAGAAAAGTGGATACAAACTATTTAAAGCTGGTTATCCAAGGCAGTTTATGGTGAAACCCAATGTAAAGAAAGGAAATGAAGCAGTCCATTTTCTTGTACGGTGCCATGTAAATGCAGAAATGAAGAAAAAACAGTACCTTGTTTATGTCCACCTTGATCAACATTCAGGAGATATTGCCTATGCAAAATGCTATTGCCCTGCTGGTGCTGGTGGCTGTTGCAAACATGTTGCGGCTACTTTGTATCAGCTTCTCGATTATATTGAACTTGGCTCTCAGATGTACCAGATGATAAAACCTGCACCCAGGGCCAGGAATTACAACAGTGGTATGTCCCTAGAAAGAACACAACACAAGCAGCCCTGCTTTTCGAGGACCTGATTTTCCCCCAGGATTCGTATGATAAGGACAAAAAAGGACGTAAACGCCCTGTGCCAGAAGGGAAGAGGGAGGACTACTGTTCAACAAGAGAGAAGGTGTCAAAGGATGACTTGGAGTAGCTTAAAACTAGCTTGGAAAAAGCAGGAAGTACTTGTCATTTGGTTGGTATCTTAGGCAACACCAATTGTGAACCTTGTGAGTTTACTGCAAATGAATTACCATCTAGACAGCGCATAATGAAGGCAGGGGAAGTGGGTGACAAACTGAACCAAACAGCGGTCAGATCTAGTATTCTAAAAAAAATTAACTCAGAATTTAGATTGTACTTGTGTTCCAGACAAAGAAAGTTGTGAAAAACATATTATGGAGAAATTGTTTGTTAATAATGAGGGATGCAGAGAGATTGAGAAGAACACGCGGAAGCAAAATGAGTGCGAAGAGTGGTATAAACAGAGAAAATGTCAGTTGACTTCATCATTATTTGGTTGTGTAGTGAAGAGGAGAAAAACAATCTACCCAAAGACTATTGTGAACAAGATTACTAAGCCAAGTCAAATAAAGAATACAAGTTGTCAATGGGGAATCGAGAACGAACAGAAGGCATTGGTACAGTACCATGAATATAAAGATGAGATCAACGAGCACGTATAGCTCTTTGCTCAGCCTGTGGTTGAGTGGTCAATCCAATGTGGCCATGGCTTGGTGCTAGTCCAGATGCTCTCATATTGGATAAGAGAGAAGAGTCAATGTATGGAGCTGTGGAGGTAAAATTCCCTGCATCAAAATCTGGGATGAGTATCATCAATGCATGCAGTGACAAATTATTTTGTTTAGAGGTAGTGAATGGAAAGCCGTGTCTAAAAAATAATCATGTATATTATTTTCAAGTGCAAGGCGTTATGGCTATTTGCCAGTTGTGTTTCGCAGATTTTGTTGTATATACTGTAAGTGATGTTCATGTTGAAAGGATTTATTTTAGTAAAGTTGAATGGAAAAAGAGTACTTTACCTGAACTAACAACTTTTTATTTTAATTATCTGATGCCAGATACTGTTACTGTATTATAACATAATTATATGTTCACTGAACATAATTTAAATAGTAGACACACTACTAACTGTACTTAATAAAGTCAGAAAAACACTGAACTGCCTAGAGTCTATCATAGACAGTAACATATAATTCATTCTTCATGTAGTTGAATTAATGGCCTGAAAAACAAAGTCAAATATGAACAAATAACCCAAATTTTGTTTAAGTCTGAAGCCATAGATATCTGCAAGTCATGTTTGAGAATGCGAAAGCTTTTAATTCTTTGGATAGCCCTCTCAACATGTATCCTGTATTTAGCAATTCTCCTAGTTTTAATCTCATCCTCTTTCGAAAATTGTGCTTGCTCACCAAGGAAGGGGGGTATGTTCAACGACACGCCTGGTGGTAAATCATTCTCAATTTCAAATCCTCTATCTGCCATCACTTCATCACCTGGTTCTAATAATTTCAAGATCCCACAGTCATTTGTCAGTTGTTTATCAGATGTATTGCCAGCATACAGTTCTGAAACAAATGTTAAGTCTCCTCTTGGGGAAATGCCAATCAAGCCTTTACCGGTGTTATGGTTTTTGTATGTTGAAAAGGTAGCACTTTGGCTTCTTGGTTGAGAAGGTGTTTCAATGAATAACTCTGTGCAGTCGATTATGACCCTTGTGTTTGGATAACTCTCCTTGAAACTTGGTGGTGAGGTTTCTCTCACATAACTTTGAGAAGGCCAAATGGGCATGGACCGTAAACGTCTATATAAAAAATCAAGCCAGGTAACCCAAATTCTCGACACCTGCGATGCGGATATGTTAAACCTGTTCGCTAAGTCCCTCTCGAGCAAACCCAATCTAAATCTTACAAGGCACAAGAATAACTCTTCCTCTGGTGATAATGTCCTCCTTGGTCCACATTTTTGTCGATATTCTGTCGGCTTTGTAGCATTCCAAGATCCAATATATTGTAACCTTTCACATGCAGGGCAAAGATAGTCATAAAATGCCTTAAATGTACCATAATTAGAAAAGCCAGTATAAAACTCAATATCGCTATCATTATTTTTAATGTGGTCTATAGAAAAACCGCACTGTTCGACTTTTCCCTTTAGATCGGATATCTCTTCTTGTTGTTTTTTATCTTTCTGCTGAAGGTTTTCAACCAGCTGTTCAAGTTCTGAAATTCTGTCCTCTCTAGTTGTTGGCTTATCTTCTATCTCATGACTCTCTTCAATTGTGTTGTTTCTATTTCTCCATTTAGATGTTGTTCTGGGTTTCGGTTGAGTGAGCAGTAATAGTTTTTGCACTATAGTTGGAACATTGTGAAGACATGTTTTCTTGCCACCCACAAAGTGCTTTGAGCAAACTCTGTGATGGTTGTTTGGTGTAAAATTAGCTAGTCCAATCCAATGCAACCACATCTTTCTGAGCTTTTTGTCAGTTGGAATTTGGTAAAATGAGAGTTCAGGATTTCTTTTAGTGTTGGTACTACATGCTGGAATACAGCAAGTTGTTCCACCTCCTTTATATTTTCTTTCAGAACATGCAGCTTCTGTCTCGCTTTTATCTGCCACCGCCCACCGATGAAGTTCCCGGCTCAATATCCATCAAAAAATTTATATTATTTAAACCTATACCTTAATTATGTATTTTACTATTTACAAATTTAATCCTTACGGCCAGCCTGAAGAAATAACTAAATGTTAAAAATTGACTATATTATATTCTACTACCTATGCAAATTTAAAACAGTTTTCCCGACGTTAATTTTATCTACGAATTTAATATATTTACAGCCTAATATTTTAATACTAAAAACCTACTTGTTTATTTTGACAGGAAATAAACCGACCACAACAAAGGAAGCAGAAAAATAGGCGACAACAGAGGCAAAATGCTTTCTCTTTGGCGTTTTTACAAAGTAACGGAGCCGGGGCAGAAAAAACCGGTTTGAACTGCTTTTAGTTCGCGCCAAAACATTTTAAGGTCTCTTTAAAAACATTGTGTTTGAGCGCCATGCTGATCGAACGATCGACAGACATTTTGTCATGAATTAGTCGATTTCAACAAGCGAAAAAATCCGCAGGAAACACTCGATCGTTGTCAAAATACAAGATATACATCGAGAAACAACACGCACATATTTGTAGGTCAAAATGGTAAGCGGTCCGATGTTTACTAAGCGTACTCACCTTAAAATGTTGGGAAGAACCTTCCTCTCGGAACGTATTTATGAGCACATTGTTCGCTCTTCGGTTCTTCTACAGGAATTTTCTCGTCCATTTTTGGTTCGATTTCGCTGTACTTGAGTCAAAACAAACTTTATATAGCATTACAAAGACGTTCCTTATTTTAAAATTTTCAAACGCTACGAAAAAAGTGTTAAAATTAAGCGATATTTCTCACATGCAAAATGCTCGCTCCACGGCGGCCATTTCGCGCGCAAGTGAAGGTTACCATTTTTCCCATGATGCTTTGCTAACATGCAAATTGTCTATTGTCATCAACTTAGGAAATAAATTTTTAAGCTAATCTATATCAAACTTTAGAAAGCAAGTTTCCAAAAAATGTTGATCAATTAAAACCATGCCAAACGCAAGTATATATTTGCTTGTTAGAATATCATATTGAATCATATTCTATATACTATTGAGGCAGTTCGTTTATGGGGAATAAACAATCAGTATTTTTTGGGGAAGAAGTATTCCAAGATGAAAGCTTCAGACCCAGAGACTCTAGCTACGTCACATAGAAATATATATTGAAATATTAGGGACTGTTCAAGCGGTTCTGTGGACCTTGGTTAGGTTAAGGACCGTCCAATTGGGCGTCAATGCCCTTTTGGTCAGGCTAGGGATTGCCCAAGTGTGTTCTTGGTCAGGTACGTCATGGGGTCGCGACCCCTGACAACCATTATATGTTCAGTACAATGTTAGGTATGTTCAGTACAATGTGAGTAGGGATGTCGCTTGTCATAAACACAAGAGTACTTCATCCCAACACAAGCAGGGCAAAGTGAATAGAAAAAGATGATTAGGTGTATATTAAAATAGAGAATAAATATAAATAAATTAAAAAGGAAATTATGCTGTTATAGTCAGCTCTGTTTGTCGTGTTACCAACACTCCAACTGTGAACTTTTGAGATAGAAGCTTTGAGGGAAGCTGCTGTTTGTCTTGGTCCCATCTGGGTATCCTGTATCGCAGGTTTTTCCTGCCTCCCTGACATTCTAGCTGTAGTATGAGGGATGCTAATGGTCAAACAGAAGTCTTACTATCATCTGGCACAAGCTGTTTTCTATATGATCACAGCTTTGTTGGAGATGGGTCCCTTCGTCTATAGGGAATACACATTCTGTGTATTTGTGGGGTTGAAATATTCCCAATGGTCAACTTCAGCCCATATAGACTCAGGTTATTTAATGGAAATATGATCAGTCGAATCGAACCGTGTCCAAGGGGATTATCACCCGTTGGATGAGGTAATGTCGTAAAGGGGTCGGTACCCTGAGGGCAGCGCTCTATCGGGGTTTTTACCCCTAGGGCATTTTGTCTCTCCTAGCATGTCTCGTGCACCCTTGCGGGATGGAAACATAGGCTACAATGAGTCTTTGGGGTGACCAGAGTTTAAGAATATAAATATATATAATTGGTTTAAAGGACATTGACAACGAAAATTTTTATTCCTTATATTTATAGAGCATGCCTACGGAATACTTAATTTCATACTTTCCCTTGTCCATCGCATTTAGTTGTTGAGAAAATTTGTGACAAAGTTCAACAGTCGTCCGCCATTTTGAAAAAAAACGGCGTATGCTAATTTATGCATGAATATATTAAATGACGTCATTAGATGGGTTGACACAATTTCTCTAATATAAACTCTACAGTGTATTACCACACGCGGTAAACGTTGCGGCAAAATAGACGGCAGAAAGGTTTTAACAAGTGTGTAACATGTTTGTGCCACTACTTTTGATACTATTTCTTCCAATTCCGTGTAAAATAGACGCATAAATTCGAATATCACATAGGAAATCCTTATGCAATGTTATGCTATTATTGTCTCTATCAGCACGTTCAGTTACCAGTTCCAATTATTATTTAAAATACAACAGTAAATAAAATTGTCACAATGTAGTCTATACTAATACTAACTATTAATCCTAAGTAGCTGGCGCAATTATATATACATTCAAAATACACAAGAATAAAGGCCTAAAAATTTGGATAGTTCATCATTGAGATTTGAACTACTCCTTTTATACTTTCAATGCAGTTGGACAGTGTAGTATAAAGAAGCGCTATTACATAAAACAAACTCCAAATAGCATGCTGTATTCGTATTCAAGGTATATTATTGATTGTTCTAGAGTATATCGCTTCATCGCTTGTAGTGCAAATTTAAGTTACCCACGATTATTGAAATAAAACAAGATTAATACAACTACAGTCATTTTGAAAAGCGAAGAGAATACCGATATGTCAGTTAATAGCAAGTCTTCAGTGCGGCAACGCATTAAATTATTAATTTCTATTTTAATGATCAGTTATTCCCTGCCCAATATTTCTTTAAAATTGAAAAAAATGCGCGTCTTGACTTTTCGTAAAAAAGAATATAACAAAAGAACTAAAAGATCTAAAAATATTAGAGTTCTCACTTCTATAATTGATATTGTGTATTGACGCAATTAAGAACTATGGTTACTGAATTACTCTAATGGGAATCGCTACATTTTCGGCAATATTTTTACCAGTTTCATCATGTATAATTCACCAAACTATTTAGCCACACATATGAAACTGAATTTAAGCCAGAGAATAGCTATAGTCCGGCTTTTTTCTATAAACTAGCTAGATATACTAAATAATGTACTATATTGACAGCTTCATATTTCCCGTCAAAACAATAGAAGCTCAAAACTTCATAATCATATGAATCGCGTGAATAACTATTCTTTAATAATCATTAGAACTTGAATATAGATTGTTTTCAAAAGAATATTACTTGTATCCAATAATTCTGCTCCACATTTATTTTCAGTAACATTCAAGGCTTTAGCTTAGCTCCAGATAAGGTCAAGGTGCTCAAAATCGCTGGTTGACAATTCGTTCAACCTTTGTCGGTGTCTCGAGTTAATATAACATTTCAAATATCTCTTCTCGTGTCTTCCTTTAAAGAATGTATCCTACAACAACAGATGGTTCCTGAAACCTTTTCCAGAGTGTATGACCATTTACGTTTCTCGTTAAATTTCAATTGACACAAAATGCTATAGTATAATAGTAAATACTATAGCTTCAATAGTACCCCAACATTCACAAACGCGTGACACAATTAAACCACTCAAGTTGTAAAATTCGCCATTCCTTTCCTTCTCACACGCTTAATATGGCTTTACCCGATAGTGTAGCATTTTCTTAGTTCTCCTGCCTGGTTGTGAGAATTTTTGTTCATTATAACGCGCAAAAACGACATATTTTTAGTTACCAAAACCTTCACGCAATATAGATCCTTATGTTGTTTTGATGCGAACCCATCTAAGACGTCACAAAGGTCATTGACCCCAAAGATAATTTTTTGAGGATTTGATCCAAGATGGCGGCCGATGAGCAAATTTATCACATTTTACTTGCACTTTACTCGCAAACAAAAATGTTACAGAAAAAAATAGTAACATTCTCATAGTTAGGTGGTCCAGTAAGATTAAATAAGCCAATAAACATTTTCGTTGCCAATGTCCTGTAATTCACGCCATTATTTTGCCAAAGCCAAATTTGATACCCGCCTTTTTTTCCTTCCGCGACTCGCGAAAAATAGAACATTCCTTAAAAATTCCCGCATTCAATGCATTCAATATATTCCAGGTTGTGAAAGGATAATTTCAGGTAGATAAGAATACAGTAGTTATAAGTTAACAAATGGTAGGGAACAGCTTTATCATGCTTAGTTATGAACTGGACTCTGAAATTCTATACATTAGTATACTCATTTGAATGCAGTTACTCTATTTACTATTTACATTTCTAGATTTCCCGCACACCGATAAATATTTAAGACAAGACGTGTCGAAAAATTAATTTGTGCAGGAATATGGTGCAGAATTGCATCTACAAAGCAATATACAATACCACTGAAATATATGCTCGTGAACTTTAAAATTGATTATAGGAAAATATAAAGGAACATAGAATAACGGAGACGTCCCATTGAAATAGCTATATCTCTAACAAACCTAGGTAAACAAATATTTCTATAACTAGTACATACTGATTTTATGTCAGGAGCTATAAGTTCAGAAAACTTCGCGTTATATATATACTAGAATAGTTACTCGTATTTCCAGCTAGATATTGCAAATTTGAAACATAATAAACTGTTTTATTAATACCATGCAGGTATTATACCAGAGAATAGCATTCGAATAATATATATACGTCGTTTTCGCGTACATGGGTTAGATTATTCTTACAGCACCACGCTGTGTCATATACCTTAGAAAGAAATGTCGACACAAAGAGAAAGCAAGGCTGTGAGGATGAGTACAAATGTTAAGAAGGTGGGAGATAAAGGATAATTAGTTACCATGCAAATAACATACGAGAATACATACCAACACATCTCGCTCCATTAAAAGTGAACCCTTTCTTACACATACACCTGTAGGAACCTAAGGTGTTGTTGCAAGGGTAAGAAACTGTAAGATTACAGGGGGATGATAAGCATTCATTGATATCTATATAAAACATTCAAGAATTTTGTTACTATTGCATACATGAATACACATACATACATACAGAATCTATTAGCTATATATCCCAACCGGTTTTTCATGACCAATTTACAATAGATGCTAAAATAGCAATTTGATACAATTACAAGAGAGTGTGAAAGCGTGCTCGGCAAAGGGACCGCTTTCTGGCTCTTGGGAGACTAAAGATTTTACAGGGCGCGGTGGCACTAGTAACGAATGCTGAATAATAGAGACATTTAAGAATATTGTCAACAAAATCCATTGCAAATATTTTCTCGAACAAAACGCAGCTGACCAACAGTGCCGGAGCCATCGAGGAGCTTGATGGGACGATTCTCCAGCCACTCTCCTTCAGTATCATCTTCGAGATATGTTTAAATTTGGTGAGAGATGTTGGGGGCGTGTGCACAATATTACAGCAGCTTGCAACCTCTCTGGACTTTAAGAGCCCTCAGGACATCCCAGAGTAAATTAACACCTTCGGCGATCGCTAGCCGCATCGGTCACTCAAACATTTCTTGATGTAGTCATAAATTGTTCCCCCTACCTCCGTTTTGCAGGCCACGCCACTTCTGACTACCAAACCTATGCGATGAATCAGTATTTACCGTCAAGACAGAAAATACGATAACTAAAGTGGCTAACGCAATACCTAAAACATTTGTATTGATAAAACGACGTGAAAATTGCGTCAAATTAAAGTCCGACGATTCCCTGTTGGAGTTAAGTAAACAATAAGCTTTAGACATAGCAGAGATATTCATCCGCAAATGTACTTATATGTAGTTCCTTGATGCGAACAAATTTATCCTGTCCACCAGCCGTACAATGCACTTTGTATTTATGACCATTCAGCATTGGCAGATGGTTGCATATCTTCTGCGATATATTTTCCGTAAGCCAGGTTTTTATTCGTTGTGCCATGCGGTAGAGAAAGATCCCTCGCCAGTTGCGCTGGTTTTTGAATTAACCTATACAAGTTTGCAGATGGTGATAACTTCACTGATGAATTGCCTCGCGTTCTTGTCCACGCTTTTCACGGCGCTTAGGGCTTCAGAAAAACATTGTAGTTACTTTGAGTATTTCTAGTTGCGGGATAAGGAATCTTCTTTTATATCCCCGATGTAAAACTCCTTTTCATGCATGATGCTAGCTCAGCTGGGAATATGTCTTCCGATTTTGAAGCTCTCAACAGAGCTTCGGCTCATTTGGCAAAAACTTTAAAACAGGTGTGAAGCTGGTGTCTTTCTTTTCCATGGCAATTCAGGTGACAAATACTTCTGCTAAGCTTGCGTATACGCATATATATTTTCTTCCGTTTAACGTCTTTATGGTTGTGCAAACCTATAATAATATGTTGAAGCTCACGACATTTCGTTCCATTACCGAAAACTTTTCTCACTGGGTACAAAAACTTCTGACCTTCACTTCAATCAAACAACGCAAAAATATAAGATCCAAAATTTACCTCGCAGATATGCATAAAACCTTCCACTCTCGATATATAAAGCAAATAAAAGAGATCAAAACTATCTAGCGCAATCTTCAGTTTGATTATTTTTCCCACAGCATTATGGTCGAAGAAAACAAGGGTTCACCCACCACCAAAATCGGTGTAAATCTTTGCCACCATTCGAACACCAAACAAGTGTAAAAAACACCAAAATTGGGTGCAAACTAGCACTGGCATGAAGTGCTTTTATACACCAAGAAGTGTTTATTTACCCGAATTTGGTGAAAATTGTTTGCCTTCATTTGTACACCAAATTGGTGTACATTTACTCTCCAAAGTATAAAATTACACTAGCAAGTGTTTCTTAACACCAATATCGTGTAAATTGTTTGCCTTCATTTCTACACCAAATTGGTGTAATTTTACTCTTCAGAGTATAAATTTACACTAGCAAGTGTTACTTAACACCAAGAGAGCGCAAATGTTTTGCCTCCAATTGGACGCCAAGATGGTGTAAATTCACACTTCAAAGAATAAAATTACAGTAGCAAGCGTTTGTTTGCACCAAGTTAGCGTAAAGGTTTTTTGGCTGTAAAAGACACCAAGTTGGTGTAAACCTGCACCTCAAAGTATAGAATTTCTAACAAATTAGTATATATTAAGGCGGTTTACCACTGCACACGCATCATGTCAAAACATAGCGCATCATGTCAAAACATTTTTCCTGAGCACTTTTCTAGATCTAATGACTTGAACATAAAGAAAATGCTACAGTACGTTACCATACGTTTGATGTGGAAAATTAATGGCCTTTACATGCTTGAATAAATTAGAAGATAAACAAATTGTGATTGGAAATAATGTAATACCTAACAAATAATCACAAATCTGAAATAATACATATATCAAGAGTCAAAAATATCAATAGTTAAAAAATCTATCCCAAAAACTTGGATTAACATATAATCAAGCCTAACTACCTAAATTTTACTGAGTTCTGACATTAAAATTAAAACTTTCGTTGGAACATTTTGACTATCAAACACTTTCAGAATGTTCCTTTAAAGAAAAATATAAGTGTTCGCACATTCCTTTGGTTATTGGATGTTGCATGCATAGTACAGGCACAACAGTGATTGAACTGCTTCCAAGCATCTATTCCTCAGGCTCATTGATACTGCCACCTAAGTCAATGAATGGGGACATATACTAGCTTTCGTCTGCTTGGTCACCTCTGCAGCATTATCACCAACCTATTGAAAAAATAAAAATACTTTATAATCAATTTCACTGTAAAAAAGAGTTGACATACCCTATTCAGCTGGCAGCAGTACACAGCACTTAGCAGTGCTGTCCAACACTCATGCCAAATGTGGACACTTCAAGGACATTCAAGCTCCTTCTTATATAGTCAAGGACTTTTAAGGCCTTTAAATTTTCTTTTCAGTTTCACCTTCCTGCATGTTGAAGTTTTGTATGAACCCTGCTCAAAGCATTAACCATCAAAAGATTGGATACAGAGTAGAATACAAAAGTAGGGGCATTGCAAGCTAATGGATTAAATTTGAAAAGTTATGAGAAGCATGTTTCAGCACCAGCGAGTAACCAGCACTCACTTGGTCCTGCACATAACCTTACATAACCTCATGTTTCCGGATCTTGAAATAGTGGTGAACTTGGCATAACCATGCGGCGATTGCTTATTACCTTAATACTTATCATAAAATAATACTTACATAACTACCAACATCTGCCAAAAAAGGGTACTTGGTGATTGTAACCACGCAAACATCCCTTTGTTCAAGGCATCTTGGACACAAGGTGGAAACCTTTCAGTTTCAGGCAAAAAGGGTCCTCTCGTCTCTTTGTTGCCCCTTTGCTGGTGCTAAATAAAAATACACAAATGTTACTCAAATAAAGCGCTATCTAGTAAGAATTTAACAAAAACATTGTGAAGCATTTGCCCATGACAAAAATAGTATTTTGTAAAATAGAAACTAATATTATTTATTGTTGTAAAATAGAATTAAATTAAACAAAGAAAAATAATGTGAGTGATCGAACGAAGAATTCTCAAACATTCTAACTTTTACTTTTGAAAACCAATAGTATAGAACTTTACACATTATAAAAGACAGGAATGCATCAAAGGATTAATGCCTTTTCTATTGCTAGAGAGCTTAACCTATTAACTGGCAGTTCTTTACCCAAGCCTTGATAAAAAAATTTTCTTCTTGGCAGCAGGCATCCAGACCCAAAACAATTCCCTGCCAAATTTTAACTTCCAACAGTGTGTGCTTTCAACAAAACCAATGCAATTACAGTATGCATGGTCGTGTAATTTACTACTGTATTTCAATATGCCTCTTGTTCGCTTTGGCACTAAGCCACATTGTTGAATGCTAACAACGTTAGAACTTATAAATTTGTCAAACTTCATTCTTGATTTCTCGCTTTTCCTCAAAAAATTTCCTGCGAGGTCAAAAAGATTTCCTGGCAGCATGCTAGCTGCCATGCTGGCGGACATTCTCAAGCCTTGACTTTACCACTGAAGATTAAAATCGTCCGGCGTTAAACAGAGTAAAATACTAAAGTAGGGCGCATCCGGGAGCATTGCCTGCTAATGGGTTAAGCAAGTTTGTTGCATTACATAACAAAATTTAATCCCTAGAGTTTTTATCAAAACGTTGTTGCTGATCAACATGAAACGCTACACTGAGAATACTCAAAAACGTGTGGCAGCCGTCTTTTGCCGTAAAGACAAATGCCAGGGGGGTCATTACCCGATGTTGACAAATGCCTGGCCCCCGGGTAAACGTGCAGCTGCAAATGCACGAGCCTGTGGACAAGTTAGTTTGCAAATGCCCCACACTGTCCAGGGGAGGGGGGGGGGGCGTAGAATGTTCGCAGATGGAATTGATTGATGCATGAATGTTTTACAAGATTATATATTTTCCCTTTGATATGAAAAAGGTTTACCTTATTGGGAAACATTCAGAAACCATTACACTATGGAGTATGTCAGGTTCATCCATAGACTCAGAACTAGTACTTGGCGAGGAGCAAGACGACATGCCGCTAGAAGATCCTTCAATCTTGATTTGGCTTATTACTTTCAGAAGTTTCATTTGTGGACCAAAGCCTCTAGCGCTTTGTCAGTGAGACAGCAAAAGGCTTCTCCATCAATAGCTTCATCTATATAGAAATATAAAGGGATATAATTCAGGCAAAATAAGATGTCACGATATGATATTACATATATATACACAGTATATCATATGCATATGAATATCTATTAACATATTGGGATATCCAACCTCAGGGGGGGAGGGAAGCAATTGTTTATGCTGACCAAAATGGCAAAATTTCGTCTCTGCACAGATTTTTCAATCCATCAGAAATTTCAGCCAACACTTGCTGTTTAATAGGAATAAGTTAACCTTAGTTATTGAAGACCATTTCCCTTTAATATTGCGTTTAATTTTGTTAATGACTACAGTAGATCTGTCGATTTCTGGCCACTTATGTTGACCCGCCTAAATTCCTCTTATGAGCTTTACAATCCTTTTGAATTTCAGCCATCACTTGCTGTTTAATTAAATAATACCACAAAGTTGACCATAGTTAGCAAAGGCTATTCCCTTATATATTTGCGTATTATTTTGTTCAACAATACAGTAAAAACCTTTACAAAGACGAACATAGACGTGCAATTCAAACACAACACGCCATGTGCAAATCGAACTAAATTTGAAATTTCCGCGCAAAATTAAACATTATGCAGATAAGTAATACATACCATGAAAAGTTTGACCAAAATTCTGCGAAACCGTTTGAGTTTAACGAATTAAAAATGTCGTCAACGAAACTGTTTTCGTTTCAATCACATGCCATATTTTGTCGCTTCAAATTTGTAGTGGACAGAAGGCTTTGCGGCTGTCTTGTTCTTCGATCGGAAGCGAGCAGTTGAAAACAAACACCCTTCCCCACTAGGCCCTTCCCGATTGTGCTAGCATAATTTTCAGCATAATTTGGCTTAACGAGCATATTTTTTGCATTTTTTCAAGAAAAGAATTGCTAGCATAATTTAGTAATTTTTCGCTAATTCATCTGAATTTTGGGTGTTAAAAAGCAAAACTTTTCATATTTTTGGTGTTCATGCAGTTTTAGTGAGTTTAGGAAAACTATATGTCATCTTTTATTTCCCCATAAAGTCAAAATAAAGTACGTTTTACTAATTTTATTATCTGATAATCCGATACCACAGAAAATACTAAAGTCGGATATTTGAAACTGCAAGTTAGATTGGCTAAGACAACGATTTTGTTTTTATATGCATACGTCAGAAAAATAACTGCCATTTTGGCATTTTATTTTTGGCATTGATAATGCATTTATATGAAAACTTTTTTCAAAATTGTACTCTGGAGTCGGGACATATTAATTCAGACAAATATTAAGTCTCCAAAACAAGAGAAGTGAAAATTTTTTAGAGGACTTTCATTTACTAAAGTCAATAAGAAAAGAAAGCAGTCGAAAAGCCGAGAAAGGACAGAATTTTCGAGTTTTAATGCGTTTTAAACGGGTAAGTGTTTATTTTGCATACTTGCTTTTTGCAGTTTTACCGTCAATTGGCATGCACTATAGTTTGTGGTTTTGAAATTGCGTAGTTCATCCTGTGTGGTCAATACAACATTGTTTTAGTATTAATTCAAATGCGTTATGTAGAAAAGAAACAACATATTTTATCTAGAAAACTTCATAGTATAAAAATCATAAAAATACTGTTCAAAAAACAGTTGAAGTTTTATGACAATTTCGAAACGGTTTGTGAGACGTCTAAGATTGAATTTTACAGTTAATCAAAGCCAAAAAAGAACAACATAACATACCTACTTTATATACTTGGGCAATTGGTAGTTTTATTGTTAAAAGTAAAAATATCACAGTTTTTTGTACAGAAAAGAGTATTTAAAATACAAAAAGTATTTAAAATACAGTGTTCGCTTGCGTGTTACCATGGTTACAGTAAACGGTTTAGTACTTCATGTTACAATAACTTTTGGGTTGTTCGGGAGAATAATTATTTGGTTCTAATGGCGAGGGTTACTGCATGAATGTATTTCTAGTTATCTGATAATCCGATACCACAGAATACTATACAGAAAGTCATCTCTATATTGTTTTTGCGTAAGCGCTATTCGTCATCGATTCGCCACTCAGCAAGTGCCGCAAGTCAGCAAAAGCACTTGCTGAGTGGCGAATCGATGACGAATAGCGCTTACGCAAAAACAATCTAGAGATGACTTTCTGTATAGTATTCTGTGCCGATACGGTCATACGGAAATACATATCTGAAAGTGGAAGCACTGGCTAATGGCGTCACAAAATAACTTACATTTAACATTTTAAAGTTAACGTTATATTTGCATGAAGCTTTAGTTAACGAAAAGCACATGTTGTGCCATATGTTAATGTGTCTCTTCTAAATAAAGCCAAGCATTTTTTTCCAACCAAATGAGCATAATTTTGAAAAATGAGCATAAATTTGAGCATAATTTTCGGAAAAAACAAGCATTGCTATGTGCATAATGTGCCAGTTTTACTAGCACAATCGGGAAGGGCCTATTCCCCACTCCCAGGCGCACGCAACGGACGCTCTGTATATGCGCATTGGGAGACGCTGTCTAAAATATAGCGGGCGCATTTCTTCAACCGCCATTTTATTGGTCGCCACATGTATCTACTAAACTGACGTTACGTCATTTTTTCAAATTTGATGATGAAGTTAAAAATTTTGTAACTGACCCTAACCCTAAAACCAACCCTAACCCCTAACCAACCCAAAACCTAACCCTAAACCTAACTCTAACCTAACCCTAACCAAATTGATGAAGAAAAATCAAGAAAAACGAATATGAAAATCTTTGAAAATCGGGAAAATTGCGTAACGTCAGTTTGCTAGATGGAAATAAGTGATTTTTTGCTTTTTTACTTTACTGTTCACGGAAATTAAAGAGTTTCTTGAAAGACTAAGTTGTGGTGTTTATACCGAAGGATATTACGGCTTAAGAAGAAATTTTCCACTCATTGTCAGAATTTCAGCAGGATATACATGTAGCAATCTGGAAACAAGCAAGTGTTCTTATTTTACTAGTGTTAATGGAAGCTGAGTTGTTTCTACAGGTATGTTTACAATAATTTGTTTGTCCTTCCTCATCAGGAATCACAAGTGTCTTAAAACATACATTTTGAAAAAATGGAACATATTCCTCCTTAAATTTTGAAAAATCTGTTCGTGGCCTTTAGCTAGAAAAAGTACTTTGTTCTATTAAAACTTGAAACATTAATAGTTAAAGTATGCTAGATGTTGTAATTGTCAAATTATGTCACATGCTTATGAAATTTCTCCTGTGCTACCTTGTTAGGGGCGACATCCATATTCAAGTTGCCACAGAAAACGTCAATCCGACGTTTCTGGGTGGGTGGGTTTCAATCTTTCACGTTTCTGCGTGGCAGTTTTATACTTTTCTGATTAAAAAAGTAAAATATTAAAATTGTAACTATAAATAACGAAAGAAAAGCTGTAAATCTCACCCCTTTCAGTTCGGCTTTTAATTTTTCATTGAATAGCAACCAAGCATCGGTTTGCTGCAGTTTTCTCTGGAAATACTATATCGACTTTGCCCAAAACAAATATTTTTTATGAATTTTTATTTAAAAAATCATTTTTATACAAAGTTAAAACTTCCTCAGTTTATTAATAAGGAAATTTTCTTAAATTGAAATTTCCTTAAATTGAAATTTCCTGAAATGAAACTGAAACAAGACAAAAAACGCGGGAAAAGTTTTCAAGATGGCATGAAAAACACAGTTTACGGTAAGTTCAAACCATTGAACTATATACAAACTGGAACGCTAACTCAATACGGCAACCCTGATAATAGGATGAAGCCAAGCTAGTTTTTCTGAGTTTTGAGTTGAAATACTTAAGAGCATATGTCTGTATCGGTCGAGAAACTCGAGACAGTTGCGAAAAATCAGACTTGATTTTATTTCACCAAAAGAACCCTTCTACATAGGTATTTCAGAAAACATGATCAAAAACTCGCAGCGCGATTTTATTTTTACAAAATTTTCGAAAGTTTAAAAAATCGGTAAAAATGTTGTTTTTTTCTAATTAATATGCACGAATCGAGAGCCAATTTAAATAATCGAAAGACGGCATGGACAGCAACTAATCCAAACCATGTTTTGCGTGAAACTGACTTAACATTGTATCTTTAATTTCTGCTAATGCATTCTTACCAACTATTTCCTCGACACATATCTTTAGCCTCATAAAAACCCTCTTTATTATGTGGTCTGTCGACGGTCAAATTTTTAACGAAATTTGGACTCAAATATCTCTGCTGGTACCTAACAAATCGAAAAGATAGATACGTCACATTAAAGAAAATCTTTTCTAGTGTCCCTAGACCGAAAGTCAGCTTCTACAAATAAAGCGCCAATCGACGAGCGAAGTTTAATGGAAGGTGGTCAAGCATGAAATGTGACTAATTAATGTCAAGCGCTGACATCAATATGCAAATTATAAGAGCATGAAAAAAACATGTGGCGTCATATATTTCGTCACAAAACTGACTTGTGGAGCAAAAACATGTTTTCCCTCGTTATAAAAGCTATTATATACATCGTTGTTGGATGAAAAATAACAATAAGACAGCTATAACTGAAAAACGCGGCCGGTAAATAACAATTTTCATGTCAAAGGAAGAAACGACGTGCGTTAAGGCTGCTTTCCAGTTAAGCATTTTTCATACGTGCGAAAAAGTTTAAATCTTTCTAAATTTTATATAAATACTATTTACATCAACAAATACTTAACACGTATTTACTGGGAGCAAGTACAGTATGTTTTGTGGACCCGAGACCTTCGGCTTCGCCTCGGGAAACGTCGACGGTCGAGGGTCCACAAAACATACTGCTTTCCCGAGGTCCCAGTAAATAAGTATTTTATTATATACCAATAGTCAAAGAACAACAAAGTAAAGAACAAGTGAACGTAAATACATGAAATATTTTATTGTTAAAACGTTAAATTAAACACTGCAGTTACTTAAAGCGAAAGTTTAAATTGTGATCCTTTAAACAGCATCCAAATTATGTGAAAAAGTACACAACACTCAAAACAATTAACAGTCACAAATAAAGGTGCCATAAAGGTGACATTGCAATTATTAAGGTCGTCCAAAGGTCGCATCTTCACGTGATTGCGCACGTGATTTTTTTTCGTTATTCCCCGGGTGCGAGGGAGACAGCCTAATTTCGTCACTCTCACGTGATACGCTCTCGACCAATGAAACACTAGAAATGGGGACTTTGACTATTGGTAATATAATAAACATTTTTATTTATTTAGTTATTTCATTAGTAAGGGAAAGGTCCCGTGACTGCCAACTCTCATGCACTCTCATCCTCGTTTGATTGGGGCTTTATAACACAAAGTACGTTTTTGTAAGCTAAATCTAGCAAAATCCCTTACTACTGACAGCTGCAGCTTTTGAATGCGTCGTTCAGTAGTTTCAAATATGGAGCTTTTGCTCTTGCTGTTTTTTTTGGAACTTGAAGATAAAGATTCTCGGTCATGACTTGTAACATTCCAAGTTTCACGTTTTTTAAAGTGTTCTTTTCTATCATGGCACAAATGTTGTATTGGCCATAGACAATGGGGTGCTGAAGGCCGATAGATTCCATTATACTGTTTCTTGCCCTCGTGAAGCCAATTTCTTCGTCAATAGCAGTTAGGTCGGATTCAGTCGGTGCTGCTTTTCGACGCTTCGCTGCGAGTCGGGAAAAATAAGAGGTAATCTGTTGAGAACTTAAAAACTCTGACGCTTGAAAAAGTCTTTCGCCATCAGAACCGCGAACACGTCTCATATCCTGGGCTACAACAGTAGCATCGACCTTTCTACCAGTTGATTCACCTATTTCGAATTTGGCCAGAAGGTAATCCTTCTGCTTCTCGCTGAAACGGTATGTCTTCTTGTATGCTCGAAGAGCCCAGCCTTCTGCAAGGGGACTAGCATTCCTACCTTCATGGCCTGCTTTGCTTGCTTGTAAAGTTGGTATTACAAACCATCCTCCAACGAACATTTGTAGCCCATTTTTGCCAGATCTAAAGTGTGTGTTTCTCCAAAGTCTTCGTACATTTGTCTGACGATAGGTGGTTTTCCAGATTACCAAGTCTCTGGAACATACGTACACATCCATCGTGAGGACAAGTGTAGACCGCTTGCCTGTTACTCTGGTTATTCTCGTCCGTGCGTTTCTCCGCAGCCTGATCTTTTTCATGCTGGGTCTTGCCTTGTTCTTGAGAAAGGGTTTTGAATCCACCCGATGAAAAGGTTGATTCCAACCAGTTGTAATTAGATTCTGAAAAAATGAGTGAATGAATCGATGATTAAACGGACGAATGAATGAATGAATTGATTGATTAATTAGTTAACTTACCTATCGATGGTTTTGTAGTTTTGATAACCTTTCCTTTACCAACTTCATAGGCACGCCAGACTTTGATTTTATCGGTCGACATGAATTTGTAGTTGTTCATCTTACTGATACCTGGGATTTTCTCGTTACACTCATGTGTGTTTCCAATGGACTCCATTGAAACTACGCGCACGCCATTTATACCTCCATGTGAGAGAATGGCCTCCTCGAGTTGTTTTGCAGTAAGTACATCGTTGCCTTCATTTATATAAGCGCGAATATGGTTTTTACATGTTGCTGCTAGACGATCTGCTGCTCCTTTGCCACCTTGGGGGTCGCTGAAATCAATGCGGGCTATCTTCACTCCAGATGCTTTTGCTATATTAGGGCAAGAGAGGATTGTTGTCGCGGAGTGATAACAACCTGCGTTGTCTTGTCGAAAGTAGGCTGTTGTGATTTCGGGATATTCTCGCTTCAGGGCTCTAAGTACATCCTGCATTACGGTAACCACAGCTGGACTGTCTTGGCTACATGATTGGATGATGTGTACGAAACCCTGCCACTGTAGTTTTCCACATTTACGTCTGTGTACAACAGATATGTGCCACGAAATGCCACGCTTTGCAAACCAGTCTTGCTGGGATTCTCGATATCTCTGGGGCAAAAATTTCATTGCCCAATCATTGACAATGAATACCGTCTTCTCATCGAGAAGCTTAAGAACATCGAGTCGTGCTTGATCCTGCTTTGAAGACCTGAGAATGTGGCATCTCCATGAGTTGATGGCAAGCACGGCTGATCGTACAGTGTAGTGCAAGTCATCTCTCTCATCAACGGATGGGAACTCTGCATCTTTGAAGCATCCTTCGACGTCTTTCAAAGTTTCTTCAAAGGCCAAGCACTGCTCGCAAACAACATCATGTTTGTGATCACATTTTCCCTGGAAGTCCGTATCGTCACTGTCACTAAGGGAAAAGACTAAACAGTGATCTGCTACTTCATCAGCATTGTCAAGATGCACCTGCAGTGAAAATGATTTTAAAAAATTAAGGTTGGTCCATAAAGTGCAAAGGGTGAGCTGGTAAATCAAAATTATTGTAGCATAATTTCAGTATCCCAGTAGCTCCTGCTAAGTACATGATTTGACATGGCCCACCCTTGAATCATTACACAAAATCAATAACCCATGCCCCCTCTTTGGCATGGTGCATTTCGTTTCCTGACCCACCCCTTTTTTTGTGCACAAAAAGGATGGGCTACTCCTTATTTTTTCCTGCTTACCCCACTGGCATAGAGAGACTTTAAAAGACGGGAAAGAAATCTTTTTCGGTGGGGGGATGTTGAATGCTGTGTTATGGGACGTTTTCAGTTTCAAATTTCGAAGAATGACTAGGACCCAATCCCCTGTACTTTTTTACCAGTCCCTCTTGAGGAATGTAGGTAATAATATTTTTCTGGTGTACCTTATAATCTCCTTTCAAGTAAAGTCTGGCTGTCTTTAGATTCTCTGTTATTTTCACTTCCCATTCTCTATCCGCAACACCATATTCAACAAGCTTGGGAATTAGTGCCAATAACTCGTCAAAGGCCCGTGATCCATCTGCAGCGAAGTAATCAAGTCCTTGAAGTGATTTCCTGACAGAAGCTCTGCACCCTGATAATACGCGAACCATTGTACTTTCGCTAAATGGTTGAAAATTTGTTTCTTCGCAGTACCTACTGTACTGTTGTACAATCCGTCGTGGTATCATTGTACGTATCACGTTAGGTACTTCTAAGATTTTGCCAGATGAAAGCGTGAGGTGCTTTTGGCCAAAGGAAGATCTTGAACCAAATGTGGGCTAGTTATAAATGATAAAAAGTGGTCGAGTTGTTTTAAATCTACTCTGATTCGAGCGGATGTTTGGACAGGAACTGGAAAACCGCGACCAAACTGCAAACGATGTAAATTTGCTGCCGTGTACCTGTATTTGGTAATACCTGGAATGAACGATGCGATTACAGAATAGCTTGCTAAATCAGTCATTATAGATAGGATTTGCTTGCGGGTTTCCCAGCTCGACGCATTCTTATACGATTCAGCTAAAACATTTAAATAACGTTGGTCAGCCATTGTAACTTCACTTATACCAAGAAGCCTATTGATTGTGGAAGATGACGTTATAGCCTGCCAAATCGGTCCAGCATTTTCAGGGGATATGGCTTGGAGAACAGCAGCTACAATTTCAGCACCTCTCCTTGTATATCGTTGCCTTGTTTTCTCACTTATTTCATCCCAGCGCATCCATCGTCTTTGAATGGGAGGAATATTAGAAACAACTAAAAAGTCGTTCAACCTTTCGTATGGTTTGTTGTGATGACGTATTGGCACTTCTTCACTACTGTTTGTAGATCCAATACTTGCAGTGTCTGGGCTGAGGAATGTGTCATTAGAAACTTTTGCACCTGGATCAGGTTTATCGCCGGATGCGTCGCTCATCGTCTCTGGACTAGGCGAGTTTTCTTCTTGAATCCTTAATTGGCTGAGGGATTGAATTACTCCATCGCATGAGTCGATGTCACTTTCTTCGTCACTCATAGGTTTACTTCCCTAAACGAATAAAATCCATTGACTTATAAAATACTTAGTGCCTGGGGTCGGCCAGTCAATAATTAGCTACTTACCTCAATACGACCTGGCATAGATTCACTAACAGTTTCAGATTCGTTGTCTCGAAAGCTTTTCAGATAGGCAGCACATGTTATGCATATTGCTATACAACGAAAAAACCTATAATTATTATAAATCAATATTATTCAAATATACGCACAAGCGCCAACGGAATTATAATTTACGAGCACATATTTATTTATTCATAACATTACTGAAACCAATATTTTAGAAGTTAGGGCGACACCCAAAACGGCTGTGGGGGAGACCATAGCTAACGCTCGTGTTCTTCGTTCTTTGCACTGCTTTGTTTTTTAGTTATTACAGACCAATAGCGGCGGAACGGGGGGCTAGGGGGGTTATACCCGAAAAAAGGTTTATCCCCCCCCCGTCGCCACCATTTCTGGGAAAAAAAGTTTGGTAAAATTATGGGATTTAGCCCCCCCCCAGCCCCCAAAAATAAAAGCTGTTCCGCCGCCACTGTTACAGGCAGAAAACAAAATATTAGTTTTATGTCCTTTAAATTATATTCAGCGATTTCGGATTTAACGTATTTCTTATTCGGGAAATGGATGCAAGCAGTTTAATTTTAGGGCGGAGAGCACGCAACCAACTTGCAAGCATGGAATCGAAGCATTGCAGGAAATGTACAAAAACGTTACTTACGTGAACCAACGGCTATGAGTAATCCTGTCTTTTCTAAAATCAGTGATGATTGCAGGCACAGTATTCTTTTAATGGCTTTCACATTTGGATTTTTGTGTGCAGCCAGGGATTCAGGTACCGAGCATCGCACTCTACTGCATCGCCATCGAATCCCGTATTCGCTTCGGTGTTTAGGGCATATAGTAATACAATTGTGCGATTCATCAAGCGCAAATATACCTGATGAAATTTAAAATGTTGTTGATTAAATACATATGGCAAAGACATTGTTAGAAATATGAGTTATGTTACCTGCACGAGCAAGAATCAACATCATTTCACTACCAAGAGATCGGTCCTCTGAAATACCGTATATCTGTAGATGCCTAGAAATATCTTTTTCACATTCAGTCAATAGAATGCATTTTAACTGTTCAGGGTATTCTGAACTGACTCCACACGAGCTATCCCCAACCAGCTCTGAAAAGCCGCAAATAAATGCCATCGTCCATGCAGTAAAAGGTATAAACTCTTATGAAATGCAGAGAGTTCCGAAATTTATCTAAGATAATTATTAACTTTGATTGTTAATATTGTGATTGTTATGTTTGTTATTGTCTGAGTTGTATATGTTGTATTCAGAAATATATTGCGTCTTATTCGCAAATTAATATAGGGCTATACCTGTGACGTTTTAGGAACAGTTACTATTTGGGCCAGTCGATATTGTAAATGACATTTGTCAAATAAGCAAATTACCGTACTGTTTATACTAGCGTGGGAAAATTCTGAGCTACTATAACGCAACTAGTAGAGGCTAGCTAATTCATTGGCTTTCCTTAGCTTTTTCCAGATTTTTACTTGTTAGTGAGTTGTTACTTTACACTAAGTAAAACATGTAACTGTAAATCTGTATTTGTTTTGTGCTTTGATATATTTATCAACACAAAAGTTAATAGTTTCGATTTAGAGCGTGAAATGCTGACAACTTACACACGTCGTTACTTCCTTTGAATGTAAATTGTTCTTGGCCGGTTGCGTGCTTTTCTCGTAGCTGTTTGATTGTCATTTTTCATGATTTATAGTGAGTAATGATTTATATAATGGCTTTTAAACCCCCCCAAAAACATTTTATTTTGCTTCACCAACCAGTTTTGTGAACGAAATATATAACGTGACAAGGTTTTCTCTTATAATTTGCATATTGATGTCAGCGCTTGAAATTAATTAGTCACATTTCATGCTTGACCACCTCCCAATAAACTTCGCTCGTCGATTGGCGTTTTATTTGTAGAAGCTGACTTTCGGTCTAGGGACACTAGAAAAGATATTCTTTAATGTAATATAGCTCTCTTTTCGATTTGTTAGGTACCAGCAGAGATATTTGAGTCTAAATTTTGTTAAAATTTTGACCGTCGATAGACTACAAAATATAGAAGGTGACGCTAAAGATATGATGTCTAGGTCATAGTTGGTAAGAATGGAATAGTACAAATGAAAGACACAATGTTAGGTTAGTTTCACGCAAAAGATGGTTTGGGTTAGTTGATGCCCATGCGGTCTTTTGATTATTTAAGTTGACTCTCGATTCGTGCATATTAATTAGAAAAAAACCAACATTTTTACCGATTTTTTAAACTTTCGAAAATTTTATAAAAATAAAATCGCGCTGCGACTTTTTGATCATGTTTTCTGAAATACCTATGTAGAAGGGTTCTTTTGGTGAAATAAAATCAAGTCTGATTTTTCGCAACTGTCTCGAGTTTCTCGACCGATACAGACATATGCTCTTAAGTTATATCTCTTAAAAAGTTCTATTTGATATAAAACTTCAAGACTTTGGGCAAAATGGAAATACTTAAAAAATACAAAAACAAACGCAATTTTGTAAAATACGGCAAATTTCCCCTCAAAGTTTTAAGTATTTCCCTTTTACCTAAAGTCTTGAAATTTTTATATCAAATATAACTTTTTAATAGCTTCCATTTCATATACAGCCCAATGTTCGGCGTTAAGTATTTCAACTAAAAACTCAGAAAGACTGAATTAAGCTGGCTTCAATTCCCCCCCCTGCGTTAGCGTTCCAGTCTATTATAGTTCAATGGTTCAAATTGTCTTTTTAAATGTAAATTTGCTTCTTTTCATGCAAGATATCACAATATAAGCTATTGTGAACTGTGGCCCAGAAATTAAGTACATTTTTTAGCAAAAACATTTTGATCATATCAAATGTATAATCTTAATGCTTCATTCATTTGAAACCACGGTCCCCCAACCCCCGGGACATAGCGGGGGATTAACAAAATTTAGCGGGGATTTAACGCTATTTAACAACGTGCTATGCCCCGGAGGGCGGTGGAATTAACTAAATATTTTTATAACCGGGAAATTGACCTTCGATTTAACAGCCACTATATATAAATACACCGGAGATAACCGGAGACTTAATTGGGGCGAGCCTGAGCGAGCCCCATAGTTTGGTGGCTAATCGAGCTCAAGTGCAATGCATTATGGTGCGCACGTGTGCATGGGTTGCCGTACGTATACGGAACTTTCACTGCAGTGATTAAACCCCATCGGCTTTTCCCCTCATCTTATTTTACAATAATTATATAGTTTTCAATTAACAAACGTCCCGAGAGTTCTGGAAAATTGGGAATAAATTCCACCACAGGCGTCCCAATCTTACCCTGTGTTACTAAGTTATTAAGTTATATCTTTATATAATAGTATATTCAAATTATCTTTATATAATAGGTGATGATGTACATAAACGATATATGATGTATATATAATAAACGATCTTCCTACATCAATATCCTCACCCTCTGTTGGTATCTCCTTGTTTGCTGATGACACAAAGTGCTTTTCTGTTGTTGAATCTCCGGCTGATGCATGCGCTCTTAAAACTGAAGCCAGAAATGTGGAGAAATGGGCTCTGAGTTGGAGACTCAAATTCAACTCCCAAAAATGCAAAGTACTCAGCGTCACACGAAAGCATCATCGTATTGTAGCCGAATATTCCATCAACGGTGAAATTTTGCCGCATTATGTTTGCAATCAGAAAGACCTCGGCGTGACTGTTTCTTCACATCTAAAATGGAACACGCACATATACGAACAGGTGACTAAAGCCAATCGCATGTTAGGTATGGTTAAACGATCATCAGGAAAACTCAAGAACGTGAACACTAGGCGCTGTCTCTACCTTACACTGGTGAGATCCCATCTTGTATATGTCTCAAAAGTTTGAAGTCCACAGAATACCACCATGTGCATGGAGCTGGAACGAATCCAGCGTCGAGCAACGAAATTTATACTGGCTCTTCCCTTCAGAAGGGATATATCGTACAAATCAAGACTCGCTACCTTGGAACTGCTACCCCTCTGCTACTGGCACGAGTACCTGGACATTCTCTTTCTGTTCAAATGCGTGCATGGTTTAATTAGTACTGATATCTTACCTGAACAAATGGACAGTCTAACCTCAACCTTGAATCTCCGCTCAACGAATAACGCTATAATTAAATACAACATCCCTAAAGTTAGAACATTGTGTCACCAGAACAGTTACTTCATACGAGTATCGCGAGTGTGGAACACGCTCGCTGATGAGCTGCGCAAACCGGACATGTCATATCGGACTTTCAAAGCAGGTCTTTACAAGTATTACTACACGGCAACGCTGACTGTATTTGATCAGGATGATATTCAGACGTGGAAATAAATCTGTGTAAAGTGTCATAAAGCTAGACAGCTTACTGGAACAATGAAATTTTGTTTTTAAAAGTTGTTAATTGCAGTATAGTTTATTTTATTTGACAATAGAGAATCATAGAGCGCAGCTTTAGTTGAAAATCGGTATAGACATAGTTTAGTACCTCCCGACAATCCATCGAATTTAATATTATATAGTTTTTGGTCTATATTGTATGGACAGGTATGCGCTCTCCCTTCGATATAAGATGGACTATGCTGCAATCTTGTCTAATATTATATTATACATGAAGTTTATATGTGTTTTGTAAAAGGTCACTAACGTAATTGGCTGACCCTGTGTTAGTGTTCCTTGTCGTTTTCATGTTTGTATATAACATTAATAGTTGTGTTAAAACGACAAAAGTAAATAAATAAATAGTATATTCAAAATCATTAGAAAATCCTTTTTGAGAACTTACATGTGTTTCCTGAAAGATTTTAGCGAGAACCGGCCAAGGTTGGGGTTGACATGGGGGTTAGCAACAGCAAATCATACAAGACTGGAGACTTTGACGGTTAATTGGACTAATTGGGACAAACATGCACTGACAGAAATCAATCGAATAACGCGAATTTCGGCTGTCGCATCGCCGCCAAATTACGTTACATCGGAAGAGCGATAACATACGTTTTCTTTAACAGAATTTAACAATATCTTCCCGCATAAAATGCCAACTGAAACTTACAATATATATAAATACTTGTCTGAAATAGATATATATCGCGTTTGTTTATACAACTTCATACATATTAAAGCATGTAAAGTGGAGACTACTTACCACATTTTCCATTGTATGAAGTTTACGGTGTAATCGGACAACTTGGAATTCATGATAATTATGAAAACAAAACGACAGTCGACACAATGGAGCAAAGATTTCTTGTATGGCGAATACCCCCCGGGTCACGTCGCGATTGCCTCCCCAAACGTTCGCTCTCTTACCGGAAATGGCCTGTTGTTGTTTTGAAAGCCGGCCAATGACAATGCAGTGTGTAATTCGAATTTAAAGGCCGTGAATTCAAGCAGGGCACAACCGTCGGAAGATTAGATATTTGTAAGTTTCAGTTGGCATTTTATGCGGGAAGATATTGTTAAATTCTCTTAAAGAAAACGTATGTTATGTAAAAATTAACGCTCTTCCGATGTAACGTAATTTGGCAACGATACGACAGCCGAAATTCGCATTATTCGATTGATTTCTGTCAGCGTTTGTCCCAATTAGTCCAATTAACCGTCAAAGTCTCCAGCCTTGTATTATTTGCTGTTGCTAATCCCCATGTCAACCCCAACCTTGGCCGGTTCTCGTTAAAATCTTTCAGGAAACACATGTAAGTTCTCAAAAAGGATTTTCTAATGATTTTGAATATACTATTATATAAAGATATTTTGAATAAACTATTATATAAAGATATAACTTAATAAATTAGTAACACAGGGTAAGATTGGGCCGCCTGTGATCCCACCGGCTATTCTGTGAAATTGACAATTTTTCATGCGATGCAGAGGAGGTTGGACAGCAGGCCGCAAAGCATCGTGGGTAACGAGCGTATGTTTCCAAGTGGGCCTCAATTATGCGTTGACTGCCGTGAAGTCAACATCTCTGGCCATAGCAAATTCTGCGAAAATGGACGCTATATTGACACAAAGACTCAATGCCATCATTATGGATGTGTTTTATAGTGTTTGTGTATCGATCTACATCACACGCAGCCTTTGAGATTTCTGCACAAATAAATCCATTAAACGGACTCAAAGAGCCTTGTTATAGATTCTATAACAAGGCTCTTTGAGTTCGTTTAATGGATTTATTTGTGCAGAAATCTCAAAGGCTGCGTGTGATCAACTCAGTGGTCTTGTGGTTCATGTGTTGAAAATTATATATGTCATTTGTGGACACTTTGTTCCGTCTTGCACGTGTTGCATTTTATATACTTAAGTAAATGATTTCATAAGCTGACCCACTGCCTGGATCGTCTGGAGTGTAGTACAGACAGTTAACTAAATATTTATTGGCCGGGTTGATTCTGCTGGCATCAAAGGTTCGACTGTTAATATATATTCAGTTATTTATTTATCCCAATAGCACATTGTGACCACTGAACACCCCCATATTGGGATTGTCAAAGAACTTCTATTCCTCAGCTTAAATTAAACATATACTTTTGCAACAGAAATTACTGGTGAAATGTAGACAAAACAAACTTTACAGTAATATACAGTTCCATTTTTATTGAAAATACATAGCACATACATAAAATATAATAATATCTCTGCTCATTCTCTACATATATAAAGAAAGGCAAATTAATAATACAATGATAGAATTCAAACCAAAATACAAATCTATAAATAAACAACAAATTTTACTTCTAAAATTTTCTTCTAAAACTCAGCACTTATTTTAAACAGTAAAGTCCACTTCTTCGGAAAAATACGAGCAATCACTGCGTCAATTGTGCAAATTCGAGATGTTCAACTTCAAAGATTGTTGAATGAAATTGAGAAATGGCATCGGATTAATACAATATGACGACATACAGCCTACATAAAAGATCAAAATAACGTTTACCTTACAAAATACTGCTCACATAGGTAGATCTATAGTTATTGAAATAGCATGGATGCATTCCAGGAAAAAAATTGAATGACAATGACAAAATATTCGATATTTGGGAGTCGAGTGGGCCGTCAGACAACAAAATTGCAGACACTAGCCAAGATATAAAATCTCTAAACAACACGCAAATAACTCCTAAATCTCCTAAAATTCATTCAAAAGTATTTTAACGCTTACTCTAAAGAATAACGCTCTTTATATTAAAGAAGTTTCAAGATTCATTGGGAAAAACAAGCTTTGGTGGGTCAATGTCTTCAGGCGCAATAAGGTGCCATTTTTGCAAAAGTTGAGATGAGTATGGTCACTTCAATACCGAATATCTCGAAAAGTGTAGGGGGATCCCCGGGATCCCTCCAGCTGCTTTTAGTATATACATTTATCTTGATTTTTTTGCAAACATTACGAAAATCGAACCATGGGAACTCCAGATATTTTAGTTTGAAAGTTGTAAACAGACGCGGCCTCGAGTCATTACGTTGCGATGACACGACGAACTTTAATCATCAAAATAAGTTTAAACAATAATACTTACCTCAGAAATTTTTACAGATACCACAAGTTCTTGCATAATGTTAAGGCCACGCTTGCTTTTTTATATAATTTGTAAAATATTAGTATGTATTTTTCAAGTGTTTCTGCGCCCAATGAAAATTAGGCAGCCTAAAATCTTCACAAACACGATGGAAAAATAGCGCAATTTCATTGGTCGAGAAATTCACGTGACAGCTGTCCAACCTCCTCTGATGTGATGAAATATATTCTTAAATGCGATCGAAAATATAGCCACATTTATGTAAAGAAACTCAAAAGGAGCCACTGATCCGCACAAATAACAAATGGAAATGCATGCTGATTAATGATATAACAAAAGAAACTTTCAAGACAAAAGATATTTCTTTAAAGTTTAGATTGTAAATTCGTATAAAGTAGTGTGCACATGTCACAACAGTGGTCGGTGTCTTATTACCCGTTTTCAAAATTGCGCGACCAGTTTACAAGTAGGTTTTATATAACCTTCATTTGTGTGATTTGTGTGATTTGTTGAACAGATATTATTACCTTTATATTGTAACATTCATAATATAGAGTTTGACAAACAAGAGTGTTGATGAAATTGTACTATGTCCGGATTCTATTAATATTGTCTTATTGAAGCGGAAGCAGATTTGACACATCTGATCTGCAGTTAGCGAATTTTAACGAATACATGTATGATTCTTCCAAGTTTTAAATGATTGACTATTTGGCGAGATAGATTTTCCTGTTCCCCTTTTATCGTGATTGTTAATTCAAGCTTTTAGTTTCTATTTCTAACTTTATTTCGGTTTAAGATCATTTTCTAAGCATTGAATTTAAAATTTCTTTTGTTTACATCTGGTATTTAATTTTTAGATCGCGTGACAAACACCATAGGCACAGAAGTGTATACGACGCAAAGTGTATTATATTCCTCTTGCTATTGTCATTTTTATTTCATTTACAGTTCGGACTTCTGACACACTTCTAGCAGCATGAGCGTATCCGATTTTTCATCAAACTATAGCATCAATATTACTTGCTGCAATTGTATAGCACTTTCTGGAAATTTCTGAAAATGTATGTTCATATTATATAAAGCCGTTAAAACGGGTATTATACACAAATCGTGCGGAGATGTGCACTGAATCATAGTAAAGTAAAAAACTGACACATGTTTTGCTCGCATATTATTGCTCTTGCTCATGCTCGCCCCAAGATGCTTGGCATCTCCCTAGTATGACTGGATGGAGTCATAAAGACGGAAATGGCGATTGGCGAAAAACTTGTTCGGTAGGTACGTGCGTTTGAAACTTTATTTTTTATACTTAATACTCAGCCATCCGTTGCTGTTAATATTCAATATTAAAGCATCAGGCATCGCCTTTTCCATTGTTTGGATATATTTGGCATAATTTACATTTTGTATTTGCATATTTATTTACATTTTCATATCCATATTTTGATATGCATGACTAGACATTGTCAATATTCTCAATTTTTCAGGTGTTGTTTCAATAATCAAGACAGCAGAAAGATCATAAATATTTACAATACCGAAGATGATATTTTTCAAAAAGTGAAGCACAGCTTTAATATTGCAACAGCGGAATCAATTATTTTTCAAAAATATAATGATTCTTGGGGAGAATGGATAGCTGTAGATACTAAGGATATTGCTGATAAGGAAAAAGTTAATGTGTACATTCTGGGACAAACATCAAAATACTCTGAGGAGCCAACATCTACCTCACAGGTTTCCCCCCCAGAAACCCCTTAAGCTTCCCACACCTGTAATACACCAACTACTTGTTACGTCCCCTTTCGATTATGGCCCCCCACTAACGATTTCTTAAAAAAGGCCCTGGCTGGAACAGAGCACGGAGATACAGATTACCTGTGGTAATAAAGGTATGGTAAGTCAAACCTAGCTAATCTTTTAATACTCAAGCCTCTCAGCCCCCTCCCCTCCCCATAATCTACACCTATGATTGCAACTTCATAATTCTGAAGTGTAACCGACCAATTGTACTTTGATCCAAACTTTCCAAATTTGTTGCAAAATTCAAAAATATCCATATCCAGTCATCAGACAACTCTTCTTTATATTGAGCTTCATTAATTAAGTACTTCAGTACTGGTTCGAAAGTTCAAAATACACATATTAATTCTAGAGAACATACAAATTATAATTTAATAAAATGCATGAGTTATTAAGTAATCTTCAAATCTAGGGACAATTTTTGCTTATTTTATAAATTGTCTAACTTTTTCCAGTATCCGATGCAAAACAGGCAACATTGTGTATTAATCATGGCAAACTATCAATTGGACCTGTTGTGGAGGTAAGGTGTTTGTAGTCTTTAGAATAAAGTTTTATTGATATTTTTATTGGCTAAAATATCTCAGTAACAATCCAGTATTTGACTGGATAACAGACAGCTTTATCCAGTGCACCCTATTGCATTTATAAGTGCTACATTACATGAATGGTATAATGTATAAGAAATGTAGGAAAGCTTTGAAAGTGCAAGAAATTTTCTACTAGAATCAGATAGAGGTATTTATCTACGCAAATAAAAAAGGTGAATACGTAAGCGTCTACAAAATTAATATAAACTATAAGTATCACATAGGCGATTATTGAAAATTCTCAACGCTGATTGGTTGCCGTTCAGGTGATTATTTAACAATTATTCGCCAAAGGCGGAGTGATTATCGGTGAATATTTACCGAGACAAAGTCGAAGTGAATATTCACCATAGTCACTGAGCCTGAGGGATTAATTGTTTTAGCATAATTTCAGTAGTAAAATATGCATATTAAAGTTTTATAATATAAATGCAGCATGTACTTCGATCTAAAAAGTTCGTAATCGAAGTTTGTAAAATGGCGCTGAACATGCTTCAAATTTAGAACAAGAATCATGTATCATGTAACTCACACAATTTAAAACGTTTAGGAAAGCTTAATTGTTGTTTTTGTTCATGTTCAATTTCGTCAAAAGTATAAAAAGTCAAAAACGACATTGGGAAGCCATTTTGAAAAAAAGCCAGACTAGTAAATATTGCCGGAAAACTGGTGGAAAAACACTATTTGCTGCTGAAATCATGCTAAAACCCGATAGCCACCTAAAGAGTTTTTCAAAATCACTATTTCAAGGGTTGTATGCAATATTGCATATATATAATATGCAACCCGCGGCTCATCAAAGAAAACCAACTCGATCATGAAATAATAAGAGATACAGTAATATATATCAATGATTTTAAATTTATTTCTCGGTTGCCAAGTAATAAATACTTGTCATGAGGAAACTTTAGAGTTAATAAAACTTTTGAAATATTCTTTTAAAGCCACAGTTAAGTTTTACTACATCCAAAGAAACGATCACTGTTGATATAGAGAAGATAAAAAGGGAATCGCAGATATACATGCTGAATCCAGATGATAAGCTCTTGGATTACCACCGTGCTATTAATGAAAAGGCGTTTGCTGTTGCAATAGAAAACCCCATTTGCTTGCTTCAAAAATTGAATTACAAAAGCTAGCAAGAGAACGATTACATGAATCAGGTTTTGATTACAAAAAGAGGGAGTCCAGGTCAAAATATTTTGGAAAAACGTCTACCGTAGAGAAGAAGCCAAAAAGGGAAAAACTAGGAGAGGAAATGAGACAGCAACGTCTCAGTCATGTGGAAGGAGAATTAAAAGAAATGGAGTTGCAGTTGGGCTACGCATCCTGGCAGCGTGAGAGATGTGCTAATGTGAATAACTTTACGAAAGCCGTTGAGGTGTCAAAAGAAATGGAAGAGCTCCGCCAGAAGAAAATAAAATATCCAGAAGAGATAGCGTTACTGCAGAAAAAATAATCGTTAAACAAACGCGTCAAAAAATGTTTACAAAAAAAGGCAAAACAAAGGGCTTACCTGAAAGAAGTAATCAGCGCATGCATAATTTTGTCTACAAGAAAATTGGATCCACCAATTCAAGTGATGTTTCTGCAGGAAAAGAAGTCACTGATGACAGTTTTGACCAACTACATTCCAATCAGCAACCTTCAGACAACGAGGAAAGCATTGACCTCCGCGAAGACACAAAGCAGACCTCACAAGAATCACTTCCAGCCCCAGAGAAAGATGATACATTGACGGCAACTTCTGATCAAGAAACCAGCACCAAAGATAATCATTGCGACCAAAGTGAAAACGAAAAGGAATTTAGTGAATCCCACTGGTTTACAAAACGCCAGTGGGACTAACCCGTTGGGAATAACAGGAACATTGGATGAAGAAAAGTTTACTAGATTTTCCCACAACGCTCGCATTTGTTTGAGTGATTTAAGCAAGTGCGCAAGTGATGGAATGTCCATTTCGTTGATGACGTCAGTTAATTTAGAAAAGTTTGTTATATACAGGGCCGAGTATTGTACAAGGTATCACAATGAGATATGTACAGAATGTACGGCTTTGATACAAGCAGCATCATGCATTTTAACAGACGGTATTTTTTCTAGTCCGACATGCAAGTACAAGTCTGATAAAGCAGTCAGGAGATTGATGCAACTCCCAGCAGTAATTTTTATGCACGAACAGCTGTTTGTTACAGAACACAGACCTGACGTACATTACTCGACAATGCTTGGATGGATCGTAAACATTATGCCAACGAAGAATATTGAATAAGCAGACCCTCGAATCCTTTTGTGAATTGGCATCGACAGAGACCGATCGGAAGTTAGTGAAAGCTGTAGCAACTTGGGCTATGTCGGCAAAAGAGGCAAAGAGAGAATACGGTGTAGATAATCATGCGAGCAAAATTCTTCAAGTAAAAGAAGCCATGGCTATGGGAAACGATATCAATGAGGCTGCATTGGCGCTTGCTATGCTCGAAGATACAGCACTTTTGCGTTCTGTTGGCATTATAGATGACATTCAAAGTGACACCGAATCAGACAGCAGGAAAGTGATATCGAAGAGTTGGAGTGCAGAGAAGAAGGTTCTTGCGATCAAGTTTGTTCCGACGATTTAACAAGTGAGAACGACAGCATAATAAATGGAGGCACGTTGTCCCCGAAACCTGTACAACTTGATTCACAAACAAAAAAGAGTAACATATCACCGGCTGCTGCACCGTCCAACGAAACTTTATTATATTAGTTGCTCGATAACAAGTTGAACTGGTTCTGTTTTTATAATGACCTTGAGCAACACTTACAAAACTACAGTAGAGAAGACCTAAATCAAATTATGCTGGATTTTTCAGAGTATTTGAGCTACTCCGATTTAACAGACCAACAGAAAACATTAGTTGAAGTCTCTCACCAGCAATTTCTTGAGTTCATGGAAAGGCAGCCCCTTTTGATTGAAGGAGAAGAAGTTGTTTCCGAGTCTGACAGCGAAACTCAAGAGCCAGATAGCTATGATAGTCATCTACTTTTGACAGAAAGAAAAAAACAGCAAATTCAGGCAGTAAGACGGGCTATCAGACAAAAAGCAAAGAGAATTGCAACGAAGAAAAAAGCTTCTGGAAATTTGATCAAGAGAAAAATAGGCAAGAGAGTAAGTCGCGTTATTCAAGATCATCCAAATATAGGTAAAGACATAGAAGAATTTGTCAAGTCAAAGAGAGTTGGAGCGGATGCTTGGAGGAGAACGGGGGTGCTCACTTTCGATGGTTCACGTACAAGAGGGAAAAAGGTGACATACAAAGCAAAATATGACTGTAAGATTAGTTATGGAACTGTTGTACAGTTGTGCGTCGTACGTAGTAAACGGCGCATTGCAGCACGTAGATATAAGGGTGTAGCTCGAGTGACGTGTAGTAAATCTCGGTATAAGGCTTTTCAGTGAGACTAAACCCCGATGCTCACTGGTGCAGCGCATTTTATAAAGGGCTTGATTCAATACAACTTAAGAATGGGATAAATAAAGTTCTCCTAAATCGAGATGACCAGGCTGGTGTTAGACTGGACACAACATTTACCCATCGTCAAGGAAAATGCATCACCTTTGAGAACACGCCTTCTCTTACAACACGAACAGACTTCGAAAATCAATAGCAGCCAGTTATACAGACAACATCATACCTGTTTATGGAGTCTGAGGTGTCGAAAAACCACACTTCACGTTTCCGAAGAATCCAACGCAGCATCATATAGATTTAGAAATGTTGGAGGAAAAAATTCCAAGCCACCTTGAGAACAAACCAATTGAGTGTATTCGCGTAGACGGTGCTACAGATGAAGGACCTGGGCATCTCGAAGTCCAATTTATTTGGACAGAAAGGCATATAAAGAACCGAAAGGTATGCACAATAGTATCAGCGAGGCATAGCTGGGGTTCGTACTTGAATGAGGTAGAATTTATGAATGGATGTATCGCGATGGCCCGCAGCAATCTGTTCATCCCGTCAACTTTGTCCGGAAGCAATTTCGATGCAAGTGGTATTAACAAGGGGAGGTTAACAGAAAACATGAATATTGCATCAGACGTGTACATAGACAGAGTGGACAGTGCTCCCTGTTGTGGAACAAAGTTGCAACTATTTAAAGGAGGAAAGGACGATGCACGCTATCAAAGAAGGGGAAATGCTAAAGAGAAAAAGGAACTACAATTGAGCAATCCGAATCTCTACAAATACTTTGAAGAAGTTTGGAAAGTTCGAATGAACCATTTGAATAAAAACCTACATGAAAACTATGTCTTTATGCTTAACTTGTGCCACAAACAAGATTGTCCACATTCTTGGTGTGGTAAATAAGTAAGCGATTCTTCATGGTACGACAATGGGCCTCAGCCAACTTACGTCCCTGCTCCAATACCTGATCGAAATGGACCATGGGTGGAAATTGCAAGGAATGTACGACCACGTGTGCCGGGCATTTCTTAAAATTGGAAGAACACAAAGAATTTGTAAGCAAGAATGATATCAGTCAGTGCATCTTTCAACCCCCCCCCCCCCCCCCCAGTGTAATAATCAAAAATGAATTTTACGAGATAGTAAAGAACGAGTTTGTGGTGACAGAGGATCATCTTCAAAATGTTGCCAAACGTACCAAGCTTTCGTTAGACGACCTAAAAATGCACGTGGATCACCTGCGATTAACGGCAGAACGGCGTAAGGAAGGTGCCAAAAAGGCTGCAATAACCAGGAAAGCTGAAGCAAAGCAACGTGAGGAAGGTACCGAAAAGTTCGCAACAACCAAGAAAGCTAAGAAGAAAAGAGGTTCATTTGGGTACTTCAGTACTTGCAAATATTTCATTCTAAGAAATGACGACTTATTTTTATTAGGTGTACGTTTCCGTCAACAAAAACGTCTGGTGCTGGTGCCGGGAGGTTGAATATGGCGAAATGCTGAAATGCGAGCGGGAGAACTGCCCCATTCAATGGTTCCACATTGAATGTGTTGGACTGCTCTTTAGCCCAGCTTGTGTTTCGTTTTGCCCTGACTGCAAAGGTAAATGATAAATCGATGTTTCTATCGCATATACTGATTGTTGAATGTATGACTGTGGAATAAAAATGTTTTACTTCTTTCTAGTGGAACCTGAACAGTATTGTTTGTGTAACCGGCCAGAATTTGGGGTAATGTTGGCTTGTGATGAGAAAGATTGTAATATTAGATGGTTCCATTTAGCGCGTGTTGGGCTGAAAGTAGCACCCAAAGGAACATGGATTTGCCCCCAATGTGAGTGCATGTATTCAATGATGAATACTGGAAACAGATGTATACCTATAGATCTGCACTATATTTGGTTTATTTTATAGTTTTTAAGATTATCCATATTCCATAACAAAATACCACCATAACCTTGCATTTCTATTTCAGGTCAGTCCAGTTTTCCGCCTAAATGAACGTTGAAACGAATTTGATTGCTCGTATTATTCTTCATTTGCAATGACTAATGGAAGTCAAGAAAATCATACTAATTTATTGTACTAAGAATTGAACGTTAACGTTGAAAGACAAGTGGGAAAAGTGACTCATTTATACTATTGCTGTTGCGTTTTGATGTTATTTCATATGTTTAATGTTAAGTTTGAAGAGTATTTTCATCCGTTTCAAACAACATTGCAAAGTATGCTTCCTGTGGCTTTCTATAAAGGAGATCAAGCCGAAAACTGAGGTTTCAGAATAATATAGTAAAATGCATCGCGCGTCAGAGAAAACACGGGCAGCTTAACGTTTTTTCGCTTATTAAACATTTTGCTCGATCGTTTTCAGATCTCAGTTTTTCTTTCGCTCCTTAAAAACCTCACAGCAAGCTGAGCCAGACTTGATGACTAATGACTTGATGACTTGCCACGGTTGACGTTTTGGTGGGCGGGTGGATTTCAAAGAAAACGTCAGATTGACGTTTTCTGTGGCAACTTGAGTGTGGTGTCGCCCCTTATAAAGTAGAAATAGCTGCAAAGTTTTCTTGAGGCTGCTCAAGTATTGGTTGTTATGAGTCAGGATGCCGCAGTGATTTGTTTAGGTTTAAATGTCTTATAGCTGTCGTAAATGCTTGCTTTGTAGAATTCATCTGCCTTGCTCGCCAGCATAGGCCGCAGATATAATTTGCACCTAGGAATCTTTCTAGCAGCTCTTTCATCAAGAATATTTAAAAAATCTGGCTGACCCAACTTGTTTGATTGAAAGACAAAAGGATTATAGTAATATGATCGAATTAAGCTCTATAAACAAACGACGTTTGGCCCACGTCGGTTCTATTTTTTAGGATTTGGATGTCATTAGATGCCTTCTAAGTCGGCCACTACTTGATGATCTGCTTCGGAAGTGCCCACTTGAAAAAGTTGGGTCAGTATAGCTTCAATGCATTTAAAAGCCATGAATGCATCACATAAATAGGGTTCCTTCGACAGTGGAAGCCACTTCAGTTCCTTCAGACTGATGGAGTTTTATGATCATGCTTGTTTTACTGACAGATCGTGGAGCAAAATTTTAGACACATCCATCTTCTTATTTGTTACTCTGTGAGGCTATACAGTAAGTTTCGAAAAACGAGTAACGTTTAATACGTAAATATAATGTTTATAATGTAATGTGAATGTCGCCCTGATTACTTAAATAATATGCACTATATACTACATATAAAATTCTCACGAGTATGTGACTTATTCTATTCAACTGTGACAATGTGATTATAATAGGCATGCGCGTATCCCATATCATACGCAGATCTTTCGCGTCTGTGATTGGTTAAAAGTAAAACTCCATTATCCATAGATAGACAGAAGCTTAATTACGTCCAATACTGGAGAGTCCCGATTAACCCCAGTCCAGTTTATCTAATTTCAATTTTAACATAATCAAGCTAAAGTTAAGAATAAACTGATAGTACAGAGTAACAGTCGCTTTGTTATAAGCTTATCACTTCTAATAGTAATATTAACTAATTTATTAAAAATATGCAATATATTCCTTGAGCAAGTGTAATATGTGAATTATATAAGATAGTTTCATCCAACTGTTCACGTTCCTGTAAATCAGCACTGAAGATACCGCAATATATTGATTCATCGTCACCCAATAAACAGACGTGCACAGGCTCGTAACGGTAGCAAGAAGAAAATCCCACATATTATTGCACGTTCAGATGAAACGATTGAACAATCCATGATTAAATGATATGCCATATTGTGCATGCTTCGATCACGTGAACTACAACAGGAAGAATCCACATGAATATCTACCTTGGACATAACTACAGCTGGTATATTACTACTCACCACATTTACAGCATTGGCAATTGCCTTTTTATAAACGGGATTCCTGAGTGCAGAATACCACATCCTCAGGGATTCAAAATCTTTATTGAAAAAGACGGTAGTAATAAATTTTTGGTTTCGTCTAGTGAATGGCACCCTTGACTACTGTTTTCCAGTTGTATTTCTCAGGAAAATATTGTCTCAGTTTCTTTAAAATTTTAATTTTGTCTTTCATGTAACCTTGACGCCAGTTTGTTACTTCATTTAACTTCCAAAACACTTTTAAATGAAAAACTGTTTGTAGATAGAAGAGACAGACGGACAAACCGATTATTGCAGAAACAATAGCTTCGTACTATCGATGCATTTTTCGACAGTCCAGAGCCCCAAATTTCCAATTACCGCTTCAGATTAGCAGTGGTACAAAGGCCTTGTTGTCTTTTTGCAGCACGGCTGTTATCTTATCTATCTCCTTAATTTGAGTTTGTGCAATATTCCTGCACAGTACGGAACCATACAGCTTCTTTAGGTAATCCAACAACCTTCCAAATTACTTTGTCGCGCAGAGGATTTAGCTCCCGTCCCGGTCGGACACCGACACTTATCAGCGACGAACTTTCCTCTCTCCCTTTCCTTGACATTTCTTGAATTTGCTTATAGCTACTAAAATTGCCAGATAAGATAATATACCAACGTGTTCGCCATATTGCTTTTCTTCTATTGACGTATTGCACATGTGCCAAGTACATTTTCTTTTGTTCCGCATAAATACTTGGGTAGTTTCTCCAAAGTTGAGAATAGATGTTTTAACCCTGACAGAAAATAATAAGAAATATATTCTCTATTGGAACTTGGATGTGTTCTTATCTTCATAAAACATGAGAACTTACGATGTAGGACGGCAATGCTACGACGACGAACAAAACAAACTTCTTGAATTAAATGATTGTAAAGAAAACTTGTCGTGTATTATTAATCGCATGGATTTGATACAGTTTGAGGAGTTAGCAGGGGCTTATGTTTGAGAATATTTTTATTTCAGTACTGAGGCCAGGTACCATTTCACCCGACTTTAAGTGCATAGATGGTACACATGACGTAAATATCTGTGACTTCCCTAAACAGAGCGAGGACGACGTCAAAAGTCTCACGTGTGATTTTGATTATTAATTTCCATTCCAAAATATTATGTATTTGATTGTACTAATTATTTTCTATATCCGAGATTGGATTCGAATTTTGCACTAATTTTTCATCTAATTTTAAAGAATCTTCTCTCTAGTAAAGATTTTCAAATTCGGTAAGATTTTTCACTTCCCGGAAACTCGCTATTTTATCCTGTTTAACAAAAAAGTCTATTGTGAGCAGAAAATCTAAAAACCTTTCTTAGCGTTCACATCGTATTAGTTAAACTTATACTATGCGTATGAAGATAACCAACTTCGATTACCAACCAGGAGAGATAAATACTGCAATCACACATTATCTACACGTGTGTTCAAAACTCTATATCAATACAGATATTTCTCGAAAGTTAATTCTGTAAAGATATGTCAGATCTTTGAAAGAAATTACACTCGTGCTTCAGCGTCTTTTGCTAAAACATTGCTGCTATCATATACGAATTGCTAAGTATACATTACATATACCTGTACAAGACCATCCACTAAATGAGAAACCCATATCACACTGACAAGAGTGGGAACCATTGCTGATTGTACAGTAGCCGTGAATACATGGAACATCTTGGCATCTTTGTCCTGTCAATAAAGTCGTAATTTTAGGGACACTTGTTTGTTATAATACGTATAAATTGTCTTAGTAAACCTTAGACGTTCAAATATCTCAGGAGGTTTCACGCGGTTTCAGATATGCAAGCACATACGTTACAAGACGGTAGAAGCACTCACCAAATAAAAAAATATATTATAATTGGATCTAGTATTTCGCTTACGTTCGTTGTGCAAGTATTTTTCTGTACAAAAATGGTTTTCTAACGCAATGAGTATCTCAAACTTTGTAAGTTTTCTTTGTTTTAACAAGTGGAAAAAATCGCGACGAGACCTATAAATGTGGGGGCCATAAAATTGTGGGAGTGTTACAAAATTTCACTATTGCTGGGTTATGTATATAGATATATCCTTGAAATGTATTTATTCTCCTGAAACTTGCAATTAGGTAAAAAGCTTTATAATGAATACCAGGAATTTGCAGTTACTCAATTTAAAAACCAGTTCATATTCAGGTTCCCAATGATCTTTCTTAAAAAAATGACCATCACTAATATCGTTTGATGTTCATTACGGGAATGACGATGTGCGAGAAAAAAGAATTCGAAGTTCAAAGGAGTTCGACGGAAAGTCTGCACTCGCCGGCTATCACTAACTGATACAAAGAAATAATATAATTGAAAATAGTTTTATAAAACGTCCGTGTTGGAAAGATGATTGTATACTCACGAGTTTAACAAGACGATTATTAAAGATTCTAAAATCAATATTCAAAAGACTCTGTTTATTTTTAGTTATTCTGGTTATATTTTATTCAGATTGTTTTTACTTTGTAGGATTTTGAAAAAGTCACAATGTTGCAAGTTTAAAGTACATCCGTTAATATGTAGTACTAAGTAACTTTTGACTCAATTATATTGAAGTAATAGGGACCAAAAATTCAGATTTTATCAGATTGCTGACCACCAGATTGAAATAGAGCTGTTCGTAAATACTGATAACGAACAAGCTTCAATTTTGAGCAGAAGAGGCGGAACAGGGAGGGGCTACCTGAAAAGCAAAATGAATAAAGTGACCTGGCTTCGGCATGTCAAATCTTCCTCAGATGCCATTTCAGAAACTCCAGATTTCAACCAGTGTGATTGGTCTTCGATCGTTTAATATTAACTATGCCTAATAAAGAGCTGTTGAAAACTACTGTTCTAAATATGTATAATGTACTAACATTCACCACACAATATAAATTTACCTTCAGGTTGCAGAGATCTGTCTACGACGAGAAGCTTGTACACGATGTAGGCTTTAGGTAACGGAATATAACGCTGTATATCTTTGCTGGAGACGTTCATTTCAATAATCCTGGGTGATTTGTATTTGTTGAAGTATAGTAAATTTCCAATTACATCCAATGATAAAAAAACGCCAGCTGAAGGAAAATTTATTCTTTTACTCTTGTTACCACCATCATAATCCATTGAAAGTATATCACCATTACCCCACCGTTTGAACACGTACACTCGCTTGTGGAGGTAATCCAGCGTCATAGCGTCATAATAAGGTAGTTTAATTTGAAATATTTCTGTGTCCTTGTCTGCAGCCAAGTGTTTTCGCATCACGCGTTTACTGTAACCTGCAGTCCAAAATAGGTATCTACATAGAACAAAGGGAAAGATTAGTAATTATTGATTAAACGAATTCAAAGACTGGTGTTACCACCGTGCGGAAGTTCTTCGGGAAAGCAGCGGTTGAACTAAGATAATTTACTACGAATTAAAATTTAGATTATCCAACGGTAATCAATGCCATTATATGCTAAAATCCAAGTAAAATTCTTAAGTTTTACAATTCCATGTTACAGTTGCCAACGAATAATCTTATTAAAAATGCCTAACATTTCGTCGTTGTTGTTGTCGGGCACATGCAACGTAAAAAAATAGGTACGTTAAGCGTACATCTATCTGCTCATGCATGGTCATCCCACTGTTGCCATGAATGAAGGAGTGATATTCTGCAATTCTATTTGGCACTAAATTGTATAAGTTATACATACTTTGTACAAACAACATATAATTACATTAGTGAATTATTAAATCAATACACTCCTACTGCCTACATTAGTGAACTATAAAATCAATACACTCCTTCACGTAATTTAAGATCGTCTGATCTGACAGTAATCTCCTGGTTATTCCAAAATTATGTACGAAAAGTTACGGCGACAGATCCTTTCCGTAGCTGCGGCTAAGTTGTGGAACTCGTTGCCCAATATTGAGATGTATAAATTCCTTAAGCGATTTTAAAACAGCTATAAAGACTTACCTTTTTAATCTTAATTAGTTTATGTAATTCACGATGTAAATATATTAAATTACTAGTATTGTGTATTTATTGCATATATTAGAACTTTGTAAAGCGTAGCCGTTTCACGGACTGTGGTTTTAGCTACTTTTAACTAATTACTTTGTATAATGCTCCAAATACTTATTATTATTATTATTAAATATATAGTCTACTTGCAGAGACTATTTCCATAACATAACAAATATTTATTTAACTTTATGATGCCATTGCTGAAACATGTTAGGTTCACAATCTTCTCAATAGTCCATAATATACAATCAGGTATGTAAGAAAATTGTAGATGCATTCAGAACAGCTTTTATATCAGAGCTGCTAATGTATGGAACATACCTCCCTGCTGCATAAGAGATACGACTAAAACTCTAGTAACTTTTAAATCTAATCTAATGAAATATTACACAGATCTAACTCATCAAATCTATGATTCTGAAGATCCCAGAACATTTAAGTCTGTTTGTGTTAAATGTCACACTTCTCGCCCGCTAAGTAACTTAACAACTCGAACATGTTGCTAAATCTAGCTTTTCAGACTTTCATGCAGTATATTAATATCCTGCAAGCTGTTGTTTAATTGCTAAATATTTGTACAAATTTTGTGTAGCATTTTTTCTTTGTTTGTTAATGCATATATTTGTCCAGTTGTTTACGTGTTTAATTGTTACAATGCTAGCTTAATTTTTTAATGTTTTCATATAATTGTTTATATTTTAAATATTTTTTGGAACCCTATGTATTTAAATATTTATTGGAGAACTATCTCTGTGTGGAAATTCCAGCCATTTGTAACTACTTTATATGTAAAATCATGTACACCTTTTGCAATGGCAAACTTGTAAAATAAAAATAAATAAAAGAAAAGCCTTTTAAACCATTTATTTATTTATTTATTTAGCTTCGCCTATAATTACTTAATCAATCAACACGTAAAACACAACCATTCCTGTTCAACCCCAAAACGCGCAAACTTTAACGACCCCTTGACATGCACCTTGACCGTTAAAACTAGGACGGTTTAAATTTTACAATCATATTTCTTCATTTTAAAATATTTTGAAATTTATGAGCACAATATTGGAAAATACGGAAAATTGCTTAAAAGCTTGGCCTAGAGCTAGACAATACACAGCAAAAGCGCCAGGCCTCCACGTTTCAAGGTTGAACAAGAAGGTAACAACAACAAAAAGGCGGGGACACCACAACAGTTTAAAACCAATTACTGTTGGCCCTTAAATATAGAAAACACATAACTAATATTTAAATTATAATTGACAATGTACATGTACTAATAGCAGCACGTTAATGGCTGCATGAGTCTGCGTGATCTGTTGCATTTCAAGCAGACTGTTCTCCACGTTCTGGCGTCGTCCACATCATAAAATGTCTTGGCAGCGTTGTGATAGCAGTCCAGCAACAATGTTCTAAATCGTACCAGCGATAGATCCTTTTGCCTTAAACCTTCTGGCAGAGAGTTGTAAGTTCTTATTGCTCTGATGAAGAAAGAGCGTTGGTATGTCAGCGTCTTACATTTGCGAGGACGGAAAGAGAGCACGTTGGTATCAGCCGAGGTTCTAGTGAGCCTTGATGGGATAATTGGCTGTGGAAGGACTTCATTCGAGACAGTTATAATGTTGTTTATAGCTTTAAAGAAAAACATAATGTCAAGGTACTCGTGCCAGTAGGTGATTGGTAGTAAGTCTAAGGAGATCAGTCTGTCTTTGTACGTTTCTGCGCACACGAAAGGTAACTTCAAAATGAACTTTGTAGCTCGTCGTTGGATGCGCTCTGTCCTCGTAATTAAGTCGATCGATTGTGGTGACCAGACTTGAGTGGCATAACCTAGCGTTGAGCGAACAATGGACAGGTACAGTGTGCGGCGTATCTTAACATCTGTAATTTCCGTTGCAGCCCTACGCAGGAAACCAAGCATCTTGTTTGCCTTTGCAGAGCGATCGTGGGTATGGTAAGACCAGTTTAACGTGTCCGTGATCCATATGCCTAAATCTTTTTCTTTTTCGGTGACCACCAGGGATTTGCTATTGATCTTGTACTCGTGTTTGATAGGATTCTTTTTCCTTGTTACACGCTGACATTTACATTTGTCTTGGTTGAAGACAAGGCCTGAAGATGATGACCAGTTCTCCAAACTACTCAGGTCACTTTGTAAGGAGATAGCATCGGAAGTTGAATCAATTTTCTTAAATAGTTTCGTGTCATCGGCGAAGGAGGCGATCTTGGAGTGCTCTACTACATCCGGCAGTTCGTTCGCGTACAGCAGAAACAGTATGGGACCTAATATTGAACCCTGTGGAACTCCTGATAGGACATGTCTCGCGGAGGATGTAGCTCCTAGCACAGTCACACGTTGCTTGCGATTTAATAAATATGACTCAAATGACTCGAATTTAATAAATATGATTGTCCAAGGCAATGACTCGAATGCCTTGGACATGTCCATATATACCAAATCAGTTTGCTTGCCACTGTCCAAAAGTGAACCAATATAGTCAAGAACCTCCAATAGCTGAGTTGTACATGACTTCCCGGGAATAAAACCATGTTGGCTATCATTGATTAATTGCAGCAGATGATCACGTATATTTCTCAGGACACAACGTTCCAGTGCTTTCGATATTATGGAAAGAAGGGAGATGGGTCTATAGTTCTCTACTTGGCTCTTATCGCCTTTCTTGTGTATCGGAACAATGTTTGCTAATTTCCATTCATCAGGTATTTCGCTACAACTTAACGACTTGTTGAAAAGCTGGGTGAGGGAAGGTGCAATCTGTCACGCTGATTCTTTTAGAAGTCGACATGGAATTCCGTCAGGTCCAGTAGCCTTGGTGGTGTATAGTTCTAATAGTGTTCTTGCGACTTCTTCTATTGTTAGTTGGAGGTCTGACTGTCCTGACATTGAAGATGGAAATGACGGTGGAGAGGAACGTTCGACCAGGTTATCATGATCACTGTTGAAAACTGATGTGAAGTAGCGATTGAATAGATTGGCAATAGCAGTAGGAGTAGACACAGAACAAGGTTGTGATGAATCAGGTTCAGCGGCATTTCCCATTGACATAATGTCTGGAACACTTGATTGTTTATTGTTCAGCTTAAAGATTGACCAAAATCGCTTTGGGTTTGATTGAAAGTTGGCATCAAGAGAGTTATAAAATCTTTCACGACTTTCACGGACCATTTTCTTAACTTTGACTCGTAGCTCTTTAAATTTAGCAAGAAGGGCGTCAGATGGAGATGATCTTAACTTCCGCCGCTTCTTTTTTCCTTATCTCGTGAATAATACTTCCATTAATCCAAGGGGGAGAATTTCGACCTTTGATCTTCTTGGTTGGGATGTAATTTCTCACCACACAAAGGAATGTGTTTTTCCATTGTTCCCAACAGTCATTAATATCTTCTCCTGATTCGATTATGTTTGAAAAATCTATCATCGCTAAAGCTGAACGTAGTCCATCCATATTCCCTCTACGGTAGTCGAAAACAGTTCTGTTCAGTTTAGGAGCTGCTTTTATGGACGTTTTCAAGTTGAAAAGGATTGTATCGTGATCGGAAAACAAACCACTGTCCATTGGCTTAAGTTTTGAAATGTTCCCAATCTGATCTGGTAGGCTAGTGATAATTAGGTCTAACACGTTGTTTCCTCGTGTGGGCAATGTACTGACTTGAGTAAGGAAGAAGTCATTCAATTGTTCCGTAAACTTAATGTCATCACCGGATGAAGTAGCAGATGGAAATTGCCAATGGAGTTTGGGAAAGTTGAAGTCACCACAGATAATTATGTTGATGTAGCGTGAAGAAACTTCTGCTAGGAACGAGTTGAATTTTTCCAACCAAGACTGATCTGCGTTGGGTGGCCTGTAGCAACAACAGATTACGTATTTCAGTTTTGAATTTGTGACAAGTTCTGTTGATACAACTTCAATATCTGTTTCGATGTCTACATCGCGTGAGGAAATGAAGGAACTCGATTTAACTGCCACCATTACGCCGCCACCAGTGCGCGATTCCCGATCTTTTCTGTAGATAGCGTAATCGTCATGGAGAATTTCAGTGTTCGCGACATCTTTTGTGAGCCAGGTTTCCGTTACCCAGACAAGATCTGCAGCCTCAGAATAAACAAGCTCTTGAAAACGGGAGAGATGACAAGGCTTTTTTCCGTCTAAAACATGCTGGCTTTTTAAGCTACGCGCGTTCAGAACAAGGCATGTAGCGGGAAGTCCTTCCGATTTCTTGTTCTTTGGTTCATGCTGCGACTCGGAACTGGACGATATAGTTCTACAAGGGCCTGGATTAGTGGCGATATCTCCAGCAAGGAGGATACACAGAAGTAGATGTAAATTGTTGTGTTTTATCTGAAGTTCCAAACCATACCGGTATTTACAAGGGTAGTTGGATTTTCTTATGATATTGTCTCGCGTTGATGCCCAAAGTAAACAAAGTTTATCAGGTATCGTTGTAAGTTCAGAAGCGATGAAAATGTTCTTAGATGTTGGTTTTTCTTCGAAGCGCTCAAGTTTAGGTTTTGATCTTCTAGCCAGCCAAATGATTAGGAATAAAGTGAAAAGCCAGATGACAAATGAACGGTCATCAAGTTTACGATTGAGAACTACCATTTCGCCGTGAAATGATCGTAATAAGTTTTACGCGCGTAAATGACCAAAAACTCCGCCAACTTGCGCGAATAGCGTAATGGAAAGTTCTTTAGGTATTCAAAATAACGTCAGCAAACAATGCGACGTTGACGATCGCGCGTGCGTAATCTCAACGGAATTTATTTAAAGAAAGATTGAAAACACCAAAACCACGATACTTCGATACGTTATTCGTCCAGTAATAATACAGAAACCACACGCAAACTTTAGAACAATATAGCCTTTGTTCTTATCTACAACTTTCCAGTAAATTTTATTTCAATCCCGAGTTTTAAACGGTCAAAATGCAAAGATTTTGCAGATCGCCTTGCGTGCGTGCGCACGCGTAAAGCGCAATCACGTAGACGATGGTCAACATGTGATGGTCAGGGATGAAGGAACACAAATGTACTGTTTATTCCAGGTGAATGTATTGAAAGTTAGGAGTATAACCCATGTATATAGTCCTTGAATTGAATGTATAAAGTATATAACAGAGCATATTAGATCCATACAATAATATTGTGTCGTCAGAGAAAATCCAATAGACGGAATAATTGTACATCGTGTGCGAAAAGATACCTTCTTATAACATATGGTTGCTGTTGTTGTTAACTTCTTCTCTTGTATATACATGTACCAGTGACTCAGTGAGTTTAGATTGTTCTGCAAATGAGGTTTAGTTCTGACAAAATTATCCAGCCATTTAATATGCAGTACATTTATTCATGATTGCTGTTTTCATCTATAAACTACAACCTGTATGTTAGAACTTAAGCAGTTAAGGCAAAATGACAGTGGTAGAACTTGCAATAATATATAAGACAATAATATATACAGACAATATATATTTTTCTATTAAAAACGTCAACTATGGCTCCATATACAACTGACAAAATCTGCTGAATTCACACAGGTAAAATTGTCAACATTTTTGTGTCAAAATTCATGTTTAAAGCAACTTACCGAATCAGGATAAGTTTCCAGGTTAGATGGCGACAAAATCAGCATAACTTCCCAAGTAAAATAGCGAGAAAAATGATGAACTTTTCAAGTAAAAATCAAGAACTTTCGAAGCAACAAACCAGTCAAACGCGGTTGTAAACTGATCGCTTATTGGCTGATATAAGCTCGTCGCTGAATGGCTACCTGCTTACACTACATTTTACAAAGGCGATATCATTAGTTTACAGGTGATTACTGAACCCTCAGCTAACATAACTTACGTAAAAAAATATCAGTTTCATGATAAGGCGATACACGGCAAACTCGTAACATAAATGATTATGCGTCCCTTAAATGGTATTTCCTGCGTTCTGGGTAAACGTTTTATATCATTGAGAAAGTTCTAAACATCGTAAGACACACAATTTCAACTGTACATTTCAGCACTATATAGTCTATGTAAAATATGGTAGCTTCTTAATATGTTGACTAAGTTTGGCGACAATCGCAGGTAATGATCGACCTAAGTGTATTTTAATGTTGTCATAAGGGAAATGTGTTGTTTATAATTTCATCTCTGATTCTTGCTGCAGCATCTTTAAGTCCTTTATGTCACATTCGTTTGTCATCTCTGACAAAAGTTTCAAACTTTGCATCAAAATTAGAATGTTCGAATGGCCACGTTAGAAAGAATTCTATCAATTCTATCATTTCTAGCTCATCCAGTTCTTCAACTAGATATATGGCTGCAGAACAGTTTAAAGGGATTTTTCTTTCTTCAAACAATTTTCTGTCTATATCGCTATAATTGCCTTGGACCGCAATTTTCGTATTTCCGAATAAATAAATAAATCAATGTCAGGTTTCCAGATTTTTGTAATTTTATTACCGAAAATGAAATTCATATTTGCGACACATTCCATTGTTATAATCTTGATAAACAAACAATTTGCTTTTTGTAACTTTGGATTGAAACTTTGTACTTCTGAATAGGATTCAATTTTCTGAATACGAAACTCATAGTTTGCGGGTACTGTATACAAACGCGGTGATTGTTTTTGTTTTGTCTGAGACGTTTCTATTTCCGAATAGATGTCTCAATTTTCCGAATATGATAAATTCTGAAATATTGGGGGTGCGGCACCCCACCCCTCCCCCAATACCCCCCTTAGTTACGGCCCTGTACGCTACGTTTCGCTACGATGTGGTTGAAGTTTAAAACAGCCTTTAGCCACGAATTGGATATCTATGCCTTGCTTACTTCTGGCGTTGATATTGAAAGGGCTTTAGGACCAGCCTCGTACCCAGACTACAGAGTAGATTCAGACAGAGATCTCACTTCAGGCAAAATGGGTAACCGGCAGCTATTCTGTTGCTATTCTGTCTGATGATGACTTTAAAATAGAGTCGAAAATTTACAGTCTCTCAAACTCGTCTTGTTCCATTCATTGTTTAAAATTATCGGCCGGCCGCCATGTTCGACCGATATTTTCGGAAAATAACCGGCATAAGGAACCCTTGTTATTTTCTTTATAACGGTTTACCTTGACTGAAGTTGTGATTAACAACATTAAATAGCTAACTTGAATTTTTGCGTATTCGCACCCCGCGCGTTCGCTCAGATTAGCCACTGATCTGTATAAATTAGATGAATGCGATTTTTGTCTTTTCCTTAACAGCGCCTGGGTACAAGGCTGGCCTAGGACGGAGTGTGTTTCAGGCCCAGTACTACCATTTACTGCATCAACAAATCCGTGTGTGTGGTAAAAAGCTACATTTTCTGCAAGAATTGTAGTATTTATAGACAGTTTTAGACTGATTGAAATCTCTAGTTGCACGGTAAAACGGCTTTAAATACTCTACCGAGAATTACAACGGATCGAGTTTTAAAACCATGAAGTATATAATATTGTAGTCTTAGTAACATGATGATGGATTAGACTACGAAACTTAACTTTAAATAAATGTTAAGTCTTGTTCTTGGTCATTACAAAAACAGACATTCTATGTCTATGATGTTCGGTTTTGTGTATAGGTACCTGTTAAAGAGCCTATGAAACGAGGTATTCTTATACTTTTTAATGTATAAAGAGCAATTTTGTAAAGCGTAAGATCTAAAAATAAATCAAACAAAAATTATGGAGTGTTAAACATGCCTGTTTTGGCTGTTGTATCAGTAAGATTCCTCTGGTGTTCAAGCATATGGGCATATGTGTTACATGAAGCCGTATCTTCTTTCTTCACCAAAGATAATTCATTATCCCCGCAATCCTGTATCATTGGGACGCATACAGGGAAAGTCTTGTGCGAAACGTGCAGGCGATGGAGAACATTGTCTGGAGTGGTGATGGCAGATTTGATTCTATGGGTCGTTCTGCCATGTTCTGCCTTTTGGATCGCTTTGATTGATAGTTGATCATAGTTCTATTTTCCCACATTCAGAGTAATCAATCAGGTAGGAGTAACCAAATGGGGCTTGACGGAGCAAAGCAGTGCTTTACATTTTTGGAAGGAGCATGCAGGTGTAACGATAACGAAATTTACTTCAGATCGCCATGCAGGTATTGGAAAATGGGTTAGAGAATCCAGACCTCAAATCACAAAGAAATTCATCATAGCGGGTAAAGAAAAAGGTTGTGAAATCTTTGTCCATTGGAACAAAGGTATAAGAAACCATTTGTATTGGTGTGATACATCAACTGAAGAAGGGTTTGGAGAAATGATTCTGGCAAAATGGATGTCATTTAAAAACCATGTTGCCAACCGAAATGAAGGACGTTTTAGAAACCTATTTTCAAAATGTAGAACTGCTGGGAACAACCAAAAAATGGATTGAAAAAAGTATTAAATGACTGTAAAATTGTAGTACATGTTCTTGCTTCAATATAAACAATGGAATACATTGTAGAAAATGTTCACTCCTCATTTTATGTCCCCGCCTCCATTTCCAGGAGAACAATCTGGAATTTTCTAGCAATGACAGGCATATTATAGCTTTGTGTAGCCACCGACTTTGCATTCAAAACCTGTTTATCAGTTGTCACAGTTAAATGCTTGCTTTCCTGTAAACATTGAACATTTGCCTAATGAATCACAAAACATACTGCTATACCTCTGGTGTGTAGTGTTAATAAGGGATTTATTGTTGTGGCAAAGGTGTAACAGAAAAGCTATCCATTTTTAGCCAATTGAGTTGCAATGCGCCCAAATGCGCAATTCTATTTGTCAACTAAAGGATCTTGCACATTAATGGGTTAATATTGCTATTTTTAACATAGGAACAGTAGGAACACCTGCTTTTGACAAGGTGTAGTTGATCATTGGGAATACGAGGTTGGAATCAGCCATTAAGAAGCTTTCACCAGATGCGCAAGTCAGTTGCCTGGAAGGGTTCTAGGACACACTAAACACTGGCATCCCAAAATGCTATGTTTTTCATGGTTGGGATCATACTGCAGGAAAATACAACCTGGGAAAGGAAATTGTAAGAGAAGTTAAAAGGCCACCAACTTATGGCAAATAGACTAATATTATAAATCTTGCAATATCATAAACAAATTGAAATTACTTTGTATTGAAGGTTTTTTACAAATTTACCGTACTCAGTGGCGTAACTCCTATGAGCTCTACCCGGTAAGAGCCGGGGGCACCCAGGCGATAGGGCTTCCAGGGGGCACCCTGAACTGAGTTGTCCGGGGGCCAAACAAATTGTAAACTTTGTTATGTTAAAATGTCGTTTTCTGACCATCAGAATTCTGTAAAATCTTCCCCCAAAGGGCCAGGAAATGGAATTTCAGAGACTCTAGATTTAAGAAGTTTCCGGGGGCACATGCCCCCGGACCCCCGAGCTTGTGCCTTCAGCATTCGTACTAAAAGGGCCTTTAAAAAATTTGAACCGGGGGCACCCTGATATAACGTTACGCCACTGACTGTACTGTATATCCTCAAGTATGCAACAGGGAAAACTAGCATGACATTTCTGCCCAACCAAATTTCATTAGTCCTAATGTGTTCTTTGGTGGGAAGGATATCAAAGAGAAAATGTCATAGATGATTTATTGTATTGACAACACAACACTGGAAAAGATCGGCAAAAGATATGAAACTTTGCAACCAAATTGACATCCACGAGGGACTTGTAATTAGGCCGAGCAACAAAATATAATTCGGTTTTCTTCAAATTTGCATTATATTACAAATTACATATTTGAATACCATAACCCTTCATGATTATTTTTCATATCTTTTCAAAAATATCTGCTATAAAACTATATTGTTCGGTGCTTGTGTAGTTGTAACTCAACTTCGGTCCTCCTTATTTTAACAAATAGAAGCTGCTAATGGCCTACTATTCTCTGGACACATATAGCCAAATACCGATCTTGCCAACCACCTATAGGCAACAGCACGAATATACCTCTAAAACCTATATAAAGGTCAACTAACTTTGTGCCCAGTCAAAAAAGGGGCAAAACATCTCTCCATCGTAGTCCGAAATATTTTCAAGGTTGCCAGGAGCCGGTAAGACTGGCTGTCAATATATGCATTGTCGTCCCGACTTGTAGGTTGTCAAGGTTAGCCCGGCTACTTTAGAAAGAATCATTAATCAATATGTTGCTTTAACTAGCAACGTAAGTCTTCTCGTGAAGCCAACAATCGCAGTGAGCCTAGGCTAGGCCAAAGTTTGTTTTCACTACGTAGGCCAAAGCAAAGCTCATAGTGTATAAAATATGGTGTATATGCCATTATAGCACTTAACGTGACTGTTGTGTTTGGGTGGAGCAATGCAGCTAAAAGTTATAATATTAAATCCACCTATAGTTTCAGCAATGCAAGCCAGCTCAGATACCCTTCAATGGCAAATTCTATTGGTATGCTGTTCTGCGGACATGTATGGCAACATTATGAATTACATGATTGCCATAATATATGGCAATTTGTGTTTCCTAGGCATGCTGATGAGTCCTGATATGGGGCGAAACAGCATTTTATTGCCTAGCCAAAAACAATGGCGCCCCCCTCCCCACTGAAAAAAAATGATTCCCCAAAAAATTTTGACTAACGTACGAAAATTCCTAGATCCGCCCCTGAGTATTGCGCGGATTTTGTTATAACCTTCATGGTGTCAAAAGTACTAGACTTACATGTTGGACCATTGGCACTAGATTGAGAAACGGTTCAAGAGATGTTGGTTCACAGTCACATCATCAGCAAACTGGGATGAGCAAATTTGCCAAGAGGAAGAAGTAGTTGTAATGATTTATTAAACAAAGATCTTTAAGTCTATTTACCAAGCTCTTATATACTAAAAGTCATTCCTAATTTATACAGTCATGAATAATCATGACATCTTCCCTTTTCGGGAACACATGCAATATACACTATATATATATTTATTTTTTTACATTATTTCACTAAGATAAAATACTGTTCACTTTTATAAGTTTATAAGATTTATACAAGTCAAATTTAATGTTCATATGCTTGAAGCCACGCAGGTGGTCTAACAGTTCTTCCTGATCTTGTTCTGTATGGGGATATCTGGTTTATAGTAGGTAGGGAAGAACACGTTGCAGGATCTTGGGCAATAGCGGTGGTCTGAGTATCAGAGGTGGCTGGTTCTTCAAATTCCACGTCTTCGTCTCCCGAGTATTGTGTGCTTCCCAAGATAAAGCTTTCATCAGTGTGCAGAAGATCCCTCCTATTTCTCCTCAACTTTCTACCATTTTCATGTTGTATTATGTATGACCTGGGCGTATCTGCCTTCTTTATGACTTGTGCCAGTGAATCCCAACCATTTCCACGTTGAATTCGTACTGTGGATCCTTCATTAAGAGGACGAAGGGATTTGGTCTTGATATCATAATACTGTTTTTGCTTTTGTTGTTTCTTCTCCAGCACCATTTTTTTTAGATGTGATGTTTCTTCCTTCATTCTAGGTAGCCTTGTGCGCAAATCTCGATTCATTAACTTAGTGGCTGGTGCTGGTGTTCCATCTGGACATGGACATGCTCTGAAATTCATCAAGGCTAGGTACGGATCTTCTTCATCTTTAGAGGCTTTCTTCATTAATGACTTTATGGTCTGTACTGTTCGTTCAGCTTTACCATTCGCTTCGGGATGATAAGGACTTGACGTAATGTGCTGAAATTCCCATTTCTTTGCGAATTCCTGATATTCCTTACTAGTATATTGCGGACCGTTGTCGGATATGACAACTCCCGGAATGCCATGTCTCGCGAATATTGATTTGGTGTGCTTAATTACAGTGGAACTAGTGGTATTTGGTAAGAGGCTAATTTCTGGGTAATTTGTGTGGTAGTCTACTACAAGAAGGTAATCTTTTCCTTGCAATTTGAACAAATCAGTTCCAACTCGTGTCCAGGCTTCAGTTGCTGGTGGCAAGGGTTGCATTGGTTCTCGTTGATGTTTTCGTCTAGATTCAAGACAGGTGCTGCATCGCGAAATCATGTCAGTAATTTCTGAAGACATGCCAGGCCAATACAAAGTTTCTCGAGCACGCGCTTTACACCTTTCTACGCCAAGATGCCCTTCGTGTATCCGGCTCTTCATCTCTTTTCTCATTGACGTTGGCACAATAATGCGACCGCCTCTTAGCATGATACCTTCTGCTTCAGAAATTTCTTCTTGATGGGTTAGGTATGGTTTGACTGCATCTGGTATTGTCCCTTTGTCATCGGACCATCCTTCTTGAATGAAAAGTCTCAATTTCTGGAGATTTTTATCCTTCGCAGTTTCTCTCTTAATCTCATCTAGTTTGGACGCAGACACTGGTAAACTGTTAATTATGGAATGAACATGACATCTAATTTCTTGCTCTGGAACTTCCGGCTTGGCAGGATGTGTAAGATACGCTCTGCTGAGTGTATCGGCAACAGGAATCTCACTTCCGGGGGTAAATTCAACTTGAAGATCATATTTCTGGAGTCGAAGTAGGAATCTCTGAATTCTTGGAGGTGCCTTGTTAAGCGGCTTGGAAAAAATTGCCCTGAGTGGTTTGTGGTCTGTTCGCACTATGACCCGCTTTCCATAGGTATATTCATGAAACCGTTCACACGCAAACACTATGGCGAGTGTTTCCTTCTCAATCTGTGCATAATGCTGTTCACATTGGGTCATGGCTCGGCTGGCATATGCGATTGGTTTCCATAATTCTTCGTGTTTCTGTTCCAGAACCGCTCCAAGGCCTGCTTTTGACGCATCAGTTGTAAGTCGTGTAGGTAACTTTGATTCATAATAGGCTAACACTGGACTACTGGTAATCATCTTCTTCAGCATGTCAACTGCTGCTTCGTGTTGCTGTTCAATATGCCATTGAACATCCTTTTCCAGTAGCTGACGTAGTGGTGCTGTTTCTTTCGATAAATTTGGAAGGAATTTACCGAGGTAGTTGATCATTCCAAGAAATCTTTGAAGCTCTGTTTTGTTCTCTGGTGTTGGCATTTTCAAAATAGCTTCGATCTTACGAGGATCTGGCTTGATTCCATCGGCAGAGATGAGATGACCAAGAAAGTCGTTTCCGTCACTCTGAAGGTACATTTCCTCTTATTCAACTTGAGTCCGGACTCTCGAACTCTATCAAGGACTTGCTTGAGGGCTTCATCGTGCTCTTCATTATCTTTTCCAAAGACAATAATGTCATCTTGATCGTTATCTGCGCCATCAATATCGCTGATTATTTCCGAAATCTTCTTCTGGAACACTTCCGCTGCACTATGTATCCCAAATGGCAGTCTCTTAAATCGATACCTGCCAAATGGTGTGTTGAATGTGAGAAATTTCGAACTTTCGTCGTCAACCTTTATCTGCCAGTAGCATCACTTGACGCATCTAATTTTGAAAATACTTTTGCTCCCCCAAGCCTGGATAAAATTTCATCGACAGTTGGCATGGGATGATGATGTCGTTTTATTGCTTTGTTGAAATCCCTCGGATCAAGACATAAGCGAATCTTGCCATCAGGTTTCTCGACGATCACCAAGGAACTAACCCAATCAGTTGGTTCATCGATCTTTTCTATCACGTCAAGTTGTTTCATTCTTTCTAGTTCAGTTTTAAGTTTGTCCATCATCGATATGGGAATTTTTCTAGATGGATGTACGACAGGTGTGACTTCAGGATTTGTGACAATGTGATGCTCTCCTTGTAAACATCCAATTTCACCAAATACATCTTCATATTGTTCCATTAAATTTGGCTCCGAGGTGTTGACAATCCATATTCGTTTGATAATGTTGAGCTGTTGACACGTTTGAAGTCCAAGGAGGGGTGGTGATTCGGTGTCGATGACAATGAACGTGACTTTGTGATTTTCACTCTTAATTCACACTTTCCGATAGCTGGTATGTCTCCCCCATTATATGCTGATAATTTCACGTCTGTTTTTTTTAATGTGGACTTGATGTTGAGTTGGTTGTATGTTGATAGCGGTAAGACGTTAGTTTGAGCTCCTGTGTCTATTTTGTATCGGATATTAGAACCATTTGATTGTAATGAAATGAACCAATCTAGCTCGTTGGTTTCCAAATAATTAGCATTGTCCCCCGACATATCTTTATGCTGTTCAGTCTGTTCAACAATCCCAATGAAAAAATCTTCATCTTCGCTTTCGTGCTGTGGTTGAGCTTGTGTGAAGTCGATTCGTTTTTGACTTGAAAGACAGACTGAAGCGAAATGATTTAATTTTTTACATTTTAGACATGTTTTGCCAAACGCTGGACAGTTTCGGCGCTTATGAATCGTACCACAGTATTTGCATGACTGGGAAATGTACTCATTGTTTGCTTGTCTTGGCTTGCTATTATGTTGGTTCAGCTTGAGTGCATCTATTGCCTGGTTTCCTTGTAATCTGCATAACTCGTAGGCGTGTTTTTTCGTTGCTTCGGCTGCTTGTCCTAACTTTATAGCATCTTCGAGACTTAGGTTATCCATTCGAAGTAATCTTTCTCTCAACGAGTTGCTTATAACCCCGATTACAATCATATCTCTAATCAAAGAGTCCCGTAGAGTTGCAAATTCACACTGCGAACTTCGCTTCTTTAGTTCCGTTATAAATGCATCGAATGACTGACTTTCGCTTTGTCTATATATGAAAAAATGATGGCGTATAAGTGTTATGTTCTTTCGTGGCTTGCAATATGCTTCAAACTTCTCCATAACTAGCTTTAACTTCATTTTGTCACCGTCATTTGCAAAAGTAAATGTGTTGTATATTTCAATAGCTTGGCTCCCAATACAAGTTAAAAATATCGAGGTTTTGATGTTGTCGGCCTTCTCATTAGATTCTGTAGCCATGATATATAACTCAAACTGTTGCTTCCATCGATCCCATTGCTCAGCTATATTCCCTTCAAAGGATATTGGTTCTGGTGGGCGAAATTTGTTCATCCTGACTCCATATAATGATTTATTAAACAAAGATCTTTAAGTCTATTTACCAAGCTCTTATATACTAAAAGTCATTCCTAATTTATACAGTCATGAATAATCATGTGTTGAATAATCATGTTGTTTCAAAGGTATGGTTTCGAGTATGATGGGTCGGAATTGAAATCGAAGCGGGTTAGTTTCACTTTTTTTACGAACACGAATGGTATAGAAACCTGTTTTCTTTGAGCAGGAATAGCACAAGATAACCAGACAGCGCGTATAAGTTCGGTAGGATAAGTTGTAAGGAAAGGACAATGATTAGAACAGATGGCAGAAGCTGATATAGACGATATTTAAGACGCATGAGCCATTTTTTAGTAAAAGCTGGCAGCAAGTGCCTTCTTAGGTGATTTTTTATGCTTAATCCGAATCTGCTTGTCGCCAAAGCCGATTTTGCGTTTTAAGGGCTGAAATTACATCACAATGACTTGCACCTAAAATGACGTCATCTACCCGGTTATTTTTAGTTCAAGAGTGCAAAGCGGTTGTTGTAAATTGCAACAAATAAAATTAAAATGGTAAAACATAGAATATAATCTAAAAGGGAACAGTAACTAGGCAACTTTGAATTATAGAGTAAAAAAATAATTTGATATTTCGGAATAACATCTAAATCGAGGTTAAGATGTCTAAAAATATTTTTGAAAAATATTCTAAAAAATTTTCAGGTTAATAACCTTAATAAGACCAGTTAAAATGTTATTAAAGTATTCAGTTTAAGTATGACATTTGAAAGTTTCAGAAATCATACTACTTGTAAAATTTAGTTATGATATTCGCTTTCAACATCTTAGAATGGGTCATCCATGATTATCAACATTTTCACAAGCGTACAAACCGTACGCTGGGGGGGAGATGTTAGTGACCATTATACGCTTTCTAAAGGGGTGGTGGTTGTGGTGGGGAGGGGGTCGATGCAAAGAGTATCTCTGTACGCTTGTGAAAATTATGGATGACCACTAAGCTTGAAAATTATATGTAACATACTGATTGCACATTTCAATTGTTAATTATCTATCATTCAAGAAAAAACACCAACGAGGAAAAAACACCAACTCCATCTTGAAGCTGCCATTCTCTTCGGATGTCTGCACTACAAGCGTTCATGCCCCCTTAAAATGTCGCGGTGTAATAGCGTAATCAAATGCGGGCGGACGGCGTTTAACCAGTCGTTATCGCGAGATGAACTATAAGTGACCAAGGAGGGTGAACATTCGCAAGAAGCACTTGCGTGAAATGGACACTCTTAATACCGTTAAGAAGTGTGTTGGCTGTATTTGAATAACAAGAGAAGCTTGTCATCTGACTTGGCCGTCTTCAATATCAATGTACTCTCTCAAAACCAGAGGATCATATAGAAAGCAGATCTCGGATCTTCACATCAGTCATCATCGCAGGGAGTAAAAGAACTGATTGCATCTTCGAAGTCGCCGGGATTTCAAACGGTGGTTGATCAGATTTCATTGCGCAGAAGTCCGAGGAGAATATCAACTTCATGGGTCTATACTTAATTTTACAAGGACATAACAGAAAGAAAAATAGGTACGCTAAGCGTACATGTATCTGCTCATCGTGATCCCACTGTTGTCATGAAGAAATAATATTCTACAATTCTATTTGACCCTAAAATGTATAAGTTACATATATTTTGTACAAAAACATACGCTTCATTCAACCAGTAAGTTGTAAAGAATAAGAGATTGATATTTAACCTATTAACTGGCAGTACAAGGACCGCAGAGATGGGGGGCTGGGGGGGGGGGCTATAGCCCCCCACTTTTTGTTAACCAAAAATAAAGTAAAAGAGCTTTAAAAAGGGCGGGGGTATATATCTATGATTTAGCCTCCCCCACTCTCTAACATACTCCGCGGGCCCTGCAGTACCCTACCACTGACAAGTAAAATCGTCTGGCATTAGACAGAATAAAATACTAAAGTAGGACGCATCTGGGCGCATTGCCAGCTAATGGATTAAAATAATATATTTTTATAAATATCACAAAAATATATATCATACACAGTAGAACAAGGTTTTCATATTAATTGTTAAATGGGGTTCACGATTTACAGTATCACTATGCCAGACAGTTTAGTACCTATGACAAATAAAATGGCTGATATAAATTTCACTAGCAGAGACTATTTCCATAACATATCAAAGATTTTATTTACTTATAATGTAGTATAATCCATAATATACTACAATCAGGTATGTGAAAATATTGTAGATGCATGGATGTTGTCAGAATACCAGGTATTGCTTACACACCCTCGCACAGTTTCAAAAGCCTTTTTAAACACATTGATACACGACGTCAACATGTGGTATTCAGGGATGGAGGAACACAAATGAACTATTTATTCCACATGGATGTGTTGGCAAATAGGTCATATTATTGAAGTCTATTCATCAGTAGTAAATGTTAACAATGTTGAAAATCAGGAGTACGATTTAACACATGCATATAGTCTGTGAATATAATGTATAAAGTATATAGGCTAATAAACACAGCATATCAGATCCATACATTGGCTAGAATTGACTATTCAAAGCTGCAGTGTTCCGTGTTTGTTTGTTCACCCTACAATACAAATATGAGAGTGATGTGTAAAGTACAGGCAAATGATTGCTTGAAAAGACATTAAATATAAGCGATTTAGTAATTTAGAGGAGAATTTGCCTATGGATATGAAGTATGAATTTCTATTATGAAATTATAAGTATGTGATTGTGACACCGTCTGCAATAAATGTCATGCCAAAAGGAGTACTGTACAGTACAAACTTTTACCGTCTTAACTATTATATACTATAAACAAGACTATATTTGTACACAATATTTTATTTAAAGAAATGTGACCACTATAAAATGTGGAATTGCTAAATGTGAAATTAAAATGTGGGATTAGCTAGTATTCATGTAGTCAAATTTACTTTAGTATTGAAAATTTATGTGCATATAAAACAAGATGCTATATTTTACAATTTACGCGTCAATGTTATATTAATATGTTGTAGCATTCGCAGATACAAACATGGGAGTCGTATTTGTACAGTTTTCCTGCATGCTTCCGTAGTTCTGCAAGTTCGAATTTGAACTACGCAAAATGGTGATCGATATTAATCGCAGAGATGGAGCAGCTGCTGTGTGCTGCTCCTTCACCAATAGAGTAGCTTTGTTTGTTAAATTGAAGTCGGAGATGTTTGGATTGGCAGAAGAGGAAAACGTTTTTCCAGTGTTATTCAGCGTCTCGTCCTTCTTGTGAGGCTGGTCGTCGAGTAGATTTGCTCAATGTCCTCTCACATGAAATGATGCAGAGACAAATGAGAGACTAAGAACCGGGCAGAAGGCTCAGTTGTTGACTAATGGACTACTATGGGGCTGGAATTCCCGCATGCTATCAATAAAGACGGGGAGTGCTACTTGTTGATCAACGGAACGGCACTTCTTGCGGCAATTGGGAAATCTACCGAAGCTCAATCTTTCCGGGATTTAGCTGATAACTTCCGCTCCGCAGCTCTATAAAACAGATTGCGTTATTATCAAGTACAAGTCATCGAAAACCGGGATATTCCACTTCCTTACAGCTGGACAAACTTTCTAAGGTGACCAGTTTCAGAGCATTTAATTTCCCAGTGCACCTAAAGAGAAGGTCATCGATACCGCTGGCGGATCTATAAATGGGAAAGAAGGGCGGTCTTCGTTGACGTTTTGTGCAGAGTATGAGGGAATGACACTAGTCTGATGCTACACTGCATTGTGAAGACTTACTGTAGTTGTGTCGGCAAATGATACGGATATTCGTTGAGAAAATATATTGATGATGGCCGGAACAGCAGGCCGGAGCAGATACTAAGACATCAGGGCCACCAGTGACAATCTTCCAGCAGGGTCAGTGTGCGCGCTCCTTCGATTCCTTTTCATGCGCTAACTGGACACTACGACGTCATGTATATACAACCAAAGCCAAGTGTCAGCTCTTCCAACTGAAATATCACCTCCTTGCGTCGCTGGATGAGGAAGCGCTGTCCCCTAATTCGATCATTAGTGTACAATGTATGAGTGTGGGATTCCTGAATCTGTCATTCTCGAAAATTGCGAAACCGGAAGCATTACTCCCTCCTCCCACACTAAGGACGCTTTGGATTTATATATCAAGCGCGTTCACTATCAAGCACTAGTGCAGTGGAAACAGGATTCCTGTCAGCGACCTTCCCTACCAAATCCTGATGGAATAGGATGCTAGAAAGATGATGACGGCAGACTTCCCGCTTTTAATGACAGTGGAACTGATCCCAAACGCCTACAAGGAAATAGTTAATTTTGTTCTTGCAAAAGCGAATGCACAACACTACGATGTAGCAGCATTAAGTTAGAATTGTTCTGCACTGGCATTTGCGTTTACTGTGCAAACAGAAACGATATATTAAAAGTATAGCATTTTAACGCCAATATGATGACGTCATCACTACAAACAGTTACGATTTAACAAGATATAATTAATAATAATAATAATGATAATAATTAAAACTTTTATAACGCAAATTAACATATGAATATGATCAAATGCGCTTTACAAGAATTGATATAGACAGATAAGATAACTAATAAAACTAATCTAATTACATACATAAGATCATTAATTTAATTTACTTAAACATTAAACGCCATCTTAAAAAAGGGAGTCTTCAAAATATTCTTAAAACTTGTAAAATTGTCAGTATTCCGAATATGTAAAGGTAGTTTATTCCAGAGTGTTGGGGCAGCAGATGTATATGACCTATCCCCTAATGTCTTTCTGAATTTAGCACTAGGTTGATTAATTAAGAAGTAATCCACTATTAGATCGAATACTTTATATAGATATTTCCCTAATACCTAGGCCATGAATCGCCTTAAAAGTAAGAATGAGTATTTTATAGCTAATGCGGAATTTAATAGGCAGCCAATGCAGGGTATATAGCACAGGAGTTATATGGCCAAATCTTGATGTTTTGCAGATTATTCTCGCCGCAGAGTTCTGTGCACGTTGTAGTTTTTCAAGATGGACTGAGGGTAGACCATAAAGAAGGCTGTTACCAAGGCGCCCAATAATGAACGCTTGAATTAGCGTTTGCGTCGATTCTTTAGATAGATATTTCATAATGGGCCTTATGTTATTTAAATGGAAATACGCAGCTCTGCAGGTCTTATTAATATGCTCTCGTAAGTTGAGGTTAGAGTCGAACCATGTTCCCAGAGTCTTAGCTGCGCTTACAAGATTGATTTTAGATCCACCGACAGTTAGATGATCAATGTTTACTTTACAAAGTTGTTGCTTAGTTCCAATAACCATGAACTCAGGTTTTCCTTCATTCATTTTAAGTTTATCCACTATCACCTTATTCTTATGTTATTCACACAACGTTCCATCGAATCTAATGCCTCGACCAGACTCACTTTGCTATCTGGCTTGAATGAGAGGAAGAGTTCAGAATCATCCGCGTATGCATGAGTGTCTGGAAGATGATTTCGTATAACCTGAAATAGCTTACTGGAGTAAATCGTAAATAACAGTGGTCCTAAGCATGAGCCTTGTGGGACGCCTTGTGGGACGCCTTGTGGAAGAGGGAAACTGTTTGAAACACAATCACTAAAGGTAATTCGTTGAGATCTATTCGTGAGGTATGATATAAACCATTTTAAGACATTGCCTCTTATTCCAAAGCTTGTTGTCAAACGCGAAATTAAGATCTCATGGTCAACAGTATCAAACGCCGCACTCAAGTCAAGGAACACCACCAAAGTTACGTGTTTCTTGTCCATATTCAAAAGAATTCGAATGTAATTATGCAACTTGAGTAGTGCTGTTTCAGTACTATGTCATTGGCGGTATACTGACTGTAATACAGGATAAAGATCAAACCGCATCATGTGATCGTGCATTTGATCAAAAACAGCACGTTCTGTCAATTTGGATATGAACTGTAAATTACTGACCGGACGAAGGTTGCAAAACTACGAGTTTAAACTAACTTTCTTCAGAAGAGGATTCACAAGAGCTTTCTTCCAATCTTCCGAAAATTGACCAGATGATAGAGATAGATTACCTATACACTTAATTGTAGGTAAAAGCTCGTCAAGGCACTTGACCACCAATGATGTTGGCATGGGATCTAGCGAACAGGACTTCTTAGGTGACTTTTGGATAAGCGAGTTCACGTCATCTTCAGTGAGAAGTTGGAAATCACTGAATATCTGAGTATCATCTACGTCCAGACCTTTAGGAACTGCATCACGCGCACTCTTATTTAAATGAACATCAAAAGCCTCAATATCCGATCGAATACCTTCGATTTTACTCAAAAAAAATCTGCCAATGTCATTGGCTTAGGCTACTTTGTCACAATATTGAGGGAAGGATACATCGTTCCTCTTCCCTAGGAGTTTCTTTGTAGCCTTAAATAACCGACCCTGATCAACGCTGTTCTCATCAATGAAGTTTCTGTAAAACTCCCGTCTAGCCTAGTTCATAATGTATCTAACATAGTTTTTCTTCTTCTTAAATTCAATGAAGTCATTGAGTTGTTGTCATTTGATTCTCTGGAGATTTAAGTATTAGTGTTGAGGTTAATGATTACAATTTTAGCTGCTCCTTGAGTTCTTTTTAAATGAAAATCTAGATTTTTCAATCGCTTATGACGTCATCGTATGACGTCGTGATATGCCCATTAATGACATTTTTCGTAGCCATTTTTGCAACAAACATAATAGGGAGCGTTTTAAAGTTCAAAACTGATAGGATTAGGAAGAGAACGGTACAGAGCAGGCGATTCCTTAGAATTTTCAGCTCTATTATGACGTCATAGAAGCACAAACGTTGTGACGTCATTTTCTACATGAAAAACGCTAAATTAGTTTTGGCGACCAGTAAATTCGAATTCAGCAGGTCAAATTACATAAGAATAAGGTTGTCGCCAACTTTTACTAAGAAATGCCTCATGAAGTTCGATATTTTGAAATCTCGCCTAGTCTAATACAAATGTTCTTATTTTACGTGTTGAGGATCACATAACTTAGAAATCCAACTTGGAATTTGAAATAATTTTCTCGAATGAACTGCGGCCAGTGTAGTAGTAACGTAATTGAGGCATTCTGACATGGTGAAAAATAATGGTACAATGCGTTTTATATGGTGCTCCCCAGAAATTGTGCTCAGAATATTTATTGTGATTGAGTTGCTCGTCATGGTTTGGGTCTGTCAGAGTGATATTGTTATTACTGGCCAGGTTATCACACTATAGGCGCGCGAATCATACTCTATTTCCGAAAGCTCACTGAATTGCAAACCCTTTACTGTAAGATTTTTCTATCAAATTTACTATGTTTTTACCGGGTATCGTTTATGGATGTCCATATATATATATATATATCATACCATTTAATATTTGAATACTTGTATCTATATCTTGTGATTGGACTTGTCGATTTATTTAAAAGTAATAGTAATAATGACAATAGTAATAATTATAATAGTAATAATAACGCCATAACGCATGAGATATATTTTCCGCAAGTACTTATATTGTTATACGCTGGAAATGTTTGTGATTGGCCGAAATTATTAAAAAATTATTTGACATTTTCTCAAGTATATTGTTTAATATAAACCTAAACAGATAAAATATAAAAATTTCTACATCACGGCAAGAATTTTTTTCATAAAACAAGTTCTATGTTTAACTGTTGAATGCAAATACTTCCAAAATTAAGTAATACTCACCCTTCGATGGGATCCATTGCTATATACACAGGTCTCACAGTATTAATCAGCGCTCTGCTATCTTTGCCGTCTAAAGTCGCCACGTAAATCTTATCTTTTTCCAAATCAGTCCAGAATACACGACGTCCTATCCAATCAATTGTTAATCTATCAAAGCCAGAATCTTTCACAATAATTTCTTCATCGGTACCGTCAAAATTCGCCCGACGAATATGTTCATCACGTTTTCCAAAGTATATTTTCTTGTCCACTGTATCAATATCTAATCCCCAAATATTTGGGGTTCTACTGACGACGACTGTTGTATCAAGGGTAATCAAGTCAATTACCAAGACTCCAGTCTCGGTACCCGCAAGTAAGTATGGCTGAGGATACGGTCCTAAAGAAAAATAATCGCACAAGTCAAATAGAGAATGGGCAATTCCAGCTATCGCAATACATGCCGGTAGAAGTGGTTATTTTTCCATTTCGCGCCAAATGGCGGACGAAAAATGTGTATTTTAAACGAAGCTATATTTTTACAATTTTTTGCTTTATCTTTCGCTCCAAACACTGGTTTAAAAGTTGTATTTTTAGCAGAGGTGATCAGGACTCATAAACGTAAGTTTCGGCGAAATCCATTCGATAATTCGCGAGAAAATTGCTTTCGAGTTGACACAGGAGTGAAGTAAATTTGGCAAAAAGCTGGCTTCGAAAACTACTCTGTCGCACGTTTTGAAGTAAATAAAGTGATCGGTAAGAGCACTATAGACAATTTACCCCTTCAAATGGAGCTCTGTAACCAAAGAATCGAGATTTATTGTTTTTATGTATTTCTGACTGCTTGATTTCTACGTACAGGCAGTTAAAAATCAAAATGTTTTAGCCGACATTTTATCAATATGTCCCAGAGGCTTCACTTTGACATGGTTTGTCGCGAAAACAAACCCGGTTAACTAGCAAATTTCTCGTTATTTCCGAACAGTATTGATGTAAAATACTCCTGCTTTGCTGTTGACTTTATCTTGGCTATATTTTTGGTTGTGGGCACATGGTGTTTATAGAATAGTTGCAAAAATTAGTGTTTTGGTTGCTGTGTGTATGCAAAAGGTTGTATTTTTAAGAAGCCCTCCATTAAAATAACTGAAAATATATTATATGCAAAGTCCTTTGTCTGCCACTACTCCAGACAGTAAGTAGTGACTACCAGTGATTGCTGAAAGTTGTTAACAAACAGCCCTTTGTCCCATGATATACTGTAGTTCAACTATAATTGTTTAGGGGCTGTTCATAAGACCCATGCTTGCTATGGCAGCTATGCCCATACCAAGATTGCTTCATATATTGTTTTATATATATCTGTAACCTTGGGGTCCAGTGTCGGCTGCAGCCAAAAATATACAACACTGCTAGTCCCACAACATTCGGAAGGGTTGTTGTCGTTGCAGCCCATGACTGCCCGCTTGCTAGGACCAAGGCCAGATTTTGGTGTACATGCTGGGGGAGGTGAAATAAATTTTAGGGGAGGTCCAGTGTCTATGCCCCAGGAAGAGTGGGTTCTTAAATTTTAGGGTTTGTAAAGTTGTTAATAACCTGCCCCCTATTCTTCCACAAAGTTTATGGAAGTTAGGAAGTATCAATTTATTCTTTCCAACACAACTAAAACCAATATGTAAATAACTGTTGAATATGCATTCATGCAGATATGCATACTTTAATGTAAATGCCGTGCAAGTTGAACACCTTGGGGAAAATTAAAGGTGCATGTTGCTGACTAGGTGCATGTTGCTGCTGATCACAGTTGGTACATTCATGACAATTGTTGTAGATAAAGAGGTTATGGTGGTTTTAGTGTGCCCAATAGTAATAATTGGCATTTTTAAAGATTTTGTCATTATTATAACGGCCAACTCAATTACCTTTGTTTACTTTTGAAGTCCAAGGTTTTATTTATTTAATTCCCACCTAAATGTCCACATGAGTTATAATTGTAGGCTCATGATGGCCTTGGCAAATCATGCTAGCTCACCTTGCAAGCTTGTCATGTGCCTAATATGTGTTGGCTATCCAAGCCAACAGAAAGAAATGATATAATCATATTTCCTGGAAAATGAAATTAGTGTATATTTTGCAAAATAGGTAATTACAGAAAATGTTCACACTCCCCCCTAAGGGAAATTTGCTCACTATCTCCACTCCCCTCTTAGGAAGATATCTCCCCCTCTTAGTAAGATGTCTTAAACAGGGACCTAAGGTGCCCCTTTGGAAGTGCCAATCTGAACCAGATTTCATCCACACCCTGTGAACTTGATAAAATTTTAATTGATTTACTTGAGTGACATACAGTTGCAGACCCTTCATGAAGCAGCAAGAGAAGCAGAAACTGACCTGATGGTCCACAACAGTTTGGTTTGTTCACTGCCAACCCCCCTCCCTCCCTCCCTCCCTCCCAATAATGATTCACAATCTAGAATGTTTGGTGTGGATTGAAAAACGTTTGAATGTTGATGAGCACTCTGAACATTTGTAATTATTAATAAGCTCCTTCCCCTGTAGATTTGGAAGGATGACAATAGAAGTCTTGGAGGGGAGTCCAGACCTTTCAAGGCCTAGCCCTACCAGTTTGACCCACTTGAAAGTTTCATGTGAACCCAGTAATGTGGAGATGTTGCCTTAGTCCAACGGCCACTTAGTCACTAGCATGGCCGGATTTTGAGGGGAGCTGAGCACATCTTCTGGGATAATTTTGCACCTCCCCTGAGAATTTTTGTGCCACCCCTGGTAATTTATACACCTCCCCTTGTTAACAGTTAAATGATGTATCAAATTTAATATTGAATAATAACAGAACCATTACAACCAACTTGCCAAGTTTTGGTCAAACACAATTTCAATTGGATGAGTCACACAATCATAATGCATAAATACATACATTACATACATAAAGTAACATTTTTTACTTTACACTGCACCTCCCTTAAAATATATTTCACCTCCCCCAGCATGTACACCAAAATCTGGCCTAGGTCCTAGCAAGCGGGCAGTCATAAGCTGCAACGACAACCCTTCCGAATGTTGTGGGCCTAGCAGTGTTGTATATTTTTGGCTGCAGCCGACACTGGACCCCAAAGTTACAGATATATATAAAACAATATATGAAGTAATCTTGGTATGGGCATAGCTGCCATAGCAAGCATTAACAGCCCCTAAACAATTATAGTTGAACTACAGTATATCATGGGACAAAGGGCTGTTTGTTAACAACTTTCAGCAATCACTGGTAGTCACTACTTACTGTCTGGAGTAGTGGCAGACAAAGGACTTTGCATATAATATATTTTCAGTTATTTTAATGGAAGGGCTTCTTAAAAATACAACCTTTTGCATACACACAGCAACCAAAACAATAATTTTTGCAACTATTCTATAAACACCATGTGCCCACAACCAAAAATATAGCCAAGATAAAGTCAACAGCAAAGCAGGAGTATTTTACAGTCAATACTGTTCGGAAATAACGAGAAATTTGCTAGTTAACCGGGTTTGTTTTCGCGACAAACCATGTCAAAGTGAAGCCATGCCTCTGGGACATGTTGATAAAATGTCGGCTAAAACATTTTGATTTTTAACTGCCTGTACGTAGAAATCAAGCAGTCAGAAATACATAAAAACAATAAATCTCGATTCTTTGGTTACAGAGCTCCATTTGAAGGGGTAAATTGTCTACAGTGCTCTTACCAATCACTTTATTTACTTCAAAACGTGCGACAGAGTAGTTTTCGAAGCCAGCTTTTTGCCAAATTTACTTCACTCCTGTGTCAACTCGAAAGCAATTTTCTCGCGAATTATCGAATGGATTTCGCCGAAACTTACGTTTATGAGTCCTGATCACCTCTGCTAAAAATACAACTTTTAAACCAGTGTTTGGAGCGAAAGATAAAGCAAAAAAATGTAAAAATATAGCTTCGTTTAAAATACACATTTTCCGTCCGCCATTTGGCGCGAAATGGAAAAATAACCACTTCTACCGGCATGCATTGCGATAGCTGGAATTGCCCATTGTATAGTGAGAAAGCTTCAGTCAGTGATAACTTCCTATTTCACTATTTTCACGCTACGGTCTTCGCCTAGCCGTTTGACTCGACCCACGTACAAAGTATGTCATATATTTGAACAATTGCTATGACACTGAGTAAAATAATTCTTCCAGGAGTATATCATATTCACTTTATTTCACAATTGCATTTTAACCCTACGGTCCTCGACTAGCTGGTGCATCAGTGGTTGAATGCTCTTCTTATGCGCTAGGCGGTAAAAGTAGCGTTGCATGTGGATTGCTTTATTGTACAAAGGATATAAACTTAAACTTAAGACTTAACATATATAATATGTAATATATCAAAATTGATTTTAATTCTATTTTATTATGTTCTTTACAAGAGCTTCCAAATTTTCATTTGTATTTTTCTGAAAACCAGTCAAAGTGCAGCTAGACCTTGTTAATTCTCAACTGACGATATATGTTGAAGCGTTTCTGTAAAATTAGGATATTTGAGACGAGGACGGGGTATCAGTAAAAGTTTTGGTTAGATATTCATGTTCAACGAGTGAGATTAATACCGTGTTGTAATTTCTGGAATTCAGTGCTTAGATGATGATGTCTTCGACGCTATTATTTGCCGTTCTCGGTGAATTTGACGTTTGTACAAAGTAATTTACTGTCTATTTGGAGAGATTGGAGGAATATTTTTTCGTAAATTGTATTGGACAATGCGATGCTGATGCATCACAAGCTCGACTTGCAGCAGCAAATAAGAAAAAATCGCTATTCACATTCAGTTATTGGCCAGAAATTTTATGCAACCCTTCGTGATTTGTGCAGCCCTTATTTACGTAAATATAAAAGTTTTTCTGAGCTTTGTGATCAGGGGCGGACTGGCCAGTCGGGCTCACCGGGAAAAAGGTCGGTGGGCCCCCTATTTGTGAGGCCCCTTTACGTCCCTAGAAATGGGCCTTAACGTTATAGATAAACGCTAGCAGTTCCAGATTAATCATATGTGCCTAAGTGGCGTAAACCTCATGAGTATCGCGCTGTGAGAGCCTCCTCGCTCTCTTATTGTGTAGTATTTATTCTTTTATAAAAAGCATTGGGGTTCGGAAAAAGCACGACTCAAAACGTACATGCTACCAGAGCCCCCAAAGCACACATAGACTCCCAAAATGTAACCCGCGTTTTGGCCTGCAGTTTTTGGGCTCCGGGAACTTAAAAGTCCTAATAAAGCACTGGGCCTGAAAGAAACGCTGGAGGCTTCGCTGACCAAATGCAGAAGGGATCAGGGGGAGGCAAATGAATCTTTGTTAGACAAGGACGCGGCTGATTGAGAAAAACCATATCAAATTATTTGCTAAGACAATAGCCTGCGTAGACGAGAACTTCCCGATAACTCACTAAGCAGTGTTCGGAGATAATGTAAAGTGTAATTGCGATTTTGAGCAACGGTCAGCGGGCCTGATGTCACTAAGATGTTTCCAACTAACCAGACCATTCTTTTCTTAACTACCGTTGTGCTACTTTTGCAAGATGATTAACATTTTAGTGAACATTTTGTCCTGACTATTGTTGCTTTGCAAGATATGATTGTACGTAATTATTGATAAAATAATTGATATTGGCATTTTTGTCGTTATTTTTCTTCATTTTTGTGTTTTAGGGAAATTTTTTGAGCAAATCTGCAGGCTAGAACTAACAACCCCCCATTAAAAAGTTGCAATGGGGGCTCAATTTTTATAAGAAAGCCCAAATTCCTAATTTCATGATGGTGAAAATTTTAGGCAAAATTTTCTTTGGTGGGGTAGAAGGGCACCTAACTTGAAGAAGGACTACTACCTTGAAGAAGGGCCCCTAACTTGAACAATGGCCCCTAACTTTAAGAAGGGCCCCTAACTTGAACAATGGCCCCTAACTTTAAGAAGGGCACCTAACTTGAAGAAGGGCTCCTAACTTCAAGAAAGGCCCCTAACATAAAAAGGGCCCCTAACTTGAAGAAGGGCTCATAACTTTCAGAAGGGCCCATAGCTTGAAGAAGGGCTCCTATCTTGAAGAAGGGCTCCTAACTTAAAGAAGGGCACCTATCTTGAAGAAGGGCTCTTAACTTGAAGAAGGGCCTGCGTCAGCCCATAATTTAAAAGGATTCCTGTTCAATTTTTTGCCAATTTGGGGCTCGTGTCACTGTCGGGTTGCAGGTCCGAGGGAAATTTCCCACTGCCTTTCTCTTTTGGCACACATTCAGGCTATGCTACACTTATACGGAACACTTTTTAGCAAAAGATGTCAAACATAATTTGCTTCGTTCAGCAGCGACGTTTGTTGTAAAAAATCATTTAAAATTGGTCCCGTGGCTGTGCAACATTGCTCTTTTGTCAAAGTAGTTTTTACACAAAGTGTTTATGCTCGACGTACAAATTTAGGGCTCGGGGGCTCTTGAAGCACTTCGCGCGTAAACAGTATGTATTTTGAAATTTGTTGCTTCAAGCCTAGAATTGCAATTGGTCCAGGATTAAATTTGTCGCGACACGACTTAATATTTCAACGAAGTCATTTTACTTATCAGTTATGAACATTAAAACAGGTCAAACAGAGTGCAACACGTTAGGGGGCCCAAAACATAATGACATGTTAAGGGGGTCCGAAATTTGTTTTACACCCCCCAATGACATATCGGTCGGAACGGCCCTGGCAAAATTTTTCCGTGAGAGCATTCCCGCGGACTCCTTATATATACCTGACCGAAATGCCACGTTCAGATTTTGGGCTAAATCCCCGTTAAAGAAACGTATCGAAGAAGAATCCTAGGAAAATGACATTATCGAGCCAGTACCAGTGAATGAAGCTATAACTTGGTGTTCACCACCCGTAGTACAACCTAAACCAAGGAATCCAAAAGACATTCGTGCATGTCTCGATCTGAGGATGATCAACAAATCAATGATACGTACACGCCAAGTTCAAGCTTCCATAACAGAAAATTTGCAAGGTCTTCACCAAAGTCGACCTCAATAATGGATACCAACCGTTTTCCCTCGACGAGCAATCCAGGAAAATAATGATGTTTTCCATACGATGGGTAATTACCGCTACAAGAAATTGGCATTTGTAGATTAAACAGCCAAGATCTTTTCGATGCAGATGGCGAAAATCCTATATGGCATCCCTCGAGTACTGACAAACCGGGACGACATAATGATCGGAGGACTTGACTGGCAAGACCACAACGCCAACTTGACATCGACCTTTTAACGAATCGAAGATCAAAACATCACATTACGCAAAGAGTAGTGCGAGTTTGGTAAGACAACGATGTATTTCTATGCTCGTACTGCTGGTGGTCTACGACCAAGCCCCGACAAAATCCAAGCTGTGCAAGAATGCGAACCACCGAAAATTATAGAAGAGCTCGTATCATTCCCACAAATGCTAGTCTACCTGTCACGATACACTAGCAACTTTCCAAGCCGTTGTGAACCGCTACGAAGATTAACCAGAGATAACGCGAAGTTCACATGGAGAAACGAGCAACAAACCGCATTCGAGGACCTAAAAAAGCAATTGCGTCAGCACTATTCCTAATTCCCTATTATCCAGAACGTGAGACCTTCGTTATCTGCGACGATAGCCCTCAGGGATTAGTGGAGGCAGTCTTTTTCAGAAGACATAGCATGGTTATCAACCAGTACACTGCGTGAGTCGCACCCTTACAGACACCGAGAGCAGATATTCCTAAATCGAGTGAACCGCTCTGGCAGTGGAATTTATGTTTCCACATCTACATAATTATGCACCTATTAGGTGGAAACAAGTTCACGATCACCACTGACCATAACGCCCTCTTACCCCTGTTCATCGATAAGCGAAATTACCACCCCGAATGGAAAGGCTTATTATGATAATGCAAAACCTGGATTTTACAATAATCCACATCCCTGGCAAACAGACTACATGTCCCGACATGCCTTGACCAATGAAGAAATGAAGAGACATGAAAAGCTGTTATCCAAACTGACCATGCCATCGTGCTGGATAGAATTGCAACAGAAACCAAGCCTGACGTAGAGTTACAAAATTTGAAAGATGCCACTCACACGGGTATTTGGAACAAGAATGACCCCACTCTAAAACCCTATCAATCGACATCCAAACCGAGTTGTATGAATCGGAAAATGTAATCCTTCGATTGGATAAGATCATCCCACCATATAGAACTTTAGAAGCAATGTCGTACAAATTACGCAAAAACAAGGACAACTTGGATTATCGAAAACCAAGGAAATGATTGGACGGAAATATTGGTCTTCAGAAATGAACATACAAATTGAGGGATCAGTCAAAAGATGCTTTGACTGGCAAATTTCCACAAACACGAAACACACGGAACACGCTAAAATGACGGAACTACCAACCAGACCATGTTTAGCGGATTCTGTGCCTTATTTTCAAATGGAAAATATGCCCTCGTTGTTACAAATCAATAATCAAGATACCCTGAGGGAGAATGCATCGTTCGAAACAACCAGAAAGAAGCTAAAAAGAATCTTCTCCACACACGGCATTCCCGGAAACCTACAAAGCGACAATAGCCCACCATTCAATTCGCATGCCTTCGAAGAATTCGCGAAAAAATCAGGTTTTAACCACAGACGTATAACACCACGTCACCCGAAATCCCAGGGTCAAGTGGAAGGATTCAACAAGCTCGTCGACAAGATAATGGTGAAATCAAAGCAAGACGGCATCGACCTAAAGAAGCCACATACGAAATGCTCCCAGCATACGGAAGTACCCCACATCCTGCAACAAAATTCCGACCCAATCAGCTACTCTTGGATCGAGAGGTAAGGATTAAGTCGGACCATTTCTCAACCGAAACCCGAGAGCAAGACACAACAGTAAGAGAACACGAGCGCAAGTGTAAAGAATACCACGACAAACGACACAAGACAGCGTTGTTGTGGTAAAACGAGAAAACCAACGCAAAGGCCAAACAATGTACGAACCATACGTATATGTTATCACCGAAACGTAAGGCTCACAGATTACCGCAAAAAGAATCAAAGACGGGCGAACAATCGTGAGAGATGCAGGCAAATTCCAACCCATACAGAAACCAACAAACCAGGAACTGAAGTTGAAGGACACATGAATGGAAGAAAACCAACCCATCTCCATACCTGATACCACAAACATTCCTGTCACTACAACCCCAGATACCGTCACCACTACAAATGCTCCAACCATACCAAATACTACTACCCAAGACAAACAACCCACAACAAAATCTTACAAAAAGAACCAAATCCACCATCCCCACAACTAAGAAGATCTGAACGATTGAAAAAGCGCAAAAAAAGAAGGAAATAGACTTTATATAAAATGACTTGAAAGAGAACGAACTTTAATTATTATTATTTGTTTTGATGAACAGTTAAATCAATCTCAGAACAATGATTATCTAAGTAATTATCAATTAATCAATAGGAACAATCTATTAGGAGAATCGAACTGAAGGGGAAGGAATGTTGTAATCTGATACTAGACATATAGTAATAATATAGTAAGCTATATAGGTTACTTGATATAGACAATTTAAATAGTTGTGATTAACTATCGAATACTAGTAAAGTGTGATTCAACTTCAATGTATCATTGCGTGCTTTAAAAAACACCACAGTATGGTTGATATGTTCAGACAGATTTTTTATCACATATTTTTTTAGAAGTATTCATTCCTGATTTTTACTGACAGTAGTTGAAACGTGGATTTACTGTAAAAAGAGGATATTTCGAGTTTCTATTGTATGGGATTTTAAAGCTAATAAATACTGAAATTTCGTCGAATAGAAGAAAGACAACATTAGACATTATCGAGAGAACTTCCCGGATTGTTTGAACTGATACTGTATTGATTTTTTTAAGATAATGCGCAAAAGTCATTTATGTCCAACGCCAACACGATATGAATTTGATTATATACCTTCATAAAAACACATCGTCGATTGCGTGCGCATTCTATCCTGAAGGTAATCTTTTTCTGCCTTACAACATGGGGAATCAATCTCTTTTCGACTTTTAGTTAAACATCTTCCTTGCCAATCTTTCACGTCTTCTTTGAGTTCTGTCAAGCGCTTGTGACAAATGGGGATACCTTCATTACAAATGATCAGAGTTCCACCAAAGTATGTCAAGATGATTAAGCCAATTACAATTTTCGTTGAAACGAGAATCATTCTCTTAATCTTTGTGTATTTTGCTTGTGCAAATAAGCAGATCGTCTGAATAGAAATATAATGAAAATATATTTTATTTTCGACCAACGACAAACATAATAGGGAATCTATAGGGAAGAGGGGTTCTAAGTCATATGGTGCGGGTGATGCTTTCGCACCAGACGTTACGTCTCAGTTGTGAATATTTTCAATTTATTCATGTTGTGAGATACGAGTGTCGAATTCATTGAAGGGTTGATTAATAATTTTACAGTACATTTTGGGTTGTTATGATATTTATTGACCACTTATCAGCATTTTATGATGCTTTTATGATGCTTTTACAATTTAGTCGTCTGTGTTTACTCGACTTGAGAAGAGTGAAGTGGATTCAGAATGTTCTATATAGCGTGTATGTGTGCACTATTCGTAAATAGCATCTCGTACATGCACAACGCAAACTATTCGAATTTGACCTTCATGTACCTTTGTTATAATTTCCTAGTTCTCTTCTATACACGTTTCTTTATGCAATATATAGACAACTTTCATTTAACATGGTATATGTTTCTAAGATTTTATTCAAAATTTGGTAAAATGCAATATTCGTGAAACCTATCTTCGCACAACAATAGGCCAAGACTGAACGGAGAAAATGCCATTGTCGCACCAATAATTTCAACGAAAATCTATTTTTTCTTTAAGAATTAGACTGAATGATTATTCAGTAACTGATAATCTGAACCCTGGTTATTATTATTATTGACCATGGCAATGAGTGTACGCGAGTGTATATTATCTGGGTATCAGAGTGGTCTCAGAATGCACGAAATACCTTTTCAGAACCCTCATATTTTCAATATTTTCCGGGGGAGCATGCCCCCTGAGCCCCTTACAAATTCTCAGTCTTTTGGCCTCGAAAAAATTAGTCGCACCAATGTTAACATCGTGACTACGGCCCTGACGAGCACATGCCAACAAAACTATTTAATATTAAAGAACGACACAATTAACAAAATAATTATATAACCTTCTAGCCAGTTCAATTTGTAAACGTTCATTTCGAGTTCACAGTGAAAATTCAGCATATAGATTTATAATCCAAATTCGAGCATTTTGGGTCAGTTTAAAATTCAGGTAATTTTTTGTTTGCCCCCCCCCAGCCCCAAATAAAGTTGCGCCCGTACGCCTATGACTGTGCAGATGAACTGCGAAATACCGTAAACCTGCGACTATAAGCCCACCCGAATATAAGCACCCCCGTGTATATAAGCCCACTATATTCACTAACGCTCAAACCATTCCAAATATAAGCCCGCCGGAATATAAGCACCCCCGTGTATAAGCCCATCATATTCATGAACGCTCAGAACATTCTAAAAGTAAGCCCCCCCCATCTAAGACTTTGGCTTATAACTGAACAAGATATACCAGTATTTATTAGTCTTTTATTAAGTTTACAAAAAGCTTGTTCATGCTAATGATCTTTCAAGGCATCACGGACGAATCTTCTGTGTAACTTCGGTCCGTGAAGGTAATATAAACATGGAAGTTCTATCCCTCCTCCGAGGACCCGCGTTCATTCTGGTGCTTTTCTTTGTTGGCCTGTGATAACTGCCGTAACTTTCCAGACTTTCCAGCTTTCCACAATATGTTGTCCATGTATTAGCCCCCCCGAATATAAGCTCCCCCGTGTATAAGCCAATGAAAAAATGCTTACGAACGAATATAAGCCCAGGGCTTATAGTCGGATGTTTACGGTATCTGCACTTTTAATCTTCCCGTTATCTTCAATCCATGTGGATGCATGCATGTATATGAGTAGTAATATACAGGCCGATCAACCCGGATTTTTGAGGAGGAGCAGAGGGGGAGCAGGGGGGAGCAAGGGGGGAGCACATCATTAAAAATTCAAACATCATTAGCATATGGTACATTAACATACAGGGGGGTGCAGCGTGATTAACAGGGGGGAGCAGCGTCATTAACATAGTAGTAGTAATATAGGGGCCGATCGACCCTTATTTTTAGGGGGAGCGCAGGGGCGCAGGGGCGCAGGGGGCGCAGGGGCGCAGGGGGCGCAGGGGGCAGGGGGCGCAGGGGCGCAGGGGCGCAGGGGCGCAGGGGGCAGGGGGGCGCAGGGGCGCAGGGGGGCGCAGGGGCGCAGGGGCGCAGGGGGCGCAGGGGCGCAGGGGGCGCAGGGGCGCAGGGGCGCAGGGGCGCAGGGGGGCGCAGGGGGCGCAGGGGGCGCGCAGGGGCGCAGGGGCGCAGGGGGCGCAGGGGCGCAGGGGGCGCAGGGGGCGCAGGGGGGCGCAGGGGCGCAGGGGCAGGGGCGCAGGGGCGCAGGGGCGCAGGGGGCGCAGGGGCGCAGGGGGCGCAGGGGCGCAGGGGGGCGCAGGGGGCGCAGGGGGCGCAGGGGCGCAGGGGCGCAGAGGGGGCGCAGGGGGCGCAGGGGCGCAGGGGGCGCAGGGGGCGCAGGGGCGCAGGGGGCGCAGGGGCGCAGGGGCGCAGGGGCGCAGGGGGCGCAGGGGGCGCAGGGGGGCAGGGGCGCAGGGGCGCAGGGGGCGCAGGGGCGCAGGGGGCGCAGGGGCGCAGGGGGCGCATGGGGGCGCATGGGGGCGCAGGGGCGCAGGGGCGCAGGGGGCGCAGGGGCGCAGGGGCGCAGGGGGGCGCAGGGGCGCAGGGGGCGCAGGGGGCGCAGGGGCGCAGGGGCGCAGGGGCGCAGGGGGCGCAGGGGACGCAGGGGGCGCAGGGGGCGCAGGGGCGCAGGGGGCGCAGGGGGCGCAGGGGGCCGCAGGGGGCCGCGAACGCAACTCATCATTAACATAAACATAATTAATTATGTATTGACGTCATAATGATATACAAGGCGCGTTTGGGCAAGACAGTCATTATGTTGAGTTTTGAGAGTGTGCGAGAGTGTGCAACATCATTAACATTCATTAATTATGTATTGACGTCATAATGATATGCAAGGCAAATTTGGGCAAAACAGTCATTAAGCTGAGCTCAGCATTTTCGTCACAAAAAGAGTTAATCCTGACGCTTTTTATCACAATAGCTATAGCGTCCTTATATATTTTACTAAGCGTTGTTTGAGCATCATTTACAAGCAATACGATGGAGTGTCTACATGGAAAACCTGCGTCCTATTCGACTACAAACCATGGTACATTTTGGTTCTGTGGACAAAAACCTAGCTGTGAGTTCTTTTGCCGAGATGAAGATTGTTATATGTTCACGAAAGCCGTAGAAGATTTTAGAAAGAGTGGTCCTCAACATCCTGTGTGCCCTACACATCAAAAACTAGCAAAGTTACGTACAGTTAAAGACAAGATGAAACAAAACTATGGACGACCGTACTTTGTATGTTCTGAACGAGAGAATCCCTGCAAATTTTGGCAATGGGGGGATGTATTCGAAGAGCCAAGACCTATATGCCAACATGGAATGGTATGCTGTGAACGAAAAGTCAAGAAAGATGGACCAAACCAAAACCGTCTATTTTACTGCTGCCCCAAAGAAGACGCTTGTGGTTTCTTCGAATGGAAGAAGCAAGAACCTCGTGTGATCAATACTGGCATCGAACTTTTCAGTAATCCACTACAATACCGGTACAAGATTGAAGAAACAGAAGAGATATTTAATAGTACTAAATCTAACACTAAAGAGGCATACGCGGAATATACATTTCTTAAATCTGTTAATGCTTTAACAAGTGAACTTGATGAAATAGACATATTTTAGCTGTATTTATATATGTGACAATAAATATGTTTTAAAAAATACTGTGTTGTGTGCTTTTTCGTTGCTATATGCGTCGCTAAGTCATTATAAAGCGATCCACGAATTTACATATTATTGAGATCCAATAACATTTATATCTCACTTGCCTTTTAACCTTTGTGGTGAAACGGTGAAATGGAGAACATAGATATAATTTATGACGAGTTAAGACGAAATGAGATTGATATCGATAAACAAACCCTATCTTTTCATATAAATACAGTTCTGAACCAACACGAAGATTTATACCATTCAATTATTGTTTGTGATTATGAGCAACTCTACAAAGAAATAAATGTTACAAATTTTGGTCGTATTTTCGCCTATTTAGCTTTCGTATATTTACACAGCGATAGCGAGGAATCTATTCGACAAAATGTCCGAAGATCTGTTGAGGCATTTCGAGTTGTCAGTGTTCCAAAGCATAAACAAAATAATAAACAATCAATTTTAATAACACTCTCGCTTACGTTGATAGCTTTATATATCAGTTTGTGATCATAGCTTGGTTCATTTCGTTCTGACCTCGGTGGGGAAAAGATGAGTTGTTGCTGTAAAGGTTTACCTCAAATATCTCTTCGAAATATATTTCGGAGGATACGTTGTATTTCTGCTTGTTGTGGAGGCAATATTATAATACAAGCTTCAGATATAGATGGCAGAGAAATACCTAAGTCGACTGTATTACAATCCAGAAAGCCCCGCAAGTTTTGGTGGTGTACAGTACTGCCTAGAAGTAACTTAACACAAATACGCGGTTAACCGCGGGTCACACGCGGTTAACCGCGGGTCACACGCGGTTTGACCGCAGGCGCCCCGCGGTCTGCCCGGAGGCCGCCCGCGGTCTGCCCGGAGGTTGCCCGCGGTCTCCCCGGGGGCTGCACGCGGGTCGCCCGCGGTTGTGTGGGCGTATTGAGGTTTGACCGTAACTCACGGCGGAACACGAAAACAGTACGACTTGAGAACTCGGAATTTTACGTGGGCAAATTAGTATTTAGAAATCAGAATATCACACGATATAATTTGCCAGTTTAATTTCCAACTTTGTCATTGGCGTTACAATTTCATGTATATTGCAACCAGCCTAAAAATTTAGTAAATGGTCGTATTTGTTTATAAAGCTTAATAGTGTGTTTTGACGAAGCAAGTCTTTTAACGTAGCTAACGTATTGCACAATTTTACCACACAAATCGCTTATTGAACACAAACTCAAAAACTCAAAGCAAATCTCCCAATAACTAGTCTGTAAATTTGGTAAAAAAAATTCTGGAATGCTGTCTGGGTCAATGGAATACTGTTTGGCAAAGTTCTGATATAGACGGACATGCAAAAGTAATGCAGCTTGTTTCACAATGCAATGTAAGCTGACTCTTGAAGAAATAATTCTTACAATATTGACATATACCTGTTATGTAGAGAGTCAATTAAAATATTTGTAAATAGACTGACAGACAATATTATGTTTGTTTGAGTGAACAAGCGTAGTAGCGGCGTATATATATATGATTGAGTACGTATCTCAGTCGTTCACTGTAACTTGTATATCTTGAAAATGCGAGGTAGATACTGTATATAGTATTGCAGACGATGACATATGGTAGTTCAATAAACACTGCTAAGAATGGCTGCCGCACGTAATACAAATACGGAAGTTGTTATTCGGGCATAGTTAAATTCTCTATTAACTATGATTCGGGTTAGCGTATACGTAGCGTAAGGATATATAATTGTGAGTATTGTCTATCTCCATATGATATGTTCTATATATCACTGCGAGTTACAATTCAGAGTAATCAACGATAATATATATGGCAAATATTCATACCTCTAGACTTGCTTTTAACTTTTGAAGCGATGATGTCATATACAATAACACATATCTTTTCCGGAGGCTAGTCCCCAATGGGAAAGACTCGTTGAAGAAATTCTAGTCCTCAATGCAGAGATATTCGATCCATAAATCTCTCAGTGATATACTGATGCGTTCCGAATAAATACAAACTTAAAGCTATCTATTCACCGGCGTTGCCCGGCGCGCTAATGAGTATTTTGGTATTTCCGGGACGTGGGATGAGAACTTGTAATCAGTATGCAGATTACAAAACCAAAATTTGTCAGTATAATTGAAAGAACATGCACGGTGTATTTTTCAACGGGATTTGCTAGCAAAATCAAAGCAAACATTATGCGGGAAAGCTTTATATAAGCGAAGTGAGAGATCTGAGATTGAGACCCGAGTTTAATACAGGCTTTTCAGTAATACAAGAAAGATTATTGATGGATTTGATACACATTGGACACACTAGAGTAAGTAAATAGAAATATTTATATATTTGACTACCATAACAAATCTGTGAGGTCAAATAATCTTAGCTAAATCCATCATTTAACTATTAAAGCTTAACTTGACTTAAATTATCAAAATCGATTCTTTATTATCGTATGTTATGTGTATAACTTTGGGAGTTTGTGTCGCATAAGCCCAGCTCTCTGTTACATATACACGTAACTACAATACACGGAAAGATGCGACAAAATCTGACTTGCAAACGTAAAGGTATGCGCTTACAATAATAGTTAAATATTTTTTATAAATTAATGCGTTGTTGACTTCGGAATTTGCTGCATGCTATATAAACCCTTTTCTACAGGCTTTTAAACTGATACGCGTATGACAAAAAGTTACTAGGTTTATTTACGCATGTAAAATTATTCACAAGTTGTTGGCTTAACAAGCTCGTATACTCGGTAGCAAGCCTGTCGACAACGTGTAACAAGCTTGTCATTTTATCAACCGTTGCGTCATATTTTAAAGCAAAGTAGAATTAATATAGTAGAGCGATTGAATAGATTTATAAAAGTGTCGCTTATCACATTACGGTTTCTTGTTTACTAACACGCAAATATCATGCGGCAAACCCGTAGGGTTTGTATTGTTGACACATTTGTTTATCTGAGTTTATATTTTTCCTTAACACCTCATTCTGTTTATATTCATAATATAAATTCATATTAGTTGTGTACTGTATGTTATACAGTTTATTAGAGAAGGTAGTAATTTAGTAAACAAATTAATCCATATAGGAACAAGTCCGTTTGCCGCATAATAACAGTTGTATCGGAAACCGTCGGAACACAACGCAGTGGTTTTTCTGTTTGACGTGTGATTACCGCACGAACCGCAACCGCAAACCGCACGCATGGCACCCGCTAACCGCACGCACAGCACCCGCTAACCGCACGCAAAGCACCCGCTAACCGCACGCACCGCACCCGCTAACCGCACGAACCGCAGTGTTAACTTACTTCTAGGCAGTACTGTAGATTCCATATATCGCACCGTGAAAAACGACGGGAAATATCAAATATCGCGGAATAAAATTCGCTCGTGGTTGCAAAAGCAAGATACTTACACCTTACATAAACCCGTACGATATCGGTTCAAGCGGAACCGTGTTATTGTCGGATCAATAGATGATGAGTGGGAGGCTGACTTAGTGATTATGGATTCATTAAGTAAACAAAATAGCGGCTATAAGTACATTTTAACAGTGATTGATGTACTCAGTAAATATGCGTGGGTTGAGCCGCTTAAGACCAAGACAGGAGAAAGCCTCGTTCAAGCGTTTGGTAAAATAATCAAGAAAGGACGTCACCCAAAAATGTTTCACACGGATAAAGGAACAGAATTTACAAACAAACTGTTTCAAAAACTCTTAAAGGATAACAATATTCGGTTCTTTACTACACATAATGAAACGAAAGCGTCCATTGTCGAAAGGTTTAACCGAACGCTGAAAGGAAAGATGTGGAAATATTTTACAGCTAAGAATACTTTAAAGTACACTGACATTCTTCAGAAATTGGTCAGATCGTATAACGATTCCCGACATCGAAGTATTGGAATGACTCCTGCTAACGTGAATAAAGACAACGAAGATATTGTATGGCAAACACTCTACGGAAAAGAGTTTATCAAACCGATCCTGTATAAGTTTAACATTGGCGACCAAGTACGAATCAGTAAAGCAAAGCGAACATTTAAGAAAGGATACTTACCTAGTTGGACCGAAGAAGTATTTACGGTGACCAAACGCGTGCGTCGCCGACCCCCTGTGTACAAGATCGCTGACTACGACGGAGAAGAATTAGCAGGAACTTTTTATGAACAGGAACTTCAGAAAGTCAATAAAGCAGACACTGACTTTTTTAGAGTAGAAAAAGTACTTAGATCACGCATGCGTAATAAACGTAAAGAATATTTTGTAAAATGGTTAGGGTATCCTGATAAATTTAATTCATGGGTACCTGCAGAAAACGTAAAAGATGTGAACAAATAAATGTATTTGAAACTTATAACTTGTGTTCATTTGTGCATTGGTCTTCAGTATGGCAACACAGTTTTATCTAACATTGCCAAGCAATAGTTCAATAAAATACTTTCCAAATAATACAGTGGCAAATTTTAGAGTGAAATTAGCCGAAACAATCACTTTACCTGGACAGTGGGAAGTTGCTTTGGCCGGACTCCATTTTCCACATACGTGGACTACGGTACGGAATGGAGTACAACAAACGTTTATGTATAAAATTGATGCTAACCCTTATCAAACTAGCATCCTTAAAGATGTACACTATTCGACGATTGATCAATTGACTAAAGCACTAAATGTCAGCGTGTCGAAAGAAGCACAGGCGAAAATAAAATTCAGGTATAGTCGCAGTACACGCAAAGTAACGGTTGATGTGAAGCACGGTGCAATGGCGTGGTTTACTGGTGACATAGCAATGGTCTTGGGGTTTGACCAAGACACTGTCATTCGAAAGAAGACATCAAGTCCATATGTGGCAGATATCAACGGTGGATTTTCTTCCATGTATGTGTACAGTGATATCGTCGATGCTCAGTTTGTAGGCGATGTCAAAGTGCCCCTATTAAGAATTGTCAATATAGAAGGTGAATATGGCGAAAATGTTCACGCCAGTTTCCGTAATTTGCAATACGTTCCCGTCAAACTGAATTCTTTCGAGACCATTGAAGTGAATATAAAGAACGACAGAGACGAAAACGTCTCATTTGCTTTCGGGAAGTCAATAGCGTCACTTCACTTTAGACAGAAGAGATCTCAATATTTTATTTAAAGATGAAAGGTATACTTATCCCTGACGTAAAGCTACTAACTGAACATTACACAAGAAATCAGCGTGGTGGTAGCATTCAAGGTTTTCGAGGGGCAAGAATACAGAGGATATGGAATCGGTGGAATTTTCAGAAGCCTTGCTAGATTTGCAATACCTTTATTCAAACAAGGCGCTAAAACAGTTGGTAAAAGAGCGTTACAAGCAGCGACGGAAGTTGGTCAAGACGTACTCAATGGGAAAAAGGTTTCGGAGTCGGTAAAAGCTCGTGGAAAACAAGCCGTCCGTGATGTCGCTAATAAGGTAGTGAAGAAGGCGATGACAGGTCGTGGGCGTAAGAGACCTATAAAAAGACGTGCACCAGCTAAAACTGCCATTCATCCTCAAGCCAAGAAGCGGAGAACATCTCACAACATTGATAACTATAATCCTAATTGGCATGGCTCATCCCGTTGAAACTATACATAAAGATTCATGTGTGTGTGTAAAGTCTGAACTGGATTTGTTTAGTACACCGCCTACTCAAGTTGAAATGGAGAAGGGTTTTTGGGAAGACATTGACCCAATTACAAGTATAACGTCCTCAGATACGATTGAATTTCTATGCGCTGCAAATTCCGGAGTTTACACGGATCTTGCGAGTAGTTACCTACACGTTAAAGCAAAGATTACAGCTGCAGATGGAGTAAATCTAGGTGTTGACGATCAGGTTGGTCCCGTGAATCTCTGGATGCATGCACTATTTTCACAAGTAGAAGTATTCCTGAATAACAAACTCGTCACACCTGCGAGCACAGCCTATCCCTACAGAGCCTATATCGAAACTGTTCTGAACTTTAGTAAAGATGTGCAAGATTCCCTTTTGACAAGTGAAATGTTTTACCGCGATAATTCGGGAAAGATGGATGTTGTAAACCCCCTTGCACAGGCTGGGAATGTCAACACCGGATTAAAAGAGCGCCATACTCATATACGTCAAAGCAAATCTGTTGCCATGGAGGGAAGAATTCATTCTGATCTGTTTGCGCAAGAACGTTATATTCTTGGTGCAGTACCAATCAAAATTAAGTTGGTCAGATCACGAAATCCATTTTGTCTGGTTTCATCTGCTGAAAATCCAGCCTTCAAAGTGGTTATTGAAGAATGTGTCTTTCGTGTGCGACGAGTGAACGTATCACCTAGTGTCATAATGAGTCATTCCCAAACCTTACAACACATGACGGCTAAATATCCTATCAACCGTATCGACTGTAAAGTTGTGTCTGTGCCTCGAGGAAATATGTCTGGAAACCAACCCAATATATTTCAAGGCCGACTACCGAATCGAGTTGTTATGGGAATGGTCGACGCTGATGCATTCAATGGCACCTACACCAAAAATCCATTCAATTTTAAAAACTATGATATCACTATCATGGGTCTGATTGTTAACGGAGAGAACCTTCCTGGAAAGCCCTTACAGCTGAAGTTTGGGGCAGCAAGCAATTACATCTCAGCTTTCCAAACCCTGTATACTGGTACACATAAAATGTTTGAAAATCAGGGCAACGGTATTACTCGTGAAGAATATGCAAACGGTTACACGCTGTTTGTGTTTGATCTCACTCCAGACCTTTGCCTTGGTGATCATATACAACCAGAAAGAAATGGAAACGTCTCGATCCAGTGTCAGTTTGGAACCCCGTTGGAGACAGCTATAAATATCGTGGTGCTTGGTGAATTTCAAAGTCTTATCGAGATTGATGGGAATCGGAACGTGCTGTGTGATTTTAGCAACTGAACATGGACTCACTACAGATTTTAAACATTCTCAAGAGTGACCCATTTACGAAAAATGTGTTTACAAACGTTCTGCCTTCTGATGGTTTACCTCGTGAAATACAAAAGAGACCTAGAGGATTTATACTCAACACGGATCCAAGTAATAAACCAGGAACTCATTGAGTTGCGATATATCTTACAGAAAATGAAAAAGGGGAATTTTGGGATTCTTATGGCGAAACGCCTGGATTTTACAGTCAGAACTTTATTCAATTTTTGGACAAGCAATGTAGTACCTTTACTTGGAACGCAAATGTTTTACAAGCCCCTTCATCGGACGTGTGTTGACAATATACATTATTTTTTGCTTTACATCGGTGTAGACGTATTCCAGTGTCAACTATTGTGAATATGTTTACGGACAACAAACATTGGAACGATATGTTAGTGCGTGACTTTATAGATAAGTGGTACTTTATAGAATAGAACACGTAATGTTAGTTTAAAAATACATTTATTGTAAAACTTTACAAGAAATAAATTATTTTAACCATTTATATGGAGTACTAATAATGTCTCTACGTTTCTTCCTCTTTTCTTGCTGCACTCGCGTTATAGGGGAACGAGGGGTAGAGGGTAGGTCTTCAGGGATTCCCTTGGTTTTATACTCGCGAACAAGTTGGAGGCGTTTTTCATTTCTCACAATACCTTCGGGTACATTTAAATGTCCTAGGGCTTTTGAAAACAACTCCCAACCTGCTGGATTGAAATTCTTCCTTTGCCTTAGAGAATCGTTGATCAAATCCACTATATTTGTTCCTGGAACAGATCTCCCTTTGAACAACAACTGTCCTTGTTCATTCCACCCAACGATATCTTTATTTGCCCTAAGTTTTTTTATCAGTTGGCGAGCACGTGACTTCATCGTTGCTGGCACGCTATCCAAAATGTCCGTTTCGATTTCGTCTGAAGATTCGACTTGTTCATCCGGTTGTTCTCTGGGCTCATCTGTCTTTGTAGGTTGTACGACATTCACTCGGACAGGTTTATCCATTCGTTTATCATAAAACGTTAAATAACGTTGTAAATGTTGATCGTATAATTTTGCCTTTTCATCGATCGGTATGTCTTGGCGTTGCATGGTGTCTTGCATATCCGAGTCTATTTCATTGACTTGAGCAGCCAAAGGTGCCACGAGAGGTCTCTTCCGTTGTTCACCCATATGTTCTGGGACGAGGACTAATCTTTTAACATACTCCATTATACAAAGTTAGCCAATTGCTCCAAGACTGAGGAAAGTAGAAATGGTAAAAACCCTTCTCCTTTTTGGACAAGACGTGTTCTTCTTTTTATAACAGAATTCCGTCGATCAGCTGCAAACTTTATATGTTTGGAATGTGGCGCAAGTTTTTTAGCTGATTTTGGTTTCAGTTTGACGGTTTCAAACCAAACGTTCAACAGACACTGTCTGATTGCTTCCAAAAAATCGTCTTCAGCCGCTTTCAAAATGGCTTTGCTTAGTTTCGGTTTACTCTTGGCCAATACTTTGAGAAGTTCGGAGTTCCTCTTCATACAAGCAGACATTGTCAAATGATTATTATACGTAGTGACTGGTTTATTTATACTCTGGCTTGGTAGACGTAATGTTTATCAGTTGGAAATATCCCGGATCTAACTCGGATTTAGTCTGGACACATCGGTGTTAGATCCACAAATAAATAGGAATATGGTTCTTTTGTCGCCAATTGATAAGCTTGCTGGAAAAATTTTGTGCTGTTAGGATATAACTGTTTGGCAAGATGAACTATTTGACTTGCGTCACGAACATTCTTTGTCAAACATAAATAACTTGCATTTAAAGAAATCGTACGATGATCTTTGCTCTGGTGAAACAAGTTTTGTACAATGTATATAACACTGAGATTGCCATGGTGAGATTTTTTCGTGAATAACTTAGCGATAAGGGCGTCTCTCTCACCCATAAAATCATCAATAATATATAAATTACGTGTTTCTGGATTAATAGTGTCCAACATATTATCAGGCAAATTCTGTATAAACTTTATGTTTGGTACTAAAGTTTGTATTTCCCCAAACATATCTTGATATTCAGTATAGTAATACACAATGTTTTCTGGAGGTTTATTAATTATAATCTCCACGTAAGCCAAAAGATTTTTAACAAATGTTGTTTTGCCTGACTTTGTACCACCGGACACAAGGAGACCAAAAGGGTGTGTTAACTGTATGCTATACATCGTGAGAATGAAATGAAAATGATTTGTACGAACCTATTTATACCATTTTGACCGCTGCTTAGTGTTTCTAACCATTCTATGCAACTCATTCAAAACAGCTTCAAGGTCTAAAGGTGTAGCTTTAGCGCGAATCAGAAAAGGTTGTCTTTTTTCACAAGACAGTTCATGAATGTCTGCTAAATGGTTTGATAATTTTAACAAACTTTTCTTCCCACAAATCGGACAGTCTTTACGCGTTCGAGGCATGATGTATACTGAAACATTTTTGAAAATGTATAACATCTTAAAGGAGTCCCAGCGGGACTTTTAGCGTCCCGAAGTCCTTGTTATCGCTTATACATTCAAGAAATTTTCCCTGCGGGACTTTTCGTGTCCCGATACGCTAGATTGTTGGAGTGCTCCCCACCCATACAAAGACAACAGATATGCGGTTTTGAAAATTTATATTTTTACACACACTTAAATATCTAAAGGAATAGTGGAAACACCGTCCTCCAAAACTTTGCGTTTCGGATAAAAGTAACTAAAAGCGTTCTTCTCTTTAACATATGTTAACATTTTGTTATCTAAAACCCTAAAACCCCTATTTACACCTGATCCACTACGTTTAGTTAAAATTACATCTAAATACTTTTCTTTATTAATTACATTATTTTTCTTATTAACCCCCTTGCAACTAAATTTATCTTTACCACTCCCAAAACAATAATACGTTTTACTACACAAGCTCACAATTCGATCTCCCTCCCATTCTACTTTAAAGAGCCCTGGTGTTCTCTTATCATAACGTGCATGTTCTACGGTGTCTATACGCGGAAACCAGTTACACTTATCCTTCTCGTACTCCTCCAACATGACTGGCTTAATTATACTATCAATGTTTTCACTACTTATAGCAATGTATGCCGAGTCAGTGTTCATCTCACAAAACTCAAAATCACACCTATCAATATATTTATCTAAGAAATCATAGTAAAATTCAAGCATGCGTAATTTCGCGTATTGGTGCACGAAGAATCCTACTTGAAGAGGAAGATCCAACTTGATTTTCTTCTTACTGCTTTGTACTTCGTACGTGTCTTCATTAATCGGGTTGAGTTCACGAAAGAAAGGTGAGTTGATTAAATCTGAGACTTCGTCGTCGTCACAGAATTTCACTTGACGATGTCGTTCTTTGTTGGTGATGGTCTTACCGTAGCCAGAGTTGCCAACGAGTTTCATTGTGTCTGCGATGATGGCTTTGGAGGGATCTGTATCGCCAGCACGACGGGCATCCGACACAGTATCACCGAAAGATTTGAAACACGGCTTAGGGGTATATTCAATCACCTGGTAGACATGTGTGACTTCGAGACCGTGTTCTAGGTACCACTTTAACAGAGGGGTTGCCAACAGGATTTTCTCACCAATCATACTACCGATTAAACTCCGTCTTGGTCGATTCATGATTTTGTTTTGTTCAGCATAGGTCTTCATGTAGTCACCAATATCTTCTCGGGATATCTCAGTGTTCTTAAAGATGGGACACATTTCGGAAAACTTTTCTTTCAAATGATCAGGAACGTGGATGTCGCACTCAACACACCCGAACAACGACTCGTTCTTGACAGCAGTCACAATACTATCCATGGTCATCATTTTCACTTTGTCTAAGGGTCTGCGAAGTCGTGTAGCAATAAATCTTTGTAGATCTTTGTTGGTCTTTTTCATCTCACGCCACTCACATTCCCAACACTCGACGAGATTGAAACCTTGCTTACGGATATAAGCGCTGTTTTTTCTAGTCTCGGCTAGCAACTCTTTCATGGGTTTGTCCCGCGTTATGTTGGTTTCTTTACCTTCGTTGAGATGGCAATCGTGGTCATGCCACCAACAACCTAATAAGAAAAAACCCCAGAAAATTACAAACCTACAAATATGAATTTAAGTAAGGCATAACCATTTCCTACAAGAAAGGAATGTTGGACATCCCACGCAACTGCTAAAAAACAATTAAGTATTAAAAAGCACAAATTGAGTACATCCCACGCAACTACCAAAAATCAATTAGGCTAATCCTACACAATTAAAATCTAGGCCCACGCAATTAAGCTAATCCTACGAACAAAAAATCAACTACACTTATATTTTACCTTGAAACTGAAACACGGTTTGTGTTTCGGCGTTGAAACCATCGACAGGTAAGCGGCGTGGACCAATGCGTTTCTCTGTGTTGTTGTACTCGTGTCTGATTGAAACTCCTCGTTGATATGCTTCCCATTCTAACCATTCGATTGCCATCTTACCACTGAACCGATTCTTGAATCCATCTTCCTCCAGACGCCTGGTATATTGCCCCGTTGGCATGTCCTGCATGATAGCCCAAAGGTAAAGGGCGTTTGCGTCGTATCCGACCACCTTTTTGCATGGTTTTGGGTCTTGTCCTTTCGCACACATCTCGACATTACGAATGTTTGTCTTATCCTTTTCATGGTATCTGTTGAAAATAATGCTCGGCCCGCCGACATTGTTGTCTTTCATCGTATAATAGAGATCTTTGTCTTTCTCCGAGAATAACGAGAAATATGTATTGGGCACGTTTGAAAATAAATATTTCATTGTTAGACCAGGCACACTTACACCGTCTTTAACCATATCTATATCTCTTTCTTTCCAAAAATCACTCATTTTATCAATCGCTTCAAGGAAAGGCACCACATCGCGGTTGTTGTACCACACGAGGAAATCGCGGAAACTTGTCATACTGTTCTCATCCCATACGCGCTGACAATAATCATACTGTTCGTCCGTAATATCCGTACCGGATAAGGTAGAATGGAAAGCTTGCTGCGGTGGTAAACTGGGAAAGTTCAGTTTATCGATTGAGTCGACCCACTCGTACGGGAAATAGCCTTTCGCCTGTGAACACTCGTAAGCTTTCAGAAACTGTTCGTAATTGAAACCAGTGCAATGTTTTCAATGTTTGCAATGTTTTCAAGCACATATGATTATTGTTTCTCTTTATCACAAATTTGACAGACTCATGTTTGACCAGATGTGTGAAGAAGGGGTTCTTAGCGGCGTTGATATCATACTTTCCCGAGTTGAAGCCAAGGACTGGTAGTTCCATCATATATTCCATTAATTTCTCCTGTAATTTCTCCAACGGGTGAGCTTTCACGTCTTCTTCTTCGTTCGCTTCTACAGCGTCTACTTCGCTCGCCTAAAACATAGAGAAGGATAATAAATATAAATATTATAAACAAGAATAGAGAAGGATAATAAATATAAATATTATAAACAAGACGTAGTAGGTTAAATATATCTACTTTACCTCATGTCCATCCATTTCAAGCAGACATTGAACCATGTCCTAAATCATAGCATCTTCCTCGGTGCATGCTGTAGACTCGTTCACTTCGCTCAACTAAAACATAGAGAATAATAATAAGTACAAAAATTATATAAAATATGCAATAGGTCAACTATATATACATACCTCGCTGTTGGATATTCGTTCGTTGATTAGATCAAACACGTCTCCAAATCGATCCAACAATAATCCATAACTCTCTTGGCTTATTTCAACCAAATAGTCAACAAATCGTTTGATCATATCTGCCGTGTTACCAGAGGAAACAAAACACTTGGGCTCTTCGTATCCTGGTACATTGGAGCATACTGATACACTCAATGGTATATGTTCAGCTTCCCATGTAAGTTTCGCCGTGTTTCTCAGGTGTTGTGATTGGCGTTGAAAGTAGCACTCGAAGACAAACGTTGCACGATACGGGAAGTATTTCAGGTCTTCAGGGATCTCGATACCTTCGTCTGCGAGTAAATCAAAGATTGTTTGTGGAAGTTTATAGACACCACCAGGGAATACATGACGCACAGTAGCTTCGAAGGTTTTCTCGTGTTTGTTCAGAGCTTTCGCAGATTTCCATAGTTTATCACATTTACAACAACAATATGATTTGGAGTACATGACAAGTTTTTGATGTAGCTGAAATGGCTCCCGTAGATGTTCAAGTACATTGTATTGGCATAGGTACGGTGCGATCGCTGTATAAGTTGTGCCACAATTTTTGTCTGGTCGTTCTCTTCATCGTAAAGTTCAACAAGACGATACACGTATATATTAAGTTCAAATAATTTTTCCAAGTCCGGTAATTCCTCGAGTGTAACGCCATCAAAATCATCATCATCCTCAACATACCGTTCAAAATAATGTTGAGTATCGCGTTCGAGATTGCTCGAGTGACATCCACGGTGCATAGCCAAACAACGGAAGAAACACAATTTATCCTCGTAAGGTAATCCAGTTTGTTCGTTACAATCTAACGACACGATGGCAGGATTATCCAACACACGGCGAGGTAAGCGGGTACTACGTCCAATCGGATGTTCGCGAAGCTTCGTTATATAAAACGTCGCGTTGGTAATATCCACAACGACCCACTTCGAGTTGGGTCGTTGTTGTCGAGCCCATTCGAAGATATCCAAGTTTTGTAAAGCTTCGCGTACTTGATCTAAATCCTCGAGGTTACGTATTTGGAAAGGCGCCTCGAATACACGGTTGTTGTTGATAGAGGAGTGGTGGTATTGGAATTGTTCCGTCTCGTTGTTGAACAACACGAATCCAAACGATACGTTGAGCTTGAACACCGTAGTTTGGTCATGGAATATATGATCTACGTATTGTACAAGTTGACTCATATCCATGGAATTCAGACGATAATTGTACCAATCCTGGACTCGGTTACCACGACTTTGACGGGTTCGAATAGCACGCCAATGTTGCCGGTGTAATTGAGAGGGGAGATTAGCTGGTGGTATAATTGGGTCTTGGGTAAATGGGTTGGGTTGGGCAGTAGATGTCGAAGCTCCTTGAAAAGGAAATTAATCTCAATAAGATAACAAAACACCCGATTCGGAAAATTTTAAACGCAAGGAGGAAACAAACCTATAATGTGCAATGTACATAAGCCTAACACCTTTAACGATTATAGCAGTATACTACATAAGTATATTAAATCTTTATAAAAGAAACCACATGTGACTTGGTAAAAACACACTACGATCAGCGAAACATAAAAAGTTAATTACTTCTTAACGACTCTTTTCGCGGATTAGTGATATTCAAATTACACTTAGCAACGTTAGGATAGCAACCATGTTAAAATATTCAAGTCAAACTTTCCTACCTTCGTTAACAACTGTAGGCGTTGAGGCTCCTTCGTTCACAGCCGTAGACGTCGATGCTCCTTCATTTACAGGTGTAGAATCCGTCGTCTTTGCTCGCTTCCCTTTGCTTGCTGTGGAACCACGCTTACGTTTCCCACCACCGACCTGATGGACCTCGCGTTGATGTGCTTGCAGTGGGAAGATGTTGCGAAACGTCTCGCCACACACGTTACAGGTATACTCACGCTCGGCACCTCGTCTCTCGTGCATTTTCATGTGACTGCTCAGTTTATCCTTGAAAAACAAATAAAATAAATAAACACCATAGTTCAAGATTATATAAGAATATACCCCTTTTAATTACATACCTTTCGATTAAATTTTTTGTGACATCTCACACACTCGAACGTCTTCTCTTGGTGAATTTTCTCGTGACGTTTCAGCTTATCCCTCGTCGCGAAATCTTTACCACACTCTTCACAGGTAAATGGTCTCTCTCCGGTGTGTAATCTTCGAACATGTCGGGTTAGGTCATGACAACGCGTGAAAACTTTACCACACTCATTGCAAGGAAAGCTTTTAGGTTTAACCGCTGGGGCACTCTCTACGTCGTCTTTCCAATCATTCCAGTCGGCGAGAACTTGTTCCTGGGTTTCAGGTCACCAACTAGCGACCATATCTTCAACCGCCAACGAACAAAGCTGACGATTAATCTCTTCGTCCTCCAGATCAGCCATGAACTGATCTCTCCTATACATTAGAAATTGTATTAAAAAGATTGTATAAACAAGACTTAAAACCACAAATGTCAACTTACCAAATATTTTCTTGATGATCCATAGTATATTCTTCTCACGAGTAAATTTCAAAAGTACTAAAACCAGTAAGCTGCTGCTGTAATCGTTGTCGAAACGGACTGTGTTTGGAACACAACGCTTGGGAATTTTATACGGACGCTATAGCTATTGTGATGGTTCAGTTTAATGATTGTTTCGCCCAAACAAGCCTTTTGACTTAATCCCTTAATGAGTTAAGCTATTGTGTCTTTAGTTTACATTAGCAACAAATGCATCAAAATATTTATGTTTCTAACGCTTTAATGTTTGTAAATCTCGCTTGTACAGGCTTTACTAAATAAACGCTTAAAAACTTATTAGTATTGGTCGATTCAGAAAGAAATACTTCACTAGATACGAGATTGAAGGAGTTTATAAATCTCGCGACAACAAACCCATATATTTTTGCACACAAAATATGCTGAACTCAACATAATGACTGTCTTGCCCAAACGCACCTTGCATATCATTATGACGTCAATACATAATTAATTATGTTTATGTTAATGATGAGTTGTGTTCGCGGCCCCCTGCGGCCCCCTATATGCTAGTGTTTGCGGCCCCCTTGCATACTAATTAGTGTTGTTTGCGCCGCCTGCGTCCCCCTGCGTCCCCCTGCGTCCCCCTGCCCCCTGCCCCTGCGCCCCTGCGCCCCCCTGCGCCCCTGCGCCCCCTGCGCCCCCTGCGCCCCTGCGCCCCCTGCGCCCCTGCGCCCCTGCGCCCCTGCGCCCCTGCGCCCCTGCGCCCCTGCGCCCCCTGCGCCCCCCTGCGCCCCCCTGCGCCCCCCTAAAAATAAGGGTCGATCGGCCCCTATATTACTACTTATATGATGTATGGACGAAGAAATGTTTAGCTGTTCGATCGTATCCTGTCGTTGTATGTATATACTTATTGTGTATGCTTGCACGAACGATGAGGATGATACCTATTTCAGGAACACGGTTGGTTTTTGTTGTGTTCACAGAAAAATATTTTGCTCCTTATTTTGTTTGTATTATAGAAAAGTTTCATGTAGCTTTCTTGGTCTAAATCGCCATAAAAACGAAGAGATCGCTCTGCGTGGTCTAACGCTAATGTGCCCGCAGTGTGTGGGCCTTATTAACAAACAGTATAGTTTGAAGATGATTTGAAGTGAAACTCAAATATTAGTTCAGCACCTGCACATTAGCGGCATCTCTAAAATTTGTCTTAATTTTATCTGATATCGTGAATTTAACTGCGAAGTTGAATCAAGTTTAGATTGAAAATATATGCAGTTTTAAAAAATTGCATGTTTGTTAAATAATGCACTCTCTATTTGGAATAATATTTATTCTATATTTGCTGAAATTATCAGCCGGAAAAGGATTTTAAAATGTATGCATTGTGTCAATGTTGTTAGAGATATGTAATATAGCATAACTAATACTTTTTGTACTGAAAACATAACCTACAGGACAATATGTACCGGCGTCTTGACGTATTGCTACATATCTAATTGGGCTGTCATCGTGATGTAATTTTCATTTTCCAGTTTTTGTTTATGTTTACAATATCCACTGAATACTATTATATTCACGGTAATGCGCGTTAATAACCCAATGATTCCAAGGGCGAAAATCCATCTCAAAAAGTGAGGGGGGGGGATGGAGCATGCTAATAGTTATGGGACATGTAACACATTAAATGTTTTCAGGGCATTTCCACATCATTTATAGACATCTACCGACAGAAGCGTAACTTGGGTCTTAGCGTTAGGAGTGTGGGTACGTTTTCCCGACGAAAGGCGTGGTAAAGGGGCCGGCCAAAACCAAATTTGTCTATTGAGGCCCCATGCCGCTAGCGGAAATGCGCAGGTATCGAGTGCCGAAAGCACGAGGGCACTAGGGGATCCCCCCAGGATGCCGTCCTTGAATGATTCTAACGTACTATTTATGGTAAATAGGTATCATATTGTTCAATTTTTTAATAGAGAACAGTCACTCTATGTTGTTACGGTTCTGGAAGCATACATGTATATACGCTCTACACTATTTTCCATACAATCAGAAATTTAATCGTAACTTAATTTGACTGTGTTTCTTTTAAATATAGTGTTATTTCTTTTACAGGCAGTAAGTATTTCACACATAAAGATGACAGCTGTACATGGACGTGATGTGGACGTGATGCCTTACTATATATTTGTACTGAAATTTGAACGTTGACGCCTACTCAAGGGTCAGCAGGTGAAAGTGTTAGATCAATTTTAATATTAGATTAACCCAATATTGTTTTGACAATACACTATAATCTATATCCTCAATGATGAAATTCAAAAGTTTTCACCGCCCAAACACGAGTATAACAATGCATAGTTTCTCGTTATTCAAGCACCATAACTCATAAGTAAGATTTAGGTCAAACAATTTAAACTTGTTTTTTAAGGCGTTGTTACAAAGGACAACTCTTAGCGACAACTTGCAATGCAAATGAGGTTATAATATATAACGATTCCACAAAATTACAACATTTTTTTATTTGAATATACCAAACATTTTTGAACCGCATGCAGTTTCGGTTATTTTAAATGCAACTATATTTATAGCATGAATGGCGAAAAAGGACGTTTCTATATACTGACAAAAATAGACACATCGCAGAAAAGCAACTCTCAATTTACTTAAAATTGAAATTGAGAACAAGTTCAAACCGTCGTGTCCATGTTTAGGTTTATTGAAGGAGAACAGCTGGTTCGAGGTTTATTACAAATTATCACTGATTCTCTATACCCGTATATAAAGAAATTCACTATTTTTCAGTAACCCGAAAATAGCATCTGGAAACGCGCGCATATTCAATACTATTCCAAACGTGTAGTCCAACATGCATATTATTCTACAACAGTTTGCTGAAGTTTGTATCTGAACTGCCCTGTATAAAATTAAATATTTCATTTCATTGAGACACCACGCAGTATTGCAATATACTGCTTGTTTAAATCATTCGCATCTGTAGGTAAGTGTTCTCTCATATGAGGCAGAACAAATGGTTCGATTTCACGGTAACAAGCAGTAAAAATGATCTTTTCAAAACACAACGAATACCCAACTCTTTGTTTAGAATTCTAAATAATATATTAAGCTTAATACGGGGTTGAATATTTTTCAGTTCAAATATTTCAAAATTTAGAATATCATAAAGTTTAACACTGCCACTTTTCGATATCAAATGAGTCCATTTGCTAAAAAGAGTGCAGACACAAGGCTTACCTAACTCTGACACAATGCTATATGTGTTAAAAGTCATGTACGCAGTTTACTTAAAACAAGTTGCAAGATAAACTAACGCACTGGACAAAAAGAATGGCAACTTTTGACAAAAATTTAGATTCAATATACTGCGATCTGCCGCCGTATATAATCAAGATATTAGCCCATCCATTAAATTAAGACTATAAGACTTTTTGAAACAATATATGTTTACTTCTTTCACAGCTTGCGGTCCCGTAATAGGTTGAATTTACTCTTCTTGATAAGAAGTAACCTAGAGGCAGGCTAACCTTCTAGTATGGCGCGACATGCAGCCATCGAGTTTGAAAGAGACGAATACGTTTCGAGCAAAGCCCTTCGTCATTAGAATTTTTATGACGTCTTCCTACCAGCTCTCCTGAAGAAGAGCCATTGTTCTATATTTCGGGATTTATATTGAATATCTCTTTTTGATTGAATAGCTGTCGTGTACGCCCAAAAGCGCTTCATATTCAACACCGCGGCCATCGCTACACCCCAATTAGGTGGACCTTTTTGGCTGTCAGCTGGGGCATTGACATTCAAAATTGTTTCAATTTGATAGATATATATACTTTCATCGATTATCCATGATTTTAAGTATATATTTAAAAACAAGTCTTGAAATCAATATGGCGTAATGCCGAATATTCGGAAGGGAGACCACTCAAAACCCATAACCGGTCGTTTTACACTAACGGTGAAATTTCTAATTGTGTATTAGACTACTCATTCTTGCATGTATATTTCCATTCAGGGGTCATCCCAAGGCCTCCCATTTTCCAAAATGGGCAGTTCTAATTGTAAAATGGGTAGTTCTAAAACCTAAAATGGGCAGTTCTAAAAATTGAGTTTTGGAGAGAACATGTTGAATTCACAAACCCGAAAAATGTCTAAACATTCAATATTTAATATATTATTTGAATTGGTCATTATGATCATATATACTTTCAAATACTTTTTACATTTTAAAAAATTCTTAAAAATTTCTATCTTTGGGATAACCCTGTGACAGTGCTTGAAGCCAGGCTAGCCAGCTTCCCCGTCCCACGCGAGAAAATTCGCGGCCCATTGCCTGTTCCGCCGCCAAAATGGGCAGTTCTAAATTTTTCTTAGGATGACTCCTGTTTCCATTTTCCAATAATTGTGATCAAACCGACCTGCGCAACGTCGAGACTATATATATGCTTTAACAAAACATTCAGAAGAAATGAAATTGGTAAATGCTCGGGCACCGAACGCAATTTAACATCGCGGTTCGTTTTTTTCTTCAGTGGAAAATATTTTGCTGCTTATTGCCTTATTTGTTTGATGAATTGAAAATTTTGTAGCATAAAATAGTGAGGCGAATCTTTCACGGTTTAACTCACAATTAAATATTTAATAGATCTCGCTATAGCCTTGTCCAACCGCGCCTCGTTGCTGTGTGCGCAGGACAATAACAAATATGCAGTCGTTTGAAAATAATTTTATATCGAATTCAAAAACATATTCTGAAGAATAAAGTTACTTCAACACGGTACATAAATTCCGTGCACCGTGCCCATGTTTTTATAGAGGCAAGATATTATAGATGTTTTAGGCGCGTGCAAGATATATTAGTGACAAAATTTGTGCTTTTGTAAAAAGAGAATACAAGTGAATATAAATTAAGCAATTTTTAAATGAACGTCGTGTACAGTACTGTCCCATATCTTGCCCTCTTAAAATGTTTTCATTTTTCCCTTTTTGTTCCATATTTAAGTTTTCATAATGTATATAAATGTATCCACAAAATACTGTATATATTTTATGCACTGCAATGCGCGTTAATAATGTAATATATCATAGATTCAAACGTACAATTTATGGCGAACGTAATATAATATTATTGGTTTTATTCTATTTAATAGTTCGGTAGCACATATTAACATCATAAAATATATTGCAAACAAATCCTACCTTATTTTGGCTGGTGTGTTTCTTTAAAAGACAGAATTAATTCTTCTGTATATAGGCAATATTATTCCACACGTATATACGCCAGCTGCCTTGAAGTTAATTTGAGTGAACGTTATGCAGTTACTTGCAATGCCAATGAAATCTATACTTGAACGCCTACTTAATAAAAACTTCTGACATTGCTTTGACAACACACTTGAACTATACATAACGACGGAAAAACTCAAAAGTTTTCACCGCCAACGGACGAATACAAATGCGTGGTTTTCGTGATTCAAGCAACATAATACATGAATCCATTATTTTAAAATTATTTTACTTTTCCGATAAATAATGTACAATATTGAAAATGGCGATTTCAGCTACGAGCAGAAAAAATGTAACTCCGAAAATTTTCACTTGTCACAATTTTCTCTTAATTGACATAAATTAAAAGAATGATCAGACCAAAAACTAGGCGAATAAATACAGAATATACACACTGTAAGAATTTTTAGCCTGTTTAAAGACACTCAGTCTCATGCCTCGTTTTTATATCGGTGGTTATTTTCATTAAGCCCACTGAACAGTTGTTTTAACAGAATAAGACGAAAATTCCCTGGTTAGTATTTGAACTACTTGTAAAATGTTAAATCGGTCTTGTAGGAATAATTCAGACACCAATTTTGTACGCTGATTGCTTAAAACATTCGCATATATTATTCTATACTGAAACAAAACCTTTTTTCTTCGTACGAAATATGACGTTTTCAAAAAATGATGAATATACTCATGTCATTGCAAAAAGATTTGAATATCATGACTAATCACTGGCATACGTGGTTGTCTGGTTGATCGCTTTAAACAGTTTTTTATGTTTCAAATCTTATGCCTTCCATTCTCTAGCCTGCGCCGCAGACGGTCAACCTGCGGCGGAACACCCACAAGGCGGGCGCGGCGGAGCATGTGAAAGACCGTCTGCCGGGTTTAGCAGTGTATTTTAGCAATTAACTATTAGAGCAAAATGTTGGGTTGTTTATGTAAACACACACAACAATTACGCAATTAATGTGAAAATATAATGATAGCAATAGAGCACTATAGATGCTTTTCAAAATAGATTCGAAGCATTTATTATATAGAAACAAGTGCAGTTAATATTTATAGGCAAATGAATATGGCACTTTGTCTGAGTTTTTTTAAAATAGAGCGAAACCTTCAGTCTCGCGGCTAAACTGTTGGAGTTACTTGGACAATACTCGCAATACGCAATATGAAAACATGATAAACAAATGAGTATTCTGGACATTTCGTCTAGGGAAAAGCAAGTAAAACATGTTTTCCAACAAGTAATTATCTAACCACGATCTCTTATGACGATTCATATAGTTAGTTCGCGTCTTGTATATTGAGAAATATATAATTTGCAAACAGGTGACCACACACATCTACTTCATGGCGGAATTTGATATTGTAGGTGTTACCAGTACAACGCATATTTTGCCTTTATTGACAGCGGAACTGACCCATACAGCCAATCATCAATTCCTGTCCACTGGTGGATGGGTATTTAAATAGACTGCCAAACCCGACAGACGGACTTTCGCCTCCTCCGCCTCGCCCGCCTTGTAGGTGTTCTGCCGCGGGTAGTCTGCCTGCCACGCAGGCTATTATTTCTCCAGTCATTTTACTCTTGTATCGAAATTATTATAAGCTTCGGGTCTTTAACATCACGTTTCGAGCGAATGCCCTTCGTTGCCACATTCTATTTCAATCCGCAGTACAACAATCCGCAATTCATTGTTCCGCAACTCTGTTTCCGCAACCCTTTGCTTCCGCACACCGCATGATTAAAATTTGCATTATTAATACCAGATTTATTTCTTTTCCGGGAAATTAATGTTGCAATTAATGTAGTTTAATATATGTTGAAATCAATCACAAATTAGTTTGAACTACTGGCAACTTAGCACGAAAACAAATACATTGAGACACATTTTTGTGGCATATATATTGGGCAAGGAAGCGCTCGAACGGTCTAGACGCTCGAGCTAACCTAAGTTTTACCTAGAGGAACAGGAGGACCGCTGGGTTGCAGAGGGGGTGAGCCAGCTCTGAGCATGTTGCCCAGTGGGTTGAGGCCTGATGGTCTTGAGACCACCATTGGTTTTACTGAGACAGTAGGGGCATTCAAGGCCTGACAGAGCATGCAAAAACTGTAGGTTTTTCTAGAGGAAGAGGTGGACCTCTATATAATAGGGGAACAGGCGGACTCCCGTTCAGGTCAGTCAGCTCGTTGAAATTGAGTCCTAGTTGGACTTGGTGACCACTATTGGTGCAGGGTACTCAACTATTGTCTGACTGACCAATCGAGTCTCTAGGTCAGGTCATTAGGTCGCATTTACGACCTGAATGTCCTGTAACTGCACTTCACGTGGTGAAGTGTTGTCCCGAAGGACAGCCTTCCCTGCCGTTATTACACTGGCCTGTAGGCCAAGTGTCTTAAATCCCTAATTTTCTGGTTTTTTTCTGTTTTTTTAGTCGTCGAGAAATCGAGTTTGCGTTAGCGCATCGCAGGCTCAGAGACCATGTGGTGATTACGAAATCGTCCACCCGACTCAAAATGACCGTCATTGAGGAGCGGGCTATATGACAAATATGTCTATTAGGAAATGTTTTCCTGTGTTTATGTTTCATGCGTGGTTTTCTTCGATATAAACAACACATGAGTTCGTTGTAGATTTCGTGCGTATTCAATACCTGCAGTTACAGGTGGTAAAATCCCTGGAAATTGTGGTGAAAATGTTGCCCGTATGTTTAAGCGACTTCGACTGTTACTAACTGAGATTGTTTAAGTTTACAACATAAGTTTAGATAGTACAACGTAGAATACAGTTACATCATATTAAACTACAAAGCTATTAAAAATTAGCTTTGTTGCCTTTGTATAAAGAATTTGGAATGTTTCTCAAGAAGTACGGCTTTGGTAACAATTGTTTCAAAATTTAAGCAATAATATATTACAATTGCATAAGTCTAGCGCGAGGGAGTTTCATTTCCTACATGCTCTTAACTCGCTTTGATACACAGTTAAATTTATATGCTTTTCGAACTTTCAAAGTCATTCACATTCTGGTATGATGCTTTGTTCTTGCTTTTTAACAATATTGGTATTTCGATTTAATATTGTTCTTTACGACTTTAGGTATTATTAAATATCACAAAATATTGCTCAAAATGTCTTGTTTACGTTTGCTATTTTTAGTTTGTGTGAAATACAACTGACGTGTCAACTCTAAATAACACTGTCGAGGCTGGGCGTATGGAGTATATTACTAAAATAGTTACAATAACACGATGAATTTGGTTTAAATATTTATTAGCATTTTGTCTTTAATACATATATTAAACTAAGAAGTGAATATATCATACTCGGTAATGATAGGACAATGTCTATATACCTAGCATAATGATATATCATTAATATACCCAAGCACCTCAAAATAAGATTGAAACCACTTATCTGAGATTGAAACCTGAAACCTCACACAGACAGGAAATGTTACACCGCCCCAGGTGCCCCTAAACCCTGACCGGATCTGGACAGATGGGGCAAAACCTGCTCCGCAGGGCCAGTGTGAACGCCTCAGTAGGCGTCTTGTTTATTTTAATTCACTACCATAACAAGTTCGCAATTACAAATGTATAGGTCACGTATACACAGACGATCTACGTATTATGTCGACATGCAGATTCTCGTACAGTCCATTGCTGTGGGGGAGGTGGGCGGGGATTTTTTTGTGGGGGAGGTGGGCAGATGCTTTTCGCAAATGCATCTCCTTCGTTGTTATCCTTCAAGAACCTTATTAGACTGCATGACTTTTAGATTATTATTGTGTTGTTAAAAATTGTAGTTTTCTTTTTTGTACTTATATTACTGTACCTTGACTGGGGGGTGTAACGTCTAATATTTACCGACGAACACGTGGTCGTGCCCCCTCCCCCCATAAAGTTATACACATACGATATCCTCCGTTTATATAGCTTCATGTTTTAATGTTTATTTTTCACGTTAATATTATATATTTATGTAGGTTTAGGTGGATGGATATTCCGAGTGAAATATTATATACAATATGTTAGACCTGAACGGGAACGGTTGCAAAAAATGCAACTCTAAGCATCTATATATATACATGAACTTGTGGTTAACGCTTGGCAACTGGCCTCTGTAGCTCAGTGGTCAGAGCGCTGCACCGGAATCGCAGGGCCGCAGGTTCAATTCCTGTCGGAGGATTTAGAGTTGCATTTTTCGCAACCGTTCCCGTTCAGGTCTAAAATATTGTATATAATATTTCACTCGGAATATCCACCTAAACCTTCTACATCAATTTCAACCGAGTGAGATGCAGAAAAAAAAATCTTGTAATTATATACTTATATATTGATGGTTCTACCGATGGCTCCGTATATTACCAACCGAATCCGTGTTTTACCGACCATTCAGTAAAAATTGGGGGGTGTTACACCCCCCGCACGCTACGCCCCTGCCTAGGACTCTAATTAGCTAGTTACTATATTTTTGCTGTAAACATATGTTTTGTTGTCCAGGGTCCCTCTGGATACCAGCTTCGGCTGAATGGGCTACCCTGTTTTGTTGTCAACAAGAATCTCGCATTTTGTTTACAAAATGTGTTCCCAAAGTCGAAAGCAGTGTGTTTTGTTTGTACTTTCATACTAATTTTCCTGAAGAAGAGCCTTTGCTGGACTTTACGTTTTGCTTTGTGGTTCCAACAGCTTTGAAGCAAGCTTTTCAACAAGATGTAACAATGCTAATGTTTGGCAAGTTGCTGAAATGAGGCCTTAAAGTTAAGGGGTGCTAATTATATCGTGTATTACAGCTGAATGCTGAATTGCAAGTGACGCATCTATAAATTTATTGAGCCGAAGGCTTAGTAGCCCCAAGAGAGCCTGTGTGCAGGCTAGATGCAGACTGCAATCTTGGAAAAAATGTTCGTAGACTTTTTGAAAAGTCTATTCAAATTTCAAAATATGCAATTAATCTCAATCAAATCTACTAATTGCCCTAAATTTCGCTCTTCCCCCCCCCCCCCAGAACAATGTTGGTTCAGGTAGTGTCGATTTGCAAGGGATACGACCACAGGAAGCCCAGGCTCTATTTTCCCGCGCCCTCCTGTAACTTCCTTATAACGAGGGAAGGAAGGAAACATTGAGCCCAAAATAGCCCAGACTTGGCATATGTTACACGAAACTATCCTCGATTTTTCGCCTTTAAATGCATTTCTTTCGAGATTAATCGATATCCCCTGCAAGAATGATACCGTACAACTCTCAAAACAACGATGCTTTAATCAAAAAGCTTAAATTCGCTCTAAAATCCGTGAGGGAATGACAAAATTTGGCAAATATATATCCGCGTGCCTGGTTTGCTGTTAAAAAACCGGAAGTCGTTGAACAACTCAAAATACACTCCAACCTGATTGGACGACGAATATCAACAAAAGTTTCAAATTTCAAAGTTGTCCAATCAGGTTTGAGTGTATTTTGAGTTGTTCAACGACTTCCGGTTTTTTAACAGCAAACCAGGCACGCGGATATATTTTTGCCAAATTTTGTCATTCCCTCACGGATTTTAGAGCGAATTTAAGCTTTTTGATTAAAGCATCGTTGTTTTGAGAGTTCTACGGTATCATTCTTGCAGGGGATATCGATTAATCTCGAAAGAAATGCATTTAAAGGCGAAAAATCGAGGATAGTTTCGTGTAACATATGCCAAGTCTGGGCTATTTTGGGCTCAATGTTTCCTTCCTTCCCTCGTTATAAGGAAGTCACAGGCCGGCGTGCGCGGGCAAATAGAGCCTGGGTTTCCTGTGATACGACCTCAATACCAACATTGTACAGGGGGAGAGGGGGAAATAATATCAAAATTCAAAAAGTCTACGAATTTTTTTCCAAGATTGTGGACTATGCAGATATCACAGCTGACTGCTGTTACAACTGGACTATCCAGATGTCACATCTGACTGCTTGTTATAACTGGACTATGCAGAATTTACAACTGAATCCTTGTTACAACTGGAGTAGGCAGAGTCCAAAACTGACTAATTGTCATAACTGGACTAATTCAATGTTCAAAATAGATGGTTTTTACTAAGCACTCTTGTGCAGTAGATGGTGTTCAACTGACAGTTATCAGAGTGAGAAAATAGTGTCCCAGTAGTCTTGTATTTAGCAGCAAATATATAGAATTGAGATTGTTTCTAAAGCTCTAATGAGATATGTATATATTATGTATTCTGTATTAACCAATTAACTGGCAGCACTCTACCAATGATGAGTAAAACCGTCTGGCATTAGACAGAGTAAAATCCTAAAGTAGGGCGCATTGCAAGCTAATGGGTTAAAATAAAGTCTTACGACTACATATGCTACTACCATGGATATTTTTATTACCCATAATATTAGAATATTTTTACATTTTATTTTATATTAATTATTATATACATGTTGCACTATATGCATCAACGTTGTTTCAACTGATCTATATAAAAACAAAGCAGTGCACTTAGTTAGTTCATAATGCTATAACCTGTTCTCAAAAAACATGATTTGTATTATTTAGTAAATATATACAATGTTGAAAAATAGGGATTTTTACCAGCTAGTTCACTCACTCATTACCTGTTAACCATTCAACACCTTCATTTAGTCCTTCACCAGTTAAAGCATTGCTTGCACTGGAACAAGAATAATTATTAATCTTTTAAAGTAAAATGTAGTGTCCTTTGATACCATTTTAACCCATTAACTGGCAGTACCCTATCACTGACGAGTAAATTGTCTGGCGTTAGACAGAGTAAAATACTAAAGTAGTTCGCGTCTGGGTGCACTGCAAGTTAATGGGTTAACAAGAGACACTGGCAGATAGTTTTGTTAACCCATTAACTGGCAGTACCCCACCACTGACGAGTATAAAATGTATTAAAATTGTCTGGCATTAGACAGAGTAAAATACTAATTAAGTAGGGCACACATGGGCGCATTGTAATCTAATTAGTTAAAATAATTCATGATTTATTAATAGCCAACAGCCGACGGTGAATCTGGGCGCATTACCAGCTAATGGGTTAAATTGTAATTCTATCAAAATTCAAATGCATCTGCTAGAAATTCAAACAAACAGTTCAACCCCAAGTTAATGAACAGCAACAGTGAATGTTGTAAGTGTCCGTTAATTAGCGAGGTCTCAATCATCAAAAGAGTCTACTCTATAGATTGGCTCAATTCTTGAATTGTATACGTATATACATAAAACAAATTTTTTGTCCAATGTGCCAAGGTTTATTTTTAATTTCTTCAAGTTTCATTAGATTGCTGACCTACAGCACATAAACAAATAATACAGAAGTTCTAAACAGTATGCTTAAGGTTTGTAAGACTAAACTACCTGAAAAACATAACAAGAATTTAGACGTTTTCAGAGAAAGGGCTTTTGCTCAAAACGCTGAAGTTCTTGTTGATATATTTCTCAGGACGTTTAATCCTACAAAATGAGTATTCAAATATTCAATCTAGCCTAGCTACTCTACTGCATCTGCACATTGAATGAAACTATTTATATAACTATTAACTGTTCCCTGCACCAGAGACTATTTGAATTTATTAATTCAAATAGTCTCTGGTGCAGGGAACAGTTAATAGTTTTGATAATTAGTAACTTCACATACCTTTACAGAGGACAATAATTGATTGAATGATTGATTAAATGATTATTAAATGATTGATTAAATGATTGATTGAATGACCGAATGGTTGATTGAATGATTGATTAAATTCATCATGATTGATTGAATGATTGATTGATTGATTCAATTATTGTTTGAAGAAAAGATTCGATTACTGATTAGTTGAATGATTGATTATTTTGATTGGGTTTGGTTCTTTGATTGATTGTAAGAATTGCAGTAGAAAATGGATGAACATTTTTCGTTCTAATATGATTACCTGTAATAAAGTTCCCATAGATTTCTATATTTTCCTTGTCCTGACATGTCAAAAACAGTAAAGGACAAGCTACAAAAGCAGAAGCCTAATATCAAAATTACATGTGATATTCTAAAGCTGATATTTCATCTAAATCAACTGCAGACAGCTCAATTACAAATCTCGGTTATTAATTTAAACATTGCATGTAGCCAGGATTGCTAAGTCAAATCCCACTTGAGTTTACTTTATGTAGACAATACAATATGATCTATAAGAAACCTAAACTAAACTAACTTTATTTACACTGGATAGCTCTATCAGTAATCAGTTCTAAACTGTTCTCTCCAGAGGTCCAGTAAGAAATACAGTTGCAACAATCCTAACAAAGGATTTTAAAAAAACAATACTTTTACACCTGCGTGCAATTTTCAAAGTCAGGCTTTTCAAAATCAGAGTTGTATCCATGACAATAGTAAACCCAAATCAAATTTATTTCATTAAATCACTTGCAAGCGAAACGTTGCGAAGACCACACGTTCAAAAAATTTAAACTAGGAAAATGGCGGAAAAGGAAGATTTATCAATAAGCGACGAGATACTGGAGGAAGAGGATGATCCACGGACTGATGACGGGGAACCTACCATGGCAAAAGTCCTTCAGTCGCTCAACAATCGGTTTGACACGATGTACGACTCAATGGCAGAAATGAAGGGGACTATCGCCGAAATGAAACATGGCCAGGCTGCCGCTACTGCCAAACGAGATTCTCGGGTGGCGGAGCCAGCGCCAGGCAGCAGGAAAAGGAGAAGAGGAAACCAGCCAAGTGAAAACGACGGGAGCGATGTGGACGCTCTCCTCGAGGGCTGCTCAGGGGAAAATAATGACCGTGTTGGTCAAGATCCCGGGGCTACAGCTGGCTATGAGGAGGATGAGTTCCTCACTACTCTCGCCCAGAAATACTCGACTGACGAGAAAACAAGTGGTCCTGTGACCACTCAATTGGCTGACATAGTTAATAAACGCTTGTCGTCAAAATTATCCGATGACAAATTCAAAGAGAAAACAGCGAAATATGACCGGCCAGAAAACTTGCACAAGCCTGTCTGCCCCCAAGGTAAACCCAGAGATATGGTCTCGTATCTCGAACATTGGCCAAGGCAAAGACTTAAAACTTGTTGCTGTTCAAAAAACCTTGGTGGCTGTTGGCGTAGCTCTCACAAAGTCTACTCAATTGCTGATGGATGCGCGCCAAAGTGGCGGCATTCGGCGCCATGACGGCGTCAACAACAACAACATCAATGAAGTCCTCACACTTCAAATCGACGCCCTTGCCCCGTTGGGGCATACAAATTACGACCTGTCACTTCGTCGTCGTGAAATGATGAAACCAATCTTAAATAAAGATTATGCATCATTATGTTCATCCCAAACATCTGTGACATCGCTGTTGTTTGGGGATGAATTGCAAAGTCAGCTAAATGCAATTCGAGCGTCGAATCGAATCAGCCAAACAGCTACTCAGTCTGGGCAAAACACTGGCAGCTACAATAAATCGTCGTTCAACAACCGACGACCAAGAAATGATCGTGAGAAGTCTTTTTTATCGAAAAGCCCCAACCCGCGGTGGTCGAACAACAGGCCAGACAACTACCAGAAAAAACGGGGAGGAGGCAACAACAAGAGGTGGCTGCCGCTGACGAAATAATAACGCAGCTAGCAAACGTTAAGGCAAACGAATTTTCAACGTTTTTACCTGTGCTAAAGGAGCACTTTAATCACCAAATAAAAAACTTTTAAAGGTGGTCGGTTGACGGATTATTACCATGAATGGGGAAAAATTACCTCCGACCGAGAGATACTTGACAGAGCCGCTTGAAAACTGTTCACGTTCACATTCAAAATATACTGAAGCCGAACAGGCTCTTATAAGCTGTGAAATTACAAAACTACTCAACAAACGTGTAATCGTTCGCACACAACACGAACCTGGGGAATTTATATCCCCTATATTTGTCAGGCCTAGAAAAGATGGCACAAGTCGTATGATTTTGAATCTTAAGAATCTTAATCAGTATGTAGAATACCACCATTTTAAGATGGAAACGCTTATCGATGCTATTAGGCATATGACCCCTAATTGCTTCATGGGTTCTGTTGATTTGAAGGACGCGTATTACTCCGTCCCTATTGTCAAGCCACATCAGAAATATTTAAAATTCAAATGGGAAGGCTCGTTGTATGCATTTACCTGTTTTCCAAATGGGCTTGCTAGTTGCCCACGGAAATTTACTAAACTTCTCAAAGCAGTTTATTCAGTGCTCAGACAACTGGGGCACTCTTCCTCCCCATATATTGACGATTCATATTTGCAAGGGGATGCTTATGAGATGTGTTTAGAGAATATAATAGACACTGTTCGATTGCGACACACTCTGGAATTCGTTATTCTCCCTGATAAGTCTGTACTCATTCCAACACAAAAACACATTTTTTAGGATTTATCTTTGACTCCATCTTAATGCGCATTTACATGTCACCTCAAAAAGTGACCAAGGTCATCGAGATGTGCTCAAAATTATTGAAGAGCACATCACCAACAATCCGAGAGGCCTCCCAAGTTCGGGGATACATAATTTCAACTTTCCCAGGGGTAATGCTAGGGCCCCTCTCTTTTCGACATTTGGACCTAGTAAAATCCCAAGCGCTTAAGGTGAACAGAGGCAAATTTGATTCCCCTATGGTACAGAATGAGGAAGCTAAAGGAGAGTGAACTGGTGGGTAAAATCTGCCCCAACCAGCTACAATGTTGTTGGTCATGGGAAACCAGAAATTGTAATGACTACAGATGCCTCTAATACCGGCTGGGGTTGTACCCTAAACCAAATTAAGACCGGGAGGCACTGGACTAAAGATGAAGCACAGCAGCATATAAAATATTTAGAGTTATTAGCTGTATTTTTGGCACCCAAAACCTTTGCAGATTCCTTAACCGGAAAGCATGTGAAAGTCGTGATTGATAATATGACTGTATTATCTGATATTAATCACATGGAGACCAGTAAGTCAGTACTACGGAACAATCTCACCAACTCTATATGGCTTTGGTGCCACGAACGGAACATTTGGCTAACTGCTGTCCATATCCCCGGGGTGTATAATGTAGACACGCACAAACAGTCCAGACTCTCTAATACTAGTGCTGAGTGGTCCCTTAATCAACATATTTTTCGGGATGCAACATTACGACTAGGGTTTACTGCTGATATTGATTTATTTGCGTCTCGAATCAATCACCAAATCAAACCATATGTGTCTTTTCTCCCTGATCCAGGAGCTATGGCTGTAAACGCTTTTCATATGTCATGGAATGGATACCAAGCTTATATTTCTGCACCCTTCTGTCTTATTTCTAGAATTTTACAGAAAATCCAAGAGGAACAGTGCACGGTGATTGTGGTAGCTCCACGATGGCCAACACAGACATGGTGACCAAAACTAATGAGTCAACTAATAGCGAATCCAGTACTACTACCAAAGACAAAGAGAACGCTGATCCTTCCAGGCAATCCGGAAGCAAGTCATCCACTTTACCCTCATCTGGAGCTAATTATCTGCCACTTGTCTGGAAATCTCTCGAAAATCAAATCTTTTAGCAGCAGCTACCACTATTATCACACAAGCTTGGAGACAAGGTACCATCAAACAATATAGATCTTACCTCCAAAAATGGGAACTTTACTGTCACGAGAGGGAAATTGATCCAATTCGCCCCTCTTTATCAGATGGAATAAATTTTCTGTCATCCCTGTATGATTCTGGAGTAGGATATAGTGACATCAATACGGCACGTAGTGCTCTATCGTCTCTCATTGTGCTACCAGGAAATGTCAGTTTTGGTTTTCACCCACTTGTAACAAGATTTCTTAAAGGAGTATTTGAACTTCGTCCATCGTTTCCTAAATACCAAGATACCTGGGATGTCACTGTGGTGCTTAAAGTACTAGAAAACTGGGATATTAATGACATTTCTCTTCGGACTTATCTGTTAAATTGGCCATGTTACCAGCAATTATAACAAGTCGGAGGATTCAGACTCTCAAAGCATTATCCATCAACAATATGAACTTAAAAGCAGACAAGTGTAGTTTTAAGATTGATGTATTGTTAAAAACGTCTCAACCAGGGAAGCATTTAACTAACTTGGAAATAGCAGCTTACCCAGATAACAAAAACCTGTGTCCGGTACAACATCTGAAGGCCTATTTGGAAAATACATCAACACTGCGGGGAACGCACACTCAAGTATTTGTGAGCTATCAGAAGCCACACAAGCCTGTTTCAACTGAAACTCTTGCTAGATGGATAAAAACTGTTATGAGCAAAGCTGGAGTAAACACCAACATATATGGTGCCCACAGTACCAGAGCAGCATCTACCTCTGCAGCACATAGCAAGAACATTGATACCAATAGAATCCTTGCTGCCGCAGGTTGGACTAGTGAAAGTACTTTTAGTAAGTTTTACAATAAAACAATTGCCTTGACTAAGAATTATGGTCAAAACTTGTTGTCGGCCATATTAAGCCACAGCTAACTATTGAGTTTATATTGTAGTTTATATATCATTTTAATGGTTATTTGTATTATGAATACATGGTATGAGTTTACTGTTGTGAACTTCGCTCTAAGGGTCATGACGCTTTAAAGTTTCACGTGACTCCTTGGCGAAAATAACCAATCACGAAGTATAATTGAAAGTTAAACGAGATTTACCTGAAAGTGTAAGTTGATGTTTGACGTAGATTCTACGAGTTGTTGGTTATTGAGCTAAGTAGTCAACCTTCCCTCCCAGCTTGGGATATATATTACACATTGCATTTAAATCTCCCGCCCAGGTTGTGATGTCATGACCCTATAGCTTTAAAGTGTGATCTCGCTTGCTTCGCGCGCATATCTCACGTGACTCCTTAGCTCAATAACCAACAACTCGTAGAATCTATGTCAAACATCAACTTATACTTTCAGGTAAGTCTCGTTTAATTTCCAATGTTTGAGCGTAACCGATTGCTAGCCAGTGCGCTAAGTAGAGGCTGTCACCCCCCGAAACATTGAAAATGGCGGGCATTTTTAGACGTGAAAATACCGCAAAAATTCAAGTTCACTATTTAATGTTGTTAATCACAACTTTAGTCAAGGTAAACCGTTATAAAGAAAATAACAAGGGTCTCTTATGCCGGTTATTTTCCGAAAATATCTTGTTCGGGGGGTGAATGTCTCTCGTTACCGCACTGGCTAGGAACATGGCGGTCGGCCGATAATTTTATTTATTACATTTTTTTATTAAAGTTTTGCCCATACATACATACATACATACAAACATACATACATAGTGCCCGAGCCAACGGCGCGAAGCGCCGTTCCGGGCGATAGCCCGGGCCGAGGGTACTAATTCCGCTGGGCTATTTATTACACTCGGGAAAAAAGAAAGCAATGCGAAACCAAAGTTCCTTGCATGTGGTTATGTTTCATGGGTGTCATGGGTGGACGTTGGCGTCGGTGTCATGGGTGGCGAATTTCGCGAATTTTTCGTGGACATCGCCTGGGCTGTATTTGTCAGCTCTTAGGAACTTTATAAAGAGGAGCTGTGGGGCAAATTTTATCGCTTTTGCTTTATTTAAAAGGATAAGAAGAGATATATGAGCGAAAATATAAGGCGAGTTTGTTATAATTGTTGATGTATGTGTTCATGGCATATTATCATTGCTGTTTTAAAAACTGTTGCTTTATATAAATAGTCAGTCTCGTTTAATTCCAGTTTAATTTAAGTATCCTATATTTTATGTTACAAAAAGCTATAAATTAAAAGGAAAGCGGAGCCAGTCAACCGTGTGATTTCATTTCAATAAGGTGAATTTATATTATGTAAATGCAGTTTTGTTTTATGAACTTTACGAAACGTTTTATATTGAACGCAAGGTTGAATTTTTCAATTTTACATTAAAATAAAATATTAGAATGCGTAATATCATACCTACATGATATATTTCAGTATTCTATTGTTAAAACCATTAATATTTTAACTTCATTGCCGGTGTTGTAGTGTAAATTTGTACGCTAAAAACTGTAAAATACATTTTCTTTGCTGATCGTGTTGCCATGACTACAGTGCTTCAACAGTTTGAAATAAATTTCCATTGTTTATCCTTGCAAAAATCTTTAAAATTCCTTTATATAATTCCTTTATATTTAAATGTTCTTCCCGTTTTCCTTTGTTTTCCATCCAAACTATTACAGTAATAGGACTAAAATTGTCATGCCAAATTTGAGATGAACGGACACACCTGATATCTAGGACAAGTGCGTATCGTCCACCATAATAACCTGATATCTAGTCATCAATCTGGCTTTAGAACCCTGCATTCTACTGTTACTGCATTGCTCGAAGCCACGGATAACTGGGCTTACAACATTGACCAAGGTGATGTAAACGCAGTTGTGTTCTTAGATCTCAAAAAAGCATTTGACACTGTCGATCACAATATTCTACTCTCTAAACTAAAAAAATATGGCGTGTCTGGCATAGCATACGATTGGTTTCAATCATATTTACACTCTCGCGAACAACGCTGTTTCGTAAATGGTTCTCTCTCGCATAATCGGCCTTTAACCTGTGGAATTCCTCAGGGGACAATATTGGGTCCGCTTCTTTTTATCATTTATATAAACGATCTGCCTAACTGTCTCGAACATTCACAACCACGAATGTTCGCTGATGATACGCACTTGTCCTTTGCCAACAACAGCATTGAAAATATTGACCTCAAACTGAATGAGGACCTCGCTAGAGTTAATCAGTGGCTTACTGCTAACAAACTAACTCTAAATACATCTAAAACTGAATTCATGCTGATTGGGTCCAGGCAAAGGTTGAGGACGCTTCAGGGTTCTCCGTTGCTAATGATTGGCGAGGAACCTATAAAGCAGGTAAATTACACAAAATCTCTAGGTGTCTTTATCGATCATAACCTCTCGTGGAATATTCATATAGAGAGATTGTGTAAGAAAATTGCAAGTGGTATCGGAGCATTGAAGCGAACTAGACCCTTTGTTCCTTACCATACTCTGCTATCTATTTTTAACTCTTTAGTGCAGCCACACTTCGATTATTGCAGTGTAGTTTGGGGAAATTGCAGCAAAACTTTGTCCACCAAACTTCAGAAACTCCAAAATCGTGCTGCTCGCATAATAACTTACTCAAACTTCGATGTAAATGCTGATTTACTTATCGATAGACTAGGGTGGAAAAAACTTGATTCCCAGCGTCAAATCCATAGGGCCTCCATGGTCTATAAATCGCTCAATGGTCTTGCTCCCCATTATCTACGAGAAAAATTTGTCGAGCGAAATATTGTTACAAATTACTCGTTAAGAGACTCCGAAGGTAAACTAGCTATTCCTCTTCCGCACACAAATTTTATGAAAAACAGTTTTAGTTATTCGGGAGCAGTACTCTGGAATACCTTACCTGTTGAACTGCGGCAGGCCAGTTCCCTTAGAACCTTTCGGTCTGGCTGCAAGAATTGCTCTCAATTGTTCATTCCTAATTAATTTGGATTCATACGGCACTCATGAAAAGCAGATTTGTTTTTAATTGTTTGTATCTTGTAAATATAGTAATAATTGTGTAACCTTGTAATATAGTGTAGTACGTGTGATAATAGTTTAAATTTTAATGTTCTGATGAGCCCACCGTGTTTAAATAAAGTTATTATTATTATTATATTACTTAGTATTTACGTCAAGTACTACATTTATTAAATGGAAATAGCCTTTGGAGGAGGAAGGGGGGATTCATTATCATTTTCCCCGCCAAAATTTTGTCTGAAACTCAGATAACAGACTCGGTCAGTAGGCCACTAATTTACCGAGTGCCATTTCCAGCAGTAAAAATTTGGTGCAACTGCCATATTTTCCAGTTAAGCAGTTAAAAAACCTTAGCTCTCGTAGCCTCTTTTTACCCCTTCACAATCCCATTCTGACTAAGTCTATTCTGGTTTTGAGCAAATCATCCTTTGCATGGAGATTTTGACGAAAAGCTTAGAAATGTTTAGGAACTGTCGTTGTTTACCTGTGGCGAGGGGTTGCTGCATGCATGTATTTCTAGTTTAAAATGAAATAAAGGTTACAGAATTATAGGGATAGTGGTCTACTAGAAACCACGAAAGGCTTTTGATTAAAACCCCTAGGTTAATTATTTACAATTAATTACATTGATGATCAGGGGCCGGTTGTATAAAAATGTAGTTAAAGTTAACTATAGTTAGCGTTAACTATACCGTAGTTAAATCCTTAACGATAATTAGTTAACTACATGACTTAACTGCGTTGCACAAAACGTAGTTAGTCGGGTAGTTAACTAATCACACAGTTAACTGCGCGTGGGGTTCGTGTGGGGTGATTAAACATGAAATAACACAAAGTACGCACTGATTAGCAACCGCTGACAAGCATTTTGAAAACGACTGCGGACTCATATTTACCAAAAATGGCGGTATTTTGATTCAAAATATTGAAAAATATGCAAGAAAAGATTAGAAAACAAAACATAAAGACCAATAAAGTCTACGAAAAAGGCGTATTTACCATGAAAGTCAAACTGCAGTTCTTTGGTAAAAACGACATTGTTTTTCTTTGTTATGGGTCGCCTCTCGTCATCGATAAATCTTCCGATGCAAAAAATATATTCCGTTTCGTCGAAAAGACCAAAATTATAGCGTTTTAAAAGCTCACGAGTATCAGAAAAACCTTTCTAGGGAAGATGATGATTGAAAACCCTCGGTAAGCGTTGCGTTTAGTATTTTTTGACTGATTAAAGTTCATCACTCCTACAAAACGCCATATTTAACTACGCTTTGGTAAGTTAACTATGCCCTTGAGCATAGTTAACTTTAACTACTTTTTAACTGCAGTTAACGCTAATTAGGTTTTTATACAACCGACTTAACTACGTGGTTAAAGTTAACTACCATTTAACTAGAAAATGGGTAGTTAAAACGTAGTTAAGAGTTTTATACAACCGGCCCCTGAACTCAAGGTAATTTAATGTTATTAAAAGAAAAAAAGATGAGTTTGAGATATTTTTACAATATTTCAAATAATGACAAAGATATATACAAATTAGGAAAAGTTAGAAGACATATATAATTTACAAGAGATAGATGAGAGATATATAAATTTATGTTTCCGAATTCAACAGCAAGAAATAATTTTTTGATTTTTTCTTGAATATGTTATAAGATTTAATATTTTTTAATTCAGACTTTAACTCATTCCAGATATTTACACCTTTATTGTAAAGTAAATGTTTGACAAAATTAGTTCTTGAGTATGATTTATGAAGTTTAGATGAGTTCCTCGTGTTGTGTTCATGTATTTTGTTGTTAGTCACATAATAATTGCTAAAGTATTTTGGTAAATATTCCAGGTAGTGATATCGAAACATGAATAAACTAGTTAGAAAATCATTAACCTTTTTAATATTCAGAATGTTTGATATATTAAATAGCGGTTCAGAGTGCTCAGAATACGACTTCAACATCATTAATCGAATTATTTTCTTTTGGATGTTTTTTTTAATTTTTGTAATCGTTTCTAATATGTATTTCCCCAGATCAGATTTCCATATATTAAACAAGGATAAACTAAAGCATAATAGACTAGACCCATCGCACTGATTCCCATCGCACTGATTTGGACACTGAATGTGAAATAATCTGGACACAGTGTCAACTGGCTGGCAAAAAGTCGAAATCGATTTTCTTTTGTTCTTATTATCGACCTAATTCGTCGGATATGGAGAGTCTTGTCGAATTAGATGACAATATCCACAAGAATAATGTCATAGTTGCGGGGGATTTTAATGCACCTGATATCGATTGGCAAAAACCCGAAGTTTCCAGTACCTGCAATACATCTGAGAGATTACTCGAAATAATTGATGAACATGATTTAACCCAATTTGTCCAAGAACCCACAAGAAGACAAGGAGAAACACAAAGCATTCTAGATCTTGTATTGTCTAACAATAAGAATATTGTGGGCAACGTAACAGTTGTACCTGGAATTAGTGATCATGATATGGTGCTATTCACTGTGCGACCGTCTTGCAAAAAGAAACGGAATGTAAAACGCAAGATCTATTGTAGAAAAAGAGCTGATTGCACCCGTATAAAGGAAGAACTGAAAGAACTTTCTGGCGATCTTATGACAAACACCAAAGAAGAAACGGTAAACAGTAAGTGGGATAAGTTTGAACAAAATGTACGTCGCATCATGGACAAGCATATTCCACATAAGATGACTAGCTCACGGCACAACCTACCCTGGTTTAATCGCCAACTGAGACGCGAAGGGAGAGCTAAGCAAAGATTATACAACAAGGCCAAGAAATCAGGAAATCCATCACATTGGCACCAGTTCCGCGCTGCCAGGAAGAAATTGCATAAGAGTTTGAAATCTGCCAGAGATACCTATGTCTCGGAGTATCTTGGGGATGCAATTGAAGAAAATCCAAAGCGTTTCTGGTCTTACGTTAAACAACTAAAACAAGACGACGTAGGTGTAGCAGATCTAGAAGTTGCTGGAAAAATAATTAGCCATGGAGAAACCAAGTCTGAAATTCTTAACAAACAATTCTCTTCTGTTTTTACCGACGAAAACCTAACGAATATCCCAACAGTAGGAAGTAGTCCAAAACCAGCAATAGGATCAATCAATATTTCAGTTTCTGGTGTTACTAAGCAGTTACTTTCATTAAAAACAAACAAGGCCTGTGGTCCAGATACTATTCCAGCTTGGTTTCTAAAGGAATATGCTCAAGAAATTTCACCCATGTTAACTGATATTTACCAATGCTCTATAGACACGGAAACTGTACCTTCAAAGTGGAAAAGTGCAAATATATGTGCCATTTTCAAAAAAGGGAAAAAATCGGAGCCAGCAAATTATCGACCAATCTCACTAACTTGTATTGCCTCTAAGATATTAGAACACATAATCCATAGTCACGTTATGAAACATTTGGAACAAAATAACGTGCTAACGGACTGTCAACATGGATTCAGGGCAAAAAGATCAACCGATACCCAACTTATAATAACCATACATGATCTGGCGAATACAATTCAACGTGGTGAGTCGACCCATGCTGCCGTTCTGGATTTCTCTAAAGCGTTCGACAAGGTACCGCACCAACGTCTTCTGAAGAAATTGCATTATTATGGAATTTGTGGAGAATTGCTTGCTTGGTTTGAATCCTTTCTCACACAACGATATCAGTCTGTTGTCTGTGAAGGCGAAATATCTACGCCCTTACCTGTGACGTCAGGAGTTCCCCAAGGGACAGTGCTCGGACCACTTCTGTTCCTATTGTACATAAATGACTTGCCTGATAACTTGCAGTCCACTGTGAAGCTTTTTGCAGATGATGCGTTATTATATGGTGTCATTACAAGTGACTCAAATTGCGACCATCTGCAGGAAGATCTACATAAACTAGAACAGTGGCAAAGTCTGTGGCAGATGGAATTTAACCCCGCAAAATGTAAAATTTTATGCATCTCAAACAAAAAGTACCCACCCCAAAAGAGATATATGTTTTGTGGAGTAGAGCTAGATCAAGTTGAAGAAATATCTTACTTGGGCATCACCATCACCAGTAAACTGAAATGGAATCATCACATTTCGTCGGTGACAAGTAAAGCGACAAAAGTGTTGGGGGTGGTGCGACGTACTCTGTGGAACTGCCCAAAACAAGTGAGAGAAACGGCATATAAATCCATTGTGCAACCTAAGCTGGAATACGCAAGTACAGCCTGGGATCCTCATCTTAAAAAAGATAAGGATGCTTTGGAAAGAGTACAAAGAAAGGCAGCACGTTTCTGTTCAAAGAACTACAATCGTACGGCAAGTGTCACTGATATGATTAAAAATCTGGAATGGGAAAGTTTAGAAATGAGAAGAAAGAAAGCAAGACTGACATTCTTGTATAAATTCTCCCACAATCTTGCTGACATAGCAACTGATAACTACCTGCAGTTAAACAATGAAATCAGAACTCGTGGTAGCCACAGTTTTAAATATAGAATTCCTAGAATCACTAAGGATGTTTTTAAATTTTCTTTTTTCCCCCGCACGATCAGGGAGTGGAATTCACTTCCTGCAGAAATTGTGAGTTCGGACAGTCTATTACGATTCAAAAACAATTTAAGTAACTTTTTTTAATGCATGTACATATAGTTAAATTTCTAGATTCTTAGGATAATTTTTTATTATTTTAATCGCTATTTATAGCTTTTTTTTAGTTATTATTATTTTACAGTTGGTGTGATATCCTATAGGATTTTACCAACTAAATATATGTAGATGTAGATGAGAGGAATAAAAAATTTGTGAAATGTCGAATTTTGGATATTATTCCCGTAGATTTTATAACTTTTTTCACAATTAAATCAATGTGATCATTCCAAGTTAGGTGTTCATCAATAATAATACCAAGGAAAGTTGTATTTTTAACTTGCTTAATTGGTTGTCCATAAATTTTGTTTTAGATGCATTCAGTGATACTTTATTGCTGCTAATCCAATCAGTTATTTTATTTATTTCATCTGGCATGATTAAATTTAATTATTTTAAGCAAGAATGACTGTGGAAAATATTTGTGTCATATGCAAACAATATTTTGGAAACTAGTGTGCTGCAATTTTGGATATCATTTATTTATAATAAAAATAAAAGTGGCCCCAATACTGAGCTTTGAGGGACACCACTAGTTACTGTCATTGCTTCAGACTTAGTGTCATTATATTTAACAATTTGTTTTCTATTGGAAAGGTAGTTCTCAAGCCATTTAAGTGTAACACCTCTAATTCCATAGTATTCCAATTTCTTAAGCAGAATACTATGATTAATAATATCAAACGCTTTTGACAAGTCAAGGAAAATACCAATTGTATATTGTCCTTTGTCTATTGATTTTGTTATTTTATCACTAAACTCAATTATAGCGAGTTCAGTTGATCTATTCTTACGAAAGCCATACTGGTGCTCCGAAAGAATATTATTTTTTTCAACAAAATTGATGAGACGTTTATACATAATTTTCCAGTGGCGTACTCAACTAGCGTAGCTACCGGTCATGCTTGTCATGCCCAGCATGACTAAAAATTTTCAAAAATTGAGGAATTTTTTTCCAAGTTCCGTCTAAAACATTGCTTTGTTTATCCCAAAGCTTTAAAATTCAACATTGTCATAAAATTTTTCCGCTTTCTATTATATTTATGCAATATTACAGCCTTGCCGACTGTTGCTGTGTCCGTTTCCTACCAACTGCAGCTCTACAAGACTCATTTCCGGCAATATATCGATACACGAATCGCGAAATTCGACGCGCATCCAAATGACGCGCTCTGATTCGGGCAAAAATCACAGTTAAAGAAAAACATGCAGCTGTGACTGGATGATTTAAAATATGCGTATTAAAGTATTCAAATGTTCAGTCATGCATTCGTGTTTTTATTTTTGTGATATGTAATTACGAGTGCATGACTGAACATTTGAATACCATAATACGCATATTTGAAATCATCCAGTCACAGCTACATGTTTTTTTTTAACTGTGATTTTTGCCCGATTTTTGGCCGAATTTCGCGATTCGTGTATTCACGCGCGACTCGTGTTTCACTCATGCTCTTTTCAGAAGGCATGAGTTGCTATAATATTTAATACAAATAATACTGGCTTCTGATTGGATAACTGGCCTTGCGCATGCTCAAAACGGCTGTTTATTGAGCCGAACTCATGCTATTTGGAGAAGCTAGGCATGACTTGTATTGCCTTTCCTAGCGAGCTTTCCACGCGACGAAACACACTTGTGTAAGGTGAGTAATTATCATATTTATATTGTCTTTGCGCGTTTACACAATGGCTTCAGCAAGTGTAACGAATCCTGCTTCTATTGAAGCGGATATTATAAGTAATTTGCTGAGGAGATATTTTTCTGCTCGACCAATTGCCGGAGGCAGGTCGCACCTCTTAGAAGGTCGTACGTGATTGGCTAGTTCAAATTCCCATTGTTTTAAAATGTTTCAAAATTCGTGGCGCTGTGTTCTTGGTGGTCTTGGTGTTCTTGGTGGTCTTGGTGTTCTTGGTGGTCTTGGTGTTCTTGGTGTTCTTGGTGGTCTTGGTGTTCTTGGTGGTCTTGGTGTTCTTGGTGTTCTTAGTGTTCTTGGTGGTCTTGGTAGTCTTTGTGTTCTTGGTGTTCTTGGTGTTCTTGGTGTTATCGGTGATCTTGGTGGTCTTGTTGTTCTCGGTGGTCTTGGTGTTCTTGGTGTTCTTGGTGGCTTTAGTGTTCTTGGTGGTTGGTAATATGTTAAGCATGTTTTTTATGTTTTTATGGAGCCTCGCATTTGGGCAAATGTTTGCAACTTTGAAGAACATGATGCAATTCGAATGAAACAAAAAGGTATCAGTTCATTTCTGTATCTTCGTATGGTGATAATAATTATATCGATATCTGTTTTGGTTTATTTATTTATTATAACACTGCTTCCAGATCTTCATCCTTGCCATAGTTAGTAATAATATAAGTATTATTTGCCTGTTAAAGGCTACAGAACTTTATTATAAGTTGGCTCGATATAGTAATCACGAATTTTTTCCAACTGCACGAGGCGATAGGCTATTTGAGAGCGAATTTCATACGCGAATGTTGCCATAGCAACGAACTATATGTTACTAAAACTAACATAACTTGAAAGTAGAGAGATAAAAATATATGAAAACCCCGATATCGGGTGAATAAGTAAATTTCAAAATGTTTACGTTACGAATTTATGAAAACTGTGTCGAGCCACCTTAAGCGCGATAATTATAACATGCTACAATCGCGTGGAAAATGACTGGAGGCAACTTTCAAAAGATGGGTTTCTCTCACAAATGTTGCTAAAACTCGAATTCATAACCCCCTCTCCCCCAAGCTGCATTGTCTCAACCATAATGCACGGGATTGTAGTTAGTGATTTTGATTAATTAATAATTACTTTTTTAACATCCTGCATGTACGAAAGAAATTATAAGTTGATAGTTATATAACAAAACGAGTAGCATTTAATATGCTTTATATCCAACTATGTCAATGCCATGGCATTCAACCGATTGCTTCACTGCAATATTTGCTGATCCACTCTTCGTTCTTCGTTGGTCGTTTTGTAAGCAGTGTACATTCCCTAGACAAATAGAGTGATTTAAGTCTATAAACTTATATATGGTTCTATTTTAGTTGCGGAATTGTTTTTCGTTTACGTAAGTCAGTCCATTCAAATGTATTTCAGTTGATCATTTTGAAATCGTTTAAGTATGCGTACAGTGCATGTAACGAGAGATTTTGTAAAATGTGGAGACAAATTTGAGGCCTGCTCAGGGACCTTAACTCCCCTTAAATGGCGGCTAAAAATTGGAAAAGATTCCCTTAAATCGCCTAAACTCGCACTAAATCGCCCAAACTCGCCAACTAAATCGAAATGCTGACAATTGGAAATGCTATATAGACACCCTTTCCCCGGGAGGGGGGGACACTTCTGGTTGTTTATTTCAAACAACTTTGGGGACTTATTCGAGGGGGCTTGCTGGAGGGAAGAGCTTAGCCGAAACATGGTAAGTTACGTGCTTATTGATTATAGCCGAAACACAGTAAGTTAGATACTATCAAGCATAGGTATATAATATGATATAGGATTTTTCAAAATACTTGTACTATGCACTATTAATGTGTAGTATACACTTCTGGATAAGAGTTGTATTTTGCTTAAAGGTCCCATACTTACATATTTAATTAAGATTTTTGTAGATGGAAAATTATTGGGTATAAAATATATACATTTATTAGACCTAACCAGGAACCGCTACGAAAAATTCAACTATATAGGTCCCTGACAGGAATCGAACCTGCGGCCCTGCGATGCAGCGCTCTGCCAGGGACCTATAGTTGCATATTTAATTACAATGTATTTTCTCTTAAATCGCCTTAAATCGCCTTAAAACGCATTACCTAAAAATTGTATTATTTTCATAAATCGCCTTAATTCGCATTATCTCGCGGCATGTTAAGTGCGAGTTACCATCCAGAGTACACCAATTTGCATACCATATATAATGAATAAATATTTCATACACTGTAATCTTGTTGGAAAGTGATAGACATAGTTAATTAACGCTGATATAGTAACCTAAATTGAACTTTTAATTATAGAACATTTAAGCAGGAAAATAAGATTAAGCAAGTAATGTCGTGATCGTTGATGGAACTAAAGATGATTGACAGCATAAGATAAGTAATGAATGTAGAATAGAGAGACAGTGTAGGTGTAAAGCGACGAACGCCGAAGCGCGAGGAGAACCGTGAATAAAAACCTTAAAAACGTAAAGTGTGAGTGATTTATAGTGGTGGGGAACAGCACTTCCCGACACAAGTGGCACCTCCGACGGGATGTCTGAGACGCAGTCATCCGAGGAGCTTTTAAAGCTTTTTCAGACAAAGATCGGTGTGTTAAACCTTACAAACGACGAGACGAAGGACATACTTGGCCGAAGTAAAGTTGTCGATATCGAACGACAAAAGAAAACCTTATGCGACAAGCTACAGGAGCTCCATGATATCAAAGTGCGAATACAAGAAGCAAAATTAGGCGAAGGTTGAGAAGACGAAGAAGTGCGTGAATGGAGTTAGGAATGAAAAAGGATATTGAGCCGATAACCGAGGCTATATCTGAATTAGAGACGGTGTTAGAGACGGTTGCGAAACAGGAGTTACAACGGAAAGAAAACGACGCAGCTCGAGCGAGAGAGGAATAGTACCAAGAGCAATTGAAATATGAATCGTGTTATGCAATAACCAAAGTTAACAACTAAGGAACAGCGCGCGGAGTTTGGGGTTGAGATTCATGCTACAAAAGCATGGAGCATTGCGTGCGGCAACTAATTGTGCCAAGTGCAGCTTGCCAAGCGCACATAGTTTGCCAGTTACTGGGAAAACAAGTTGGAAAAAATCCCACCATCCCACCCTTTAATCAGGCATTCGGAACGCTTTCCACCGAGTAACTCGGTGTGATAGGTGCAAACGGGTGGTCAGGTCAATACTCGAAATCGCTACATGCCACTTGACCTGAATCCAAGTAATTGCAAATGTTTGGTAAACTGCCAACCTCGTACCCAGGGCTTCTAGGGTAAACTGCTGACATCCCACCCGTTGCACCTAACCATCCACACGGGTAAGTTCTGTTACTGTAGGTGTTAATAAAGAGAAATTAGAATTGCAACTAGATTACGAGAAGAAAATGGTCGAAGAACGCGCAAAGAATTCCAGTGTCCAGGGACAGAAATCGCACGTACGTTTACAAAAGCTGCAAATAACGAAGTTCGATGGTAGCCACGCCGATTGGTTACGGTTTTGGAACCAGTTTGAAGCCGAAATCCACAAGACAGACGTTCCACCAGTGACAAAGTTCTCTTATCTGAAAGAACTAGTCGTACCAAAGGTCAGAGTCTCAATACCAGGATTACCGTTTACGACGGAAGGCTACGAGAGAGCGAGAAACATCTTACAAACCAGGTATGGCAATCCCAGTGAAATAGTGAATAGTTATGTACAAAATATATTTTCATTGCTTCAATATTCACGGCTGCCAGCCATCGAAAATACACGAGTTTTACGAGGCACTCATGTACAATGTACAGTCTTTAGAAACCATGGGAAAACGTGGCGAAGTAAATGGCTATGTCAGAGCCACGATAGATAAATTAGAGGGAATACGAGGGGACCTGGTCCGTTTGGACGATGACTGGCAGCAGTGGAATTTACAAATCTAGTCGAGGTTTTGCGAAAATGGACGGTGCGCAACCCTGTTAAGACCTCATACAGAGAGCATGTAAACAAACACCCCCAATTACCTTTCAAGCGAGATAGGAATTTAAATACGAGACAAGAAGATCGTGAATTTAGAGCCCAAAGTCAAAGAGCATGTGTTTACTGCGACGGAACTGATCACCGACCCGTAGATTGTAAGAAAGTCGAACGAACATTCGATAGAAAACGAGTATTAAGGTCTAAACAACTATGTTTTAACTGCGCTCGACCGAATCACAGAGCATCGGAATGTAAATCTCGCACGGCATGCCAAAAATGCAAGCGACACCATCACACGAGTATTTGCGAGGGTCGTGCCGCTTTCGGAAATGAAGACTCAAGCGTACTGTTCACAGCTTCAAGTACCGAGAACGCAATGGTTAACTACCCCGTAGTTATTGTTAAGGTTGATGGAATTGCGTGCCGCGCGTTACTAGACACTGGAGCGGGAAGTTCCTATGCGTCATCGACTCTTCTATATCTAGTCCATGCCAAACGATCTAGACATGTATTCAAACGTATCGAAATGATGTTAGGGTCTGTCAACAAAACGATCAGTGTTTACAATCTGTCGATCAACAACTTTGAAGGTGATTTTAAGTTAGATACCAAAGTCACGAAAGTCGACCGGAAAGTACTGTTGACATTGCAAACCCAAGATACCGCGAAACCTTAGAAAAATTCCAGCATTTGAGTGACGTAGAAATGCATGATACGGACGAAAAACCGGAACTTCCAGTGCACATGATCCTGGGTGCAAGTGAGTACACGCACGCATTAAGACCGAAACAAAACCGAAGATTGGACGACCGAGCGAGCCTGTTGCCGAATTAACGAAATTCGGATGGACGATCCTTTCCCCCGGCAAGGAAATTGACCTTTCCAAAGTACTGTTGACGCAAACTGGCCCCACTGACTACGAGGAATTGTGCAGGTTAGACGTCCTTGGGCTGAAAGACATAGCGACCGGCGACCAGGGATTTGTGCACGAGGAATTTAAGGAACAATTAACGCAGAATCCGGAGTGGTGGTACGAGACGAGCCTCCCGTGGAAGGGAAATCACCCCCCACTTCCAAACAACAAGGATGGCAGGATGAAACGCCTTAACAGCTTGGTACAGAAGTTAGAGAAGCAAGAAACACTCGAACAGTACGACAAAACCATCCAAGAGCAACTCGAGCGAGGGATAGTTGAACGTGCCGAGAACGACGCGAAAGGCAAGGAGTTTTACATCCCTCACAAGCCAGTAGTCCGAGAATCTGCTGAAACGAAAAAGATGAGAACAGTGTACGATGCGTCAGCGCGTGTTAATCCCAACGTACCCTCACTTAACCATTGTCTGGAGACGGGACCCGTCTTACAAAACCGTCTATGGAAAGTATTGGTACGAAACAGATTTGATGCAGTCGCAGTGGCGGGAGACCTAAAACAAGCATTTCTGCAGGTACGGATTCGGGAGAACGAACGAGACGCACTGCGTTTTCACTGGCTGAAAGACCTGCAAACCAAGGAAATAGAGGTCCTACGATTCACCCGAGCACTTTTCGGTTTGGCACCATCTCCATTTCTACTCCCTGGTGTAATCAAGGAACATTTGAAAAGCCTTAAACCCAGATATCCCGAGCTAGTTGAGGAGATAGAGAGAAGCTTGTACGTAGACGACCTCATTAGCGGAGCAAGTACCACAAGCAAGGCTCTCGAGTTGAAGCAAACTGCAAAATACGTCTTTCACGAAGCTGCGTTCGAACTGCATAAATGGCATTCCAACGTGAAGGAAATAGAATCGGACAACGCGACAGGAAAGGGGGAGAAACAGACGTACGCCAAACAGCAACTTGGAGTCAAAGAGGGAGAAACAAAGTTACTCGGACTAACGCTGAACAAACAGCAAGATAAAATTCAAGTGAATATTCCCAGCGGCTCACCACACGAAACCAAGAGAGGAATTATAGGAAAGATGGCGAGGATCTACGACCCCCTGGGGTTGGTATCCCCATTCATCCTAATTGGAAAGACCCTATACCGAGATGCTTGTGACCTTAAAATTGCTTGGGATGCACCATTACCAAGTGGTCTACGAAACAAATGGCTGAAATATGAGCAAAACCTTCCATGCGACGTTACCGTATCGATAAGCCTTGCGAAGCCCGAAGAACCAATCCAGTCCATCGAATTACATGCCTTTGGTGACGCAAGTGGGATCGGAGTTTCAGCCGCCGTGTATGCAATAGTGAAACAACCGTCTGGTGTTAGTCGTGGTTTATTTACAGCGAAATCACGACTAGCAAAGAAAGGGCTCATCATACTGAGGCTTGAATTGGTATCTGGTCACATGGCCACCAACTTGGTACACAACGTCAAAGAATCTCTACAAGGTTTTCTTGTACAACGCGTCGTGGGATGGTTGGACAGCACCGTTGCCCTACACTGGATTCGCTACAAACAGTTCGTTGGAAACCGTGTGAAGCGAATTCAGGATAAAAGTTACATCGAATGGAGGCACGTGACGTCACAAGATAACCCAGCAGACCTTGGCAGCCGAGGCGGTGACGTAAGCAAATCAGCCAACCTTTGGTGGGGAGGACCAGACTGGCTTCTCGACCAAGAGAAATGGCCACCAAATCTCATCACGCAAGATACGAGTGATTTACAAGCCGAGGCAAAGGCAGTAAAAGAGTTATTCGCCGTTGCACTACCAGTACAAGATGAGTTAGATCAGCTCTTGCAAAGATACGACTACTTGAAAGCAGTACGAGTTACAGCGACAATGTATCGGTTTGCAAACAGCGCAAGAAACGGTCAAAGAGGTAAGAACGTTGAACCCTTGACAGCTGAAGAGACAGACGAAGCAGCGAAATTCTGGGTAAATAAGGTTCAATCACGCAACGAAGAAACGAGAAACTTCAAAGAGTTTTCAAAAGAACAAAGACGATATCTACGAATGCCACGGTAGAATACAATGTCATTATCCTGTGTACCTGCCAGATAACGAGTTGTTAACCGAAAAGATCGTGATGCACGCCACAAGCTCAGCTGCCATGGGGGAGTCGGAATGACGGTGGCAAAGTTCAGAGAGAAATACTGGGCCTCACGTCTAAGGAGTATTGCCAAGCGGGTTACGAAGAAATGCTGCACATGCAAACAGTTTCGAGCGATTGCTGTAGCAACCCCAGCAACCGGAAACCTTCCTAGAGATAGAACCGAAAGAACCAAGAAAATAATGAGAGATGAGCGATTGCACGACTGGCTCGCGAAGCACGAGATTAAGTGGCAGTTCAATACAAGCAGAGCACCGTGGTGGGGAGGTCAGTTCGAGAGAATCGTTGGGCTAGTAAAACAAGCGTTGGAACGCTCTACAAGACCTATTGCTAGACATCGAAGTACCGCTGAACAACAGGCCGCTCAGCTATGTAGAAGACGACGTGCAACGACCCGTATTAACACCCAACGCACTGATGTTTAACCGACCAAATCAGATCCCGACGCCGGATTGCAACGACATCGACGAACCAGACTTCAGAAAAACTGCCAAGAGGTTTGAAAAGTGCAAGGAGATGATGTGGAAAAGATGGACTGGGGAGTATTTGAAAGGGTTGCGAGAAAGGCACAACAACAATAAGTTTTCGTTGAAAGTCGGCGACGTAGTTATAATTAAGTCGGATGAACGAGATCGCAACAAGTGGAAATTGGGAATCGTTGAAAATCTAATCGAAGGCCGCGACGGATTTGTGCGAGTGGCAAGACTACGAGCGGGTAAAAGTCACCTCGACCGAGCGGTGCAACACCTCTATCCGTTGGAGCTTTCTTTATTCTTTATTAAGATTATTTTAACACGGTAGCCTATTCAGTGTTAACATTCTACTATATACAATACCGATTTTAAAAGGGCCGTGAATATACAAAATGTTGTTACAATATACTGTATTACAAAAGAAATAACAAAATATTAATATGAAAAACTTAAACAACTATATACATGGAATCATTTGGTTATTTCAAGTCGCTCTTTAAAAGCATTGATTGATAGCTCTCGGTAATCGTTGGTTATGTCACTCGATAATTCGTTCCACGACTTTGCCACTCTATACGAAAAACTTCTTTTTAGGGAATGAGTCCTTGGTTTTGGGAGTGCTAGTTTAGTGTGGTTACTTCTTAGACAATAGAAATCGTTTTTACACTCAGTAAATAATTCTCTAAGATAATCCGGCGCTTGTCTGGTTAGCGCTTTAAATGTCATAATTGCTTCCCTGTTTTTTAAATCAAGTTCAATTGGAAGCCAATTGATGTCTTCCAAAATTTGAGTGGAACGAATATCGTATGCGCAGCTCTCCTTTGCAATTTTGAGAGTTTATTAATTATAGTACAAGATCCATCGTTCCAGACTGTTGAGCAATAGTTAAAGTGAGGCAAGACAAGTGCATTGTACATATTTATTAATATATGCCTAGGAACAAATGATCTAGCTCTTTTCAAAAGAGCGATATTCTTTGAGATTTTTTTACATTGCGCATCGTTGTGTTTGTCCCATTTTAACTGCTCATCAACGATCATGCCAAGTGACTTTTTGTAATAGACACGTTTGATATGCCTGTCTCCTAGCGTTAATACAGGATTATTATCAACTGAAGCAAGACGAGATCTCGATCCAATGAGCATAAACTCGGTTTTCGTTCATTTAAAGTAAGTTTATTAGCTGTATGCCACTGATGAACATTTCCAAGTTCTTCATTAAGCTTATTTTCGATTTCGCTAGAATTTTGTCCTTCACAGGTAAGATTTGTATCGTCGGCAAATAGTGTAGGTTTTGACGTTTTTAAACTATTTGGAAGGTCATTTATATATATTAAAAATAGAATGGGACCAAGATTAGAACCCTGTGGAACCCCACATTTAATATTTTTTGCAGCCGAGATCTTACCATTGACTGAACAAACCTGCGTTCTGCCGTTAAGATAAGAGTTAAACCATTCAAGGCTATCCCCTTGAATGCCATATTTTTCTAATTTAGCCAATAGTATCACATGATCAACAGTGTCAAACGCCTTTTTAGGTCCAGAAATAATACTCCGGTAAACAGGCCTTTATCCATATTGTACAACCATTCATTTGTGGAGCTAAGCAGAGTAGTTTCCGTAGAATGTTGAGCCCTGAAGCTAGACTGCTGCTCCACAAGGATGTTATATATTGTCATAAACGATTTTAACTGTTGATATACCAGTTTCTCGAAGATTTTTGCAACAACTGAAATTACAGAAATTGGTCTATAACGTGTGATCGGACAAAGCCAGCGACACAAGACGCGAGCAGACTGGACCCGAATGTACAGGTGTACAGACCGAAGCGAGACGCGGATGCAGCTGCAACGATTCGAATGCAAGACATCGCAGAAGACCAAGGGGACGAGTAGAACAGTCAGGAAGCATGAAAGAGTATATATTGACTTGTCTGAACTTTTGAGAACAAGCAATTTTTATCTAAATTTATATTATAACTCGTTTTGTTAAAGCCATACAATCTAGTAACGTTAATTGTATATTTGCAACCAGTAGGTAGCATTTTTTGGTAAAATACCGATCGTTCCTTCAGGAAATAGTCTCTTCCTGGCACCTATATATATAAATAATTTGTTAAATAGTACACGAAGCTCAATTTCCTTATATAACACTGCATATAAGGGTATGCACCTATCAGCGGTAAATATTATTTTTCGATATTTTTCAAAATTAGTCGTTTATATGCGCAAGCGCATGTACGTAAGTTTCATTGGTTTCACTTGGCCTTTACTCAACACCGCAATGCATTGCTGTATAAGTGTAGGAAAATGGAGTTTATGTGGTTGTGAAACCAATATTCGTGATACATACCTTCGTTATTTGAAGATGTTACATACCTTTGTTATTTGATTCTTCTGTCTCGCGCAAAAATTATCTGTAAATTATCATTTAAAGTACAGTTTAGTGAGAGATATATATAAGGCATGAGCAACCGGATTTTCAAGTAGTTATTCAAAATAAGCTATTTTAACTAAGAAATCGAGGGGGGGAAATGTTAATGAGGTGAACGCATACATGCCTCAACCCATAAGTAAACATTCAAAAGGGATTAAATCAACTAATAGTTTAATACATGTTTATACCTTGTTTTTCGTTATCAGACGATGACGAACTATTCGCCAGTCTCAAGCTAGCAAGAACATCCTGGATCGAAACACAAATGATGTAAATGTTAGCAAGTTTAATAGCATTAATAGTTTGAAGTTGAATTGTCGTATTCATCGTGATACATAGTCATCTTAATTTTTGTTTACCTTGGTAAATGAGTCTTTCTTCCCCGGTGACAGTAGGTGAAAATGAACTTTCGAGGTCGGAGAAAGTTCCTGAAAAGTAATTATTAAAAATAAAATTATATAATTCAAATACATCATCTTAATAGGTAATTAAAGCTTGTGGATATATATTTCATGCACCAATTGCAAATTCATAGCTGTATGCATACGTTAAGCACTGCATGAGGACAGTCCGTGCCATCGGAATCATCATCACATAAGGTGTCTATTTAAAAGGAAAACATGTATATGGTGACAAGTCGACCCTTATATGATGTACTTTCCCCCAGTCAAATTTCAGATGTTACGCATCATGTATATAAGTTTTTTGTATACTCATGTCAGGCTTGTGCAAACCCAATCATTGAAAATGCAAACTGCATTATTAAAAATAATGCAGCCTACAGCATTATTAAAAATAATGCAGCCTGCATGGCGCATTAAGGTGGCAGTGCTCTCTTCGAGCAAGCCAAAGGCACCTCAACCACTGTTCTGTTGCTTTTCCGTTTTTGATTAAGATTGCGTCATAACTTTCGTCGGGAGTCGCCGCGCAAGGCATGTCGCAGCAAGCGTTTGCTCTAACATGCGCATATTCAGCTGTTGTATCTGTGCTGCAATTTCTTGACTTTGAAAGAACAACACGCTCGCTCATTGTGATTCAGTCCAACAAGCAGCACCCTAAACTTAGAACCTAAAACAATTACTTTTGATTCGGGTCGATGCCTAAAATCGCTGCGATCGTAAAGAGAAGGAACAAAACGTTTGACTAACGTCAGTAATTATAATAGATAATTACTTCAGCCAAACGGCATTCTTGAATATATTGCAGCCAGCTTCTGCCTTCGGCCTCAGCTGGCTGCAACATATTCAAGAATTCCGTTGGCCTCAGTAAGTATCTTTTAAATCATAACTAGCCTTCTGGTATACACTCAATAGAGCATGACCAGTGACCACTCGTGTTGAAATTAATATAATACCAGAGTGTATGGATTCGCTGTTAAACATTTCTAATAGCTCTTGCACACTTTCTTTCATTTCTGCCGCGTATTCATCATCTGCATCCGTGCTGCAGGTTGCTGATGTACTCTGAGACTGCGCGGGACAGTTATGCTCTCTTATTCCACAAGCTAGAAAAGGGAAAGATGAAGCCACCTGATAATTAAAAGACACGCGAGAAATCAGAATAGACGATATAGCATGGTTGAAACATTAGAAATAATATCTTGAAAATATATTGTTAGGAGAAATGACCCCCCCCCCCCCCCCCCACGTAAAGGATGATTTCCACTCAGTGCAAAATGTCGCGCGATCGACTTTTTGCAATCGTTTTCTTTTGAATTATGAGCATTCGACTGGAACGGACCAGTCGAGGGCTCATAATTCAAAAGAAAACGATCGTAAAAGGTCGATCGCGCGACATTTTGCACTTAATGGAAATCAGCCTTTTTTACTTAGTTTTTTTTCTTTATTCATTTTTTTCTCACCCTGTTCAATTGATTGTATCAGGTCGTCGTCCAATACACTTTTGGGAATTTTGTAACCTTTGGCATTCTTTGTTTTACCCGGTTCTTTCCTCCTCGCATCTGCCAGTGTCGCAGTTTTATCAGTAGCAACATACATTGTGGCTACTGGAGTTTTGGTTTTCGTCAGATCGACGATGGAAGAGAAGCTTTCTTTGGCTTCTTTAAAAATATATTGAACAAGACAATAGACATTTTTGACCAACAGTCCTCGCAATTTTGATAAATCTTCGGCGGCAAAAAATTGCCGCCGATATTTCGAAGTTCGGCGGCATTTTTTTTGTCTCTTATAAAATGACACTGACTTTGACAGAGAACTGAATTATTTTATGGTATTCTCTTGACTCTACTGATTAAAAGTGTTTGATATTCGAAGAAACGTTGTTTCACACACAATAACATTGAGACCAGCTATCAATCTTTTAGTTTTAACTTTGTTACACTACGGACGTTGTTCTAAAATTGTTGCACATGGACGAAACCAAACCCGTCGTTACACGTGGCCAGCGGTGTGTATGTTTGGTGGAACTTGAAGTTACATGAAGTATATCAGAACTACTTTCGATGTATTTTAAAACAAGCCACAAAAATAAAAGTGTTCACAAAAGAATAGTTCACTTTCTCGAATTATTTTCTGTGAAGTGAACTACAAATAATTAAAATCATAACCATATGTTCATACTTGGAAGAATTAATCGAATTGAGAAGGCAGTGAAGCATCATCAGTGACACAAAAATTCGTCGGCGGCAAAAAATTGCCGCCGATAATTTAATCTTCGGCGGCATTATCGGCGGCAATTCCCTTTTGCCGCCGAAAATTGCGAGGACTGGACCAATACTATAAAAGGTAACTCAGTCATGGTATACTGAATGGTAGAGCACGAGACCAAAATATATCACATTAAAATACACATTACATGCATTATTACGATCAGTGTGATAAATGGCTTCTGGTGAATAGACTCATAGTAACATGTAGCCAATTACCTTATTGCCAATGCTTGCAAATGATGCAATCACATTGCAGGTTATTCCAATTGCAGAAACAAATTTTCCTTCTACGGAAACGTTCACAGAAGGATTTAACCAAGTGAGGGGCTAAAATTATACAATAAGAATTAAAAACGTGCATAAATAGCACTAAAGATCAAGTATAGAATACAAAAAATAATACTAATTGCGTCGTCTTTTGGTAGTGCCTGATGGATTTCTTTTGTTAGCCTACACCAAAATGTGGGCCCTTGGTACTCCTCACTTCCCTCGGTTCTTAAGCCACTTGAAATCATGTGTTCCAAACTTGATACCAGGCACTCCTCAGTTATGGAACCAAAAGCAACTTTATGAAACTAAATAGAGTGTAAAGATGGTTGTTTAAAGAGTAATACGTAGTGATCAAAGACGCCATCACGAACATTTACATAAGTGTTGGTAATAAATTGTTACAAGAAATTTATGTTACAACATGCATTAATAATAAGAATAATGCGTACCATGGCGTATGTGTGGAGAAGCCCAGAAACACCATTGCGCTACCTCGGCTGCTGATTCGGGACCAACTTTGCCAAAATTTATTTATATTTACAACAGCACCCGCTGTTCCAGGATTGAAAAAACTGGATAACCCAGGCTGTTAGTACACCCTAAACATTAATTTTGCATGGCAAAATTTCAACTTTTCACCCAATTTTACTTAATCTTACCGTCACGGTCAATACCTCTAACGTATTGGAAGTTATATTAGGTTTTGTTCACTTTTTAGGACGATTATATGGTTCTTTTCATACGAATTTTTTCCTTATTGGATTGGAATGCATCGTGCATTCCTTTTGATGATATTTCATTACATAATACAATACTGGAGAGTGATAGTTCAATGGTCATTAACTTTAAATACGCAATTCTGATGGTCAACTTTTGTACTAACTATAGTTAACTTAACTTCATTTTTATACAATCAGCCCCTGGTCGGGATCGTGTATTGGTCTAGTGATAGAGAGCATGCGACATTTTGGTCAACACGGACATCACGTGTTTCTATTTATCATAGCCGTCAATATGAGGTCAGCATTTGTTAGTTGAAATCTATGCATTTTTGTCGCCATCTCTCACGGCGTAATTTTTTACGTGTGACTTCCACCACGCATCCCGATTTTTCCCGCTTAACGAATAACTTACCCGGCGTGCTTTTCGCATTTAACTACACTGAGGTCTAAGAGGAGCGTCTGCAGGGTGGAGTGTGCGACTGTCACGTCACAGGACTGAAACGTTTTTAAACATGGGTGATTCAGTAGATATCCGGGGAGGGGGGTGTGAAATAAAAAATCATGCACATATTTGACTTTAAAAAAAAATTAGGAAAGAAAAAAATCCTGCAAATAGCATTACCACTAGTGATCCAATGGATTTAAAAAAATCCTGCAGAGCTTCTATACCTCAAAAAATTCCGACAAAGCACTGACCTCGAAAATACAATTATTGCAAGAAAACCCCCGCACCCCCCAACCATATCTAATGGTCCACCACTTAGCTCTCTAATTTTGCCCAATTTTCTCATGTTCTCATATCAATATACCACACAATCATAATGACGGCTTACCTTGTTGTTTTCAACAAGTCCTACAAGCTCGCTGTTTAACGCATCTTCATTCTCAAGTGTAAAAACTGTTTTGTAGGTTAAAACAATACTCCTGCCACATTCTACCAAAATAAATAAATATATTTTAACTCCAAGTGGTACATTGTGTAATATTGTCCCAGACCCAGTGGTACCTTGTAATTTCGTTTTACAAAAAAAATTTAAAGCGTTCACAAGCGTACACATTTGATTATCTGTTTTCTATGTCACTTGAAAAAATGATCAGTAGGCAGCTAGCGTGAAAACGACAAATGCGAAAAGAAAAATTGACTTGTTTAGGAATGTTAAACTTATATACGATCAGAGATTTCGTTTCGCCGAGTTTTGGCATGGTATATTATATATTTACTTTGTCTGCTCACCTTACACCTTCTCGGGAATTTGAACTGACAAGCACATTCCCAACCGGAATTGAACAGACAATCCAGTTCGAAGTGAACCTTGCGCAAGTCCTGATTGAACTTGCAAAAGAAACTCACTCATTTGTGGCGTGAAAATTGGATCGTCTACAAGACATGTCATGTTTGTAGCAGCTAGGATTGACATCAATACCTTTCTATAAAATTCAATGCAGGTATAAGTCTAAGTGCTCTGACTACCGTAAAATGTATACCCTAAAGTAAAGTGTCGGCTGCAGGTCTGTCCCAAAATGGTATAGCCTTCATGTAGGAGTTTAACGTTAGGAAATGTTGTACGAGTCTACATGACTACATGCACGCGTCAAGTAAAGAGTTTTTAACAACATTTCAGAATTTATGAGTTATGTTACAACTGACATATTATATATTAAATTCTGGTATGACGGAACTGTATCCGCCTATCCGCATTGTGCATCTCCACTCAAGTGTGTTAATATGTCATAATGACAACAAATGTAATTCGTTACCAACGTATGCAATGATATAGGTTAAAATCTGTTGTTTTGGTTTCAATGAAGTATAAGAAAAAGCATAGTTCGAATATTCATTTATTGGTAACCCAAGGCCAAGATATGATTAACGGGACATGAGCCAGTTAAAAGCAAGGCACAAAATTCAATCATGGCCATGCAAATCGAATTGATAACTTTTGTGTACGTTTGTGTCTTGTTTTCATGCTGTACCCCATGCCAAGGCCATGGTCATGCATATATTGGTTTTCAAGAGCATGCTTTTTTATATTTCGTGAAATTATCTGCTAGTAAAGGATTTTGGACTAATCAGCGACGGATTTGAGCTTATTTGCGTAAATGTTCCGAATACAATTTTTCGCAGGTAGGTAAATGTATTCCATGATTATTCCTATAATTTACTATTTTCAAAGATGAAAGAGTCCTGTTCTTGCAGTGACGGAAATACGAATTGGATAACTAAACTCAATGCATGCACAAATCACATGTAATTTCAGAAATTTTTCAACTCAATTTAAACTGTCTTTAGACTTTACATTTTGATCGAATAGATAATAAGTGTAGTGACCTAAACATGATTAAAAGAAACATTTAGAAATTTTAGAGTTTGATCATACTCACACAGACAGTAGCGAAGCCAGCCTGACAATTTGGTCATGCTATGCAAATTTTAAATCATCATTATTCATTTTTTTAGAAATTGATTGTTTTCACAGTCTATGAACACGGAAATATTTGCATAGCATGACCAAATTGTCAGGCTGGCTTCGCCACTGCACACAGATATTGCACTACTATTTTGATCGCCTCCAAGCAAAATAATGGGTTGGCATTTGTGTCTATACACTGACCCAAAGCCAATATTCTGAGAGAGAGTGTTTTTCCCCCATTTCTGTTCTTGATGTTTGAAAAAGGAATGCCAATCGAGCGTTCGTCTAAAGAAACATGCGGCAAAAATATAAGCATTCTGAAAGTTAAGTCATTTAGGTTAAGTATATATATATCATTTGGCATATTTATATTATTACCATTTGCGTTCAAAACGTACGTTTAGCGTTTCAAAACGTACGTTTTGCCACGCCCCATGTCATGTTTGGGCAATGAAACTGACATGTTTTGGGGCTTCGAACGGCATGTTTTGCTACGCACTAGAAAGGTTTTAAAAGTAATTCGCACGTTTATTAAGAGCGAGGTTTAATATTGGACTATGAAATCCGCAGACCAAATTCAAGTGCAAGTTCAGGTGGAAGAAACACGACGTGTTTTTTTCATGACTTAGCTTCGCAAAAATCTGTTCCAAATATGTTTTACTGTATTCGGAGATATCCAAATTCTTTGGAATATTGCCCATACGTTCGCGGAATGTAGCCAGTAATGCGGTCGCCTCCTTCTTTTAGAATTTTGTCGATCATGAAGCATCTAAAATGAATTAAATTTGAAAAAGCTGGATAGCCTATACGACTGGCACGAGATTTTCCAACAGGAGTTGGGACATCATCAACTCGCAGGCATAATCTGGTTAAAGTCCCCCACATTTTGTACCGGTGTGGCGGCAACAACAGCGTCTTTTACATCACTTTCATTTGATATTGTGACAAACGTCCCTTCGTCGTCCCTGTAATGCATCCGTAGTTGTTCTCCGTATTTAACTCCCGACAAGGCCATGTACTAGGCTATCCAGCTTTTTCAAATTTAATCCATGTAACTCGTTAACAGTAATTCTAGTAATTTTGTAGCTCATGTCCGTATAAAATTTTCACTTGGGCAGACATCGCCGCTCGAATAAAACGTACGAAATTTGTTTTAAAACGATCACTCAAGTTTGTATAATAAAACATGCACGTTTCTACTGTCAAACATGTCAATATCACGGTCAAAAGCTATTGTTTTGCGCGTTATAATTAGAATGTTGACCCGCCCAACTTGACGTTTCAAACGTAAACAAAAGCGTTTTAAAGTTAGTGTGTCACGATTGCTTGCAAATGGTACTATTACAGTCGATTTCAACTAACTTTTCACTCAAATGTTCCGAACTTCGTTCCGAACTTCGTTCCGAACTTCGGAAATTCGTTGCGAAGTTCAAAAGTTCATAATGAATTCACAAGCCAGTTTGTAAACAAACCCTCTGATTGGTTACTAGAGAAAAAGCAGCCAATCAAATGCTCAGTTTGCAAACTGGTTCTGAATTTCATTATGAACTTTTGAACTTCGCAACGAATTTCCGAAGTTCGGAACGAAGTTCGGAACATTTGAGTGAAAAGTTAGTTTAAATCGACTGTAAACCTCGCTCTTACAGTAAACGTGCGAATTACTTTTAAAACCTTTCCAGTGCGTAGCAAAACATGCTGTTCGAAGCCCCAAAACATGTCAGTTTCATTGCCCAAACATGACATGGGGCGTGGCAAAACGTACGTTTTGAAACGTAAAACGTACGTTTTGAAACCGCACGCCGCAAGCTTGAACGCAAATGGTAATAATAACATGCGTCTAAGCATTTAAGAATGCAATTCACCTGATAAGTTTCTGCCGTGATCTGTCGTTAACATCGACTTTATGTTGCTGTATAGCACGAAGGCTGTGCCAAGCAGAAATGCTGTTTTGTTTATCCCGAAGTTCTCAGAGATTTCAATATACCTGGAATAAAACAGATATAGGTACATAAATTTTATGGCATTCAGCGAATTTTCTATGTAATAAATGCATGTATGTCTTCATGTATAGTACCTTCGACAAACGGAATCTGGTTCTGTTATAAAATATCTTTGCTCACTTGGCGAGATAATTTGCTTTTCCTTCACATGTACCTGTTGTAACAAAAAAATGTATGAAAGAAAGACCCATTTACGTTTAAGACTATTTCTTAAACGCGAGAAAATAATTTCATTGTTCCATTTTTACGCTTCTAAATTTGCTACTAATTAATCAAGAATATAGCTATTATACTTAACCTAGCTATTTTTTCAATTTTGATACGTCAATTTTCACAAATAACTAGGGCAAATAATATGTCATAAAAGTAAAAAATGGACACTGAACTCAGTCTCAGGTGCAATATGAAGTAAACATGGCTCGTTTTGCAGATCTGTCCTGAAACGATTTATTACGTCCGATTAACAAAAATACAAAAAATAGGTACGCTAAGCGAACATGTATCTGCGTAAAGGGAATTTAATGGTTGCTGTGAAAACCTGCATTCACATTTTGTAATTTCTCCTGAATAATCAAAATAGCACGGGACAATTGAAATCATTGCTTAGTATTCTGATAACATATTAGATGTTAAAGGCAAATATAAAACACATGTAGAAAAATCTAAAAAAATCTAAAATAATGGATAATAAATTAGGATGAATGAACTAATTAAACTTTTAATATGAAAGAATTTACGACTTATCTTTTTAGTTTATCGTTACTTTGACAGTATAGGGCTATCTATATATGGGACAAAATAAGACGCGTCTTATGTAAGACGCGAACTTTACTATTTATACGAGCGCATCTTAATATAAGACGCGAATATAAGGTTCGAATGCATGGGCGAGGGAATCTGCATGCATGTATTTCTAGTATATTTAATAATCTTTGCCCAAAAAGAAATACAACAGTGATACAAATAACTCACATCTTAACATATACAATAATTACTAACAATCAATGCCTGGGACACCACAACAGCAAAAAACAATTATTGTGAGCCCTTCTATAAATATATGTTACAACTACAGACACACAGCTAAAAACAACAAGAAGTTATTTTACAAATTGAGGGTTGCTTCGCGTGTGCCTAAAAGATATAAACAAAATCTCGACGTTTCGAGCTAAAGCCCTTCGTCAGGAGAAATTAGTAGACAGATAAACACATTACATCAGCTTTTATAGCAACGCTATAAAAGCTGTCACGTGAACAAAATATTAACCAATGAAAATAAAGTAGTCATAACAATCATAACAAAATAGAATTAATATGTAAAGATATAGCCTGCGTGCAGGCTTCGGCCCGATTATAGGGTCGAAGGCCTGCGCACAGGCGTTACACTTACCAAAGCGTTATAAATGTCGTACAAGGGAAGGGAAGAGGGGATATAGAGGAAAGTATATAAGAAGTATTTAAGAGAAAAGAATGAGCTAGATGAAGGAGAGGCGCTCGTTGATACCATCAGGCTGAATGTTGCCAAGTTTAAAAATGAGACGCTTTTCTTGCTTCCGACGGGTATCATTGCCACCAATAATGGGATGAATGGCTCATATTTTCATATCAGAAAAGGAGTGATTGGCACTGTTGAAGTGCCTAGCAACCGGTTTGTTGTGCACATTGTTCTTAACATCACGCAAACTTGTCATCAAGCACAGTTTCACGTGCATCTCCTCCAACCTCGTTTACTGCATCTCTTGCAGCAAATGTGGCTTGCTCTACATCGGAGAGACTGGAAGACGTTTAGGCGATAGGTTTGCTGAGCACTTGCGTGATGTTAAGAACAATGTGCACAACAAACCGGTTGCTAGGCACTTCAACAGTGCCAACCACTCATTTTCTGATATGAAAATATGCGCCATTCATCCCATTATTGGTGGCAATGATACCCGTCGGAAGCAAGAAAAGCGTCTCATTTTTAAACTTGGCACCATTCAGCCTGATGGTATCAATGAGCGCCTCTCCTTCATCTAGCTCATTCTTTTCTCTTAAATACTTCTTATATACTTTCCTCTATATCCCCTCTTCCCTTCCCTTGTGCGACATTTATAGCGCTTTGGTAAGTGTAACGCCTGTGCGCAGGCCTTCGACCCTATAATCGGGCCGAAGCCTGCACGCAGGCTATATCTTTACATATTATTTCTATTTTGTTATGATTGTTATGACTACTTTATTTTCATTGGTTAATATTTTGTTCACGTGACAGCTTTAATAGCGTTGCTATAAAAGCTGAATTAGTGATGTAATGTGTATCTGTCTACTAATTTCTCCTGACGAAGGGCTTTAGCTCGAAACGTCGAGATTTTGTTTATATCTTTTAGGCACACGCGAAGCAACCCTCAATTTGTTCTACATGTCCGTGGCCGACGCTGAATTAAAGTCTAAGAAGTTATTTTGTTGTCTAAATTACGAACAGTATGATGTTCTAAATCTTGTTATATACTGTACTATACAATCGCATTTGAGTCAGTCAGCGAGGTTAACCTTTCTAAATACTACATGAATATAGGTTTTCAAATGCACTAATACAGCAGGCTCCAACACATCGCCATTTCGTTGCTGCTGGTTTAAAAAAGGCGTTGTGTATTCGTTGGGTAATGAAAAAGAGTTTAGTTATAAGCGGAGCATAAACCCGTGCCCGCACTGCAATCCAATATACTCTCTATTAACAAATCACTCTATACTAAATTACATTTTGAAAGCAGATCGAGGAATTGGAAGCAGCATCCATACCTTTACATTGTCCACCATGCATACATGAAAGGCTTGATAGAAAACAATACGTTGGTTCGGGGAACACGTTTCCTGGTACTGCTCCAATGACAAAGGCACGGTGTCAGCTTTGTGGAACGCCATAGTTCCCGCATTGCAGAACACTAAACGTACACAAATCAAGAGAAAGAAAATTATATTTTTGTTCAAATATACTTCTTTGGATTGAATCTACTCGTTAAGACAATTGAGTGGTACATGCACGTTGTTAACTTAACTATAACCATGACACAAAGCTATTTTCGAGGGTTAACTGCAGGAAAGTTACTAAATGATTTTCAAGATTTCATTCGATAGATTGGTAATTGTCAGTAATAGCGTATTTGGGCATTTCATTTGAAAACGCATTGGTACAAAGAAGCTTTTATTTATATATCTCAACCTCTATACAACTCATTGGACATTTTAAGGCGGGTTTCCACTTTCGAGTTAATTACACTACTGTAAGCCTATAGGTTTCGAAGAATCATCATAATCCCCGAGCGAGGGTACTAATTCCGCTTGGATATTTACACCCGGCTATGTGACAACATAGCGGAATGCAAAGTCGTCCGCCATGTCATGTCATGGACGTTGGACTTTTTGGGGTGGTTTTCTACGTTATGAGCGTGCGCGAGTTCAGGACGAGAGGAAACTGATAACCTGCAACAGCATGATTGGCTAAGACAAATAATTTGTTTTTTAATGTATACAGTAGGTCAGAATCGTAACTGTCATTTTGCAAACCTTTTTCAAAAAGCGTTTTAAACGGGCCAGTGTCTATTTTGCATACTTGCTTTTGCCTTATTGGAATGCAGTATAGTTTGTGGATTTGAAAATGCGTAGGTCATCCTGTGTGGTCAATACAACATTGTTTAATCTTAAAAAGTATTTTAGTATTAATTCAAATACTTCATAGGACATAGATTAAGAAACAACATATTAAATCTCAAAAACTTATGTAACGAAAGTATGAAAATTTCGAAACTTTTTGTGAGACGTCTATTACAGGTTCAATTTTACAGTAAATCAAAGCTAAAAGAGTACATAATAATATACCTACTTTATATAGTTGGGCAATTGATAATTTTGTAGTTAAACGTACAAATCTTATCACTATTTTATCATTTTGTTAGACCGAAAAAGGAGCGTTTTAAACGGGTAAGTGTCTATTTTGCATACTAGCTTTACCGATTCATAGCATGCAGTATAGTTTGTAAATTGGCAATTCCAGCTATCGTAATGCATGCTGGGAAAAATTATTATTCTTCCATTTCGCGGCAGTTGGCGGACGAAAAATGTGTATTTTACACGAAGCTATATTTTGTAATTTTTATGCTTTATCTTTCGCTCCAAAGACTGGTTTAAAAGTTCTATTTTTAGCAGAGATTATCAGGACTCTTAAACGTAAGTTTAGGCGAAATCCATTTTCGAAAACTAGAGTAGTCGGTAAGAGCACTGTAGACAATTTACCCCCTTCAAATGGAGCTCTGTAACCAAGGAATCTAGATTTATTGTTTTTATGTATTTCTGACTGTTTGATTTCTACGTGCAGGCAGTTAAAAATTGAAATGTTTTAGCCGACATTTTGTCAACGTGTCCCAGAGGCATGATAACTGTCTGTACGTAGAAATCAAGCACTCAGAAATAGCTAAGAACAATAAATCTAGATTCCTTGGTTACAGAGCTCCGTTTGAAGGGGTAAATTGTCTACAGTGTTCTTACCGACCACTTTATTTACTTCAAAACGTGCGACAGAGTAGTTTTCGAAGCCAGCTTTTTGCCAAATTTGCTTCACACCCTGTGTCAACTGGAAAGCAATTTTCTCGCGAATGGTTTCGCCGAAACTTAGGTTTAAGAGTCCTGATCACCTCTGCTAAAAATAGAACTTTTAAACCAGTCTTTGGAGCGAAAGATAAAAATTTAAAATATAGTTTCGTGCAAAATACGCATTTTCCGTCCGCCATTTGGCGCGAAATGGAAGAATTATTAATGTTATTAAATTTTAAAATGGCGCGTGTTTGTTTAAGTTCGCGGAAAGAGTGAAAATACAAGTGAAATTTGTGAGAGAACTGCGGGTCTACGGAGCGGGAACTTTTCGGATTGGACTCAGCGTGTTTGAAAATGTTAGTTCCCGTCAAAATATTTCAGTTCCACGGCATGCTTAATGAAAATCGTTTTCTAGGCACATTTTAAGGCCACGGCAAACGGCCTAAATAACGGCATGTATTGCGATAGCTGGAATTGCCCATTTGAAAATGCGTATAGATCATTCTGTGTGGTGAATACAACATTGAATGATCAGTTGATCTTAAAAGTATTTTAGTATTGATTCAAATACGTTATAGAAAAAGAAACAACATATTAAATCTCAAAAACTTCATTTCAAATATACCTGCTTTATAGTTGAGCAATTGATAATTTTATAGTTAAAAGTACAAATCTTATCAATATTTTGTACAAATTCAAATTAAAGAAATATGCATTGTTGCGCGTTACCTTGGTTACAGCGATCGACTCAGTACTTCGTGTTACAATAAATTTGGGGAGTAAATTGTTTGGTTCGAATGGGCGAGGGGATTCTGCATGCACGTCATTTCTAGTTCAAAGCTGGAGTTGCGATCACTTCTTGGAGTTGTAAAAATATTTCTGGAGTTGTAAATGGAAATTGCTCGAGTTGTTATTTTTACCTTTTATTTCCAATTTAAACAAAAGATCAAAACTGTAATTTGTCTATTAAATATACGATAATTCCTTTCTACTGGTTAACAAGTAATTTACAAGGAATAACTGATATTAGTATAAACCTACTAGTAGGCTAATGCAAATCCAGCGTTCTGATTGGCTACTCTACTAGAGGGCCACTAGGCACTAGCCTACTAGTAGCGAAGAACGAGAGAAAAACTTGTGAATAAGTTGCTTTTTGAAGAAAAAAAACTACATAAAATGTCGTACGTTATATTCTGGAATAAAACTAGCAAGTAATCTTCGAAACTGCTTGCAAAAAAGGTAAAATTTTGATGTTTTACTCGTAGTTTTACAGTTTTGAACATGAAATTGACTGTCGAATTGTGAATATGGACAATTTTTGTTTATATTTGGAGCAAAATCATTGAAAACACAATCGCTTGTAGTTATCTAACTATATCTTCTTGAAAAGGTATAGAAACGAACTTTCACTGAGCCTCATTTTATAATTGATTTCTGTGTTTCTTACGCAGAAATTGTTTCTGTGTTTCTTGTGTTTTTTTTTGTGTTTATTGTTTTCTTACGCAGTTTATTCAAAACTGTACATAATCTTTAACCTGATGATGGAGTAAACTCCGAAACGTCGTTTTTGTTAAATAAAAATTTAAAGCCTTGTTCTGCTATATATTAAGAAACACAGAAATCAATTATATTTTCTTGGCCTTTAAAGCATTATCTATATTTAAGAATGTTTTCATCCATTTAGCTATAAAACTTCAGGTCTTTCTCCGTTTAAATGATATGTTTTATGTACTTCGAGATTTCCCGCCATATTGTTTACAGTTTAAAAACAACTAACCTTTTGGGCTTTTTAAGTCGTTTTTCTTTCTTAAACCCAAATCCAGTGCGAAATGCCCTAAAATGACCACACCAGTGGTGTAACTTAACGCTTGCCCGCTTGCCCGGTGCAAGTGAAAATCATTACGGGCAAGTAGAAGTCTCTTCTTGGTTGCCCGATCGGGCAAGTTGCTTTCTATTTCAGCTTTGCCAGAACAAGCTGGACATCTCTAGGCTATTATCCCCAAGTACAGTATTAAATGAGTAAAATATGAAAGAAATGAACATTCCTCGACGGACATTGTCCGACCATTGTACGACGGACATTGTGCCTCGACTTAAATTCAACTTCAGTTCTTGAGGAAACTAAGAGAATAATGAATGGTGTAAATTGGTGTACTATGATACAAATTGTAGTTATCCATCAACATATATGTTATTATGTGAACCAAAGCTAGACCTAATGGCAAGTGAATTTTATTCAGGGCAACCATTTTCCATGTTCTACTTGCCCTGATCGCAAGTGGTCAAAAAAGTTAAGTTACACCACTGCACACCCAGAAACGGCACTGCCGACATAGCTCTATCTCCTAAACCATCAAAGCTACAGACTTTCTCAAGTGCTTATAGTGTTTAGAATGGTTACTTTTAGGGGTGGTCATTGGAGAGTAAAATGGGCCTCGGTACAATATTTTACAACAAAATGACTATGCACCAACCCTGGTCAACTGCTAATTATACATCGAATGGAACCTTTGTACAATCAAGTATTTTTGGATACTGTAATCTGAATACGTTTGAAGACGAAAAACGTGATAAATCGAGAAGAGAAGCGGCGAGACATTGCACCGGAGCGATAATTGAGCAAACTGCACTACTTCAAAACCTGACGAAACTTGGTTGGATTATCCTTTAGTCAACTATTATTATGTTCAAGTACAACTTGTGGATAATATTTGCGAGGCTCGGTGATAAAAAGCAAATATTAAAACGGCATAATATGGCTAAAATCGTGTTTTGGCGGTGGGAGGGGGGGGGGGGGTAAGTCAAATGAACGGTATAATCTCAACAAAACAATATCAACCCTCATTAAATCTATTTGATTAAATTGAAATAAGTATAGTTTTTTATCCTATGACCAAAATATTTAGGAAATAAGAAAACATAGCCTTTCTAAGGTGTATGTGATGTATAATTAGCAGTTGACCAGAGATGGTGCATAGTCATTTTCTTGTAAAATATTGTACCTAGACACATTTCACTCTCCAACGACCACCCCTGGAACCATTCTAAACACTATAAGCACTTCAGAAAGTCTGTAGCTTTGATGATTTAGGAGATAGAGCTATATCGGCAGTGCCGTTTCTCGGTGTGGTCATTTTCGGGTTTTGGCAAATATGCCATGTTGTCCGTCATGGTCATTTTACCTTAAAACAGTTGAGATTATCTGTCCTAAATGAAATGCATACAAACTCTTATACAGGTCCTAGACTATTCGATATAATGGTTGTGATAGCCTATAGATTTTTAGTGAATTTTCACTCGGCCGTACGCCGTTTTGTAAACAAGAATGGTGCCACCGCGAAAGTCGAAGGAAGCCACTTAAATTCTCACGAATGCTCTTAAATTTCGCTAAAAACTTTCCTATTTCACACATGCCGGTTGAAATATACTAGTAAGTTCGCCTCGTTGACTATTCGCCAATAGCCAACTCGGACTCGTTGTCTAATTGTTAATTAACCTTGAGATAAGACCAATTTTGCTGATTCAGAACGCCATATAAGCATCCAGAGGGAGTGCCCGGGGCCTGGTCCCCCGCCCCTGGGGATATTGTCATCCCTCCTTGGGAAAATTAAGACTAGTCCAAGGCATGGGAATAACATTTCAATATTTTATAATTTAAATTTTATCTTACTATTTTATTTAGTCGTGTAGTTTATATGTGCTAAATGATGATTTAAGATCAACAAAAGTTTATAACATCACCCCAAAACGCAGAAATTAGTACTTATCTATATAGAAACTGACGGGCAGGGTAAAGTGCTAGGGCCCCTAGCAAAAATAATTTATCAGGTTTGATAAAAGCGATTTCTGACAAGTGCATTTTGAAAAGCATTAACATGCAAATTTTAGTTTCTCCAAACGGACGTAAACAACCCGCTCGCGCACATACCATGTGTGATACAAATTTTTACGTAAAGACATTAAAAGACAATGTTTTATTACAGACATTAAAATTCGCTACTTTCCCTACCAAGACAAACAACGCTAATCTCATGTGTATTTGCACAATATCCCGACAAAATCTTGACCTTAGTTTGTCAAGTGTGCGTGGCCGCCATTGTTCGCTGTTGGTTCTAAGTTGGTTCTTGTTCGATTATGCTCGATTATTCCTGATTATGTGTGACTGTGAGTATGTTGATTATTAAAATGCTTCCACGTGAAAGCGTTACTATTTTCTCTTGCCAATCTGATAACGCTTTGTATGGTATGACAGTAGCACACTATATTATACGAAGCTATTTTATACTACAGTATATTTATTGACAGTAATTAATAGTAAATGATGTTGGTAGATGGAATACTCAAACGGAATTATATATACATTTTTTGTAGACCTAGCCAGGAGCAGTTGCGAAAAATGCAACTTAGGCCCTCTGGCAGGAATTGAACCTGCGGTCTGCGATTCCGGTGCAGCGCTCTAACCAACTGAGCTACAGAGTCCAGTTGCTGAGCGTCAACCGCAAGTTCGGTATATAGGATGGGAGTGATGCCAGTATATGGTGTATGGGTAAATTCAATATTTTTCTCGGCATCTCGTTCGATAAGATTAATAGTAAATAGTGTTGGTAGATGGAATACTCGAACAGAATTATATATACATTTTGTGTAGACCTACAGTAGCCAGGAGCAGTTGCGAAAAATGCTAGGCCTCTGGCAGGAGTTGAATCTGCAGCCCTGCGATTCCGGTGCAGTGCTCTAACCAACTGAGCTACAGAGTCCAGTTGCTGAGCGTCAACTGCAAGTTGTCTGTTTATTTTAATAGTCTGTTTATTTTAACAGACTGAGTCTGAGATTCATTGCGTGCTTCATGTCTGCGAAAGAAAGCCTGTATCATTCTCTAATAAGTGAAAGTCAACTATAATTGTCACTTAAAGTTTTTCTTTACTGCTGTTTTCTTTACTTTCTGCATCTCACTCGATTGAAATTGATGTAGAAGGTTTGGGTGGATGGATATTTCGAGTGAAATATTATATACAATATTTTAGACCTGAACGGGAACGGCTGCGGAAAACGCAACACTAAGTCCTCCGACAGGAATTGAACCTGCGGCCCTGCGATTCCGGTGCAGCGCTCTGACCACTGAGCTACAGAGTCCAGTTGCTTGACGTAGTATTGCATTTTTCGCAGCCGTTCAGAGCGCTGCACCGGAATCGCAGGGCCGCAGATTCAATTCCTGTTGGAGGACTTAGTGTTGCATTTTTCGCAGCCGTTCCCATTCAGGTCTAAAATATTGTATATAATATTTCACTCGAAATATCCATCCACCTACAGTCAAATCCGGTGTTCCGTTGCGAGCAACATTGCAATATTGTCACGCAATATTGCAATTTTGATTTGGAGATTGCTCTGAGCAGTTTGCAACCGGTGTGAAAAATTGCAAATTGAAATTCACAACCAATTTCGTAAACAAAGCCTCTGATTGGTTTGTAGCAAAATAAGAAACCAATCAAATGATCCGAGCAATTGGATTGGAGCTTCCTTTGTGATAGTAGCCAATCAGAGGCTTTGTTTACAAAATTGGTTGTGAATTTCAATTTGCAATTTTTCACACCAGTTGCAAATTGCTCAGAGCAATCTTGAAATCAAAATTGCAATATTGCGTGACAATATTGCAATGTCGCTCGCAACGGAACACCGGATTTGACTGTAAACCTTCCACATCAATTTCAATCGAGTGAGATGCAGAAAAAAACATCTTGTAATTTACCTTATCACAACCCGCAGTACCCGCATCTATATATATACTTGAACTTGTGGTTAACGCTTGGCAACTGGACTCTGTAGCTCAGTGGTCAGAGCGCTGCACCGGAATCGCAGGGCTGCAGGTTCAATTCCTGTCGGAGGACTTAGTGTTGCATTTTTCGCAGCCGTTCCGTTCAGGTCTAAAATATTGTATATAATATTTCACTCGAAATATCCATCCACCTAAACCTTCTACATCAATTTCAATCGAGTGAGATGCAGAAAAAAACATCTTATAATATTATGTTGCAGGTTTTAATTTCCTGCTATATTACTCTAATTAAGACTAAAAATTTTTTTGTCAGGACATACTGTAGAGGCAAAATCGGACCAGACGAATGCATGGCCCAGTATCTCAAAATGTCACATTTGTGACACACCGATTATCGGGTTTACATGATAGAACTATAGAAGCTCGAAAATGTTTTGTGATCACATGTACATGCTTAAGTGCAAACGACTGTATGTAAACATTCGCATTATATCTATACACATTATCAAATCTAATTTTAACTGCACTATATATTACTTCCCTGGTACTATGTATTATTTATGGATCATATTTACAGAACGGATGCAGGGACTCAAAATGAATCGAAAATGCGTGGTCGACCAATTTTGAAAATTTTAAGGCCCAGGGTCAGGCTGCTATTTAAATCTGAAATCCCGATTGACACATTTGCCGAATTTTTCCAATCACGCACCATAACTTGCAAGAATGTTCAACCATAGTAAAATATCCAAAGACTATATATTACCTCTACTCTTGAATGAGAATGCTGTTTACCACATACCACTGCTTTCATCATGGTTCAGAATCTTTTTATCTCACGTACAATCAAACGGCATTATTCCTCTTATTTCTGGCATTCTCGGCATAACAACGAAGTAAATCTATACTCCTGTCTAATCTTAATATCAATCTCGCAAACTGTAGCATCATTTTATCCTTCAACAACTCAGATTGAACAGGATTCAAATGTATGATCCACAAAAAGAAGCAATCTTAGTATCTTACAACCCAACAACATACACAAACAGCTACCTCCTCCACAGGCGCTTTATTAATTGGAGCGGGCTTGGAAAATTAGGGAAGGGACGCACGGGCGGCATAAAAAATGCGGGTAAGGCGAAGGGAAGCGCCTGCTGACTAATGTTCTCAAGATGGCAGAAGCTATTCACCACTTATTTGACTATAATCGTCCGGAGAAAGAGTTTGTTAATGATTCTTATGAACGTAGGCTCTTACAAAAGGCTAAGGAACGTGGGAAAGTACTTTACCCTAACTGTCACGCTTCTGATGGCAAAATAAATGCGCATATATACTTTTAGATTTGTTATACATATTTGTTATTATTTTGCATATAATTTTCCTTTCAAGTTATACATATTCGTAGTCAAATACATACTCATGCTACATACTGAATGACACATTAATGATGTCGACATCACTATCACTGAAGTCAATTGAACCCTTCGCATTTTGAGTGCATTTTTCGGTGTTGTCGCCCATCGAGACTGAGGACAAAAACACTTTGATTCAACGTTTCATATTTCGATTAATATGGATCATATTTCAGCAATAACTTTTAAAATATACCAATCTAAGATGGAAAACACGAAAATATATCGTTTTACGCTGTGATGGGCAATATTTCAGGCAGATTTTTTTGGATTCCCGATTGTCGACATTTATGCCTGATTTTCGACCATTACTTGGCAGGCCCTTCGTCTTAGTGATGGGCGACTACCGATTACCGAGTAATCGATACCGCTCGATACCAGGCTACTACCGGAAGTAATCGATACCAGAGTGGTATCGAAATATTTTCGATTACTCGCTGAATTTACTATTATTATTATAAAGATTACTTTTCAGCAATATTTAAAACAAAAATCTACACATTTTGCAAGTGTGTTAGCTTCGTATTTGTCAGTTCTGTGCATTTTATCAGAATTAAGACTAAACTCGTTCGACGGTCCCAGTCTCTATTTTGTATTCGCGCGGTTTAAGACGAAAATGGCGGGAAATATGACAGGAAAATTCTTTTTCGAAACTTTTGTAACAAACAACATATTAGAAGAATTACGCAATAAGTAATCGTTTGAGTAATCGATACCATCGATACTTGGTCCGAAAAGTAATCGTAATCGTAATCGAATCGATATTCTTGGTATCGCCCATCACTACTTCGTCTACTCTTTCCCCTGAAGCAAAATATCACCCGCCCGCGGGAAAAAGGGCCTGAGGAGGAGGTAGCACAAACAGTAACAATCAGTGCTTCCACTTTGAAAAACAAAAAAATCATTTTTTTCTCCTTATTTTGACCGAAATTTCCTTCAAAAAATTGTGAAATTTCCTTCAAATTTCCTTTAAATAATTTAATCAAATGACGTTGAATATTCTCCAAAATAGCCTTTTCTCGACAGAACAATCATCTGGATGTTCAATTTTATCATTGCTCTAAAGTCTAAACACAATTATATGACTTTATTTCCATACAGATAAGTGAGATAACCAAAAACTATAAACAGAATGACGTCATTCAGGGAGACAAAATTTGGGCCGAGCCATATTCATCAGATCATTTTATAGATGACTAAACATAAATTCTACAATTTCTACTTTCGGTTAAATTGTGATCAGATTGAGGCTTATTTACGCTTTATTTTCAAAATATATTAAGTATTACCAATTTTGGCGATATTTTGCATTTTCCTTCAAATTTCCTTTGTTCTTGTAGAATTTCCTTCACATTTCCCTCAAAATTTATTTCCTTCAAATTTCCTTCATTTTGCAAAAATTTCCTTTCAAAAGGAAATTTCCTTCAAAGTGGAAGCGCTGAGTAACATAATTCTGATAATTCCATTGAACTAAATAATATACCTGGAATGCTACCTTCGTCAAATTCTTGAAGTCATGCCCAGTCTTTTCACGCAACGGAAAAACCCGGTTTTATCAAATTTCCAAAAACAAGGGTCAAGCTGCACTAAAAACGATAAAAACCTCCTTCAAAACTCTAGAGTAAAATATTTTTAGTTTATTTGTTTAGAATTCGTAATTAAATTGTCTTTTTTGGGAAAAACGTAGAGCGAGGAGTGGAGCTTGCCGTGGTCTAATCATAAGTATTTGTGTGAATTTCCCTATTTTGCTCATTCGTTTTCCAATTGAATTCTTCTGAAAGTTAGGAAAAAGGTATTCTAACAAAATTAAACTACCAACCATAGTTTAATTCTCTGTTTGTAGTAGAATATGTAAGTTTTAAGAGTACATAATAACAAATATGAACATTAAAATTTCTTTTCTCCCCAGGCCTTTTTTGAACTTCAGAGCGCAAATTTACTGGACAGTTATTTAGTAAAAAATATTTTCAACAGCAAAATAGCAATTTAAAAGGCAAAAAATACTTACTATGTGAAATTGTATGTAATTAAAGAAACGATGCCACTCACATGTGTCATTCGTTGGTTCAAAAACAAGGGTATTCCTCACCATGGAGAAGAAAATACCATTGCTTTTCACAGGTAATGACAACCATATCATCATAATTATACAGTAGAAACAACAGACACAAGAAAATAAGAGAGTTTAATAAAACACATAAAGATGTATATCTTATGTACAATAAATTCCTAAGAATATATTAGTCATTTTTGTACAATATACAATAGATATCCCCTGCAAACTGTTTGACCTTCAAATATAGGCATGTGGAAAGGGCTAATAGTATGGTACTTAAAAACCTGTGGTAGCTATTTTTTGCATCCAGGGGTCGGTTGTTCAAAAGCCGGTTAGCCTAACTCTGGGTTAACGAAAATCTTCAAATCAAACTTCCCAACAGTTTGTTTATAAAGTTGAATATGTTTTTGCAGAAATCTTTTCTGGATCAATAGAAGTTTTATTTTTTAAAGTTTTGAAACGAAAGGTCATGCAGAAAAACATAACCCAAAACAGCGGGTTAAAACTTAACCCAGGGTTAGCGCTAATCGACGAGAGCAGTGCTTTAACAATAGCAGCTCAAATTTTATGTATATGCAATCATTATAGATTTCCGAAGAAAAATGCAACTGACCTAGAAAACTGGAAATGTTTTGTTCAAGAAGCCAACCAGCATGCATCATGGACAGGAACAAATTATAGCCGCATTTGCAGTGACCACTTTGAAATCACTGAGTACATCATCCCTCCTTCGTCAAGTGGAAAATGCCGTTTAAAAAAACATGCAATACCATCAAGATCCAATGCCACATATACAGCTCTACCACTACCAGATGAATTACAAAGCAGGCTCGAAGTATCTAACAAGAGACCATTCCCTCCAACTAATCACGAAAACCTGGTACCACCTGCCAAAGTTGCCAAACCTCTACCTGCAGAAAGAAGAGATGCGTTAGAGAAAAAACTAACACAAAAAATTCATAATTTGCAACAACAGCTACGCCGGTCAAAACAAAAGGCCAAAACCATGGGTGAGGTGATCAAAATTATGAAAGATAAACTTGTTATCAGTTCGAAGGAGGCAGAAACTCTGCAGGAAAACTTCAAAAATACACATTTAGAATTATTATGTAACTAGCTTTAAAGAGAATCTCACATCTTTGCCATGCGGAAGGAAGTACACAGATGAAATTAAGGAATTTGCGGTAACTCTGTACTTACTCACCAAAAGCGTACAAATATGTCAGATCAATGATCCCTCTGCCAAACCCATCCTTAATCAGAAAATGGTCCACTTCTATTAAATGCGACCCTGGATTTATTGAAGAAGCATTTACATTGTTATCCAACCAAATTGATGTTTCCCCTGTAAATAAGGACTGCTGTCTGGTTATCGACGCTATGTCAATTCGCAAGCAAACATTATGGAACCCCGAGAAGGATCAGTATTCAGGTTTTGTCGATCTTGGCAATGAAATTCCAAATGTTCAGTGTGACAAACTGGCATCTGAGGCATTGGTATCCCTCTTAGTTGGAACAAGAAGCCACTGGAAATGCCCAATTGGATACTTTTTAGTCGACAAAATCTCAGCCAAAGACCAAGCGATGTTTGTGTCAAAATCCTTGGAAATGGCCGCAAAGGCAGGTCTGAAGGTCTGGTCAGTGACAGCTGATGGTACAGCAGTAAACCTCAGAACATTTGAAATACTTGGTTGCAAATTATCCGGCACATATGATGAAATGAAAACATAATTTAAACATCCAACAACTAGGGAAGACGTTTATATAATCCTCGATCCGTGTCACATGTTGAAACTGGCTCGTAACGCTCTTGGCCACCTTGGATCCTTTGTTAACTGTGACCGAAATAAAATAAAGTGGCACTACATCGAAGAATTACAGCAACTCCAACAACAGGAAGGACTTAATCTTGCCAACAAACTCTCAATGAATCACCTTAAATTTCAAAAACATAAAACGAATGTTAGACTGACCGCACAAACTCTTAGTTCATCTGTGGCAAATGCAATCGAGTTTCTAGATGTCTCTGCTAGACATCCTAGTTTTTGTGATAGTCGTCAAGGAACAGTCAAATTTATCCGCACAATAGACCAACTTTTTGACATGCTCAATAGCAGAAATTCTATTGGAAAAGGGTTCAAGACACCTCTACGTCTCCAAAACAAGGACACATGGCAAGACATCTTTTCCACCACAGCAAAGTATCTAGTGTCGTTGAAAACTAATACACCCCCAACACGACTACTTTCCACAACTGCACGTGAAACATTTATAATCGGGTTCGTAACCTGCATCAAATCAACAATTTCCATGGCTACTCAAATGCTTTGTGCACCAACCAACCCATTCAAGTACCTGTTAACCCACAAATTCTCCCAGGACCATATTGAACTGCTTTTCTCGTGTATACGAGCCAGAGGAGGATGGAATAATAATTCCAACTGTATACAATTCAAGTATATGCACTTAGAAAAATGCTTATGAGGAATGCCATCACCGCAACAAAAAACACAAATTGTGTGGACCTCACTGGTTGCAACAGCATTACTCCACTTTTTCATGTTAGAAAACACAAAGCACCAGCCAACAACGAAAACCAAGACGAAAGCACATCTGATGAGATAAATGCCATGTGCGAACATTTGGACCAAAGTGGGCAAAGCGAATTCACTTCTAACGTGCTTGTTTACATCGCTGGGTACATAGTATCAAAGCTAATGGACAACCTACCTTAAAAAAGCAAGAAATGAAGAGCTTCAAGTCCTTGGTTTGATACAACGTGGGGATATACTAGCTCTTCGAGCTTCTGCGGGAAAAGGTGGCAATACCGACAGAGTTGAGGAGAAAAGAACTCTTCTCCAGTCACTGAAAGAAAAGTTTTCTGGGGAAAGACTATTTAAGAAAAACAAATTAAATGCAACTGTACCAGCTGAGAAGCGACGTGGTAGTAGTAAACCTGCCACACTTAGAAAAGTCTATGCAGATTGGCAACACTATGATAATAAACGAAAACGATATATTTCAGTTCGCTTAGTAAATGGCGGTGGAATGCGTGATATTGATGTTGCAGTAAATTCCACAAAAGAAGAGCTAATCAAGCAAGTGAATAGTGTGTTTTTTTTCCAGATGGAAATTGTGCATTTGCAAAAATGTATGAGATGGAATTTATGCTAGGAAATTTTAAATGTGAAGATATTACACAGGAAGACTTCACTTTGTCCAAATACATTGCACGACACAGACTGTCAAAGTGCAGACTTTACATGCGACCAAACGTTACGAAGATATGATTTGGAGTGATAGTGAGAATGAGGAAGATATGCCAGTATCAGCAGGAGTTGCTGAGGATGCATTAACTAGTCTGACTAAACCAAAGAGCAAAATATTTGGTACTTCTTCGGGATGTAACAGTTCGTTGTCCAAACAGAGTGTGGAATATGTTTATTCCTTAGCGAAAGATCAAGAGAAAGATGCATAAATGGAAGAGATGCACCCGAGGCGACGTGAAGAAGAAGAAGATGAAAAGCTGTTTAAGCTTCGGGCTGCAAACGTTCCAGCTGAACCTTCTTCTATCCTTTGGTCTTCGAGCTCGTCTCTTCAGGTATTCTTTGCAGGTTTAGTCTCATATTGGTAAACATGTGTTGTTACTAAAGACTTTGTTTACAAAGGTGAAAAGGCAAAATAAATTTTTGCAAGCATATATTTCAACCAATGTTGGGCTTCTAATTGAAAAATCTTCCAGCTGGTCTCCTTCTCTGTACAATAACTTCGAGTGAAATATTTGACAGACAAGCCATTTGAAATGCTCATTAATTGTTTGAAAGAAGGCCTGAACCTTATATTAACAGCATTCAGCTGGATATTTCCAATATATTGCAAGACACCGTATATATTACCACAGTAACCGGCCGGAAATGATATCCAGTGCATCCTAGATTTAAAAATAATCTATTAATACCAATACCATTGATCTATTAAGACCCCATTAATAGAACCATAATATTGCCAGTTGCCTGTTACCACAACTGCTATAATCTACATATTAAATATTTTATGACAAACTTATTGTACAGGAAGCTAAATTTATTCTTATCCGGAAAAACTACATTGTTCTGGCGATATAATTCGAAATTGTTTACTGATTTCCACCTACAAATTGGAATAATATATTTGTTCAGAACTGACGCAGGACGTATCCCCCTGCGAATGGGTGTCCTACTGCATCAGTCGTCCTATTCTGCTGAATCTGCCCCTGTGTACATGAGTTCAGTAAAAATATCGGAAACGTAACTTACGCAAGTTGAATTGTGCAGCTACTCGTGTGCAAGTTATTGTATTCTATTGTATTATAAGAATAGGCAATAGATAATTAATCAAAACTAACGCTTGATAAATATATGACTATATTGATTAAATTTAATAATTCATTAATTCACACAAACGAACATATGAACTGTCTTGATCAGTTTCCACTCAAAATTTTCATTATGATACTATGTGAATCCTGTCCCTAATAATTTTAGCACCTAAGAGTTTTAGCACTGACAGCACCGTGTGCGTAATTTCTAAAAACTAAAGGCAGTATGACATGAACTCTCGTGCGCAGTACTCAATGTAAGTTATGTAACTGAAAGTCAGAGAACAAGTTTCTGCTCAATTTAATTAGATATAAAAACTTTTTTTCTTATACAAGGTGGTCATTAGTTTGTGCGTACATATTTTGTTTATTGAATTGTGTTGCCATCATAGACGGATTTTCAGATTTTGCTCTGGGGGGTGCCGAAAATTAGGGGTATGCCAAAAATTTAGGGGGCGAGGCCGGAGCGACAGGGTGCGTAGCGCCGCCGAGCAAGCTGCAGCAGGGGTCTGGGGGCACAGTTGCCAATGGTGGTAAGGGGGCGAAGACCCCAGAAAATTTTGAGATATTTGGTCTTATTTAGTTCAACATCCTTGTTTTTAGTCTTACTTAGTTCAAATCTTTATTTCAATCACACTACTGTCATTTATCCCAATGAGAAAAAAAAATATTTTCCGGGGGTGCAAATTTCTCTAGGTGAGGTGGGAAATCTTTTTTTTGGGGGGTGGAAAATATTTTTTGGGGGGTGCGCAGCCCCCCGCACCCCCCCCCCCCCCAAGAAAATCCGTCTACCAACAAAAAATTGAATTCATACGCGCATGGTAAGATCCACTTTCAGCCACAGGTTTTATCCAGTTATCCTGTTATATGATATAGATCAGTTGATTTGCGCTTAGCTCGGAAATTATGTTGGTCGTCACTTGTTTCCATCTACCAAACTGACATTACATCATTTTTTCAACTTTGAAGTAAAGTTAAAAACTTTGTAACTGACCCCAACCTAACTTTTGTTGGTTATCGTGATTGCGCTTTACGCGTGCACGCGCACGCAAGGCGATCTGCAAAATCTTTGCATTTTGACCGTTTAAAACTCGGGATTGAAATAAAATTTACTGGAAAGTTGTAGATAAGAACAAAGGCTATATTGTTCTAAGGTTTGCGTGTGGTTTCTGTATTATTACTGGACGAATAACGTATCGAAGTATCGTGGTTTTAGTGTTTTCAATCTTTCTTAAAAGAAATTCCGTTGAGATTACGCACGCGCGATCGTCAACGTCGCATTGTTTGCTGACGTTATTTTGAATACCTAAAGAACTTTCTATTACGCTATTCGCGCAAGTTGGCGGAGTTTTTGGTCATTTACGCGCGTAAAACTTATTACGATCATTTTACGGCGAAATCGTAAACTTGATGACCGTTCATTTGTCATCTGGCTTTTCACTTTATTCCTAATCATTTGGCTGGCTAGAAGATCAAAACCTAAACTTGAGCGCTTCGAAGAAAAACCAACATCTAAGAACATTTTCATCGCTTCTGAACTTACAACGATACCTGATAAACATAAGAAAATCCAACTACCCTTGTAAATACCGGTATGGTTTGGAACTTCAGATAAAACACAACAATTTACATCTACTTCTGTGTATCCTCCTTGCTGGAGATATCGCCACTAATCCAGACCACTATACACATTATCAAATCTATACACATTATATATAGAACTATATCGTCCAGTTCCGAGTCGCAGCATGAACCAAAGAACCAGAAATCGGAAGGACTTCCCGCTACATGCCTTGTTCTGAACGCGCGTAGCTTAAAAAGCCAGCATGTTTTAGACGGAAGAATGCTTTGTCATCTCTCCCGTTTTCAAGAGCTTGTTTACTCTGAGGCTGCAGATCATGTCTGGGTAACGGAAACCTGGCTCACAAAAGATGTCGCGAACACTGAAATTCTCCATGACGATTACGATATCTACAGAAAATATCGGGAATCGCGCACCGGTGGCGGCGTAATGGTGGCAGTTAAATCGGGTTCCTTCATTTCCTCACGCGATGTAGACATCGAAACAGATATTGAAGTTGTATCAACAGAACTTGTCACAAGCTCAAAACTGAAATACGTAATCTGTTGTTGCTACAGGCCACCCAACGCAGATCAGTCTTGGTTGGAAAAATTTTCTTCACGCTACATCAACATAATTATCTGTGGTGACTTCAACTTTCCCAAACTCCATTGGCAATTTCCATCTGCTACTTCATCCGGTGATGACATTAAGTTTACGGAACAATTGAATGACTTCTTCCTTACTCAAGTCAATACATTGCCCACACGAGGAAACAACGTGTTAGACCTAATTATCACTAGCCTACCAGATCAGATTGAGAACATTTCAAAACTTGATCCTTTTCAACTTGAAAACGTCCATAAAAGCAGCTCCTAAACTGAACAGAACTGTTTTCGACGACCGTAGAGGGAATATGGATGGACTACGTTCAGCTTTAGCGATGATTGATTTTTCAAACATAATCGAATCAGGAGAAGATATTAATGACTGTTGGGAACAATGGAAAAACACATTCCTTTGTGTGGTGAGAAATTACATCCCAACCAAGAAGATCAAAGGTCGAAATTCTCCCCCTTGGATTAATGGAAGTATTATTCACGAGATAAGGAAAAAAGAAGCGGCGCGGCGGAAGTTGAGTTCATCTCCATCTGACGCCTGTTGACCATAATTGTAAGCAACATAAAAATCAGCCTTTATTCAACTTAACACCTTGCCATAAACTCTAAAGTACAACTTTAACAAAATGGTGGTCAAATCACCGCCTTATATAAACATAACTATTGCGGGCTCAGAAATAGTAGCCAGCTACTTCATATAACTAATATCGTTATTATCTCATTCTTCCTCCCTAGACGTTCTAAACAATAGAGAGTTCCGAATAATTTACATTAATAATAATTGTCATATATAAGTACTAACTATAAACAACAAGGTTCAAATTTTATAGTTCAATTCACAGAGTCACTATTCCACAACCCTACCAACCATAACGAGCTGGTGGTTTACTTTCTCGAGTAGAACGCCTTAGACCAGTTTCTTTTGTTGATGGAGTGTGTTCAGCATTATCAACTTTTGACTGAATCTCAGGAACTTGTGACGTCGTTGAGTTTCGCGCTGGAGGTAATCCATCTGATGCTGGTGAAGGTTCTTGCAAAGGTTGAGGTTCCAAAGGGTTCCATTCTGGGTGGAAGGAAGCGAGCAAGGAGCCAGATCACGTAGAGAGACAGATGATTCTCTCCCATCAGTGTAACGTACACGTGCATAGGTTGGGTTAACATCCGTTAACTCCACTTCATCCACAAGTGGGTCGTTCTTACTCGTTCGAACAAACCGGCGTAACAATACGGGCCCAGGTTGCATCCATGATGGCAGTGACACACCATGTGATGAACGACGATGAAAGTTGAAAAACCTTTCATGTGGAGTTGCATTAGTTGACGTACAGAGAAGTGACCTAATCGAGTGGAGTGCATCAGCTAGCACGAGTTCCCATCTTGAATCTGGGAGATTAGCTGATCTTAGAGCAAGACGAACCGCCTTCGAAATGATACCATTGTATCGCTCGACTTGACCATTGCCAATTGGATGGTACGGCGTAGTTTTACTCGTTGCTATCCCTCGTTTCGTTAGATAGTCCTTGAGTTCCCGAGAAAGGAACGAGGCACCAAGATCTGAGTGAATATAGTTTGGCATGCCACAAAGAGTAAATATCTGGTCCAGACACATGATGACGGTTGAGGATTGCATATTTGGACATGGAAATGCAAATGGGAAGCGGGAGTACTCATCCACCACAGTGAGTATATATGCATTACGAGAAGCAGTAGGTAGTGGACCCTTGAAGTCGATACTAAGTCGCTCCATAGGCTGTGTGGCTTTGATGAGGTTCCCGTGTTGCTGCGGACGATAAAACTGAGGCTTCAATTCGGCGCAACTTCGGCACGCTGAGCACACTTTCTTAACTTCTTCAGTAGAGTATGGAAGATTCTTAGACTTTACGAAGTGTAACATTCGAGTTACACCGGGATGACACAACCCAACATGGATTTCTTCGAGGTTGTTCGACGACATTGAGGCAGAGAATGCGCGTGTGAATGAATCAGGAGCAACGTTATCCTTTCCAGGTCGATATTCCACTGCATAGCTGAAGGAACCGAGCTCGAGTCGCCAAACCTGGATCTTATTGTTCTTTATCTTGGTTCGCTTTCTGCTGTCAAACATGAACGCTACCGAACGCTGATCCGTTTTCAGAGTAAAATGACGACGAGCAAGAAAATGCTGCCACTTGCGAACCGCCTCTACAATAGCCATTGCCTCCTTCTCTACTGCAGTTTAGTGTAATTCACTGCCATGGAGCATCCTCGTCATGAATGCCACTGGTCGGCCAGCCTGATTTAACGTAGCAGAAAGCGCCACTTCCGAGGCATCGCACTCGACCACAAACGGAAGGCTCTCATCTATGTGTTGAAGAGCTGCGTTCTCAAGTTCTTTCTTGAGAATATTGAATGCAACTAGAGCGTTTGAGTCCAGTGGGAATGTTGTAGCCTGCATCAAAGGTTTGATCTTGTCAGAAAAATTGGGTATCCACTTTGCGTAATAGGCGAACATCCCAACTACTCTCTGAAGGGTTCGGGCATTCTCTGGTGGTGGAAACTCTTGGAGGGGGCGTAGCCTTTCTGGATCGGGAGTAATTACACCATGTCCAATACCATATCCGAGTAAATTGATTGATGACTTGGATTCAACAGATTTCGTTTCATTGAGGGTAAGATTTCTTCGATTGATAGCTTCATGAAACTTCTGGACATTTTCATCATGCTCTTCCTGGTCTCGCCCTGCTACTGTTATATTATCCAAATATGGAAAGGTATCTTTGAGTCCCTCCCCATCGACAAACTTATCCATTGCCCTTTGAAAAACAGCTACACCATTTGTAACCCCGAAAGGTATGCGTCGGAAGTGATAGAGTCTCCCATTAGCTTCAAATGCAGTATATTTCTGATCAGCTTCCTTTATTGGCACTTGATGATAGGCACTTTTAAGATCAAAAGTTGAGAAAACTTTGTAGCCAGCAAGGTTGTTAATCATGTCATCAATCCGTGGTAGAGGATAGGCGTCAAGCTCGGTATACTGGTTAACGGTCTGCGAGTAGTCTATGCAGAGCCGCTTCTTGTGTCTATTCAACGGATCTTTAACAACAACAACCTGTGCTCTCCACGGTGAATTGCTGGGCTCAATGATCCCTTCCGAGAGAAGTTGATTAATCTCCTGTTGTATGAAATCTTGGTCTTCCTTACTGAAGCGTCTCGATTTACTTGCAATCGGTTTGCAACCTGGACGAAGATTCGCAAAAAGAGACGGCTCTTCAAACGATGCGGCAGAGAGAGCACAAACAGGGGTAGACTTTGGAACCACCGTATTCGATAATAACACTCTTGTGCTCTTTTTGGAAATCCTGACCGAGGATTATATCGCTACAAAGATCCTTAAGTATCCCCAAACGACAGGATGGGTACACATGTTTATTCAGAGCAATATCTACATAGCAGTGACCAACAACATGTGACTTAAGGGAACTAAGGGCCATAGATACATCTTGTGTTGATGGATAGATATGAAGATCAAGGTGTTTGGCCATGCTTTCACTTATATAGCTGTCAGAACTTCCAGAATCAACAAGTGCAGTCAATGTTTTTTTTCCAACAGAGACCATTACAGATGCTTGCTTCAAAGAATCAGGACATGAAGCCACGATTGCACAAAGTGAAGGCGAAAACATTGAAGCAACCGTAGAGGCCTTTGACTTACAAACTTTTGCATAATGCCCCTTTTTGCCACAGTTATCACACACGCAATTTCGGGCAGAACAATTTCTCCTATTATGGATAGAATTGCCACAGAAATAGCATTTCTTTGATGTAAATGTTCCGGCAAGGGGAGCGTCTTCATCCAAGGCAGCAGCTTTCGAGGTCTGTTCTGCTACTGAAGCCGGAACAGCAGCCGCTGTTGCTGTGGGAATAGTGGGCATAGTATACGTTTCCGCGTTTTTCTGTGCTAAATCTAAAGCATTAGCTTGGTCAAAAGCAGATTTCAAATCTAGTGTACTGTTCTCTAGTAGACGTTGACGAATTAATGGGGAAAGTAGACCATTAATGAAAGAATCTCGAATTAGTTCCTCACGATACTGTTCAGCAGTAACATTTTTAAGATTACAATCCTTACTTAGTCTTCGAAGTTCCTGAAGAAATTCTACGAGTGTTTCACCTGGCTTTTGCCGTTTTGTAGCGAGCAAGTGTCGAGCAAATATTTCATTTGGCTTTTTAATGAATAGTTGACTTAATACCTCGAGTGCTGAATCATAATCATCACAGTCTTCAATATATTCATACACGTTATGTGATATATAGTTAATAAAAGTACGATACTTATCTGGAGCTTTACTACCACACTCTGTGAGAAAGTTAGTGAAGGTCTTGTACCAATGTTTCCATTCTTTAGCCGCAGATGGTGAATTAGGATCCAAATCAAGACGAGCTGGTTTCAGTAAAGTATCCATATTGAAGTCTGTTATATTAAGTTGAATAAATTGTTGAAACCATAATTGTAAGCAACATAAAAATCAGGCTTTATTCAACTTAAAACCTTGCCATAAACTCTAAAGTACAACTTTAACAAAATGGTGGTCAAATCACCGCCTTATATAAACATAACTATTGCGGGCTCAGAAATAGTAGCCAGCTACTTCATATAACTAATATCGTTATTATCTCAACGCCCTTCTTGCTAAATTTAAAGAGCTACGAGTCAACGTTAAGAAAATGGTCCGTGAAAGTCGTGAAAGATTTTATAACTCTCTTGATGCCAACTTTCAATCAAACCCAAAGCGATTTTGGTCAATCTTTAAGCTGAACAATAAACAATGAAGTGTTCCAGACATTATGTCAATGGGAAATGCCGCTGAACCTGATTCATCACAACCTTCTGCTGTGTCTACTCCTACTGCTATTGCCAATCTATTCAATCGCTACTTCACATCAGTTTTCAACAGTGATCATGATAACCTGGTCGAGCGTTCCTCTCCACCGTCATTTCCATCTTCCAATGTCAGGACAGTCAGACCTCCAACTAACAATAGAAGAAGTCGCTAGAACACTATTAGAGCTAGACACCACCAAGGCTACTGGACCTGACGGAATTCCACCTCGACTTCTAAAAGAATCAGCGTGGCAGATTGCACCTTCCCTCACCCAGCTTTTCAACAAGTCGTTAAGTTGTAGCGAAATACCTGATGGAAATTAGCAAACATTGTTCCGATACACAAAAAAGGCGATAAGAGCCAAGTAGAGAACTATAGACCTATGTCCCTTCTTTCCATAATATCGAAAGTACTGGAACGTTGTGTCCTGAGAAATATACGTGATCATCTGCTGCAATTAATCAATGATAGCCAACATGGTTTTATTCCCGGGAAGTCATGTACAACTCAGCTATTAGAGGTTCTTGACTATATTGGTTCACTTTTGGACAGTGGCAAGCAAACGGATGTTGTATATATGGACATGTCCAAGGCATTCGACAAAGTCCACCATAAAGATCTAATAAGCAAATTAAGGCACGTCTATGGCATCTCTGGTAAACTCCTTCGCTGGTTTGAGTCATATTTATTAAATCGCAAGCAACGTGTGACTGTGCTAGGAGCTACATCCTCCGCGAGACATGTCATATCAGGAGTTCCACAGGGTTCAATATTAGGTCCCATACTGTTTCTGCTGTACGCGAACGACCTGCCGGATGTAGTAGAGCACTCCAAGATCGCCTCCTTCGCCGATGACACGAAACTATTTAAGAAAATTGATTCAACTTCCGATGCTATCTCCTTACAAAGTGACCTGAGTAGTTTGGAGAACTGGTCATCATCTTCAGGCCTTGTCTTCAACCAAGACAAATGTAAATGTCAGCGTGTAACAAGGAAAAAGAATCCTATCACACACGAGTACAAGATCAATAGCAAATCCCTGGTGGTCACCGAAAAAGAAAACGATTTAGGCATATGGATCACGGACACGTTAAACTGGTCTTACCATACCCACGATCGCAGTGCAAAGGCAAACAAGATGCTTGGTTTCCTGCGTAGGGCTGCAACGGAAATTACAGATGTTAAGATACGCCGCACACTGTACCTGTCCATTGTTCGCTCAACGCTAGGTTATGCCACTCAAGTCTGGTCACCACAATCGATCAACTTAATTACGAGGACAGAGCGCATCCAACGACGAGCTACAAAGTTCATTTTGAAGTTACCTTTCGTGTGCGCAGAAACGTACAAAGACAGACTGATCTCCTTAGACTTACTACCAATCACCTACTGGCACGAGTACCTTGACATTATGTTTTTCTTTAAAGCTATCAACAACATTATAACTGTCTCGAATGAAGTCCTTCCGCAGCCAATTATCCCATCAAGGCTCACTAGAACCTCGGCTGACACCAACGTGCTCTCTTTCCGTCCTCGCAAATGTAAGACGCTGACATACCAACGCTCTTTCTTCATCAGAGTAATAAGAACTTACACCTCTCTGCCAGAAGGTCTAAGGCAAAAGAATCTATCGCTGGTACGATTTAGAACATTGTTGCTGGACTACTATCACAACGCTGCCAAGACATTTTATGATGTGGACGACGCCAGAACGTGGAGAACGGTCTGCTTGAAATGCAACACATCACGCAGACTCATGCAGCCATTAACGTGCTGCTATTAGTACATGTACATTATCAGTTATAATTTAAATATTAGTTATGTGTTTTCTATATTCAAGGGCCCACAGTAATTGGTTTTAAACTGTTGTGGTGTCCCCGCCTTTTTGTTGTTGTTACTTTCTTGTTCAACCTTGAAACGTGGAGGCCTGCGCTTGTATTGTCTAGCTCTAGGGCAAGCTTTTAAGCAATTTTCCGTATTTTCCAATATTGTGTTCATAATCTATTTTAAAATGAAGATATATGATGGTAAAATTTAAACCGTCCTAGTTTTAACGGTCAAGGGTGCATGTCAAGGGGGCGTTAAAGTTTGCGCGTTTTGGGGTTGAACAGGAATGGTTTGTGTTTTACGTGTTGATTGATTAAGTAATTATAGGCGAAGCTAAATAAATTAATAACCCTAAAACCTACCCTAACCCTTAACCCAAAACCTAACCCTAAACTTAACCCTAACCTAACCCTAACCAAATTGATGAAGAAAAAACAAGAAAAACGAATATGAAAATATTTATTGAAAATCGGGAAAATTGCGTAACGTCAGTTTGATAGATGGAAACAAGTGAAAACCTTTTTGGTCGTGATACATTTGAATCCTGTTCAATCTGTGTTTTTAAAGGATAAAATGATGCTACATTTTGCGAGATTGATATTAAGATTAGACAGGAGTCTATATTTACTTCTTGATTATGCCGAGAATGCCAGAAATACGAGGAATAATGCCGTTTCATATTTGTAATTGAGATATTAATAAGATTGTGGAACCATGATGAAAGCATTGGTATGTGGTAACTGGTAACAGCATTAAATTCAAGAGTAGAGGTAATACATAGTCTTTGGATATTTACTATGGTTGAACATTAGATGTGTTGATGTGTCATTATGTGTGCTCGAATCAGAATTTTAGATTTGATAATGTGTATAGATATTCAAGATATTAAAGTTGCAAATGTTTACATGCAGTCGTTTGCACCTAAGCATCAGCCTCGTACCCAGGCGCAAAAGAGAGAAAAAAGCACTACTCCAGTGTTTTATATAGATCAGTGGTTATGCTGAGCGAGCGCGCGGGGGTGCTTGGGGAGGACGCGACGGGAAATAACTGCGCCCAGTGAACTATAAGTATACTGGAACGCTAACTCAGGGGGGGAAATTGAAGCCGTGCTTTGTACGTAGTGCCAGTCCCTTTTAACATATTTTTTTCAAAAAATACACTTTTTATATTGCAAAATTTTACCCTTTTAATTTCCTTTTATACTTTCACTATTTATCTTTGACTACACTAGAACAATTAAACTTTTTACTCAAGTACTTACAATGAACAAAGGTCGTTCAGTTTCTGAAATATTACTGGAAAAAAACAAAATTTGTCAAAAAACCCGCGAAAATGTTTGGTTCTTCTGAGTTATGAGACTTTACAAGCCAATTCTTTGGCTAGTTGTATTGATTCGTGCCGCTCAGAACTTGAAAATTCACTCTTGTGTCTAACTCGATAATGATGATCAATGCCGCTTTCGTAAAATAATTCTCTTGTAGCAATGCAACCTTCTCTAGGACACAAGATCTTTCCCAAAATAAATGCTTTGTGGACAGGTCTTTCAATTTCTTGCAACACAGATTTTCTCATTTACAGCCATGAATATTCATGTGGGCGCCATGTTAAAATCAATTTCTGCCAGGCTCGATTTTCTTCGCATCCTCCCCAAGCACCCCCGCGCGCTCGCTCAACAACTGATCTCTATTTATTTTTTCTCTCTTTCGAGCCTGGGTACGAGGCTGGTATCATAGTATCATAGTACTATAGCTATGGTATGATGGAACCATTGTACCTATAATTATATTAACTATTCATCTAATTATTGTAATACATAACAATTTATTTAATTATTATAATATATTTAGTGACTCGTAACATGGGCTTATAACAAAAATTTAATTTCCGAGCTAAGCGCAAGCTACTGATCTATATATAACAAGATAACTGGATAAAATCTGTGGCTGAAAGTGGATCATACCATGCGCATGAATTCAATTTTTTTGTTGGGTATCGTGATGGGCCCATAGAATTCAACAAAAGTATAAAGTAGGCTTTCAAAGATTTGAAAGAAAAAAATTTAAATGGGACTGTGAGTGGAAATACTCAACTTTTTCCCAGTGGCCCACCCCTAAATAATGATATTTTTTAGATGAATCCCCCCCCACCTTCTCTTCTAAAAATTCCAAAGTTCATGTAACCTTAAAAACTCGTTTTTGTGACCAAAAACAATTGTGATCATTGGTTGACAATTAATACCCTAAATATATTTTCAAGTTATACTTAGCAACAGATAGAACAAGCTGTAACTATGTTGTAAATATCTTGATCAAGCTGGTTCAGAATCTATTTGAACAGCAATTGGAAGATTGAACCTAACTGCGTAGTCATTCTATGGCTAGGGGGGTTCGGGGGCATGCTCCCCCAGAAAACATTGAATTTTAGTAGCCCAGAATGCCCATTTTGTGTGCTACTAGGGTGACATTCTATGAGGAGAACTAATATTTTCTCGTGTGGCCCACCCCTTTAAGCCATCTTGTTTTGGATGGCCCACCACCTATTTCCACACCCCCAAAAATGTTTTTTACAAAATTCAAATTTCTCGATCTTCAGGCGATTAAGTTAAGTTTCAAATTCAACTGGAACAGAATATATTTTTATTTAGATAAACACAGCAAACTAACTAAAATCTGACAAAAGTTCTGATCTATCAATATTAATTTACTGTAAATGATGAAATGGCGTTTTACAAAAATGCTCACCGCGCGCTCAATTTTTACGCTTTTGCCGTCAAATTTTGTGTACGTGATGTTAAATCATTGTTGTAACCAACAATTTAACAAAAATGCTATATTTTAAAACACTGTGGTTGCTACGGGCTACTTTTGAAAATCTGACCGCGTCACGAGATTTGCACGCCGCCGATTTAACCCTAGGACCTGCAAAACATCATATTTCCCATCTCAGATAATCAAAGAACAAAAGTGTGTTCGCATTTTTTGACAGCTATTGTATTTGCTTTGATATAAAGCAGACAAGTTGACTCACACAAATTTTGTATACACGGTAGAAGGATGCCTATAACTCGAAAAATATGACGTTAAACGAAAAACGCGAACACACTTTTGCTCCTTAACTATTGTTCTACATTGTGGCAAAGTTTGGAAGGAATCGGATAAAACGTGCATTTCTCTTTTTGTGAGGACAATCTGAGAATATTTCATTCTGTGTGAAAGGCCAAAAGAGATTTCGCCGGGGTTTTCCGCTCCCTGTTGTGTTTCTCCGCCCTCTGTTCTCACTTCAAACTGTAAGCCAATCAGATCGAACCTCATCAAAGTACTTTTGGCAAGGTGCTCTGGGCAAGGTAGTTCTGCGTCATTTATTGATTATCTAGTTTGTTATAAGTGCGTAACAGGCAAAACAAAAACATTAAAATATGCCGGTAAAACGCAAATGTAGGGAGAGCAAAGCGAATAAGGGCAAGCTAAATCAGCAAAACGAAATTCAGGACATGAGAGCTATTGGGTATGTGCGTTACTTCTTATTTGTGCTACAAAATTTCTCACCTGCATCCCCATCCGGTATTGAGTTCACACCAAATAGCAGAATGTCAATTACAATTACTATTTTCGCGGCAAAATTATTCGAATTTAAAACATTTTCAGTCATATCTCGGTCGCATTTTAATATTTTTGAAAATAATCTGTGAGGATCGAAAGATTTTCAGCCCCTCAATTCAAATATATAAAAATGTAAAAAATGATGGAATCAGTGTTTTCATCATATGGAGTAACCTTAAATAAGTTAATAATTAAATTGTCTGGAAAACCAGTGTCATTCGAAGTTCTCTAACTATTGCACAGGCAATCTCTATCTTCCCTTGATCAACACATCTTTTCCGCAGGCTTCGAGAGCCATGGACACATGGAATGGCGGCAGATCGCAGAAGAGGAAACGACAGATCCATTCGAAGCCAGTTTGTCAAGATACTGTTCGTCACTGCGCGTTTCTGGGCTATCAACCACTGAAAGAACCGTGTTCGATGTTCAGAACTTTTTCTTGATATGCACTTTTTTTCGCGTTCATTGGATGAAAAGACAGTCGCCAACGTCTGTTTGGCAACAATTCCCATCGCGTACATTGGCATAGACTTGCTTCAAGTCTGTCTTTCATTGTTTTTCTGTATTGATCCACTATAGTGTAAATACCATGACGTAGCGAGGGGTGGCGCAGTGAGAGAGAGAGACTTGTCGTTGTGAACTTCCAGCCTCGTACCCAGGTTCCAACTCGAACGCGTGCATATCGCGTGTGGTCGCAGCACTAGGTGGGTTGACCCGATGACGCCTGCGACCACGCGCGATATCCACGCGTTCGAGTTAGAGCCTGGTCAACTTCGGAAAATCTCGGTTCAAAACTGAACCGAAACGGCTAGTTTTGCTCCATGTCTTTCTGTCATTGTCTTTCTGTATCGTTTTCATTGTCTTTCTATATGTTATATAAAGGTGATGTAAAGTCCCGATGTAAACAAACCGGCAACGACCGTTTGTTTACATTTTAAACACGCTATATTTAAAAAATTATGATGTTTTCTGGTTCGCTATGCTTTAAATAAATACAGATTCGAGTTTCTGATTTAGGAGATGTCGAATTTTAGTCGAAACAACGCGAAATCTGGGCATTGTTTACATCGCTGGACCCCCCATAGCACATGCGCAGAATGGACTTTACATGGTCTTTCAATACTGTATATTTCTTTTCTTTTCTGTACAAACTGGTAAAATAGTGATAGGATTTTTATATACTTTTAACAATAAAATTACCAATCTCGTTCCCCGAGCCCGCGATCCTTCGGGAGAAGGAACGGAGGCTCTGGGATAATCCGACTCAGAGGTACAGAAGACTGTACCTCGACCAAACTGCGCATGCGTTCGCGAAACTCAAAACAAATTCTATTTGTTTCGTAAATAAATCATGAAAATATATCGTTTTTGGCAGCGAATCTAAATGTTCTTCGTACTACGTTGCAAGAGGAGTATAAATACGACAGAGCAAAGAAAATATTGTAATCAAAACAGTCGATATGGAGCGGTGAAGAGTGTTTTATATCGAAGAAAATGTTGCAATTATAAAGTATAAATTAAGTATACTGTTCTCCTTTGGACTTTGGCACAGTCACTATGGAAAATCTTGAATTATACGGGTCCTTGTCTTTCTACCATCAAAATTAAGCCGTTTCGCGCTCGTAAGTTCGTCCAAGCCGAAACAATGCGTGAAATTTTGGGTACTATTAACTATTAAAAGTCCAGTCTAAAAACATGGCTGGAACGTACTATACGATTGGACTACAAGAGGAAACGCTAAAATACTTCCAACTCAGCTATTAACCTTAAACATTTTGTAGATCAAAGGAATATCACACGAAGCTTCAAGTTATGAACTGAAAATTGGTTCCATTACATTATTATGAGCCATATAATAATAATAATAATAATAATAATAATAATATAATTCATTTTTATAGCGCTATTTCCCAAAGCTCAATAGCGCTTAACATTAAAAGTTAAATATATACAAAAAGTTAGGATATATATAAATATATATATAACATATATTAACTACAAACATTTAAATCACTATATATATATGTTTTTTAAGATCATAAAATAGTTTTGCATAATATATTACGAATATAAAACAATGAATATTTAAAATGTTGTAAAGTTACTAATACTGTGTATGCTAGTCATAATACTGTTTAAAAAGATATGTCTTTAGCCTTGTCTTGAAAATGTTTAACGATTCACTTTTCCTAATGTACTCTGGCACTTCATTCCATAGTTTCGGTGCAATATATGAGAACGATCGTTCACCATAGTTCACTAGTCTTGCTGAGGGTACAGTAAGAATTCCTTTGGACGAAGAACGTAAATTTACCGATGGTGTATAAGGTTTTAACATATTTCTAATGTAATGTGGAGCCATACCATTCAGAGATTTGTATGTAATAAGGACAATTTTATAGATAACACGCTGATTAACGGGGAGCCAATGTAGTTGTTTCATTAAAGGAGTGATGTGATCATATTTTCTGCTCCCTGTCACCAAGCGAGCAGCACAGTTTTGTACGTTCTGTAGCCGATCAATAAGAACTTTAGGCAATCCATACAATAGAGAGTTACAATGATCTAATTTCGATGTAATAAAAGCATGAACTAATGTTTGGATGTCTGAAGTAGATAAATACTCTTTTATTCTTGCTATTTTCCTCAGATGGTAAAAACAAGTCTTGCAAATGTTGGTAATATGTTTATCCATAGACATGTATTGATCAAAAGTTACACCAATGTTGCATACTGAAGTACTTGGTTGAATTCTTGAATTAGATGCTTCTATATGTTCAATAGCAGGACATAAACAATTTCGTGCTCTAATTACCAGTAGTTCAGTTTTTTCACCATTCAGTTTCAATTTATTTTTAACCATCCAGAGATCAATGTCTTTGACATACATTTCAATTTGTGCTAATGCACCAGATGTTTCCTCCGTGGTTGATTCAAAGGCAAGATATAATTGTGAGTCATCTGCATAAAAATGAAAATCAAGACCATGTCCTCTGATGATATCACCAAGAGGTGAAGTGTATAATAGATACAATATTGGGCCAAGAACTGATCCTTGTGGAACCCCACAGCGCAAATCCCTAGGGGTGGACTTAACACCATCAATTTCCACACTATAACTTCTATTCTGAAGATAAGACCGAAACCATTTCAACACTTGCCCATCTATCCCAAATTTGTTAAACATTCGCTGTAATAAAAGTTCGTGATCAACAGTGTCAAATGCTGCTGATATATCTAGCAATAATAATGCAACACATTTGTGATTATCAACGGCCACAAGAATATCATTTTGTACTTTTAATAAAGCTGTTTCCGTACTATGTAGGCGTTTGTAAGCTGATTGTAAAGGTTCTTCTAGATTGTTATTAACCAAATGTTCCAGAAGTTGACCAGCAGCAGCCTTCTCAATAACTTTTGATAAAAATTTTAGATTTGAAATGGGTCGAAAACTTCCATATTCTTCACACTCCAGCGAGTCTTTCTTTAACTTTGGTTTCAACACGGCTTCTTTTAATTTCTCAGGCATGTGACCTAACTGGAGTGATTTATCAGTGATCTTAATAATTACAGGTAGAAGGGTATTCTTACAGCCTAGGAGAATCGTTGCGGGAACTGGATCAAGTCCACAGGATTTTTTGCCAATTTTTCCAATAAAATCCTTAATCTCTTGTTCCGTAACTGCTTGAAAGTTACTAAATTTAGTGCACGGCACATATTGTTCTTCTTGATCTTGCTGATTGTAACAGGAAGAACCAATGACTAGTTTTTCCTTTATAATAGTTATCTTATTGCTGAAAAAATCTGCGAACCTATTCACAAGTTCAGTCGTTGAAGGCGCAGTTGGATAGCGCTTTTCTGGCTTCCGGTGAAGTAATTTATCAACCGCATTAAACAGCACTTTTTGATCATGTGCATTATTAGAGATAACCGATGAATAATACGTTGTCTTAGCATTCTTTATCATGGCGTTTACTGTTTCACATTGTTTAACATATAATTGTCTATCAATGCATAGTCTAGACGTGCGCCAACGGCGCTCTAATTTCCTACGTGTTCTTTTCTCTTTAGCAATCTCTTCATTATACCATGGTGATATAGGACGAAGGGTTTTAATTCTTCGTCTTAGCGGGGCATGTTGCTGTAATGTACTTTCCAACACACTTTCATACTTCTCAACAAGGGCTGGGAGATCATAATTGTCACCTAAATCAAGTATTTTTAGATCTTCATTAAAACTGTCCATATTTATGTTGTTTAATTGTCGAACGTAGGTTTCAATTTGTTCCAATGGTGGTTTCTCTAACTGTAATGTACAATGTATAGAAAAATGATCTGATATCACTGGATCATGTATTCTAATATCAGTCACTAATTTATCTTCATTCCTTGTCATAATCAAGTCTAGAGTGTGGCCTTTCTTGTGGGTTGGCCCACTTACGTGCTGTTGTAAGTTAAACGATTCCAGTATCTTCTTAAAATTGATGGTATCAGAGTCTCCTATATTATCTACATGACGAGTATTTACAACACTGGATCTTGTCACTCATGCAGGCACTCTGCGAGCCAGGCTGACCCCATTCCAATAGGAATACCATCTTGAAAATATACAAATATATGACAGGATCTTCGTACTAGTAAGCCAGCCTGGTTGGTGAGCTCAGGCAGTCCAGCTTCATCGAACAACTTGTAAGCTTCATACTTGACATACCCCCGCTGATTTCTACCAGTGATTAAGTACTTTGAAGATGAGGGCATATATAACACCCTTCTTGTAGCTTGCTCAAAATCTTTTACTGTTATGGACTGTGGCTACAATCTTGGACATAACTGGTTGAGACTACCTTTACCTCTATGCAAAAATTTCATACCCTGTTGGGCTTCTTAAGCCCTGACTCTCAATATTGAACTTGTTATATGGTAAATTACCAAATGTTGTTTCAACAACATTGTTAACAACACTCAACTGGGAAAGTGGGTATGATGAAGTTTGTTTTGTCAATGTATACTAACTTTGCAATATTGTGAGGAATGGTCTCAAGCATTATGTCAAAGATTGTACCTACCCTTGCATAGGCGGTGGAAGATCTGTATTATTGGGGGGCTTAGAATGTAGCGCACCAATGTAGGGGAGCCTGGGGGATCCTTCCCCAGAAAATTTTGAAATCTAGTATCTTTGAAACCACATTTCCTGCATTCTGTGGGGAGAATTTTATGGAAATTTCAACATCACAAGCTTTCATCTCGAGTACTAAAAACATAGTTCAATAAGCTAATATTCAACATTTGTTATATAAACATATTTAATTGAAAGACTGAAACAGGGGGTATTATCATGGTTTTAGAAATTATTTTGTCACAACACTATTTTCAGAATGGGCTTTTTTTCAATGTACCTGTATGATTACAATATTTCCCTGTACCATGGGCAAGTTCCCATGCAGGTATCATGACTTGGTCCTGGCTGGCCTGTGAGCAGACTAGCTCCTGGCCAACAACTATAGAACCAGTTCGGCTATTTTTTTTGGGAAGCTGTGTGATTATGTTTTATGCTGCTGTTGTTGTTGAAAAAACATTGCAAATTATTCCAGTAAATTATTATATGAATTTGCCCTCTGTACAACAAGAGGGAGTACATATATTCTCCTACCAGGATTGACCCCTGCCTATAAGCAACAAAACTGTATATAGAAAATATCCAAATATACATGGTACATTTATTATCAATGTGTATGCCTAGTTTGTTTTATATTATTAATACAAGTATGCAGGCTAGAAATACAAGATAAGTATTTAACAATACCCACTGAATCAACCAAAGTTGTTTTATCCATACATTGATAATTTGACATACAACATGATCGACTAAGATTGTAAGGATAATTATTGTAGTATATGATTAGAGAGATTATTAGGCTTAAATATAAGGGTTTAGTAGTGATCTTGTATTTACTAATTATAAGATGATCAAGATTAGCCTTGATTAGGCGACTAAACTAAAACCAACTGCTTTTTCAAATGGACATAGATAAAATATTCTGTTATTCACAATCAAATAAAAAGTTGTGATAAAGTATAACCATTTTCAAAAAGCATATTTCCAAAATAAAGCATATAGAAATTTATGTTGTACTATTTTATAAATGTACCAAAGGTGAAATAGAACGTAAAACTTTGTGCTGTAATTTAAAGCCTACATATGTCACTAAAATTTCAAATTTTAGTAATGCGCATATGAATATTTCATAGAATATGCGCAATATAATTGAAAATATTATTATTATTATTATTATGTAGGCTTCAAATTACAGCACAAAGTTTCACGTTCTCTTTCACCTTTGGTACATTTATAAAACAGTACAAACTTAATAGTAGACTTTAACACGCGAAGCAACCCTCAATTTAAACTTAATAGTACCTTTCTTTATATTTTCTTTATATTTTCCGTGTGATATTACAGAAGATTATTCACCTTATCACTGCTAAAATTACTCTGAAATACAAAAACAATATTCGCACACTCCTAAACAGCAGCCATCTTGTATATATAATTTACCCGGTTAATAATTTATTGTTGAATTATTGCGACATCCATTCCGTATCAACGACCAATCATATTCACTTCCGGTTATGGATTATCCCAGAGCTTACGATTCTTCCCAAAGGATCGCAGGCTCGGGGGACGAGATTGTAAAATTACCAATTGCCTGTAAAGAAGTCTAGTGTATAATTATGCGAGCTGCCTTAAGTAGGGCCCAGGCCCAAACCGCGAGAACACATGTTTTGCGAAAACTTTATACGAAGATAGATTTACTCGAACTTTAGTTTATATTTTAGGTTATTTGTTTTGTTTGTATGTTAATGTTAGATATAAAATACGATAAATATAACATGGCGCCCAACGTGGGGCAGAATTTCATCGAAAAATGACCGAACTCAAGGAGAGTTTAACGCGAATACGAGCCGTACGAGGGGGGAACAGAGGAGTTGTTACAAAGTTAATCAATGAAGCCGAAGGACTTTTGAAAGAAGAAATCTTAGAACGAGGACGATTGAATACGATAAACGAGTTACTCGAAGAAAAGCGTAGATTTGTAAAGGAATTGGACCAGAAAATAATCGAAATTTGCGAAGTTGTAGACATAGCAAGTGAAATCGACGAAGCAGAGGAGTTAGTATCGAGAGTTTTAGACACTCAACGACATATATTCGAGAAAACGCACGAGGTCGAAGAAGTTCATAAGGAAGTACAAAGTAAGAGCCCGGATAATGTGCCTACGAATACTACAAACGAGGAACCGGCAGTGGAACAACAACACAGCGAAGAAACTGTCCTGGACACTTCAGCTAGTACTAGCAATAGCAACACAAATTATAGTCAATCTGTGTCACTAAGTCAACCCGAGTCAACTGAATCTGCAGGTACAGTGAATAATGAACAAAATTCTATTAATATTAACAACAATAATGTGCCAGTGTTAAACCAAAACCGATCAAAATTACCAAAGCTTGTATTACCGAAATTTTGTGGCGATGTCACTCAGTGGAGAACCTTTTGGGATAGTTTTAACAGTGCCATACATACCAACAGCTATTTAACGAAGATAGACAAATTTAATCATTTAAACTCATTATTGGAGGGACAGGTTTTACGGTCAATTCAAGGACTAACCCTGACAGAGAGCAACTATCAGGCAGCTATCGATATATTAAATCAGCGTTTTGGTAAAACCCAGCACATTATTTCTACGCATATGGATGAACTCCTTAAAATTCCAGCATGTACCACTGATAAGACCTCACAACTACGATTTGTTTATGATAAGATTAGCATCAATGTCCGGGGGTTAGAAGCCCTGGGGGTCAACTCAAGCCAATACGGCAGTCTTTTAATACCGGTTGTCATGTAAAAATTGCCACAAGATGTCCGACTTCATATAGCTAGAAATACTGCACAAGATGTGTGGAAAATGTCAGAACTGTTAAGTGTTATTCGAAAGGAAGTCGAAGCTCGAGAGATAAATGACGGAATCAAGGTAACTCCTGAAAAATCCAAGGCAGCACAAACTAAGCCACCGCCCCATGGTTCTGCTGCTGCATCGATGGCTAATGACCAACCCCCTGGAAATAAAATTCAATGTGTGTATTGTTCTGGCCATCATTTTTCTGCCTCTTGCACAAAGACAAGTGAAGTGCATGCTCGACTAGAAATCCTAAAACGAGATCGAAGATGTTTTGTTTGCCTCAAAAGGGGACATCGAAGTAATCAGTGTTCAAATCAAAGGGGTTGTAGACGGTGTAATGGTAGACATCATCAGTCCATCTGCAATCAACAAATTCCGACATTGAAACCTGATGCACAAGAGTCAGCAGCCCCAGCAAAGGGAAACGAAGGTGTTCACGGTTTCCAAACCTTGCAACAATTCCAAAATCGAACTGAAACCCCAGACCCTAATACCCACACTGTTCATGTACAGAGCACCACTACTACAACCAGTGCCAATGCAAAAGGACAAGTTATGTTACAAACTGCTACTGCTATAGCAACCAATGAAGATGGATCTAAATCGACAAAAGTAAAAACATTATTTGACAGTAGAAGTCAACGCTCTTACATTACTGATAGTTTGAAATCAAGACTGAACATAAAACCCAAGAAGACCGAAACACTTCACCTCAACACCTTTGGTGAACGAAGTTATCGAAAGCAGAAATGTGAAGTATCGCCATTGTCACTCCGAAGCAACAAAAACGAAGATGTTATGATTTCTGCACTAAGCTTTCCAGTCATTTGCTCTCCTTTATCTACGAAGATCGAAGTGGATCAGTATCCCCATTTACAAGGGTTACAACTGGCGGACAGTTCCGATTCTAACGATTCTATTGATGTCCTTATTGGTTCCGACCATTATTGGGACCTTGTTGAAGGTGATATAGTTCGAGGAGAATTTGGCCCTGTAGCAATTGATAGCAAGTTTGGTTGGCTTCTATCTGGACCAACCAACAATGGTTTGGGCAATGAAACATGCACAACAAATCTGGCAGTATTGGGGAGTAGTGACAGTCAGTCTGAAACAACACAAAATCCACTAGTTGATATGTTGAAAAAATTTGGGGAGACAGAATCGATTGGGATCAAGGGTGATCCAGAGCCTAAAGAATTTATCGAGTCGTTCAACGAGAGTGTACATTTCAACGGAACACGATATGAAGTTGAGTTACCATGGAAACAAGATTGTCCTTCAATACCGAGTGATTACCAGTTGTGTGAAAAACGTCTCAGATCTCTACATCGCAAGATGTTGCATCAGCCAGAGTTATTACAGGAATACACTCAAATTATTCAACAGCAGATACAAGATGGAATCGTGGAAAAGGTTCTAGACGAAGAGATTGAAAACACTGATAATGAATCTGTTCATTATTTGCCTCATCATGGAGTGGTACGACGAGATCGCGAAACGACAAAGCTTCGAATCGTTTATGATGGGTCAGCTAAGCCACCAGACCGTGAGTATTCATTGAACGATTGCCTAGAGACAGGCCCTAACTTTATCCCTCAGTTGTTTGACACACTCGTCAAATTTAGATGGCATAGAATTGGCATAACTGCAGATATAGAGAAAGCTTTTCTCATGGTGGCAATTAACGACATGAATAGGGATATGTTACGTTTCCTATGGCTAAAAGAATTCAGAACTTGTACAATTGCGATTTACCCGCTTAGTATTTGGCCTTCGACCTTCACCAGCAATTTTAAGCTCAACCATCCGACACCACTTGGAAACGCAGAAAGATTTCGACCCTCAACTGATCGAACTGCTAAAGAAATCCCTCTATGTTGACGATTTTGTGTCAGGTGCAGACGACGAGAAGGAAGCATCTGAAGTAACTTCGAATGCGAAGTTGATTATGCAAAAGGGAGCATTTAATCTACGAAAGTGGAACACTAACTCGAGTAACCTTAAGAAAACGTTTTCAGAAGAAAGTTCACCAAACCCAACTAATGTGAAACCCGTTAAAGAAGAAGACGAGTTTTATGCAAAGACTGTGACTGGAACAACAATTAAAGCGAACAGCAACACGGTCAAGGTACTAGGCTCCATATGGAACACAGCGTCAGATACCCTTGAAGGCTTGAATTCAATTTTTCCAATCTTGTCAACGAAGCAAAATCACTTCCTCCAACAAAACGATCGTTGTTAAAGATATCAGCAAGGATCTTTGACCCGCTTGGATTGCTAAGTCCCTTTACTATTCAGTGGAAGGTGTTGTTCCAGTTGCTGTGTAACGAAAACATCGAATGGGATGATGAATTAAGTGGCGAACATTTGAAAAAATGGAACTTACTGATATCAGATCTTCAATCTCTGAACAATGTGTGTGTACCAAGATGTTACTTTAAATTAGATAACAAGGTACTTTCAGTACAAGTTCACTGTTTTAGCGATGCGTCAGAGAGGGCATATGCAGCAGCTATATACCTCCGTTCGAAATACGAAAGTGGTCTTGTGGATGTCAAATTGATCGCAGCGAAAACCAGGGTCGCACCATTAAAGAAGCAAAGTATACCTAGATTGGAGTTACTTGGAGCGAACATCCTCGCAAGACTCGCCAGTAACATTCAGAATGCCTTAGAATTGTCTCAAGACGTCGAATTCTTTTACTGGGTCGACTCGAAAACAGTGTTGTATTGGATAAAGAATGCCAAACCGTGGAAACAATACGTGCTTACAAGAGTGAAGGAAATTCGTGAGTGCACAACACGAGACTCGTGGAGACATTGCCCTGGCGTACAGAACCCAGCAGATCTTCCTTCACGTGGAATGAAAGCGAGCGAATTAGTAAATGAGAAACGATGGTGGAAAGGCCCCGAATTTCTATATAAACCCGAAGCAGAATGGCCGCAAGAAGTTGAGATCAAAGAAACCGAGTCCTCGATGAATGAAGTCGTGAAGAATCCTAAGGCAGTGACCCATACGTTGACAACGCCAAATCTTTCAACCGAATCCGTGAGTTATTTTCTCAGGCCAACATCGGAGCAATAATGGATTGCAACGAATACAACTCAAAGACTAAGTTGTTACGAGTTACCGAATTGATTCTGCGAGCTGTAAGGAAAATGAAGCGTATGAAAAGTGCGATTGAAAGTGAAGAATTAAACGCTGAAAACCTGAAAGAGGCTGAGCAGTTATGGTTGAAAAGCATCCAGTTATCATCATTTCCTGAAGAATTCCGACGTGTGAATTCAAGTCACAAGAATCCAAACCAACTAATCAACCAATTGAATCTTTTCCTCGATGTGGACAAGATCATTCGATGCAAAGGACGACTTGAATATTCAACGATATCGACAGAAACCAAAGAACCAATTCTTGTGCCGTCTAAGCACCGCTTTACGGAGCTAACAATCAAAGAGGAACATAAACGAGTTCATCATTACGGTATCAAGTCAACTCTTAATGGCGTACGAGAGACGTATTGGATATTAAGAGGAAGAGAAGCAGTTAAACGTGTTTTGAAAAGGTGTGTGATATGTAAGAAGATTGAAGGAAAAGCGTTTCAGAGTCCAAGAGAGCCATCATTACCCAGTTGTCGAGTAAGCGATGAACCGCCATTTACGAACACTGGCATGGATTATGCTGGACCGTTGTTCGTAAAGGAAAACGATGAAACTGTGAAATCGTACGTTTGTTTGTTCACGTGTGCGTCTATAAGGGCCGTACATTTAGAAATGTTGAAAGATTTGTCCACGAACATGTTTTTGACGGCTTTTCGGCGTTTCGTCAGCAGAAGAGGGATGCCAAGCTGATAATGCGAAAACCTTCAAAGCTGCTGCAAAGGAAGTAGCTACGATCTACCGTTCAAACAATGTAAAGCGTTATCTCGCGGATAAAGGTGTTTCATGGGAATTCATCACTGAAAAAGCTCCATGGCATGGGGGCTTTTGGGAGCGTTTAATCAAAAGCACCAAACGCTGTTTGAAAAACAGATCGGACGAACTTCGTTGACATTCGAAGAACTGCGAACTATTCTTGTAGAAATCGAAGCAACTTTAAACAATCGTCCATTGACGCATGTATACGACGACGAACAAGGTGTTTCTTACCCTCTTACACCAGCGAGTTTGATTTATGGACGTCGAATCGCAACGACTCCTAACGAAAGTCATTACGAGATTGTAAGTACGAAAAAATCACTGACGAGACGTGCCAAGTACCAAGCTAGAGTTCTTAAGAACTTTACAGATCAATGGAGAAAAGAATATTTGTTGAGCATCCGAGAATCATCAAGAGTACAGAACAGTAGTTCTAGCGTTCTCAAGGCAGGCGATATTGTCATTCTCAAGAACGAAAATACATCTCGTATCTATTGGAAGTTAGCAAAGGTAGAAAATCTTCTTCGAAGTAAGGATGAAGTTATTCGCTCCGCCGAAGTCAGAGTTTTGAGCAATGATAATAAGAGGACCGTGGTTTTACGAAGGCCTATTCAACATCTGATTCCTCTAGAAGTTCAAGATACGAGCGAAGTTCAAGATACGAGCGAAGTTCAAGATACGAGCGAAGTTCAAGATACGAGCGAAGTTCAGAGACAAGATGACACTCGACCAAGACGTATAGCAGCTGTTAACGGAGAACTAATTCGAAGGAAGTATCGATGGAGATAAGTACTTTAGTTTAATTGTAGTCTAAGGTATATTTAGTTGAAGTTATATTGTTATGTTTGCTCACCGACGGAGATCAACCTGGGGACTGTAAAGAAGTCTAGTGTATAATTATGCGAGCTACCTTAAGTAGGGCCCAGGCCCAAACCGCGAGAACACATGTTTTGCGAAAACTTTATACGAAGATAGATTTACTCGAACGTTTTTATATTTTAGGTTATTTGTTTTGTTTGTATGTTAATGTTAGATATAAAATACGAAAAATATAACATTGCCCAACTATATAAGGTCGGTATGTTATTTTGTTCTTTTTTGCCTTTGATTTACTCTAAAATTCAATCTTAGACGTCTCACAAAATTAAACGTTTCGAAATTGTCATAAAACTTTCAACTGTTTTTTTAACAGTATTTTTATACTATGAAGTTTTTCAGATAAAATATGTTTTTCAGCAAAGGCAAGTATGCAAAATAAACACTAGCTTACCGGTTTAAAACGCTTTAAAACTCGAAAATCCTGTCCTTTCTCGGTCTTTCGACTGATTTTTTTTCTTATTGACTTTCATTTATCTTGTTTTGGAGACTTAATATTTGTCTGAATTAAGAGTACAATTTTGAAAAAAGTTATGCCAAAAATAAAATGCCAAAAAGCCAGTTATTTTTCTGACGTATACATAAGAAAACAAAATCGTTGTCTTAGCCAACCAGGGGCCGGTTGTTCAAAAGCCGGTTAACTTAACCCTGGGCTAGTGGTATCTTTCATACAAGTTTCCAGGATGTTGCTAGTTACCAGTTTTCTCTCGGCTTTAACTCGCGCATGCGCATATCTGAAAAACCATGACAAATGTTGCATTTCACATCATTGAACACTGTTCCACAATGTTTTCACATACCTGTGTGTAAATATGCGAGCGGAATTAGTACCCTCGCACGGAGCTTCGCGCCGGTTCGGGGAAAAGTACACAGTTTTTTTCCCGACCAAGGGTACTAAATTCCAGACGAAGGGTCTTTGCTCGAAAGGTTGATTTTCTTATTACACTTTTCAAGATGTTTGATCCTACAATCCTCAAGTATATATATCTATACAAACATTCCCAACTTCAATCCCAACTATAATTGTGATTCATGTTTGGTCCCAGAGGGTCTTAAAGAACAGCAAGGCAGAAGAAGTACCTCGACATATATTGTTTAGACTTCACTCTGGACTTCGTAATGACTTCACCTGTTCTTGTCACTCGACATAATACCGTCGGCTTTTTAATTCGACAATTATGTAACATTTCAAATATGATGAGGATTAGGGGCTGTTTATACGGGGCGAGCTAGCGCTAGGCCTGGTACCCAAACTGGCTCGGTTTTGGCGAGATCACGCGTTTCCTATTTTCCATATAAACGCAATGACCCGAGCTGGCTCGCCTACCCGAGATGAGAATAGATGCTGTGCTTCTCGACAGATTTCAATCTCAAAATAAAGGTCTCTGTGATGGTTTCTGTGAGTTATAACTGTATAACGTCTTTGCGAAAGTATTATTTCAGGTTTGTTGGAAAATTTGTTAACATTATTTAATTTAGCCCGTGCTTTGTTTTGGCGGGCAAAATACGGGCGAAATTCGTCTCGGGAAAGCGAGCTAGCTCGGGTAGCACATAACTCGGGTCATTTAATAGAAATATAATCAGTCGAATCGTAAGAACTGTCCAAGGGAATTATCACCTCTTGGTTCAGATAATCTCGTAGGGGGTAAGTAGGTAGGTAGGTAATACTTTATTTAAAATCAAAATAGAGAACACGCTAGCCCCATCAACTCTAGGCTGGTTTACATAGGGGGCGTGTTTAAGTATTAAAAATATTTTAAAAAAAGGTACACTAAATACTAACACACAAACAATATATGATAACTAGGGAGAATGATAATATATGATAACTAGGGAGAATGTCATTATCCAACTATTGACTTAAACGAATGAAGCGACTCGGCCAATTTTGCTTCATTTGGGAGTTGATTCCGGAGCATAGCGCCGCTATATTTCAAACTTTTTTAAAGAAATTCTCGTTTCGGCTTCGGAAGTGTAAGATCTGTTGCAGTACTTCGGAGATGATAATTAGTTTGATCTATTTATCTTCTCACGAAGGACCCCCGAAGACCCGGCGCAGTGTGGTCATTAAGTATTTTATACATGAATACTGACTTGGCACCAGACCGTCTATTTTCAAGTGTGTCCCAAGAAAGCGTGTTAAGAAGATCAGCTGAATGAGTATCATATTTAGCACCCGTTAAGACTCTTGCTGCACAAAACTGAAATCTTTGCAACTTGTCTCTTAGCAACTTACCACAAGTGTCCCACAGGGGGGAACAATAATCAAAGTAGGGCTGCACAAGACTTTTATAAATAGATTCTAAGGTATGCATTGGAACAAAGGGCTTTATACGTTTCATAGCGCCAATAGCTGCACTCGCCTTCTTGCATATAATTTCAATGTGACTGTCAGTCACAATTAAGATTTTCATCTAATTTCACTCCCAAACACATTTGTGTTCCAGTTCGTAATATGGGTTTTGCATTTGCAACAACGGTTTCCTCACACATTATGTTATTAAGATTATACGGGGAGCCAATAAACATCATTTTACATTTAGACGGATGCATCTGTAGCCTATTTTCTTTAAGCCAGTTACAGATATGAGCAAAATCCGAATTTAACCTCATAACAAGTTCATTGGCATCGTAGGAAGATGAAGAAGTTTGAGTATCATCTGCGTACATGCCTGGAGTAGTTGATTTCAAGCAATCGGGCAAATCATTAATATACAATAGGAACAGCAGTGGTCCCAGTATAGAACCCTGAGGCACTCCACAGGTAATAGTTTTATTGCTAGATAATTCCCCATTAACATTGCATTGCTGTTCTCTATTTGTTAAATATGACTCAAACTATTTTAGTTCCATGCCAAAAATTCCAAATTGTCTTTGGGTTGACCAGAGTTTAAGAGTATAAATATACCTATATATATATATAATTGGTTCACTGCACCTCGATCCGGTTCTGCCGGAATAATTTGGCACGTGCATTTTGAGTGTATTTCACATATTACAGGCTTGGATCATTAATGGTCATTTTACCCCCAAACTGCAGCTAGGTTATCTATCCTAAATGAAATGCTGCCTACAAAATGTATACAGCTCCTACACTATGGTACGGGAAAAGTGAAGCTATCAACTCAATACGCATGATAGCATGGTAAAATTGGATTTCATTAAATAGGAAATAAATACTCCAAAAATAGGAAATAAATAGCGTCTGGTTCTACTGGAGTAGGTCGTGTTCCAATAAGGGACCGTTCATTATTTAGAAGGGGGGATGGGGGTCGGTGATTTTTCAATGTCGATTGATAGTATTTTCTTGACCCACCCAACAACAATGGTTTAATTTATGCAGCCCACCCCTTGTCATTGGACACAAATTCATGGCCCACCCCTGTTACAGTTATTTTCCCCTCCTGATCTATATATATATATATATAGTCAAATCTGCAGACATGCATGTTTCGCCGTTCAACGGCTCGTCAGTGCAGCTTGTAACGCAGTCTAGATGCGAGTGACTTCGTATTTATACACCATACTCTTGCCCTCACCAAGCGCATGTGGTACAATACTCAGACACATGCGCATCCAGACATATATATATATATATATATAGCCATTTAAATATTATATTTATAGAGGCGACCAAAACAAAAGGTAATCAGTGTGGTGCTAAGGGCACTACCCAACTAGGGGGTTCTGGGGGCATGCCCAGAAAATTTTGAAATCTATTTTGGAGTTATTTTAAATAAATTGCAAGACAAGTGATATTTAGAGTCTTTCAAGATCTATTTAAAATTTGGGTTGGCCCACCCCTTTCCTAATTTATAATTATGTTGGCCCACCCCCAGAAACCATTTTTAAAACTCTGTCCCGCCCCCCCCCCCCAAATCAACCGGCCCACCCTCCCTTTTAAATGATGAACGGTCCCTAACAACAACTTTAGATGTAAAAAAGCAACTGTTGCATTGAGTAGCTACGCCAAAAACGTGAGCGGTACACCCTAGAAGCATAGAATAGATTTAATTGAAAACATTTTATCTATTTCATCGATATGAGCTATACGATGTAAAAGGCATAGTTCTAAAATCTGTACCGACATCTTATTGGCCTGCGGAAAATTGTACTGTGATCAGCTAATAATAATGGCAATGGTAATAAATATAGAATTGTTCAGGCCAGATGGCATCATCTGCAGTTTTGGTTACACGTGTTGCCATTATCTAACTCTATCTTCAATACAAAGTACAAATTTATGAATATAAATGTTCTCTTTATTTCTTCTGATGGAATATATACAAACGAGATTATCTGCACCATACCAGATTATTGTCTGCACCATGCATGCAGATGGTGTTCTATTTACGATGGTGTTCTATCTAAGTAGAGGTGTTCGTCATAATTTGACTGGAAATGATCATGATCGGAAGGAACTTATATCATCAGTGAATATGTATAATTGCGAAGTCCTTGTTCACAAAGTATACAAAAGCAAAATTCACTTTTTTTATTCATGTCAAATCAAAACACGAAAAACACTCCCACCTGTTTAAGCATAAACAATATAATTTATTAATCTGACAAAACTCTAGCAGTTCATATAAGGAGATAAGTTCTGGTGAAGGAATCACTTCACACATACACACGCTTTCCTTTATGACACATTTACCTTTTTATGCGTTGTTAAATATGCAAATAATCAAATAAAAAAGTACAAGGTAAAACCCGGTTTACATTTAGCAACGGCATGCAGGCCACATTGACCGTTGATACTTGATACTGTTCGTGGTCGTTGGAACAAAAGTTTAACTTGCTTGGTGTAACAGTGGCCAACTGCAAGCGTATTACAATTATCAATGTATAGACATGCACTGGTGTTATGACTGCGCTTATATATAATACATCATGAGGTTGCTATAAGGTAAACCAGGCTTACGAGATTGGTAATTGAATAAGTTATTTGAATGATTGAAAATTTGGTTTTATAGGATGACATTTTTGTTTTGTTTTTGTTTGCCCATTTTTGTTGTGATACTATATATAACGCTTTCTAAAATAGATTAAGATTTTCCATTTCATTTATTTTAAATCGTTATGGCCCTATTCAAATCTTCGGAGATAGTGATGGAGTATAAAAAATGTAAATGATCAAACGCTAAAAGCATTTTTGCTTAGAAAAGTACTGTACTTTGTAAAAACTCTCAGCTCGCATGAAAGGATTAAACTTGCTACTGTTAGTTTTTATTGAAAACTATAACTGTGGAGTTTAACGAGGCTTGATTCTAGAATACGTTAAAAAGCATAAAGCCACATTTGTTCAATAATAATTAAGTTATATGACAAAGATATACGAAAATTATCCCAAGTTTCATGGCCAGAACATTTGATCCAGCAGAAACTGTTAGAAATAGTATGCAGCAAAGAGAAACAATGGTGATTTTCAGAGTTTACATCTGACATACGATTCTGCAGAAATTGATTAGATATGATACAAACTGTTGTGTTTGGCGCGATTTGCCTTCCGGAAGGGTTTAAAATTGTCGACGGAAAGAAATAGAATAGTTGTCCTAATTTTCATGTCTAAGATATTGATGACAATAGGTGGGATTCAGTAAAGTGTTTTATATGGTGCTACAAATGGAGGTCAACTTCAAATCTATTGACGGTTATGGGAACAGGCAAATGATGTTTGTCAGCAAACCCAAGTTTAGTACATAAATTTAAAAATGCAGACACTCTGAAAACTGTCTTTCGTTTAAGATTTGAGGACCATGCTGCTGCACTGTTCTCCTTAGTGAAGCCCACCTATAATATGATTCGAAGAAAACGTTTGGTGATTTTCGGAGTTTATAGCTAAGACTTGATTGGACAGAAATTGTTAAAACTGTAAGATTATAAATAATTATTACGGGTTTCGTTTTCTATTGAAACTAAACAGATTTCTATAAATGATGCATTCTACAAAGTGTGTGTGTGTTGAACAACAAACTAAAGCATGATACTTTTCTGATACTTTTGCAGAAATGTAAATACCCACACCAGAGAATTTGATTAGACCTCGATGACAAACGTTTCCCATCACGCAATATAATTGACAGAAGCACAAGCAAAACAAGTTGCATTAAACAGAAACAACAACTAAACTATCAAGTTAAAACCCACACACGAGTTTAAGAGTCAGAGACCGAAGACAACTATCTGGAAAGAGTCTTGGCACATCCGTCGTATATGAAGCAAGCTGATGATTCACAGATACGACTGAAACAACAAATGCGAAATTTAGATTGGTTCTAGTCAATGTTCAATACGGTACAGAAACCATAAAAGAATCCATGGAAAATATACCAAAAAAGAAGCTTATTTGGGATTTAGCAGGTAGGAAAATCTTTTCGATTAAATCATCAATCTCTAATAAAAATGAATCCACTTAATTCTCATGACAAAATCAATGTTGAAAGTGATAAAATGGAAAATGTGTGTTGCAAAAGATGCAAAAGTCATGGAAATTTTAGTCGTATTGCGCGGCTGTACACCACACTAAATAAACGCCGATGGCATATTCGGAGGAACAAACCTGAGCAGGCACAAAATGTCATCTATCTTCACAAATGCTATTTATCTATATAAGCAAGACCACTTTTTTCAGTATATTTGCCACACAGAAATATTAAGGAATTACAGCACCCAGAACATGAAAAAATCCCTGAGACTTAGAAATAGTATGCACAAATCATTTTCCATTTTCCGCACCTTTCGGACAATGACAACAATTTAAGGTCTCGCCTTGTATGAAAGTGGTGACCAAATTAAAAAACGATGATGGACATGGTGCAACTTGGAGGAAATATGTTGGAAGATAATGTTTAGTATCGCTGTCTCTTAAAACAATATGTACCTTAAAGTTTCAACTAGACCATACGTTGAATATTTCAGGTTACAGTATTTATATTTCTCGTTTAACTTGCCCGCACTACTAAATACACGCATGCTATAGTATTTAGTAGCAATACTATTGCTTATGCCTCTTCTTTCCGATTTTCGTTCAACACATACGGAGGTTTCATTACTTGTTGCTAAAGAGACTAAGACTAAAATACTTTAAAAAAAGTTAAGGTATATCTTTAACGTTGTCTCTGCTGTTTCTGTTAATTTTTGTGCTTAGGACTTGTTAAATTACCACATCTCTGGCGGGCAGGCTGCAATTCGTTATGAAACCTGCTAAGTCAGAAATGTGGTTGGCTCTTTCATCCACCAATCGAATTCAAGAGGGAGGTCAAAGATATTTCAAGTACAAATAGCAAAACGACGACTAAACAAGGTCAACAAGGGAAAGTTCAAAGAAGTAGGTCTGTCATTTTGACTCTCTTATTTGTTTATATTTTGATGGATTTTTCAAATATAATAAAATGTATGTTTGTGGTATTTTCTACACAATATTTTCATGTTTAGTGCGTATTTGCATATAACACTTCATGCCTGTAAATCCCTGAGGCAGTGAAGGGACAACCTTGTGTATAAGTAAGTAACCAACCATTATGAACATGTGAAAGATAATACATCTACTGAGTATGATAATATTAAAATTTTTATGTGTTATTTTATTTACAGCCATATCGCTTGTTGGTGGAAAATTTCAAGTGTTTTGCAAAGCAACAGTTTAGGAAAAGAAACCACGGGAGAAGTTAATTATCCCAAATGTGAAGTTGGATAGATTGATTTACTTCAATTCCATTCAATTCTGCTTTTGTTGCAAAACAGTCCACCTTCCAGGCATATTTGGATGGTCAGCGAAGATTTAGATATGGTATTGTAACCAAGTGCAAACAAATGCAAAACGTTCTCTCATCGCATCATGAAGAGATAATTCCTAAAGAGAACATAAGTTGGAAGAGATTCCAAGATTTCCCTTCTGATATTATAGTTGAGGATGTCTGCAAAAGAGCACTTCTGGAACGATGAAATCTTTAAATGAGATATATGATCTTCTTATGGCAAGGAAAAAGGCATTATATGATGATAGCATGAACCAGAAGCCATCGGCAAGTAATGAGCTCAAATTTGTTAATTTAATAAAACATTGTTACTATTCAAATATTTTGTTTATTCGAATCGAAACTTAAGATAATTCAAAGAATATAAACATTTAATACTTGTATGTAAAGTCATGAAAAAACATGTCCGCCAGAATACTTAACAACAGCAACTGAATCTAATTAACTTATCAACCAATCAGGTTTAAGCGTTCTGTCCTTTTAGCGGGAACTTATTATTCTGCTAACACTCCTACTTAATGAGTTCACGGTAAAAAATGTACGCATAAACGCTTATATAATTATAACTTATAACTTCACTTCAAGTCTTCAACAACTAAGTCAAAAAACTGTTTAAACATGTGTAATCCTAATTAAGTCCCTTAACTTCTCATAACTTGGTCTTGCTAATCCTTTCGTCAGTATGTCTGCTTTCATCTCTTCTGTTCGACAGTACACAACTCTGATCTCCTTCGATTGAACACGTTCACGTACAAAATGATGGCAAATATCTATGTGTTTTGTCCTATTGTGGTACTTGGCATTCTTGGTCAATTCTATTGCACCTTGGTTGTCTTCGAAGATTGTTATTGGCTGTCTGTCTTTCAAACCAACATCACGTAAAAACCTTTGCAACCATATTGCTTCTTGTGTCGCTAGACTTAAGGCGACATATTCTGCTTCTGTTGAGCTCTTCGCAACTGTAGTCTGCCTCTTGCTCGACCAACTAACTGTGCTGCTGCCAACTGTTGCTTGAGGCCATAGATACTTTTGTTAAGCTTGTATAGATAATCTGGTTTGTCTCGATTGACGAAACCTTCCGGCTGAGCCATATAAATGTCGCAATCAATATCACCATTCAAAAAAGCTGTTCGTACATCCATCTGGTGGACTTCTAGATCATGTGCGTTGGCTAACGCTAGTAACGTACGCAAAGATGTATGTCTGGCTACGGGCGAAAATACTTCGTCATAGTCCGTTCCTTTCGTTTGCGAATACCCTTGAGCTACAACTCTCGCCTTGAAACGGTCAATTGACCCATCTGCTTTGCGCTTTACCTTTAATACCCATCGCGATCCAACTACACTTTGATCTTCGCAGGGAGGAACTAGTTCCCACGTATCATTTTCTAATAATGAAGAATATTCTGATGCCATCGCGTCTTCCCATTCCTTGGCATACTTCCCATTCAGTGCTTCTTGGACACTTTCTGGATCATCAACTTCAGACGTTAACGACTCGAATACCGGACATGCATTGTCCTTGAACTTATTCGGAATCTTTCGTTGCCTCACGGGGCCTAAATTCCTGACGTTCTCCATAAATTTCTCTTCGTATGATTTTGAAGTAGTTGAGGCTTCACTTTCTCCTACTGGTTCGTCATTCTCGGGATTAATAGGCTGCTCAATATTTTCATTCAAGTTCATGTCTATTTCAACAACAGGATCAACATATAATTCGTTCTGATCTTCTTGTAAGCACTGCTCGGGCTCAACGTCAACTCCATGTGCATGTAAATCAAACAGTCCTTCTGTTTGTTTCTCGTCATTTTGAATCTGCTGCTCGATATCATTAGTTTGTTCGAAACTATGGAATTTCTTCTCCAAGAATTGGACATTTCTACTTATCACAAACTTTCTTCTTTTGATGTCATAAACTTTATATCCCTTTGTGCCACTTGGGTAGCCAACAAATATAGCTTCATAAGACTTTTGGTCTAACTTTCGACGGTTACTGTCCGGTATATGAACATAGCACATGCATCCAAAAACTTTAAGATTTGAAACATCTGGCTTGTCATCGAATAGACATTCATGAGGGGTTTTGTCCTTTAATGCAACTGTAGGACTTCGGTTGTGGAGGTACACGGCTGTGTTGCACGCTTCAGCCCAGAAGACTAGGGGCAAATTTGCTTGATATATCATGGATCTTGCAGACTAAAATTGTACGGTTTAATCTTTCTGCCACACCGTTTTGTTCAGGAGAGTAGGGACATGTGAATTGCTGGACAATTCCCTTCTCTGCACAAAACTTAGAGAAACTGTTCGATTTGTACTCACCGCCATTGTCGCTCCGTAGGATCTTCACTTTACCTCGACTTCCGCTCTGGCTTTCAACATAATTCACAAACTCCTTGAACTTGGTAATCACCTCGTCCTTCTTCTTAATAAAATAAGCAACAGTATATCTGGAGTAGTCATCAGTAAATGTGACCATGTAACGGTTTCCTCCAATTGATTCTTCTTGCATGGGGCCACATACGTCGCTGTGTATGATTTCATAAGGCCTGGTTGCCCTATGTAGACTCGCTTTTGGGAAGGAGTTCCTATGCATCTTTCCCATTGAACATCCCTTGCATTCTTTCTCCACTTGTCTGCTCTCGTCACACATCATCCCAGTGACCATGTCATTCTTCTTCAGCTGATTAACATATCCATTGTTCAGATGACCAAATCTCTGGTGCCACACATCCATGGGTTCAGTTGTAGGATGGGCAAATTCAACAGGACTAACAGTATACAGCATACCATCTACTAGCTTACCAATCGCATATTCTTTTCCATCTTTGGAAACAACACATTTCTCGTCATTAAATGACACTTTAGCTCCCATTGAGGCCATAGCAGGCACATACAAAAGGTTTTTTGCTAACATTGGTACGTACAACAACACTTTGTGTAACTCCAAATGAAACGAATTGTCATTTTGAGTATACAAGTTAACTATTCCTTCACCCAGGGCTTTGATACAGGTATTGTCACCAAGGTAAATGTTTACTGGTGTTCGATAGTCAGTGTAATTGACGAAAATATCTGTAGAATTTGTCATATGCTTTGTTGCAGCTGAATCCACATACCATTCATTAGATTTTCCTGTACTTGAAATCAAAGCTACTCCACCACCTTCAGCAATCTTCGAATGTTCTCCTTTGTTTCCACTTTGTCGGTTGTTGAGAGGACAATTTCTGGCGATATGTCCAGCTTTGTTACACATCTTCGTAAACTCCGCCATATTTAGGCTCAAAATATTTCCGCTAAAATTTCCGCCAAACAGGACAAATAAATCCCTTTAATTTAACTCCACACGTCCTGCACACGTCCTGGGCCCATAACCTATTCAAATATTTTGTTTATTCGAATCGAAACTTAAGATAATTCAAAGAATATAAACATTTAATACTTATATGTAAAGTCATGAAAAAACATGTCCGCCAGAATACTTAACAACAGCAACTGAATCTAATTAACTTATCAACCAATCAGGTTTAAGCGTTCTGTCCTTTTAGCGGGAACTTATTATTCTGCTAACAGTTACTAGTTGAGGACATGATCAAGCAGAGTAAGCATATGATGCATGATGTTCGACATGTTATGGCTCAGTTGCAAAAAGGTTTGATGTAGGAGAGGTAAGAAAGTGTGAGAAGCAGAGGAAGGCTAGGAGATAAAAAGATAACATGTCAAAAGTTAAGAGGAAGAAAAGAATCATCCGAGAAAACCGTGATACTTTGAGTAGTTCATCTGATGATGAAGTGCCAATTGACCATATAGAATAAATATTTAAATGAAGATTTTTTACATTGATTGTAGGAACTTAAATATGTCTTTCTTGTGATACGATCTGGTCATTATAGAGGAACTATCTATGATTCCTGAAGTAATATTTGGGCATATTCTTAAGACCTTTAACGTCCTTCTCTTTTGGCCGGTCCTTCTTCTTTCTGGAGATGCTCGACAGCAGCAACCATTCACTAGGCAAAATGGAAAGGCAATACAACTGTCCAGTCCTTTTGATAATCAGAACTTCATTACCAATACGTACCATTATAATTTACATGGCCAACATCGAGTGGGGGACAATGGGTATTTGTCTTTTCTTAATTCTATACGAAAATGGGTGCCTAGCCAAGAGCTTCTGGATGAAATACAGAGTGGCCGTGTGATAAGCACTGGAGACAATGTCACTGATGATGATATTCTTGCAGCATACAGCTTATCCCCTGAGACTACAGTACTTACTTTCACTAACAGTGCAGCTAATCATATTAACGAATTAATAACCAAGACGATATTTAGGAACGAAAATGAACTATAAATATCTCAGCTAGATTGTAACCTTCGCCAATGGCAATATATTTTGCGTGTTGTCATTACACAAAATCGGGACAAAAGTAATGGTGTTGTGAATGGCCAATTGGCAACCATTCATACCGTACAAAACTCAAGTATCTTTTTAAAGCTCACGAACGGCAAAATAGTACCCATTTACCCCGTAACGACCTGTTTATCCATTTTCTCCTGCATATGCAACGACAATGTGAGACATTAGCCAAGGTTATCGTATATCGTAAGTGCCAGAGCCTACAGTGGCAGAGCGTACAGTGGCAGAGCCTCCAAAAAAGAAAAGCAAAAAGAGCCCAAAAAATCATTGAACAATTTCAAAAAAGGAAAGGACCAAATTCACATTAAAGATTAATATATCTAGATATTCAATATGAAAAAATACAGTATGCCTGGTTAGACAAACTGGAAATGGTTATTTGGAAAACCTAGAAAATACCAATGCAAATATCTTGTGTGAAACAGGGAAACATTGTAATGGGTTTAAAAAACAGTTAAAACTTACAAAAAATGTATACTTAAAAAATGTAAAAGGTGAAAAAATGGAGAGAAAAAACACAAAAAAAATTGTAAATAAGTTTAGTTCATATATTCAATAAGCATAGAAAAATTAAATAAAAAAATTTGAAAAAAACATTTAAAACTTACAAAAAATGTAGATAAGTTTAGTTGAATGAGGTCATTGATTTTAGAAACCCAAATACTGAAAAAATTATTTCTACAAAAATATGTAAATATGTTGCTTAAACTATTCCAAAAAGATTTTGTTGTCTTTAAATGGAACAGTATAAGGCATTTTCAATAAGGAAAAATGTATACCAAAAAAGACAAAAAACAATTACAAAACTTTAAAAAAATTCTAATGTATGTCTCGTTACAACAGAGGATGTTTACAAAAGACGCACTTCACAGATTGACTTTAACAAATCCGTATAAAAAACTAATATTAATATTTTACTCAAATACCTTCTGCAGCTAGGTCACCTTCAAAAGTTTTAATTAGTAATTGGTGGACGTAAAAGCAGGGTGGGAAGGGTGGACAGAAATCAATCTACTATGCAACGATATCTCCACCAACCCTGGCCCAACAGCTAAAGGTCAGGTATGTTCTTCTTGTATGAAAAGTGTTAGAAGAACCCAAAATGCCTAGGTGACAATTATGAACTGTCTAAAACTTGTCGTGCTTGTTCTTTCGAATAATTCATCACAACATTCTAAGCCTCTTTCAAAAGATTGATGAGTTGTGAATTATAATAAAGGAATTGAAATAAGAGATCCATTTAATAGCTTTGACTGAAACGTGGGCTAGTAAACAGATTTTGGACGGTGAGCTTGATATACCAGGTTACAATCTCTTCCGAAAGGACAAGGTGCTAGGAGTGGTGCTGTAGCGGTTTTTGTGAGAAATGATATATCCGTAATAAGAAGGAGCGACTTGGAAGATCCAACTGTAGAAGGGTTATGGCTTGAAATTTTAATGCCTAATTCGGGGGAATTTTAGTTGGAACATTTTATAGACCGCCTAACTCTTCGAGCTGTTACGATAACAATTTTATGTTTCAGTTGGAAAACAATTTAGACGTCGCAGGAGCTCAAAGCCGAGAAGAAATTGTTTTAGGGAATTTTAACTGTAATTTTAACGTGAGCAAGCACAACATTGCCGAATGTAAACAGTTAAAAGCAATTTTTAATACGCTCCATTTCACCCAACTCATCAAGCAGCCCACGAGAACTACTCAACCATCGACCACAATGAACCACCAGAACATCAATCGCATCTGGTGTACCACAGTTTCCATTTTATTAGTGAATGATTTACCATCAACAACAGTTCATTGCAGTATGTATGCCGACGACACTGTTCTTTTTTACTCCGCTAATGATGCAAGAACTATCGAAAAGAAACTAAATGAGGAACTTTTATACCGTCAAAGGTGTGAAATGCTTTATTTCCGACAAATTTTGTTCGTCCTTACCGTCCAAATTTTGTTCTCCTAATGAACAGACAATATGGAATAGGCTGCAAACTTTCAATTGTGAGCTTCTTCAAAGGGCCCAAGGTAGGCATTTCTGAACTAGCTGGCAGTGTGGAGGAAAATTTGAAATCATTATTGAACTGTCGAAGGAGCAAAAGCGTTTAAACAAATGCCGTCAGTGAAAGGAATGAAACGGTCATTAATTCAAAATATTATAAGTGTGAGTAGAGAATCAAGTTCATCCAAATTTAAGCCTTCTTCAATGCTTGCCGAGCTGGAAGCATCAGATGATGAAACCTTGATTACACCAAAGCCATTGTCACCCATTATTTGATGATGACAGCTCGGAAGAAATACGTATCGCAAAGAGAAAAAAATGATGAGAACAATCGTTCGGGCAAAGAGGAAAAAGGGTTGGAAAAGTGAGAAGAGTTCTGAGAACGAACTTGCCAGTAGTGTTCAGGAGAAACAAATTAAAAAGAAACATAAGAAGAAGCATTAATACACCAATAATATTGATCAGTAATATGTGCTATGTTGCACTGTTGCGTTAAAAACAGGGTACTGTGTACATCTTGACAAGTTATTCCTGTGTTTGGTTGAGTTTGACATTATGTTATTATTAACATTCATGCCATGGATGACAAGTTTCGAAAAATTCTATAGTTTTGTGATAACAGAAATGTAACTAGATACATTTTGGTCAGAAACACTAAAAGGTAAAAGCGTAAAAAATAAAAGCCAAAAAAATATATAAGAAACAAAACGGCAAAATGGGTTCTGTTAAAGTTTATGTTGATAATGAAGAAGACATTCCTATGTGCAACAAATTGTCATTGTCCCCATAAGCTCAAAAAGATACAGGTAAAGGACTATAATGGTGTATAAACAAGGATGTTAGTGCATAAAGTTTTTGGTGACAAACACTAAGAAATAAAAACGTAAAAATATACCGGGTGGGGCAAAAAAAAGTACGACTGTTTGAAAAAAAGAGCTATTACCCTTAAACAAGATTCTTTGCATTCAGCGATGTCTAACTTAAATTTTTATATATGCCATGTGTATTTCCATGCAACATGGACTGAGATAGCTGCGTTTAAACTTGACTAAACACTTTTGGAACTGTCGAGAATTAGCTAAAAACGGTCTATTAAACTAATTTGATAACGTTAACATTTTATCGTAAGTATTGTTTAAATGAAGTGAAGTTGAAGTTAGAAATGTTTCTTGAATAGATATGCTCTTGTATTCTAACATTTGGCCTTCTAACTTCAACTTCACTTAATTGAAACGAATACTTGCGTAAAATGCTAATGGTTATCAAATTATTTAATAGGCCATTTTTAGCTAATTCTCGACACTTCCAAAAATGTTTACTCAAGTTTAAACGCAGCTATCTCGGTCAATATTGCATGAAAATGCACATGGCAGATTTAAGTTAGACATCGCTGAATGCATAGAATCTTGTTTAAGTGTAATAGCTCTTTCAGTTTTTAATTTATACTAAATCAAACAGTCGTACTTTTTTTTGCCCCACCCGGTATATAAAATAAAAACCAAATAAAAAAATAAAAACCAAAAAAACGCCCAAAAAATTATCTTTGGATCGGTTAAATTTTACGTTGATAATGAACCTATCTGCAACTATCTGCAACATATTGTCATTGTCTCCATGTCGTCAAAAATGTTCAGTTAAAGGACTATAACGGTGTGAAAACAAGAATTTGTTTTTGGTGACAAACACTAAAAAATAAAAACGTAAAAATACACATAAAAATAAAACGAAGAAATCGTGTACGAAGAGTACGAAGAAATCGTGACTACCTTCCTGTACAAATTAAGTATTTTTCTGGTGCATACACTTTACTGAATGATTTCTGGTCCCAACCAGAAAATATTTGTACCTACTTTACACAACAGGGCCACCAGGTATGGTTTGTCGAAACCTTGCTGAACATTTCCCCACTCTGGCTGACTATTTCCATCTGTTTCAACGCAGAGTGCTTACCAGTTCCAATATATTACAACTGCCGTTCGTAGTTGCATCCAACTTCAAGATCCAATACAACACCGGTTTTTGCAAGTCGTGTGAAAATATGCCTTAGGAAGAGATGAACATTATGACCTAGGCATGGACGATTTTTATGCGAACGTTTCTGATGTGGACGACGATGAATATGAAGAGCATGATAACGGACAACGAACAACACAACATGTTCAATCGTTCAGACCAATCGGTAACCATGACCCAGTAGATTGGAAACAGGTGTTACGATTGACAGGAAAAGCCGGAACGGAAAAGACGCATTGCGTTAAAGAGGCAATACACCAGGCAATACATCGGGCAATTGAAGACAATCGAACTGTGCTTGTTTCAACTCCGACAAGCTGTCTTGCAACAACGTTATTCTGCGGCATTTCTAGACGATATAGATACTGACACCGTACACTCCGCATTCAAGTACTCGGTAGTACCAACAACTCGGCCAGAAATCAATTGGGATTTAATGCGGATTTAATGAACGGGCGTTTTTTTGTCGAAGACTCCAATCCTGGCCAAAACAATCGCTGACTCTCTTCCTATTTGACGTTAATTACTATACCACTGCAATAATTATTCACAACCCCAACCCCCTCCCCCCCTCCCCACTTTACAAAGTTGAACGTACTACAAGAGGTTTAACTATGTTCTGGGGTTGAATCAACGTTGAATGGTGGGGGAACGGGGGCGGGCTGTTTAATTTGCCATGATAGTGATAAATAATTGGAAGTGTTGCAGATGTTTTGTCCAGAATTGTAGCTTGAATTTGTCTATACTGATATTAACAATGTTTTCTCATCATGTGCCGTACAAGATAAAGTTTTGATTAAGTTCGCTCTTACTTAGCTGCTGAACAGAATTATGGTGCTCTTACTTAGCTGCTGAACAGAATTATGGTACCATTTATGTGTTTTTTTTTCGGCCTATATAAACATGTTTATTGAATACTGTGAAATATCTACATTTCACAGGCGTTTTGTCATTCGTAGCGAAAACGCATTGGCAAAGCATGTTGCCATGCGAATGCATTAACTCAATATTTTACCTACAGGTCTTATTCTTCGTAACCTGCAATTAATCTTAATCACATGCGTATTTTCTCATTATAATATGTCTGTTTAATGTATTGTATTTCCCTCCTTATTTTGTTACCACTTCTCCTCGCATGCGTGTATGTTGCAAGTGAGCATGCGTACACCTCGATCCGCATACAAATGGGCAAGTGTCTACATGTGACTTCTTCACGACCTGCAAAATAGGTAGATCCTTTATAACAAAATAGAGCATAGATGGTATCCATCATATAATATATTGTGGTAAAATGCATATTTAGCTTACATATCCCTAATGTCCCCGCTAGAAATGGCTGCAACTTGGACTGAAGCACGATCTGACGAATATTGGAGCTTACGACAATGGATAAGAATAGGTCGCGATGATAACACGACATTGCGGCAATTGCAATGCAGCGGCGAGGAACAAAATCGCAAAGACAGAGAACTGTCAGAACAATCCTCTTTCACCCAACAACATGTTAACCGTCAACAAAGTGAAAATGCACCGCGATTCATCCCTTCGAATGAAAGCGAACACTTAACATTTTGGATTATTCATGGTTCATACAAATATTGTATGGATTGCAAAGCAATACTGCCGTTGCGACTACTGCCACGATTTGGGTTTCGGCCAAGGTTGACACGAAGCAATACATGCTTGTGTAAAGATGAACGATGAATATTGGCAATATTTTTACTATTTTTATTTGCCCTTGAAAATTGATGAAATGTGACAAGCTTTTGAAAAGCTAGCATGCCAGTACACTTGTCAATGAAAAGCTTGTAATATTTCATAGTCATTCGTATTTCTAAACTCGCGATGAGTGATTTATGTTTTTGCCAATATATTATAGTAAGCAGATAAAATTGTCTTTTGTTTACGGTTGCAATATTTGATTAGTTTTATTCAACTAATTACAAATATGTCAACTCGACTTCGATTATTTCAAAATTTATTTATTTATTATTTCATCGTGTATATAAAATTTCGAGAGTACGGTTGTACACAGACTACTAAAATAAAGGCTAAGCAAAAAAGTATATAGAATGCATCATACATCCTAGTTATATATACAGACGCATCCTCACCAAAATGCCATTCGCATTTGTAAACAACTGCCCCGTCAACAGAGATGTGAAGAATTTTAAAATGCAAATTGCCCAATACCTTTATACCACCATTATGGTGCGGCAAAGGAAGCTCCAGAGCCCGCAAAAAATTTCAATAGGCTCCAACCATTTACATCTGAATGGCTAACGAGACCGGATGTAGCTCTTTCAGAGTATGCGTGTACAATTTTAGCAAATATACATTTACTGGAGGAAAGGGGGAACAAAACAGTTGATGCCACCCTGATAACAAAGCTGAAGGAACATTTTCATCCCATCTGGGAAAACCTGCAAAGCCTAAACAAGAAAGGCAACAATTCTGCAACAACTGGTGATGCCAAAAAGGTTTTAAAAGCCCTTCTCGATAACGATGAACTCGATGACATAATGGACTCCATGTTCCAAGCATCAGGAGCCATTCGCTGTTTCAGCAAACTATGTAATTGGCAGTTCGCTTTTGCGACATCCAATTCCAAACCGCCTGCCATATTCAAACAAAAAGGAACGCCCACAACAATGAAGCAATACATATTGGAGTCATGCATTTCAACAAGCCAACTCTAGTGGGACACCTTCACTAACCAGAAAAGCTTCGTCAAATGTTCCGAAAGTCTTCTCAAATTCTTCTTCGTCTTCTTCCTCTGATGACAGCGATTCGTCCACTCCACCCTCAAAGAACAACCATTCACCGAAGAAAACACCTTCACTGAAATTTGCACATTGCGCCCATTAACAATTCACAATGGAAATTATGTCCGCGCTGAAAACGGTTATCGTAAAAAAGACGGCATTTTTCAATTGTCGTGGACGCACTCCCAGATTTCACCTCGCGCAATAGACACATTGCAGCATCTTATAGAAAATTTGTTGAAAAAAGAGGGCTCGTTGCAGCTTCTCAATCGATACAAATCTAGTGAAAGTCACTAGGTTGAGTGTTGCCTGTGGCCCCATCTTTACCCAACTCGTGAGTGGTGTGAAACTGGCATAAACGGTCGCTCATTTCGACTAAGTACCAAGATATCGTTTCTTAACAAAGTTCAGTCACCAATTTTGGATTACAGCACAAACTATGATCTTCTGCATTTCCATTACGATTTATGGTTGTTTAAAACCGTGTGGTGAATTGACAAGTGGTCGCTATCGAATGTGTTCATCTGCTAGGGCTTTAGAAACGAAACCGTTCTCTGCTGAGTATTGGAAGTGGCAGCATCGGTGCCTAATTGATGCTGTTTTGCAATTTGGTCCTCCATCTGTATGAATGGTCTTTTCCTGTTCCTCCGTGGCTTGTTTCGTTAAGACCTTTGACTGGGAAAGGTCGAACACATATATTGGAACAAATCATTCGCGGTTACCTTTGTGGCTCGAATGATAAAAAATGGACCAATCATGTCTTTAACTAATAATAACATATAAACATATAACAACATAAACACATACTTCTATCGTTTTGTATTCCAAGGCCGCGGCACTGTTCATGTCCATTTTCTAGTGTGGCTAAAGGATATCAAACGCATTCGCTTAAATCTTCTTCGTGCAGATATTCCTTGGGGTCATTCAGATCTTTCGTATGAAGTTAGTAAACTTCACAAATCTGATAACGGTGCAATTCATATGAGAAATGAGCCCACACAGGTGATCTATAGCAATGATGCATGCTTAACCTCATATATATCTTCGCTGATGCCATCCCTGAAATGCCACATGGATGTTCAAACATCAGACGGCCATGGCATGCTGTTGCGTTATGTTTCAAAATGGCATGACAGTTTTCAAAGTGATGCTCTCTACTCTGTACACGTTGGACCTTATCAAGCTGCATACAAGCATCTCTTATGTCTCAAGCCAAAATTTATGCTATCTCAAATACTTACGTAGACCTACTAAATACCGCCAACCTATCTTTACTTGAATGGCTCAGGCTAATTGATGAGAATAAGGGTGTCGAATATAAAAGTGGGTGTACGCTTGTTGGTGTGAAGAAGGTCTCTTCTCCTAAGGATTTGTTCTTTCTACATAATTTAGTTCTCAATTTCCCCCATTCAGCACTAGAGGAGTTCTTCCATAGAAATCTTGACGACCTTCCTGCGGAAATTAAGTATTTTTCTGGTGCATACACCTTACTGAATGATTTCTGGTCCCAACCAAAAAAATATTCGTACCTACTTTACACAACATGGCCACAAGGTATGGTTTGTTGAAACCTTGCTGAACATATCTCCAGTCTGGCTGACTATTTCCATATCTGTTTCAACGCAGAGTGCTTACCAGTTCCAATATATTACAACTGCCGTTCGTAGTTGCATCCAACTTTCAAGATCCAATGCAACACCGGTTTTTGCAAGTCGTGTGAAAATATGCCTTAGGAAAAGAGAGGAACATTATGACGTAGGCATGGACGATTTTTATGCGAACGTTTCTGATGTGGACGACAATGAATATGAAGAGGATGTTAACGGACAACGTACATCACAACATGTTCAATCGTTAGTGCCAATAGGTAAACATGAGTTGTGCGGTGAAGCAAAAGAAGCACCATCACCATCGACAATCATATCAAGAATAAAACCTTTCACCTCTGAACGGCTTGGCCACCCTGAAATAGCTCTATCGGAGTTTTCCGATACTATATCAAACAATATTCCGATACTAGAAGGGCAAGGGGAGGGAATTATCGATAGTTCGATTACTCAGAAGATAAAAAATCATTTCAATCCAATAATATATAATCTGAACGCATTCGACAGAAAGACGGAGGGAACGGCGTCAGTGAGTGATGCTAAAAAAGTTGTTAAATCGCATGTCGGCGAAGATGATATAAATACACCACTGTTCTGTTGTGTTATTGCAAATACTATTCCAAATACTGTTTAGTTGCGCAAAATCATAAGGGTTATTGTAATACCAAAATATAAGAAAATTGCAAATACTGTTTAGTTTTCCAAAATATAAAAATACATCCAAAAAAGTATTAATAAAAGAAAGAAGCCAGATTGGACAATTCTTAATCTACTTGTGTAAAGTCCTTACTTTGGATTTCAATTTTACCATAAACAATGTTCTTAGATTTGGGAATTATGTCTTTTATCGAATGCAAGATCTAAAATTGATTTAGCTAGACTACAACATGAACTGAGCCAGTAGCTATTATCTGTACTTTTTTAAGAAAGTTATAATAAAGAAAAGAATATTATATTTCATTCAAAATATTGTTATATTTGTTCGATTATTATTAACTAAAAATATTTTTTAATTTGTCACAGAAAATACATATCTTGGGTCTGTACAAAAATGTTAAATAATATTAACAAACGAGATCAAAAAAAGGTTTTGAATATTGTTATTGTTCCATTATTATTAAACAAAGAAAGTTTCATAGTAATCAGCAAAAAATATATCACCATAACCAAATATATTATTACTCAAGGTCGACCACCTTGACCTTGACATGACACCTGATACACGCAAACTGTTATACTAAGGATAGCTAATATGTTTTGGTGTGTCACTAGCGATTCCTACTACTTGAAGTTCTACAAAGCAAAGCTGTAGAAAGTAAATTTTGTACCGGTGTGCCGCTCCACCAATTGAGCTATCGCACACATTTGAATTTGTACTTGACATGAATATAAACATTATCGTTTGGGCATCCTGATTCACATACTACAATTTCCGAGCGACCGGAAACTGCTTTTCACGTTTCGCACGACTATTTACGTTTCAGATTTATGCGTTTGGCACCTAAAATAATTTCGTACAAGTCTGGGTGCCTTCTAATATATTCTATATCTAATTGATGAGCTCCTCAGTCTCAGAGTAATAGACTATATAAATACAAAATAATCTATACCCGGCTAGGTTTATACACGCCAATTATTTACGTCAGTACATATAACGATTACCTTGTAGCTTATGAGAACTCCAAATATTCCCATTTTGTACAATTAACGAAAACACATGATGGAAAATCATTTTCCGAAAATGATACATTAAACTTGTTTAATTTTAAAAACACACAAGGAATTGAATGTGCACTGTGGCCCAATCTATATCCTCGTACATCTTGGTGTGAAAGTAGTATTTTTGATAGTGGTTCAAGACAGAGCTCAAAGGTTTATTTCAACACCAAATTGTTATCCGAAATTGTTGACTATGGATTACATTATGAATTACTTCAATTTCAATATGATCGTTGGTTATATAAGACAGTCAGTGGTGCGATTCACACGGCACATTTTCTGATATGTTCGCCTGCTCGTTCCTTAGACTTACTGACTTTTTCTGCCACATACTGGCAATGGCAACATCGCCATATCTTGGATGCGGTCGATCAATTTGGTTTGCCATAGATTTTTATTACAATAAGTCCTTTTGAGTGGTCATTTCCATTCCCAGCGTGGTTGCATGACATTAGATTTGGCCCATTCAGCCATTTGCATTTATTGATTTGATTAAACGATATAACAAAAATACAACACCAATATATAAGAGCTGATGTACCTAAAGACAACCCTGACCTTTCGTACTTAGTAAACAAGTATCAACAGTCTTCATCAAACCGTCTTCATCATTAAATCTTCAAGAGGAAGAAACATTCTTTCAAAACGTTAATGAACAGCATATTTTACATTTAAAGCACCCTGCTGAGGCATTTGCATCCAATCTTCGGGCTTTTTAATCAAATTTTAGAAAATGATAATCATAAATTAGCGAACCTTATTTCGAAAGTGGATTCCATGTCTTGTCACATTCTGAGAAAAGTCAAGGAAGTGGAAATACCGAAGTTTAAAACAGAACGGTTTAAAAAATCATTTTTAATCGCCAGTAGTATTAATACGAACAAGTAGTCTTAAACATTTTAATAACAACAAGTAGTGAGTAGTTTTTTTATAATCAACCTGAATTGTAATTATATTTATATGTATATAAACATTGTAATCACCATGTAATTCAGTAATTTTACTGCAAAATGTGTGAAATTAAACTATCTATCTATCTATCTATCTATAGAGTGTCAGGTCCGGTAAAGCCCCAAACTTCTTTTGGGGTCCGGTGCGCTTTCGACGGCCCTTGAAAATCCGAGCGAGTCGTTCATTTTCTTGTCTGGTCGTACTCATAACTGCAGCAGGTATCCAAGGTGAGCAGCCTCTAGTTGATAGAACAATGTAGGTAAGGGAAGTCGGCAAAATAGATCCGTAACTTCGGGAAAAGGATTGGGTCTGTCGGGCTGGTACTTGAAGCGTGAGGACTCGGCGTGGGCTGACGGAGATGCGTGGCCTGCTGCGCGTCGAAGTCGGACTGCGAAGGGACTTCGCGTGGATTGGCTCAGCTGTGACCGTCAGGTCGATTCGGCAGGCGATTAACAACCAACTTAGAACTGGAACGGACAAGGGGAATCCGACTGTTTAATTAAAACAAAGCATTGCGATGGCTGGTGACTGGTGTTGACGCAATGTGATTTCTGCCCAGTGCTCTGAATGTCAAAGTGAAGTAATTCATCCAAGCGCGGGTAAACGGCGGGAGTAACTATGACTCTATGGGTCCGGTGCAGGTAGACGTTCTCGTCGTGGACCCTGTCAGTATCTTTATTGATACTGGCTTCGTCAGTATCTTTATTGATACTGCGGACATGCCTGCTGGTGTCGACGAAGTCGAACCTATGTGTCGGGGAGAAAGAAAAATTACGATTCAGATGTTCCGAGTGATGCATCTACCAACACTTTTTTACAAATGGCACCGACGTGCACCTCTGCACTGATGGCAGTATTCTCAAATGAACAGCGAATCTAAATGTTCCCGACGTTTGTGGCATACCATCACCTGATATACTTGAAGCATTCCATCGCTGAAGCTTGGATTTTCCTTATGTCAGACAGGCCTGATATTTGCGTCATTCTATTGCTGAAGCCCTTCAACCCTGTCAGTCTATTGCTGAAGCCCTTCAACCCTTTCGTCACCCTGCCTGTGACTCTTCTTCAAAAGCACCACGCCAAGAAGGTTCTCATTCATCGCCTGAACATTGGGACAACATGGATGAATTCGAAGAACAATCATATGAACATTGACAATGCTGGACATTAGTGTAGGGGTGCACTAGGTGCCAGTTTTTTATATTATTATAACTTAACTTTAAAATTTTAATAAATGTGAGGGCTACATGCTTATGCCCGAATGTACATATTTGACAGAAATCAAATAAATGTATTTCATAGCCAAATGCCTCGTCATCTAATTAGTGACGCGCATGAATGGATTAACGAGATTCCCACTGTCCCTATCTACTATCTAGCGAAACCACAGCCAAGGGAACGGGCTTGGCAACAACAGCGGGGAAAGAAGACCCTGTTGAGCTTGACTCTAGTCTGACTCTATGAAAAAACACGAGAGGTGTAGAATAAGTGGGAGGAGCAATCCGCCGGTGAAATACCACTACTCTTATCGTTTTTTTACTTATTCGGTGAAGCGGAGCTGGACCTCAACGTCCACTTTTTAGCATTAAGATCGCTCTTCTGCCGGTCGATTAACAACCAACTTAGAACTGCAACGGACAAGGGGAATCCGACTGTTTAAATAAAACAAATGGTGACTGGTGTTGACGCAATGTGATTTCTGCCCAGTGCTCTGAATGTCAAAGTGAAGTAATTCATCCCAGAGCGGGTAAACGGCGGGAGTAACTATGACTCTCTTATGGGGATCCAGCCTCCCTTCCTCACGTATCTGAGCGAATTTTATTCGCGAAGCCAGACCTGTATTAGGGTAGCTGGTAAGACAAACAAACCAATTTATGTGAAGAGGGGAGCAAAGCAGGGTGATCCAATGTCTGTGCATTTATTCAATGCTGTACGTGGCGGGAGAGGTTATACCTGCTAAATCCATCAAGCAGGTATACATTTATCTGGGTATTCCTTTCTCCGGAAAGGGTCCCATTATTGATGTGGCAGAGAAGCTGCAGGGCAAGTTGGATAATTTAAGTACGGCGCCCATGAAGCCCCAGCAGCGCATGTACATTTTGTGGCGACATGTATTGGCAGCCCTTTATCATCAGCTGGTCTTAACAGATTGCGCCAAGAAGCTTCTCAAATTTTTGGATATCAAAATTTGTGGTACAGTGAGAAGGTGGTTGAGGCTTCCTATAGATGCCTCTAACTACTTTACTCATGACGAGTAAAGTAGTTAGTGACGATTTTGCAAAATGTCATTCCCTTAATGCGTAAAGCAACAACCTGATACTTTTCACAAACGATTTTATTGCCAAGATAATAGTACAAATATATGGAATAAACCTATTCTTGTTACTGGTAACCAGGTTGCGGAAAATCCTATACAATCCATTCAATAGTTAATGCTATTATTGCGGAGAATGCAGCTATTCTCATTGCAGTTCCAACGGGTTTTCTTGCATCAGTGTTTAGAATGAAAGCGCCACAACACACACCTCCATTGTGACACAGTATTAAAAATGGGTACCTACTCAACATCTGCTAGACCGACTACAAAATGGTCGTGTCATAAGCAAGGGAGATACTGTCACTAATGATGACATTCTTCGTGCATACAACTTATGTCCAGACACTACAGTACTAACTTTCACTAATGTCGCAGCTAATCACATTAACCAATTAATAGTCAACATAATCTTCACAATAAAAAAGAATTGGCTATTGCACAATTGGATTGTGACCTTCCCCCAATGCCAATATATTTTGGAATGCGTGTTGTAATTACACAAAATCGTGACAAGAGTAACGGCGTTGTCAATGGCCAATTGGCAACAGTTCATACAGTTCACAATGCAAGTGTATTTCTAAAGTTACCCAATGGGAAAATAGTGCCAATTTATCCAGTAGAAATGAAACAAAATCAAAATTATAAAACTGTTTATCCATTTTCTGTCGCTTATGCAACCACAATGTGCAAAGCGCAAGGACAAACATTACCCAAGGTTGTATTATGGTTTGGCATTGATAATATACCACCAGGAACAGCTTATGTTGCTCTATTGAGAGTGAAATCCCTAACTGACATCTATTTCCTCAACAAGTTAGAAACCAAATATTTCACTCCTGTAACACGATTAGGTCAATTGCTATAGCTTAAAAATTCACGTCATAACCTATTTAATCTAAACTGCCTACTTATAATACACTTTAGATGTACAAGAAAGCAACCACAAGTTCACCAGAGAAGAAAGCAGTGAATTTCTTTCAGCACTTCCCAAACAGTTTTTTAAGACCTTACGCCCTCACAGCTGACGCTCCATCAGAAACCGATGTGCTGACTCGAGTTGGGCCCATAAACTGTGAATGGGTGTTACGGCCGAAAATTGCAATAAGCGAATTCTCGGCCACAGTACATGAAAACCTGAAATATTTGACAGAGACTGACTCGGAATTGATTTCCGGTGAGAAATTCCAAGCGATGCAAGACAAGATGAGTGGGTTCGTCGATGCTTTGAAGAAACTCGACACCACTTGTGAAACAGAAAACCCAACTCCTGCCGATGTCAAGAAACTGATGAAAGGGGTCTTGGGAGTTGATGAACCCACCATAAATTTTTTCGAATCTATAACGAAGCTAGGCGTGGCAATGTATCTGATGGGGATCCATTTCACCGTCGTCCAAGCCATCCTCTCTAATCCTGAATGGCTGGCAAACAAAAGCGTCGGCACCAGCGACAGTTTGAAAACCTTCAAAGACGACCCCACCATCAAGGGTATGAAGGAATATTTCCCGGAAAATTGCACGATGCAACAAAACAAAGTTAAAGGAAAAACACCTGCACAAAAAAGGAAACTCGCTGACTTGCTGGACTCAGACGATGAAGTCGAGACACCACGGGAGAAAAAAAGACAAAACCAAGAAGAAAAAAAAGGCGCAAAGAAAGTAAACATGAAAAAACCCCATATATTACTTACCCTGTCGTTTTATTTTTCAATATTATATTCGTATTTAGTAAAAATAGGCTTAAAATGTTGTAAAAATATTGTGCCATATGATGGACACTTATATTGCGTTATTAATATACAACATGTCTATAGCAGATATATATATATATATAATATTTCTTAGACAGCAATTTTTAAAATCTCATTTTTTATTAAATTGTTGCTACACCTTGAGCTTATGAATTGTCGGATGCCAAAGTGCACACTCTTGAAACTTGTACGGTATTATACATATCTTCTTCACGACGTAATCGTTGATCACTATTTCATTTTCCCCGAGCCGGCGCGAAGCGCCGTGCGAGGGTACTAATTCAGCTCGGATATTTACACCTGGGTATGTGAAAACATTGTGGAATGCAAAGTCGTCCGCCATTTTTTTAGGGACCTTAAGATCTACGACGACGCGGCAGTCGACAACGCCATTTAAATATGTGAATAAAGAGAGACCGTGATTGAACAACGTTCTTGTTTTAGCTCACAGCTTTTTATTCATGACTTTTAAAACGTTTCAACTGCAGTTATCGACTACAATGCAGGCTGTAAAAAGAAACGTGAAATGCAGCTATTCATCCTTCTGACTCGCCGTCGTCCTGAGGACGTAAAAAGAGACCTTACGATTTAAGACGGCAACGTGACAACGACGGCTAGAAATACAATGAAATTTATAGTATTTTAGAATAGAATACAAAGTTTTGGAAGATAAAATCGCCAAAAATAGAATTGGAAAATCTGACTCTTCTTGGGTGGCTTAGGCATGTTGATCATGCAAAGGCAACACCAAAGCCATACAAGCATGGATCAACATTGATCGCAGCGAAAACATATTCCATATTCAAAAAGGAATTTTTTTCAATAAACCCTATTGAACATGCCTCTTCGTCACATAGTAGAAACTCGCCAACCAAACCATGAACGTATCCCAGAACAACTGCAGTGTTTTACACAAGCTGTCCATCACTTTCCAAACCTTTGGACCAACAAGGACAAACTAACATCATTTTTCACCATTCAAGGTCATAAAGACATCTTTGTCCGATTGATTTTATTTAACTCAAATGCAAATAGTCAATAATCAAATAACTCAAATGCAACACAGCTTTTACCAATACACATGCCATTGCAAGGGAATTTATCACTCGATGCACAGCAAGCAGCAGTTGAGGCATATAAGCAATTGTGTCTTTCAAAGACGCAATCACTATCACATCCAAAATTATTCGATTCAAGAATATTCAGAGGAAAGTGATACCAAAGATTAGGTATCATAAAGGTAAGGTAACCATAACATTACAGAGCATAGTCAACCATTGCCCTTTCATTTAGAAACTGAGTGGCAAAGACCAACATGATAACAGGGAAAGCCGACACAGGAAAATCGCACGCCATATTAGCATGCGTCTCCCACTTATTAATATTAGAACAAGATGTGAACATGTTAATAGCTACACCAACAGGTTTCCTAGCAAGCAGTTATCGCGCTCAAACAAATGATGAAACAAGTTGTGACACAGTTCATAGTTCCTTTGCCATTTCTGTGTGCTCAGACGAAGCACCTAAAATAAACTGACCTCATAATCATTGACGAATTGTCCATGATATCGGAAACAATTTTTCAACATATATTGTTAACAGCAAATTATAGACAATATAAATTTAAGTTAATGAGACAACGCGTTGAAGCTAGTATGTTGAGCAAGATTTCAGATAAGTTTATGTTTCAAAAGCGGTGATTCCTTACGTCCGCAGGCCTCAAGAAACGCATTGTTCAGTTTTACTAGATCATTTTCATCATTGGGCATGCTTTCACGTGGGCAGCCCTTGATATTTCATGGTTCACATTTTAATTGTTCACATTTATATTGGGTGGCATAAAAACTTTAAAAAGGCTAAAGGGTGTTTAAGTTAGTTTATTATTACATAATTTTCACATACTTCACATGCAATGTTTGAGAAACCACACCATGTTATCTAAACGTTTTCTTCCTTATATTTTCTTAAATGTTCTCGTATCCATATGGTGTTGTGCCCAGATGGTGTAGTTAATTCACAGCGAGTAATAGATGCATTTCAATCAAATCCTGAGTCTACCATCTTAGCTTTCACTAACCAAGCAGCAAACAAACTGAACACTTTAATAACATCCAGTCTTTTCGCAAATGATGAACCACTTGGGTATTTCCAACTGGACAGTGACATTACACCAATTTATAGAGGCATGAGAGTTATGATTACTCAAAACGGTAATAAGCCACAAAACGTGTTGCATTGGTCCATGCATGTCAAAACGCAACTGTAATGCTAAAGCTGCCTACAAACAAAGTAGTTGCAACGTATCCTGTGACTTTTGAATCTTCCACGGGGGAAAAAACATGTCATCCATTCCGTATAGACCATGCTAATACAATGTGCAAAGCGCAAGGTCAAACTCTAACGAAAGCTATTCTGTGGTTTGATATTGACAATATCCTGCCAGGTAGTGCGTATGTATATCTCTCCCGAGTGAGAAACCTTAGTGACTTTTCCTTACACCTTTGAAAACTAACTTTTTTACACCAGTGATGCAATAGAGCTGAAGTAGACTTGTACAATAATTTTGATTTATCTTACTGTTAGTTACAGAAATAAAAGAAGCAGTACTCCATTGTTTACATAATACTGCAATTCATTTAAAATTTAAATCAGAAAATTTAACAAGTACAGTTGTATTTATTGAAGTAGTGTTTTACTGTGCCAAACCACAGCCTATTTTAAAGCATATTTCAAATAGATAACTTGTTTCAATATTAACAACGTCAAATAACACCTTCATCCTTTCCATGTTTACCCCACAGATGTACAAACAAGCTAAAGCAACCGCTGATAAACCAAAATCAGTAGGATATTTTAACCAGTTCCCCGGAAACTTCCTACAACCATATGGAAGATCTCACGCAGCACCTGACCAGGGAACATTGAATAGAAGAGCCAACACATCTCTCATGCAAGTGGTACCTTCGCCCACGTAATGCGATGAGTGAGTTCGCAGAAACCATACTCGAAAACCTAAAATTGCTAAAGGAAGAAAATAGCATGCTACTTAAAAGTTCCAAGTTGTCTAACTTGTTTGACGCGATCGAGCCGATATCCGGGGCATTAGAGAGGCTAAACATGAAAGCGGAAGGAGAAGCCACAGCGGAAGATGTCAAAAAGGTGATGAGTTTTTTATACGACGACAAGAATCAGCTTGACAAAGATGTTGATGAGATGTTTTTGATTCGCAGTGCAATGTTCACAACTGCCATTCAATACATGGTCGCGCGATCTATCATGTCACAACCACAAAGATATGCTGACAAGTTGGTCGCAGATGACCAACCTACCAAAGCGTTTAAAAAGGCAAGAGATGTGAAAGGCCTCAGACCTCAGGCTATATTTTTCCCAACATAACCAACAGCAATGTTTAAACTGAGCAATTGTTCAAGTTACGGCTGGATAACTCAACCAAAACATTGCTATTGGTTATTTGGGCGAAAATACAATACACACGTGACGAGATAGGACCAAATTCTTGCATAAAGCTGGACAATAACATAGTTAATGAGTTATATTGTACTTTCATCGAGTCTTCAAACCATGTATTCTATTAACTGTGGGTATGCATGACCTGTGTGTAGGTGAAAATATTGCTTTCTTGAGCTGTATACAAGGTACATTTGTATGTAAATTTAGTTTTGCAAGTATAGGTTATAAGTTTGGTTAATTGTTATTTTGATATTGGAATATTATTTCATAACACGATTAAAGAAAATGTTTAGTAACTCTTTCAGGTTTTTTTCAAGGTACATATAAGGTACGGTATTTTTTTAGTTTCTCTTGTCTCGAGGATACTGGCAAACTTTGTAATATACCCTAACCGGCTTAACAACAAATGTTTGCACTTCCTGCCCCGATCTTTGCCTTAAAGGCATATGACTCGAATTTTATGTGCATGTAATTATACTTTCATTAGAGAGAACTTTTCAAATGATAGTATAGCATTTTTTAAAGTTTTTCCATATCCTTATTCATTCCCGAGATATTGGTGTTTGTTTGATATGTAAATGTACACTTTCTACGTCACATTGCATAATAACTTAAATTAATTTTAAAGGGCAAGATTCTCCAGAAGCATGGTGATCTGAAGTTATCTGATTCAATGCTAAGTTATCAATGGCAGCTATTTCATTCAATGGTAGCTGTTTCACTATGTCTCACACTAAAGCCAGAGTCAAGAGGTGATGTCTGTATTGTTGTGACAACGTTCAGTAGAAAAACCGCACCATCCCCACCAACTGTGAAACAAAGTTGACATGATAGCAGACCTATCCATATACCAAAAGTCCATCATCACCACAAAGTAGCGAACAAAGTTAACTTGTCTGCAAATTGTTGTTCAATCAACTCCAGAGGATTTAGTTTGTTGGAGAAAAAAATAATGGATCTATCATGGAGTATTTTCAGTAAGGTGCAAAAATGTGGAACAAACTGCAAAAGAGCATGATCTCAGCAGACGAAGCAATAAGGTCACCAGACCCGAGTGCCAAAACTTTGGGTTGTGAGTGATTCAATCGAGGAATTATAATATTATATTACAGTTAGATCAGAGTAGCGAAGTGTACTAAACAGGTTTGATATATCAGAGAGTGAAAGGATATTGAGAAAAGTACTATTGTCAAGCATCTGAGGAACTTTTCTTCCTAGATTATCATCTCACACAGATTGTAAAGAAAGGATCGGAAAGAGTAGTATGAACTCTGCATGACAAAATGATTAGCACACTACCACCTAAAATTTATTTCTCATTTGTGAAAAAGTGGCTTTAAAACCTTCCTATAACATCTAATTGGCAAGGTCTTGTAGGAAAAGTGATAATATATGCTATGTATATAAATTTAATGTATATAAATAGTTCCCTAAATTTGGAGCAGCTTCTTAATTCGCGATTGCTAACAATTTCTGCTAAACTCGACTCTTCAATATTAGAAAAATTGGGTAAACTTTCCTTGAAGGATAAAAATTCGAAACAACATTTCTGCATAACAACAATAGCCAACAATTTCTGCTGAATCAAATGTAAGAAATACTCCGAAATTCGACACTGCATCTTCTTCATAATGTGCACTTTCGAATAGTTAATAATTAATAATAAGCCGATTTCCAAAATTCTGTACAACTTTTCAGCATAACTTCCAACATTTTGCAGAACGGAAAACAAAAAAACATTCGAATATTGGGAAACTTTCTGCATAATTATATATTTAACAATTTCTGCTGAATCAAATGCTATGAGAATTCTGAAATTTAGTTGAAACACTCTCTATGCCAATTATTGATAATTCAATTTCTGCCAAATATAGTGACAAAAGTGTTCCGAAGAACTTTTCCATATAGGGTAATTAGCAATTCCTTACTCACATGCTATCTATTCCGAAAATCCGAGAAATTCGATTTTCCAATTCCTGTTTGAAAAGGATCAAAGAGGACAAAAAGTTTAAGAAAAATACTAAAGTGGAAAATCTTGACTTATTTTAAGAAAGCGTCTCATGTTGAGACATATTTCAATTCTAAAATTGTCTATGTCAATTACCAGAAAACGCACGTTATGCATAAACTCTGTATCAAACACGTTTTCCCTTCACTACGACTAGAAAGAGAGAGAGAGAGATAAAACTGTCCTCTCATGCAGAGGTCTATAAGTTGTACGAGACCGGACTGGAATATATAGTATGACCCCAGGATTATTTTGAAGCCTTAATAGAATTTTAAAATATCAGCGAGTATTTCTTGTTTGTAAACAAAAAAATTCAATATTGGCAAGTTTTTTCAAGAAGATGAGATTTAGTGGCCAAACGAGAGCTCTCACAAACTCTCATCCTTAGATAACCTGGACTGAAACAATGTTAAGTATTCTTACTTGCACAGCATATAGATATACAAACTGCTTCCAGCATGTTGTCCCTCGTTCCACGATCCTAAACTCGAACTAGTCTGATCATGTACTGTATTTTGTGTTTGATGAATGTGGCGATCTCTGTCGCAGCAGATTCTAGCGACGTCTTTTTCGTCCTATCTCTCCGTGGTTTAAAATGAATTCTGATGTTAAGGATAAAGCAGGTTCCCACATGTTTGTTTTCTAAAATCAAAAGCAAAGAAGTTCTTCACTTACAATGTTAAACGCATTATAATTATGAATATTGGAGTCCATTCCTATTATTTAAGGTGGCTCCCTACAGTTAGTACAGTTTGAAACACGATTTATTCGGCTTGTGCAAGTGACGTCACAACTCGAAATTGTGTAGCTTCCGGTTTTTTGGGTGGCAAATTCCACCATTTTCATTGGATAATTTCAAACCAATTAAAATCAAATTCAACATGGCTGACAATTTTTTACATCAATACGTACGCCAACTTTCCTGAAAAAGTCGAGTTCTAGACATGCTAAAGCAACAAACTATACACCAAAATACTCGCCGTTGTTCAAGGATTCTAGATAGGTATAGATTATCTTATAACTCTCGGTATTTCGCAAGATACAGTATAAACGAAAACAGAACTTCTTTAAATCCACTTTCGAGCTGTTTATCTCGTGTTTCCTTCGGTGAGAATTTTTAAAACTTTGCACAATTGTTAAACAAGGGAAGAAGAAAAACATCCAAATTTAAAAAAATTCTACAAAATAGGTTTCTCTGCAATTGAACTTATTTATAAACTACCCGACAAATGTTATTCCCTGGTTGACCATGCAGTAATCTTCCAAAACAATTTCAGAAAAATTTACAGAAGGAAAATTGTCGATTCAATTTAAAATTAGACAATAAAAGCGAAAACGATGAGATGCCATGGTTGCCACAGCAACACTATTCCTGTTTTTCCATAAATGGACAGTCCAAGACCTCTTTGCATTCCTGGAAATGCTCATTTTGCCCTGTCGTAAGCGTAGCAAATATAAATTTGGTTGAAAGCGAAATTTCCTGAAAAGTGCCCAAAGCTTCACAGAACTGTAGGGAAACACCTTAAAACTATTGTAATCTATTTTTTCAACTGTAAGTAACCTCGTTCCCAGGCTGTTGCCTCTTGTGGATCGGAAGAAAATCCTGGTTACAATTCCATGACACGCACGAAATAGGGTTAGGGTTAGGGATTGGGGTCAAGATCAAAGAGAAATATTCGTGATTGCGTGTCATGGAATTATAACCAAAATCCTGGTTTGCGCTGGTCACGTGTCTCTCAAATATTTTATTACCTAAGGGGGTAAGGGGGAAATGTCATATGACATGCTTCCACGTCAATTACAATGAGTGAGCGAAAAAATTCAAATTGTGTTGCACGCAAAGCACACAAGTCTTTGCTTTTGTCGCATAAATTGCCGTAGATTTCATTAGAATCCTATAGAGAGATATCCTGCCAAGGCGTTACAGTGTGACCAGATTCTAAAAATTAATTATGCTAAACAGCCGACTAAAATTATGAGATAAATTATGCTAAAAAGCGGAACCGTTTAAATTTACTTTAAAATGTTACTATTAATTTGTAAAGTAATTATAAAATGAAAACATTTTAGCATTTTAAACAAGCTACAGTGCTGCTGGCATCTTTATTCTCGCAAACTTCAGGTGAAAACCATGCAGCACGAGCACAATAATGTCATGATCCTCAATCGTCATGGTAATGAGAAATAGAGCAAGAAGTACAGGACTAGAGACTAGTCTGAGCGCATTAATTTGGCTACAATTAACCAGTATTGGGCAGATTTTTTAAACTTTCTTTCTAAAATAACATTTAAAGAAAGATGTCCTAACATTGTTCTTACATTATGCTGAATCTGTAAGTTTATGCTAGAGTTATGCTAAATTTTTCATTATGCTAATACACGTCTCCAAATGATGAAATTATGCTAAACTAGCATAATTATGCTAAATCTGGTCACAATGCGGTGTTAGTAAACCTGTACTAGTATGGTGATAGAGAGAGTTATACTTTGATATATCTCTAGATCGTTGAGATTTGCCAATGTAGATGCGGACCTTTTTAGCTTGATAAACTGACAGGCATATATTTTGAAAATTAGAGCATCATGACGCTATTTCCTTACAATTCCACCCCCTCCCCTCGCCCCGCCCAGCATTAAATAAATCCATTTGTTTCGAGCTTCAGGATACACTTTAATGGTAAACAGAGCCGTCACGACATTTATGAAGTCTGAACGGGCAATATCGTTCGTCTAGATGCTTTCTCGTATTCTTTATGGCATTCTATTTGCTGCTTCTTGATACTCAACTTAATTCGCACCGGAGAACGGACGGTCAGAACAGTTCGGTCCGAAATGAGTATTGACCGAATTCGTTAATACATTTAGTAGATATTTTGTGTATATAGACAAATCAACCCTTGAAATGGCTACCGTTTTTTAATATGTTTCTATCGATAAATAAATAAATAGAAAGGACTATTACAAGTGTTCGTGCCCATATGCAGTAAGTTTAAATATATTCTAGATAATATCTCAAACGTGCGGTGTAAGTGTGGGTAGAGGTAGCAAATATACAGCGGTTGACTGTTGTGTAAAACTACCTGAAAAATACAATAAGAACTTCGACGTTTCGAGCGAAGGCCCTTCGTGTAGAAGTTAGTAGAACGAAGGGCCTTCGCTCGAAACGTCGAAGTTCTTATTGTATTTTTCAGGTAGTGTTACACAACAGTCAACCGCCGAATATTCTAGATAGCCTTTTGTCCAGAAGCAGTGTAACTGTTTACCTTATATAGACAATTCTTCCCAATACCAAATTTTGGACTGTATTTAAAACTTCCAAGGTTTCAAGATAATATATAACATACGTTTGACTGTGTCGATATTTTGTACGATACCTATGAAATTAATTAAATTTCCTTTAATCAAATACTCAAATGTTAAAGTAACTATAAACGAAACCATGCTTCACATACAGCAAGCGGCATGCCATCTCTTAGTTTGGAGGGGTATATTTGAAAAATAGACGATTGACTCTATTATTTATACATAGACTAAAAATCATAACCTTTCATATTTCGCATGTCACAGATCCATGTTGCAAAATGTCCTTTGATTTCTAGATTGACTAAAGGGCGACACAAATAATCTAACTTGTCCTAGTTGACCCCATTCATATATTCACTCAAAACGAAATCGCTATAATCTTCATGAGAGATTTCAGCCGATTTTGCCAAGCACTTTAAGGGTGATAAATCCTCAAAGTTGAAATACATGGATTCCAAACCTTGTCACCCACATATTAACCATTTGATAACGAATTCACCACTGAAATTAGCTTTTGGATAACCCACACGCCTAGTTCCTATTATTTAAGTTTACGAAAGCATACAATATAACAAAGAAGTAAAATTTATCAACTCATATATAAACTCAAGTGTATATAACTTGATAATGTACTTAGTTACGTTTGTCCTCGCACGGTATATTATTATGCCGCAAAATCAAACACAAATTGGCTGTTTTCCTTTCATTAGCTAATTACAAATCTTAACATTTCAAATACTGATGTTAGTGAAATACGTCTATGTGACAGTTAAAACTTGCGTACCACACGATCTTAATTGTTCAATGATCAGTTCTTTTTTTATAAAAAAAAAAGATTTGGCTAATGAAAGATTTCCAGCTATAGAATAAATATGAACTCTGTATACTAAGCACAATTTGAAATCAGATTAGTTAAAACCAGCATACATACCTTTGTATCATCCAGAATAACAGTAACACGTGTCCAGGTGCTGCACAAATAACGAATGCAGGATGTCTGCATGCTTTGGGGGACACCATGCACTAAAATCGAAACACGAAAGTTGTATTCTTGCTCAAAATATTTTTGAGCTATACTTTAACATTTAGAGAATTGAGTATTACTTGGAAACTTAACTGTATTCCACGACACAATTATTTTTGTTCGGGGACTTACCGACAAAAGCAACATCAATTTTACAGAAGGCCAAATGATTTTCTACTAAAGTTGGTAATTCTATGTAAAAGGTTATTCTTGAAATTTCACAATTTAATTATACCAATTTTATTTTTATATAAATTTCAGTTGCAGCGTATTTGGTCATTTAATTTAACAGCGCATTGATACAAAGCCGGCCTTAAAATATACTGTATCCGAACGTAGAATGCTATAATTCCCTACCCTGTTATTGAACTACGACACAACAATAGCACTCACACAACCTTTTCATCGCTTTACGTTAACAAGCAAAATACTGTCATACGTTTGTGAATGCTGTATGCCGTCAACTACAGCGACAGTTTCATCACTTACCACACATTTATTGTTTCTGGCTAGACCAACCACACCGCCATTATTATAAAGAATATTTCACGATAGGACAAACCTGTTTGTAAACAAATCAATGTAATTAGTGTGGACATAGCGATATACAGTACATACCTAGACAATATTTATAGTTTATACCGAGGTCGAAGGGATTTGATTAGAGAAATTTTCGTTCCAAGATAATTAACCTGGTGAAAATCAGATGTTTTGCAGGCAAGGTGGTTGGCCTTGGTATTATTTAGTAACATGAGTAATCACAATCAACGACGGAAAGTATATAGTGAAAGATAAATGTTAAAGTAACTAAGTAAGTTGATTCTTGGCTTTTAGTTTCATTTGTATACTTTTATTAAGCAGTGTCAGATCAAACAAATCAATTCAAACGGATTTCAAAATCGTTCTAAAAATTAGAATTGTTATAATTTGTTTATACAAATAATTGATAAATATATAAACTACCCAGTCTCTGGAAATGTGACTGTCGCCCTCCTGTATACGGTATTATGTCAAAATTTTCTGTGAATGCACGATCCAATATTCCATCACGTCTATCACGAAGAGTGAAATATCTGTAGGGTTGCGGTATCCCTATCCTGAACATTGAAGACATACCAATTAGAAGTAAATGAAAACAAACTAGTGTGAGCCAGTTGCGGAGGAGGATTGGTTTCGTTGGGGGGCTAGAAAATTCAAGCGCCATCGGACATAATTAGAAAAATGTCCGACCCATGCTGAAAGACACCGGATATTTTGACCGACGGCACTGCTGACCGATATTTTAAGGCCTGATGGTACATGAATATAGGTTTGTAAATGCACTAATACAGCAGGCTCCAACACATCACCATTTCATTGCTGCTCGTTTAAAAAAGGCGTTGTGTATTCGTTGGGTAATGAAAAAGAGTTCAACAATAAGCTGAGCATAAACCCGTGCCCGCATGGCAATCCAATATACTCTCTATTAACAAATCACTCTATAATAAACTGCATTTTGAAAGCAGATCGACGAATTGGAAGCAGCATACATACCTTTACATTGTCCACCATGCATAACTGAAAGGCTTGATGAAAAACAATACGTTGGTTCCGGAAACATTGTAATACGTTTCCTGGTACTCTTCCAATGACCAAGGATAATTGTCGGCTTTGCGAAACACCATATTTCCCTCATTGAAGAACACTAAACGTACACAAATCAAGAGAAAGAAATTATATTTTTGTTCAAATATACTTCTTTTGAGTCTTATCGTTAAGACATTTGAGTGGTACATGTACGTTGTTAACTTAACTATAACCATGACACAAAGCTTCTTTCCAGAGTTCACTTCAAGGAAAGTAACTAAATGATTTTCAAGGTTACTTAATTAAAATATCTAAAGTAGTTATGTCAATTCGATAGATTGGTAATTGTCAGTAAAAGCGTATATTTGGTCATTTCATTTAATAATAATAATAATGGTTTATTGTCTGAGTATTCACTTACAAGGCTCTTCATCTGATAAACTACATACTAAAAAATTAACACTAACTATCAAAACTTTAGAAATTACTATGCTAAATCTAATGTTCTAAAAATATTAACAATGATTTGTGTTTATAATGTCAGTGAAGAGACAGCACGCTCTTTAAGGAGGGCTTTACACGTTATATATGTTTCTGAATTAGACTGAACACATTGATCAGTATTAACTATTTTCATAGAGATTACCATTGTATGTTTAGATGGCATTAAATGCTTCATGTTTTATATATTTAGTGTCCAGAAATGTTAATCTCGACAATTTCGCATATTTGTGTTTCGTTATTCCGATCATTTAACATAGGTTTGTGTTTTGAAATTATGGCGATTGTGCATCGGTTTCAAATCTGAGCCCAAACGCTTTTGTTTCAAGGAATAATTTGCCAAATTTTAAGATTTTGTAACCAGAATAATTTCAAGTATTTAGTCTTTGCTATTTATTATTATTTATAATAGTAAAAATAGCTAAATATATTACCCAAAGGATGACCACCTTGACCTTAACATGACACTTCAGTTGATACATGCTATCAAACTACTATTCCCATTCCCGTTCCCTGTTTTAAAGATCACCATTTCATATTTGTAAGTACATACAGGCTATAAAGACGTTACACATTGGGATAAACAGCTAAGGCACAACGACACTCGTTCCTATATTTCCAAACACTTAAGAATCCAAATGAAAATGTAGCCAGGGTGCATTCGGTGTAGTCTAATCGGAAGATCTTTGGCATAGTTACAGTAAGCCTTGGCGTACTGGTGCACAATCATCTTTCCTGGCGTGGTGGCGTACGCTGTTTTTAACTTGGCGGCGCATAAATACCAATAAAATAATAAATACGTGAAACGATTCAAACGGCGTAACATGGTAACAGCCCAACATAATGTCACTAAACGGCGAATGACTTTAAACTTCTCAAAAATGGGCCTAAAACGTGTGGAATTTTTGCAGAACTGACTCATACAGACATTAATACGCCCTGGCATGGGTGAGAGTCGGAAGAATGGGCCAGGGTGGGATGTTGGCGTAGAGTTGCAACTGCTTTGGCGTATTTTCGGCGTAGCATTTACACCAAATGCACCCTGGAAATGTAGCCTTGTATACATATTTTTTATCGGTGACGAAACAATCAATGTGCAGCTCTTAAATATATTAAACAACTATGTCTATCTAAAGGACAAATGTCCGGGGGTCATTACCCGATGTTGACAAATGCCCGGCCCCAGGGTGAATGCGTGCTTGCAAATGCCCGCACTGTCCGGGGGGGTGGTCGCAGCTGGAATTGACTGATGCATTAAGTGCAAACGACTGTATGTAAACATTCGCAACTTTAATGTCTATGCACAACATTATCAAATCTAATTTTAACTCCACTATATATTACTTCCCTGGTACTATTTATTATTTATGAATCATACTCACAGAACCGATGCAGGGACTCAAAATGAATCGAAAAATGCGTGGTCGACCAATTTTGAAATTTTTTAGGCCCAGAGCCAGGAGGGGCCCAGGCTGCTATTTAAATCTGAAATCCCGATTCGAGCACACACAATGACACATTTGACTTGCCGAATTTTTCCAATCATAGTAAAATATCCAAAGACTATATATTACCTCTACTCTTGAATGAGAATGCTGTCACCACATACCACTGCTTTCATCATGGTTCACAATTTTATCTCACGTACAATCAAACGGCATTATTGCTCTTATTTCTGGCATTCTCGGCATAATAAAGAAGTAAATCTATACTCCTGTCTAATCTTAATATCAATCTCGCAAACTGTAGCATCATTTTATCCTCCAACAACTCAGATTGAACAGGATTCAAATGCATGATACACAAATGGCAAACAGTAACACAATTCCGAGCTATGTGCAAAGCCACTGATCTATATATAACAGGATAACTGGATAAAACCTGTGGCTGAAAGTGGATCATTATTGGGTATCGTGACGGGCCAATAGAACTCAAGAGAAGTATAAAGTAGGCTTTCAAAGACTTGAAAGAAAAAAATTTAAATATGTATGTAATTTTCTCTCGAAATTTCAATCTACAAAAGGGATCGTTGGAGGCTGCGAGCAGGCTAGGCCCACTCCTTCACACTCAACTTTTACTCAGTGGCCCGCCCCTAAATCATATTTTTTAGATGAACTCCACCCCTATCTCCTGTAAAAATTCCAAAGTACATGTAACTTTAAAAACTCGTTTTTGTGACCAAAAAGCTTTGTGATCATTGGTTGACTTTTAATACCTTAAATATATTTTCAAGTTATACCTAGCAACAGATAGAAGAAGCGGTAATTATGTTGTAATATGTTACTCCAACTGTGTCAGAATCTATTTGAACAGCAGTTGGAAGATTGAACCTAACTGCGTAGTCATTATATGGGTCTTAAATAGCTAGGGGGGTTCGGGGGCATGCCCCCCCCCAGAAAATTTTAAATTTAAGTAGCCCAGAATGGCCATTTTGTGTGCTTTTAGGGTAACATTCTATCAACAGAACTAATATTGTGGCCTACCCCTTTAAGGCCATCTTCTTTTGGATGGCCCACCACCTATTTCCACCAGCCCCCCTTCCTCCCATAAACGGTCCCAAAAGCCTTTCCATGATATTCCATCCAATAAAATTTTTCAAAATTTAAGAAAATTCAAGTTTCTCGATCTTTCTTGCAGGCGATTAAGTTAAGTTTCAAATTCAACTGGAACAGAATATATTCTTATTTAGATAAACACAATGCAACTGACTAACTCAAATCTGACAAAAAATCTGATCTTTCAATACTAATTTATTTTAAAGTCTTTTTAAACAAGTTAATAATTCAATTGTCTGGAAAACCACTGTCATTCAAAGTTATTGCACAGGCAATCTCTATCTTCCCTTGATCTTTTCCGCAGGCTTCGAGAGCCACGGACACATGAATGGCAGATCGCAGAAGAGGAAACGACAGGTTTATGCGAAGCCAGTTTGTAAAGATGCTGTTCGTCACAGCCAGGGGTGGCAAGAAACAAAGTAAATGTATTTCGTTACTGTACTTGAGTAATGGGCATGTAACGAAGTATATCTATGAGATAGTACTTTTACTTGGAACGAAGTCATTTTATAATGAACGTTTTACTTCGCTATTTTCATTTTGTTGCAAAGTATTTCATTACTTTTCCAATTTTTTTTAATTTTGCCAGTGAATTTTACCCGATTTTGACAGTTCAGGCAAGTTATTATAGACTATATGAAATGTAGGGTAAGATAAGCGTTTGGACTTTGGTTGGCAAATAGCGTGAAATCACTGTAATGGATGATGAAGTATCTGTATCTACGATTGAAATTTTGTTATAAATGTAAAATTATTGTTTTTTTAATAAAGTTAAACGGAACATTTATAAGCAGAAATGCAGAATAACAGAAAGTGAGAAAGGTTGTGAGGATAATTAGATTTACACGACTATTTAATTGTTGGTTAGTTTAATAATTCAAAATGATATGCAAAGAAGAAATGTCGCGCAAATACATCAATACACCACCTTTCAAAAAGAAGCCAAACTGACAATCTGTTTATGTTGTGTTACAGACAGGCAGCAACCACATATGTTTAGATTACATACGAATCAGTACTACACGTCCGGTTGCCACTCATGTAACACAATATATTGCTGTTGAGCCAGTCGAGTCTTGGCCTGTAAATGTTTGAAAAACAGCATATTGGCGCAAACACGTAATTTTACTAAAACAAATAGACCTTCGAAATCGGTAAATATTCGAAATAAAATGCAATAATTTACGAATTTAAGCCTTTGGGTAACGACTGTCCTAATAAATATATCCATCTTTATTTTGAAACTCGCCTCCATACAGGTATTTTAACAAGTGTAATAATATAGATGAAAAAAATACTCAATTCTGATTGGATAAGAGCAGTGCAATTGTTTTTGAAATTGCACACTGTGCAATTACAGCAGTGCAAATTAACAAAACAAGATCAGAGCCTGGAAACGAGGCAAGAAAAATCAACATGGCGGCGGATATTAGCAATGTAAATTTTCACTTTTTCTACACTTTCAATGGAAAATCGACAAATCGTATGTGAATACACTGACAATTTAAGTTCAAGGAGCACATAGACTGAAAACGTTTGCTAACAAGCAACGAAAACAATGCTTAAACGGCATAGGTGATGAGTGCACAAGTGTTATCAAAGCGTGTAATTGTTTCACGTATATTATTAATAAGTAATAGTATGGTTTCTCGTGAAATTTGGAAAAACAAACACTCTTGAGTTTTCAAAGACGTCCTTCGGACTTGTCCTTCGGACTCGTGCAATTTTGATCGTCTTTGAAAAACTCACTCGTGCATGTTTTTTTTTCAAATTCCACTCGAAACCATACTATTACCTATACTAATACCATGTTTCACATTAGCATGTCACTTTGAGTTTTGGGAATTAAGAAAAGGAAAAATTTGCACATGTTAATTAGATTGTGAATCAATTCAAATAAAAACATATCGAATACTGCATTAATTTGAATCCCATCCATCGAAATGTCGTTAAAAAACCCTTCAAAAACCACCCTCAACTTCAAAATGAACACACTCTGATTATATTTAGTGTGGTTCCCTGCTTGTCACAAAAAATGCCGTAGTGAGGAGTGGCGCAGTGAGAAAGAGAGACTTGTCGTTGTCAACTTCCAGCCTCGTACACAGGCTCCAACTCAAACGCATGGATATCGCGTGCAGTTGCGTAGCCAGCCCGCCGATTTAGTCCCGCTATGTAAATTTGTTCGTGTTCATTGACGGTGAAAACAATAAATTTCTAAAGAAATGAATAATGATGATTTGAAATTTGCGTAGCGGGACCAAATCGGCGGGCTGGCTACGCCACTGATCGCTGATACGCCACTGATCGCCACTACGCCACTACGCCACTGATCACAATGGGTCGTTGTTTAAGTTCGATAAAACATTCGCATCCGATCTTTATCTGATATACAAACGCTCGCCTTCGGCTCGAGTTTCTATATCAGATAAAGATCGACTGCTCATGTTTTATCTATAACTTAAAATTATACAGAGTAAATCAAGCTCATGGATATATTAAGTTGGTTTGAGTTCCATTCCTATGAAAGCCACCTTTGACAGTGTAGATGTTAAAAATGGCGGCAAATCATTATTGAAATTATCGATTGTTCTTACTTTGGAATATATATTATTGGTGGTACGTTAGCCAGTTTCCATATTGGCGAGACTTTGCACTCTTAGAAAGATGTATTTATTATGTCTACAACGACTGGGACAAGGATGCATGAATATTTTTTGAAATTCCAATTAGGAAGTCGTTCAGGGCCTGTGGCTTTAGAGATACGGATCTGAGATAATTTCTTGGCAACTGACTCTTCCGACGGAGACTTCAATGGGTGTATCGTCTTCCAAAGAGAAACAATCACTCTCTCCTGGTTTAGATGTTAGCTGCGAAATTTCTCAAAAATATATTCCTTATTGACACGAAATAAGAATCCAATTACTTGCCTGCACAACACAATTTAAGCGGATAAAATTGTCAAAATTTAGCACTGATACTCATTGACAATGCGGTGCTGCCATGACTCCGTAGCTGCATAAGAATGTGTGTTAACTTTGTCCTGTCGGAGGAAAATCCATTGTAAATAGTTTCCTTGGAGTATATTGGAAACTCGAGATTCTAAAAACTCTGCCAATCATTATGGAATGCAACGCAGAAGAACTAGGTCAGCTCTAATGGAAGACATCGTGAGCCTTCGTGGCCTAACGGATAACGCATAACGCGGGGACCTTCTATCTGAAAATTGCGTGTTCAAGTCCCATCGAAGTAAAGGCGATTCCTTTGAAATAATTTAATATATAACGAAACTTATTCCGTGACAAACTGCCTCCATGACAAACAGCAAGGAAAAGGGACAAAACGTAAACATGGCGAAAATCGTCCATTGGTAGGGGGTATAAGTGTACTTAAACGTATTATTTCTCTACAAAAGAGCAAGAATCTTTACGATATTGGTATTATATTTTAATAAGTATCATTTTTGTCCCTAGAAAAAGGATTTAGGAAATAAGGAAAAAAGCCATTCTGTGGTGTTGGAACTTGTAAATTAAATGTATAAATAATCAGTTGACCTGTTATAAGAAAAGTTACTTTTAGGGGCGGTCACAGGAGAGTGGAAAATGTGTAGGTATGACATTTTATGAGAGAGTGGATATACATTACACAAGAAAGTGGTATTTTACTATTTTTCTTTGATTTTTACTTTGATATGATTTTTACTCTACCCACCCCTTGGCTTGCTCTATTTTTCTTTGACCCAATCTTTCCTCTAATAAAATTTTGTTTATCCACTCATTTTCTCTTCGGTGCCCCACCCCCGGCCATAAATAATGACCGGTCCCTAAAATAGAAAAGTTGTGTATAAAATAGAAAAAGTTGTGTACGAAATAGAAAAAAATTGTGTATAAAATAGAAAACGTTGTACAGGTGTATGTACCACAGAATACAGCAAAAATTTACATGTTCCATATCTTTTGTCAAATATATATAATGTGGCTTCTTAATATTTTTTAGTATAGTTTATCGATATATGTTTTCTTCCTGGGGGTTTTTGGGATAGATTTGATAAACTTAAATTTTTTTTTTAATTGAACATTCTGTGGAACAAACTCTAATGTACCACAGAATACCAGTGCAGAGATTAATAGGCAACGGTTTGTCAAATTGTACCAGGATTTGATGTGTCATGTTGTGTGATAATACTGTAGGATATTGCTAACTTAATTTAGTAAAAGGTAAATACTAAAATCAGTACAGCATACCAGTGGTTTAACCAAAGAATACCAGGTTTATCAATGATTTTGAAAAATTCAGTTTTTCAATGGTAAAATTGATTCCTCGGTGTGATTCCTGTATAGTAATAATGTTGTGTTGCATAGAAAAAGTAGTGATCAACATAAATTATACTGGTTTGCAAACTTATTTTTAAACTTTCAAATTCTACAGACATTATGCGGGGAAAAAGTATCAAAAACAAACAATGTTATTTTTTGTTAATCCTGATTATTTTTAAGAATTTTTATGAAAACTAAAACTAATATATATTCACAAAATAAGGTATACAGTATGTTTCCTCCAAATTTTATAAGATCAATAAATAAGACTGGTATTCTGTGATACCGTGGTATTCTGTGGTACATACACCCGTATATAAAATACAACAAGTTGTATATAAAACGAGAACTTGGATGTCAAATTTAAAAAGTTGTATCTAAAATGAAAAGTTCGAATTTTGGTGGGGATGGGACACCATAGTATTGGACCGGTATGTATTCTGTGATTTTCGACTCTGTTCGCTGTTCTGGCGATAAACCATTAAACCCAGTGGATAAAGGTTTTCACTTGTTTCCATGCATCTATCAAACTGACGTTAGGCCTACGCAATTTTCCCGATTTTCAAAGATTTTCATATTCGTTTTTCTTGATTTTTCGTCATCAATTTGGTTAGGGTTTGTTAGGTTTAGATTTGGGTTAGGCTGAGTTTTAGGGGTAGGGTCAGTTACAAAGTTTTAAACGTTTAATACTTCAAAAGTTGAAAAATGACGTAACGTCAGTTTCGTGGATGGAAACAAGTGGCGACCGTGTATAAACCACTGACCTATACTAAAGTATAGTATAGTATATAGGAGGTCAGTGGGATAAACCTCTGTCTCATTTCTGATCTGTGCCTCTATGCAAAGGATTCAACCTGATTGTCCCCAAGTGTACCTGGTTATCGTGCATGCTTTTTAAACAATTTCCAGTAACTTACTGGACACAATGTGTATATAATATATAGTAGTTTATTAGGTACAACGTTCGGATCGGGTGTATATTCTCTTCGCAATAAACGAGTTTGCGCATACATAACTTTTATAAAATTGCTTGGTATATATTTAAAGGCATGACATCAAGACACAGATTTCTCTGATTTTGTTACTATAAATATCCACTTTATAAATGTAGGACTTCTTGAGTTGTAATAATACGAAAAAACCCGAACAAAACACGTTATATTCTTAAAAAGAATGTGTCAATTCATTATAAAACTTTTAATCAATAATCAGCAGGAAGCCGCCCAAAAAGTTACAGGTGTTGCGGGTGCATTTATTTAAGATGGTTATTCATAGATACATAGGTTCAAAAATAGGTACTCTAGGCGTACGTCAAACAGTCATAAAATGTCCAAATGGGTCATTCCAGAAAAGACCCAGACTCTCTGCAGAGGAAATTTCTGCCATATGGAGGGGAGGGAGGAAAATTCACCTCCGATTATAGTAAAATGTACTAGGCCATCCAAATGGGAGATGGGGGTTAAGTTGCAATTTCCTCTGTGGGGGAAGCGTGGATGTTTTCTGGAATGACCCAATGTCCAATACCAACATTGTTATTCACTTTCATTTAACCCTGTATTTATGAAGATCCAGGCTATTCCTGCTAACAGATATAATAAAACGTGGCATGTTTCACAAAACACAACTACAGTACTACAATGTATTGAAAATACACCTCTCATGCATAACTTCTCAAGACCTTACATGGCTAACACAAATTTGTTCACAGATACACATGTTCATTTACTATTGATCACTGAATAGTGACTACACTGCACTATTGTTGTGCTGCTCATGCACCATTAGCTCACAAAAATAACTATAGTATAGTGTTCCTTACTTCAAAACGTTTAATAGTTTAGAGTGCAACAATTCCATTATAAATGGTCCATACCATCATCTTGCCATCGTGTTTCTTGGCATATAGCCTGACAGATGTCAAATGTAAATATTGCTTCAAGTTACAATACTCTCCAACCTCAAAACGTGGATGTCCACATTCACATGATGCATGATTAAAAGATGTATCCGATGACAAAACAGGCTCGATATCCACTTCACATGCAATCAATCTCCCAGTGCAGCGAAGCTCTTCAATATCCCATATGACTGCATCTTCATAGAAGTCCTCAGGGAAGTCCAAAGGGTCATTCTCGTCAAAATTATTGTATATAAATCGTACATTTAGTTGTGATTCTTGAAAATTAAATATGAGATGGTTGAAATATTCAGTTGAACAGTTCATCGCCATTCGATCGGCTGCTTCAGCATCAGAGCCCATGAAACAAATACATACTTCATCTCGGCCAAAACTTATGGGCGTCTTTAAATTTGACACAAGTGCGGCAGATGATTCGTTAATGGGGTTTTCAAAACCACTAAAATAATTTTCAACGCTGTCCGTAAACACAAGTTTGTTAAGTATGTCTTCTAAATTATCAGTGTCCATTTCAGAGGGGTACATGTTTGCACTTTTCCTGTCAGCAGACATTTGCATGTGTAGTATAGTTTTATTAATTGAAACGTTTTCATCAATTGCACCATAAAATGGAACAAGATTATCATGGTAGACTCCCTTTTCCTTTCTGGCAGGCATGTGATCAACACCATCATAATCATCATCACCATCACAATGGCTATCATCATCATCACCACCATCATTGCTATCATCATCATCTGATGTTACATACACAGTGCTCTTTGTATAGAAGCTATCAGGCAGTTCCACACCAGTGAACTCAGCTCTATGCTTGATCAACATATAGTTCCTATCAACGCTGGCTTCAAAATCCTTCTTCGGATCTCTCCTTTCAGGATCTTGTTGTCGAACGTTGTAAACCGATCCATAACATCTCCGACCGTAGAACACATCGGCAAGAAGTGTTTCCAAGGCAACAACACAAACCTCTTGAGTGTCTGGATTATATCTCACCGTATAGACATCATCCCGTGGAGAATGGCCGAGAAGAAAGAAGGAATACATTGCGGCAACACGACAGCATTCTGCTTTGTTTTTCCGAAAAAAATGTGCGTCTGGAAACTCAAACGACGTTAGAACTCCTTTCTGATATCTGATCTTTGGTAGGAATTTCTTACTCAATAAAATGGGGGCAGTGTTTTGCTGCCGTTGCTCCCAAATTGCCTGAACCACTTTCAATTCTGGGTAGGCATACACAAGGTTTTGTGCATCGTGTCCTGACAAAAATGTCATCACATGTAACCACATTTCGGAAGGTAATTGTGTATAACCACTGGTATCAATAGCCTTTGGGGTCTCCCCAAGGGAACCGGGATAGCAATAACGAATTGACAACGCCTTTTCATAAAGATCACTAGCGACATCAGAAATCCCGTGTAATTCTTTTTGCTGTGCCTCTCTAAAGTAATTCAAACATGTTAGATAATCCTTCTTTTCCCTATCCTCCACCGCAAATCCAAATTCCTTCGAGCAACGTTTCACTACAACATCAGTTTTAAGGATGTATTTGGTACCATTCCCGACTGCTAAAGCTTCGTGCAAAATATTCTGACTGCTTAAAACTGCATGTCCAACTTTTGGTACAATTTTCACACATTTGTATCCTTTCTTCAATCCACAATGCGAATATATTTCTTCTTCAATCGTCATTCCTTTTGAGCTAATGGTTGAATCTTTTGGAAAATAAAAGCAGGTTTCGCCGCCCTGGAAGTCATCATTCAGATAAATGAGCAAAGTCATTATAGAACGTTCATCACTGTTTGGACAAAATTGAGCATCTTTATGCGGACCGAAATATCCTTCTGTTTCCCCGGAATATTTGTTTATTCTAATTGCTTCATTCAAACCATGTAGATCCCAAATACCCCTTGTTACGTCAAATCCGAGAGGCTGCATTGAGACTCCTTGATTTTCCATTTCTTTCAATAATACCTCATTTATAGATTTCCAAAGATTTCCGGTCAACGTCTCGTCAAGTGCCAAAAGTCGGGAGCTGTTCCGCTGCTTCCCAAATCGATACTTATTGCTGACATCTTCAAATATGCACTTGTCAGCATTCTTAATTATTTCTGCACATTCTTTCGAAGATAGAACATTGCTGAGTTCAAATAGAAATTGTCCACTATTGAATTCTTTCAACTTTGGTATAACTGTGCTTGGCCTCTTTAGGCTAAACTTCGCCAAAAGTGAAGTTTTAACACAATTATCTGTTATCTTGAGATTAGTAAGAATCTTACCCGTATATTCTCGTCTTAAAATACGAGTTTGCGAAGACATTTTTCTGACTAAATTCCTTTGTATACACACCAGACTACGTACGCAGTTACATATGGCCGTTTTACCTGTATGTACTGACAACAGCTTTTTATTCAAGGTTGTATATTACAAAGATACAATACAGATCTTTTCTTTTCTAATTCCCGCTTTATTACAGCAGCGAATCTAAGTTTTCCTTCCAAATTTCTTATGATGACAAGTCTTTTTGGATTTAGTCTAGGACCTGTATAGGAGTTTGTATGCGTTTCATTTAGCACAGGCAATCTCAACTGTTTTAGGGTAAAATGACCATGGCGGTCAACATGGCATATGTGCCAAAACCTGAATCCGGGACGAAAGTCCTGAAAATGACCCCGCCCTGAAACAGCAGTGCCGACATAGCGCTAACTTCCGAAAAGCAGAAGCGACAGCCTTTCTGAAGTGCTTATAGTGTTTAGAAGGTTGCTATTAGGGGTAGTTATTGGAAGGAAAAATTTCTCTAAGTATAATATTTTACAAGAAAATGACCATGCACCACCCCAGGTCAACTGCTAATTATCCATGAAATAACTAATATACCTGGCAGAGATTAAATTTTCTTATTTCCTAACAATTTTTATCATGGGATGAAAAACTATGCTTAATTTAATATAATTATTGTAGATTTCATAAGGATTGACATTGTTTTGTTTAAATATAATACATTTTATTTCACTTACCCCCCACCAAAACACGATTTCAGCCATATTTTGCCGTCTTGTTTGCTTTTTATCGCCGAGTCTCGCAAGTATCATCCAATTGTTGTACTTTTACATAATGATAGATGGCTAAAGAAGATTTCAACCAAGTTTCGTCAAGTTTTGAAGCAGTGCAGTGTATTTTATCTTCGATATTGTGTCCTTCGATATTTCGTCAAATAGCGGCCATTGCAATGCCTTGCCGCTTGTCTTCCCGATAAATGCCACTTCTTCGTCTTCATATGTACTTAGATTACAGTATCCAAGAGTACTTCATTGTAGAATAGTCCCAATCGGAAAACTAGAGTAGTATACTCCCACTTGAAAGGAAAAAACCTCCCATAACAAATTTAGGATCAGAATCAAAGACACAAGTTTAAAAATAATTTGAAAGTCACGCGCAATCTTCGCGAAAACTCCTCGTGGGCTACTTGACAGGGGGGGGTAAATATTTTCACGAAACGCTGTTCGCCACCACAGAACCCAGTAAATATATTATATTTATTGTATTTTTATGATTTATGAAAAAAACAATAAATATTTGCGTATTTTCTATTGTTTTTATCATAAATCATAAAAATACAATAAATATAATATATTTACTGGGTTCTGTGGTGGCGAACCAGCGTTTCGTGAAAATATTGCCCCCCCCTGTCAAGCAGCCACGATGGAGTTTTCGCGAAGATTGCGCGTGACTTTCAAATTATTTTTAAACTTGTGTCTTTGATTCTGATCCTAAATTTGTTATGGGAGGTTTTTTCCTTTCAAGTGGGAGTATACTACTCTAGTTTTCCGATTGGGACTATTCTACCATGAAGTACTCTTGGATACTGTAATCTAAGTACATATGAAGACGAAGAAGTGGCATTTATCGGGAAGACAAGCGGCGAGGCATTGCAATGGCCGCTATTTGACGAAATATCGAAGGACACAATATCGAAGATAAAATACACTGCACTGCTTCAAAACTTGACGAAACTTGGTTGAAATCTTCTTTAGCCCTCTATCATTATGTAAAAGTACAACAATTGGATGATACTTGCGAGACTCGGCGATAAAAAGCAAACAAGACGGCAAAATATGGCTGAAATCGTGTTTTGGTGGGGGGTAAGTGAAATAAAATGTATTATATTTAAACAAAACAATGTCAATCCTTATGAAATCTACGATAATTATATTAAATTAAGCATAGTTTTTCATCCCATGATAAAAATTGTTTGGAAATAAGAAAATTTAATCTCTGCCAGGTATATTAGTTATTTCATGGATAATTAGCAGTTGACCTGGGGTGGTGCATGGTCATTTTCTTGTAAAATATTATACTCAGACAAATTTTTCCTTCCAATAACTACCCCTAATAGCAACCTTCTAAACACTATAAGCACTTCAGAAAGGCTGTCGCTTCTGCTTTTCGGAAGTTAGAGCTATGTCGGCACTGCTGTTTCAGGGCGGGGTCATTTTCAGGACTTTCGTCCCGGATTCAGGTTTTGGCACATATGCCATGTTGACCGCCATGGTCATTTTACCCTAAAACAGTTGAGATTGCCTGTGCTAAATGAAACGCATACAAACTCCTATACAGGTCCTAGACTAATTGTATAATCACGTCAGTACTTCATCTTGTATAGATCATAATAGCCCGCGTGCACAGGGAGCCCACCCTTGGTCTTGCTGGAGAGCATATATATTATATTCTAATAAATATATGAGCCAGTATAATCACTGATCTGAATATGAGTATAATGCGTTTAAAACAGCCATACACAAATATATGTATAAAAGTTTATATAATATAAGTTTATATATATAGCTCAGCGTTGACGTGCGGGCAGATGCCTTGCATTTTGCAGGCTGATGGCGGGCCATTTTATGAGATGCAGTCACTGAGCTTAATATATCTGGAGGACGTGCCGCTAATGTGGGAATAGCTTTTCCAAGGGCGGAGAGAGAGGCTGAGCCAGCGATGTACCACCAGTTTCACAAATTAAATTACATCAGATACTCCAGGAGTAGAATAATAATATATGTATTCGGAATAAGCAATGACCAAAATTACTTGGCAATTCCCAAAACTTGCGTAATATATGTATAAATGTGCACATTTTCTACACAATTGTATATACATGTGAATATTTTTTATGATGCAATAACTGCAAGCACCCTTGTGCCCCTTGTCGATTTCGAGAGTGGATTTTCAGAGTCTGCTCGCGTCTTATTGCACAAAAATCTTACATTATTTACAACACTATTTATTCTATTAAACCCTCACAAATACATAACGTTAGTATTTGATCTCTTTCACTTCGATTGAATATCCTCCTCTTCCGCCCGTGGAAAAGACATATTTGAGATCAAGTTTCTACACGGGCGGAGAGGGAGGTTGCGCAATTGTCTATGCCGGAAATGAGCAAATGGCGGGAAATATGTAAACTCATCGGAGAGCACTGACAACAGGCGATTAAATGGCGATCGATTTAAATAACAAAGAGAGAAGTTTTGTTGGTGAAAATTTTCATAATGTAAGTGAACGGGAAGACTATTTGTACGCTGTATTTGAAGGAGATGCAGGATCCCTAGAGAGAGTGTTGGAGTCTTATGTATTAATATCTTCAACCTCATTCATTCACTCGCAAACACACGACAAAAGCAAGGAACACAAGCGGTTTTCCAGTAACGGTAAGTGCTTTCATAAGCGTTATGAAACTATTTTGTTTGTACGTAATAGGCATTGATTAGTAGCACTAGACCATGTGTTCAAATTTGACTTTGAAATTTGAAACTTGCATCAACAAGCTTGTGCTGTTATGGGGTTTTTCCTTTGCTCTGGGGTTTTCCCTTTTCTTGGCGGAAACACGATTCAACAGAAAAAGCATCGGAAAATGCACACGAAAAATATTTTAAAATCACATAAACAACATGATTTTTACATCTCGTGCAATTTTTATGACCGACTTCCCTCTGACATTACGTACAACGTCGTATTAACGAGGTCAAGACAAATCTACAAGACAAATCTACGTTCGCCATGGTAGATGGGATTGATCCATTGTAATAACATTCTTTTTCAATTTTTGGATGAAGTTAAGCATGATATCGAGAATTATCAAGGTCAACGTATGGTTTATCTGCACTGGGACGTCTTGGTAATTCTCGATAACATATATAAAAACCAAATTGTATAAATGATATATTATATATTAAATGTGTATTAATATATCATCAACACAACTATACGTTACCCTCGTAACCTAATAGGTCACATCCAATGGGGCATCTTCCCCCAAACATATTTAATATTTTGTCTAAGTCTGCTTTCTTGTGTTTTCTAAATAGAATATCAGGACGTTAACACCACCACACAACCACAACCATCGTAGCTCTAGAGTCATGATATAACAATGAATGTCAAACGATTGAAAATATATATATTTTTATCAATTGCGTATTTAAAAATATCACTCTTTACTGTTTTGAGGACCATAACTTAAAATTTATGCCTGTGATAAAAACATCTTGCCAACAATGTTCCCCTATCAGTGTCTAACAATTGGTGTAGAAAACACTTCATTCCATGCCGTTCCTGCCAGGGACCAATGCTTCTCTTTCAATTGGGGCTGAAATATATTGATGAAAAGCTTGCTCATCCTTTTACTATACAAAGTTTTGCCAAGTCTGATAACAAATATTCCTGACGAATCTTATTTCCCTAAAAGAAATATCAGATATTAATAGAATTTTAATTAGTTTGTACATCGAAAAATTTGATAAATGATCAAACATTTGTAGGCTAGCTACTGTAGTAACTGTTACGTCAAAGACGCTTAATTCAGATCACTCAGAATAAAGGAAACTACATAATTACTCCTTTTATGCTTATATCCTTGCAGCTCCACCAGTTTTTGAAGATAATAAAGGTCACGTGCCGATTATCTTTTTGGGTAACCCATTCACCATTGAGAGTACCGAAATCAGACACTGTTTGCATGGATCACAGAAGGTAAGATTTAACCATCATTTTCCATTTGCTACAACACTGTGATGATGATGGTCGTCAGTGGCTAATTTTCCTGTTGTGTTGTGTACTATATAGTTCTCACCAACCAGTTTCCCGAATCAAATTTAAACGCGAAATTGTCCTCTGCAGGACTCGAGAGGAGGCAAAAAGAAGGAAAAAGGAACCAATGAGCATGACTACGGCAGCAATAGCAAATCCTACCAAAAATTCCAACACAGCCGAAAGCATGGATGTCCTGCTACAATTCAGATCCGCGGCATCAAAGTATATAAAGATTACCAGGTCGACAAGTCACTTTGTCCGACTCCAAACAGCTTAAAAATGGCGAAGAAAGATGTTCTCCAACAACTGAAATCAGACTTAAGTAACCAATGTAATATCACTACTGTCTCCAAATATTACGTCAAGCTTCCGTTGTCTACGGTACACAAGGATCATGCAATTGGCAGCTCCGTGACTATTAGCCACACTGTTGACAAGCGAGTGATTGGAAAAATCCACGAATTAGTCGGCAAAAATGTAACCCGGCCGAATGAGGTAAGGCGTTGCTTAAACGAGTACGTCGAAAAGGACATTCTGGGCAATATACCAACAGAAGAACGACCTAAAAGAAACTGCCGAAAATATTATCCTACAAAACAAGATCTACGCAACCACATCGCAAGAGCCATTGCTGCACAAAAATATTGCAAAGATGACCAGGAATCACTAAGGCACAAAGTCGACTCTTGGAAAGCTAATGCATGGGAGCTGTAATATTTTTTACCGACCAACGGGAAAAGACGATTCAAATGGATGCGCGCTGGAGACTGCGCAGAAGTTTCTATTTGTTCACCAGGAAGAATGGCAACAAAGGCTCCTTAAACGTTACGGTTCAGACCTAGTGTTAATGGATGCAACTTATAAAACAACCAAATACGCGTTGCCTCTGTTTTTTATTTGTGTCCATACCAACGTTGGGTATAAAGTGGTGGCGGAGTTTATTTGCCAGAATGAAGACAGTGAATCAATCGCCGAAGCACTGGGAATTCTTAAGAGTTGGAATCCATGGTGGAGTCCTTTGTATTTTATGGTTGATTTTTCGACAGCAGAGATCAACGCCATCGAAAAGCAGTTTCCAGATGTGGCTGTTTATATCTGCGACTTCCATCGCATCCAAGCGTGGCAAAGGTGGACGCGTTCAACAAAGAATGGTCTCAGTCCAAAAGAGCAACAGAAGTTTCTTAATCTTTTTCAGCGCGTAGCAAGTGCGACAGATGAGGAACAGTACAAGAATGCTGTTGAAAAACTTCGCAATTCGCCTGTGTACCAGAAACCTAACGTTCAAGCCTACGTGGAGAAGACGTGGATGGAATGTGAAAAACGGTGGGCTCAGGCTTTTCGGAAGCAACAGGCCGTCAACATCGTGAACACAAATAACGAGGTCGAATCCCAAAACAAGCATTTCAAGTACGACATTCTTCCAAGAGCTATCGATAAATCGGTCTACGGTGTTACTATAATGCTGGTAGAATCTTTCCTCCCAGATTCATACCAACATTATATTGACACCAATTTCAAACAAAGCAGTGCGTACAGAAGATACAACGACAGTGTTCCATGCTATCTGCGTGATCGTCCCAGTCACTTTATTAAGCACTGTACGAAAAGTTTGTTCGCTGCTGGAGATTTCCGAGATACAGATGTGGAGTGTATTGACAACACCAAAGGTCAATTCTGTGTTCGAAGTTCGACTGATAAGACGAAGAAATATGAAGTTGATTTCAGCGTTCCAAGATGTGGTTGTGAATCATGGCGTAGAACTCAGTTCCCTTGTAAACACTTTTACGCAGTTTTTAACACGTTTGAGGAATGGAATTTCACGTCCCTCCCTGAAGACTACACGAACAGCGTTTTTATAACACTAGACACGAGTACAGGCGTTAAAGACTGCTCTAAAAAGAGAAACATTGAGGAAGTGGAAAGCCCTGATAACAGTCCTGGCGTAAATGAGGACCTGCAAAGTCACGCTAGTGTCAAGGAAGATGAGCCTACCAAACCAAAACAGGTTGAAAACAGCAAGAATATAGAAGCTGCTCAGCAACTAGAGTCATCAAGATTACGAAAGTGCCTATTAGAGAAGTTAAACCTTGCTCGAGATTGTGCGTTTAACGTCGAAGATCCAGAGCATCTACGGGAAGCGTTGGTTTACGCCAATAAAATTTACGAGCATCTGAGTCTAAATTGCCCAACGAGCGAAGGTCTCCCCATTCGTGCTAGCCCAAAAAAGAAGCGTTTAAAGGTCACGAGTGTAGAATACCATCAGGTTTTCCACAAAAAGCTGCCTCTCCGTAGGAAAAAAAAAGATCACACAAAAAATAAGAAGAAATGCGGGATAAGCCTTCCACATGAATTGGGCAACAAAATCCAATCCATAGTTGAGAAGTCCCCTATAAAGGTAAGAAACCTTTCGTGTACAAAATCTTCTATTGCAATACGCTACTACTAACATACAAAGTGTACCCCAAAATGCCCCCCCCCAGCATATTTTGTGGTGTTACTTCGTTAGCCTTAATCCAAGATTTAAATTTTTGCACCGGATTGAATAACAAACGTATACCATGTCAATCCATTGGTATTTGACATACAAAATAGGGTGGAGGGCATTTTATGGGGCCACCCTATATTGGCCGTGATTTTCCAACATAATGACATAAGCTCAGGTCATACAAACGACAATTTCAAATAATAATAAAGAAACAGTTCCGAAGAAAAAGGTCATCTCGAGACTCAATATATGTTTGAAAGAGGTTTAAAATTTGCAGTTTCAAAAACTTGTCTTGTTCTAATCCATATATTGAATTTCAAGTGATGATTTTCTTCACAATCTCTTTTTGTCAATATTTGCTGGCCGTAAAGTTTTTTTAATTCCTTTTAGAACATCTTAGAAGAGCCTGCGGAGCAGCTTGACACTCCAGCAGAGTTCAAAATGGACGGCGCTGTGTTAAAACCTGTACAAATTGAACCACCGACTACACTGAAAGAAAAAGGTGATGACTCTCCGCCGCCAGAAAGGTCCGTTTCTAATTGTCTTTATGCACTACGCCACTAGCCAATTGACCTGACTTAAAAATGTCGTTTTACTGTTGAATTACCCTTATTTAGCAGAAGAGTGAAGAAAGAGCTATTTTTACTACAACTCTCACTGCAAATACCGGGTGGGGCAAAAAAAAGTACGACTGTTTGATTGAGTATAACTTAAAAACTAAAAGAGTTATTACACTTAAACAAGTTACTTTGCATTCAGCGATGTCTAACGTAAATATTGATCGAGATAGCTGCGTTTAAACTTCAGTAAACACTTTTGGAAGTGTCGAGAATTAGCTAAAAATGGCCTATGAAATAATTTGGTAATCATTAGCATTTTACGCAAGTATTCGTTTCAATGAAGTGAAGTTGAAGTTAGAAGGCCAAATGTTAGAATAAAAGAGCATATCTATTCAAGAAACATTTCTAACTTCAACTTCACTTCATTTAAATAATACTTACGATAAAATCGTAACGGTTATCAAATTAGTTTAATAGGCCGTTTTTAGCTAATTCTCGACAGTTCCAAAAGTGTTTAGTCAAGTTTAAACGCAGCTATCTCAGTCAATATTGCATGAAAATGCACATGGCATATATCAAAATTTAAGTTAGACATCGCTGAATGCAAAGAAACTTGTTTAAGTGTAATATAGCTCTTTTAGTTTTTAAGTTATACTAAATCAAACAGTCGTACTTCTTTTTGCCTCACCCGGTATATAACTGGTTCTTTTTCTTATTTCCTTATCAGATCTACTGGAACAAATGAAGTATTGACGAACAAGTCCTCGTTTATTGGCCCAAGAGAACGAATAAAGACGCTGACCAAGAGAAAATCTTCTCTTCGGGATACCCTCCTAGAATTTGGCCCAGGGAAGGTAACTGCAGCAGACCTATGGTCCGTTATTCGTCCACGAGAGATTTCGGCAGAGGATTTAAACAAGATTGAAAAAGAACTACCTGGATTCAAGCCTGGCTGGTTATCAGATGCGGTGAGAACGATAAGTCTAAAAGTTAATTGAGTTATTGAGAAAACAGTGTGAACAATCATTGACGTACTTTCAAATGCAACGTACTTCATAACATGCTCACCAACCTATGCAATATTGTTTACCTCACAGATAATTGACGCAGTTTTTTGGATTTTGGCTGAGGAAAATAATGCAACTGTTCTTGCTGCGGAGTCATTCATTTCACAGCTCGTAAGAAATGGTTACAGCACTCGACGCACCTGGGCAAACAGATCGTTCACCAATACCAGATGGATTCTTTTCCCAATTAATTTCGCTGGCATTCACTGGACACTGTTGGTATGTGTGTATGTGTGTGTGTGTATGTGTGTGTGCGTGTATGTGTGTATGTATGTATGTATGTGTGTATGCATGTATGCATATATGTATAGATGGTTATGTCCAGGCATTTTCCTCGCGAACTTCATTTTCTGTACTGTAGAAAATGCACCGTGTGTCCATTAAAACATTGCATTTAAAATCTCTAAAAGAATATCTATTCTCAACACTTATCTACTAATTACTAAACTGTATAACGGCGTTCCAATCTCCTTTGGCTTTGGAACAGACCATCACAGTCATGTAAAATGTTCATCAGATAAAATAATTAAGATATAGGCGACGTAAAAAATTGATTGACTATTTCATACAGTACATATATTATGAATAACAATTTTAAGGATCTTTAGGGAAATATCTAGTAAGCAGTGATATGATGTTATTTCGTTAATTGCGAAATTCAATATAAACTTGCTGCATAAAATTTTATAAATAGGCTCTTGATAAAGACTCGAAAAGAAGACTGTACTTTGATCCTTTCGAAGGAGGAACTGTGAAAAAGGAGATACAGCCATCAACAATGTACCATATTAACAAACTAAGGTATGCTATGGATTAAAACTGTTTCTTAAAAACAAAGTATACAGTACTTCCTATAACCAAATTTTACCCATCACATGAAAGTTTACAGTAATTCATTTATAATTTGTCCACTTTTTATTGTTTTCACTGTCTAGCGCTTTGGTAGATGTCAAACTTGGTTGGAATTCAAGCGAGTGGCAGTGCTTTGAACCACCTCATTGTCAACAACATGATATGTATAACTGTGGTGTATATGTTTGCCTTGTAAGTTTCAATTACAGTATTTAAGGTGGTGCAGCTTTCTCAATTGTAACAAGGATGTAGTAATCTGATCGCGGATGATATTTCATTTAACAATATATATCGAATGCAACAATCAGTTTTTTACCATATTAGTTAATAAGAATTTACAAAGTCCTTGTTATGCACTTAGGCACTGCCCTTTACATATGCCATCAACTGGAATATGTGAATGTCCTAGCAGGTTTGAAATTTGAACACGGAACCAAGTAAATTGATAGTCAGTCTGAGCAAAACTTTAATTATTCTCTTACCGCACTGGTATTTTTTCTTATACTTGTTTTAGTTTGCAAGGTGCCTGATCCATGGGGTAGATCTAAACAAGAATTATAATATAGAAACAGAGCGAAAAAGAATACTGTCAACACTCGTTGGTTCTTGTTATGATGATGTAGCATGGTAAAAGTTATCAATAATTATTCTGCATAGTAAAAACTAGTCACGTTTGAATAACCCAGCGGTTAATTGAAAGCAGCAAGAAGATGGATCTTACATTCTATGTCAATGAACAATTCTTGACAATTCAAGAATCGCTTTCTGGTTACCTTCTTGTTGTGGAGTATCTTATTTTAATTAAATTATTTTCCAAATATTTTATTCTACTGACTACTGTTCAAATACATGGCAAAGATCCCCCATGTGCCTGTTCTTGTTCATGGATTAATTTTTATTATTTCTTTCTTGAGATATATTTTATAATATAAAAAATGTATTAACATTTAATTCATGGTTTGCACACATGAAGTCAATGATAACCCCCCCCTGCAGTTTGTTGTCTTGCACAATGAATGTTGAAAAGCTAGAGGTCAGTTCTAAAATAAATTTCAGGCACAGGTCTCCTGTTGAAATTACACAAAGGACATAGCATACCAATTAATTAATGCCAGTGGAGGTTCTATTACATATTCTTATAATACAATATGAACATCTTTTAGAATGCCATGTAATTTTGCAACTTGATTTTGTTTTGTTTTATTTGCCACAGTGAAAGAAATACTGCTGTCTGCAAAATTTGCCGGGAAGACGACAATGAAGATTGGCTTGGCTGTGATCGCTGTGGTCAATTTTTCCATGCTAGTTGTGTTGGAGTTTACTTCGCACATGCATTATCTGAACCTTTCTATTGCAAATGAGCTTTGCTGCCATTTTGCACAAGTCAATTCCAAAAAGTAACCATCCCTGCCCGGAATTTGACATCCCTGCCCGGAAAATGTTGTTAAAATTGTGTCAATGCCCCACAGTGGGATTAAAAACGGGGGAAGGTGACACACAAGGGGGTCTCAAGTGATTGGCATGTATCCCAAGCACTGTAGCCTTATTCCAGCTTCAATTACATTTGATAGAGGATACAGTATTATCATAAAACATCCACATTTTAATGTTGGTACTGAAGGCAAAACAACTACATAACCAATACTAATACATTTCTATATTATTGAGCTAGAACAAAATTATCAAATTGGCATTTAATCCATATCAACAACCCTGCTTCATTAAAAACGATGTGGAATATTATAGTCAAATTTGTTCCATTTGGCTAAATGGATTTATAGTTTACAATAAACAATATCTAATGCCCCTCCCCCTGGCAAAAATTGGATTTCAAATCCCCTACGGCCTACCCAGGAAGGAGGTAAAATGTCAAATGCCCCAGTGGAATTCACTCTTGGAATTGACTGAGGCAATGCTACATATCTGAAATTTCCAAATTGAGATGCCAATTACTCAATTAATATATTATTTAATAGAATTGTCAATTGTCTAAAGCATTTATAAATGTTTGTGGAAAGGTTACATCATGTTCAATAATCAAATGAACTTTTCAATTGAAATGAAACATATTATCTTCAAATCAGCCTTAATATGATATTGAAATTACCAAGACGCCAAGACGTCGTTATTTAATAACAAAGGGCTAAATTAGTTTAGTAATATATATTCTATTTATAGGTATTATTTTCCGTATTTGATGGCAAATACACCAACAATAAAGACAGTAAATTGTCAATTAGAAATAGATATTTGTTCCTGTTCGAAAAATATAGTTATTCTATCCATATATCTAAACTTACTTACCTTCAAAATGTGTTTATAATACTGTAAAAGCATAAAAGTTATTGCATAGTTATTGTGTACTTCTGGTGTCAAGTTCTCTGTTCTCATTTAGATGTAATTTAATTTGTGAAACTGCTGGTACATCGCTGGCTCAGCCTCTCTCTCCGCCCGTGGAAAAGCTATTCCCCGCTAATGTCGGCCAGGCAGAAAAGTGTCCGCAAAAATATGGCGGATTTGGGCATTTTCTGACGACATAATGACGCCACTGGTTCGCCACTGGTTCTAGTTGGAAATGGTAATTACCACTGACTAACCGCGATCCAAATTTAAAACGGAAATAAACCCCCCTGGTTTTTTGCACAATATTTTTTCATTTTTGCAAAATATTTTGTTTTAAAAGCTCAAACCTTTATGTTTACGCCTGCCTTGTTTGTTTTACAACGTGGAGAGAAAAGTGAGGTTTTTCTCCGTTTATGGATGCCATAATGGTACAAATCACTGTTGAAGAAAACATTTTTTCACTCCGGTAAGGTTGTATTAAAATACTCGATTATTAAATACTTGTTTCCTCTTTTTCTATACTTTAGGTTAAATTTCAAAACTTCAGTATTATGCTGACGCTGTAAACGACAGATATTTCCTTTCAAAAACCTTGTATAAATAATTAAGAAATGTGTACGGAAACGTTTATTTCTCTTTTTAATAGCAATTGTAGTTTCTCACAGTTCATTGTTAACGTGTTTATTCTCTGGCAACAGGACACGCCAGAGAGGACACGCGTCATTCGATAGCTTATGACTTCCTCTTTAAAATTATATTTAGTTTGTCCCGGTTCATATTACATATCCAAATTAATTTGCATACATGTTCATAAATTATCTAAAAATTTTACAATTGTTGAAATAAACCTGAATTGCCAGAACAGGATTTAGAATTTTCGAGCAAATGTTAGCAATGTTAGACCGAAATTGTAGCTCATGTAAAAAGGAATATTATTGGAAAGTTTCATTGCATTTGAAGAAGTAGAAGTATTTTATTTTATTTTTTGAAAGTCGCATCAAAATGCCGAGATCGTTGAAATTTGATTCCCGCACGCGCAAATTAATTACGAAATGCCATATAAGGTCAGTGTTGATTGCTATAAACCAATGAAAATCCGCCATCTAGGCAATTACATCACGCGGAATCGATTGCCGGTACTTTCAATACGCTAGGATGCAAAGCCGCGGAGATTTAGCTTCCGAAGTTGCCCGAGCGTGCGCCGACAAAACCGGGATTTCGCAATAAAGACGGCTTTTTCACGAGAAAAGTCGAGAATTGTCATAAAATGGCTAGTTTATTTAGTATGGATATTTAAATACATCCTTTCGAACAGGATTTTCAAGAGCTATCCAATGGTCATACTTAGGAGTTTGTAGCGTGTAAACCAAAGGTAGGAAAGCGAAATGAATATATAATTAGTTTGTATTATTGTTAATTTGTAAACAATACAAAGTTCAGAGGTGTTTGAAAGGGGCTAAATTGGCCGCGTAGGATTGTAAACAAACACAATACGGTCGTATTTTCATCTACATAGCATGCGCTGAACCGAAGATATGAACCTGCAGAATCGTAGGTCACCAGTGACCTAAGAGCATTAGCAGACAACGAAAAAGAGTTAAAATATGTGCACTCGGCCCATTACTGTGCCACAGTATATAAAATAGATGCACTTTTTCCACTATATTTTACGTCAAAATACCGTTAGGATTTATAGCCATTCCCAGAACATCGCATTATAGACAAACAGATAACTAGTCTCTTGATAACAAAATTTTCAGGTTATTTCACCTTGTTTGAAACAGCATTTTATATACTCGTTTATACTTTTATAGTACTGTGAAGTTAGGTGTATAAACTGTATACAGATTTTGTCCTCTGTGGGACATTTAACAGTAGTTTTAGTTAATTGAACATTTTCTTGATTTTTAATATAGGGCAGTCAAACAAGATAAAACTCGAAAGTGATAAAATATATTATATATTGTCTAAAATGGTCATTACTCATTAGGAGCTTTATCCATAACAGGATAATATTGCTTGGGCAGCAGTGCCAGACACTATAGGGGCACCGGGCATGTGGAAGGGTTAACTATGAACCCCCCCCTCTCAAGGTGTAGTGAATTCTACTAACTGTTCATTTTCCCAAAGTCTCCCTGGCAGAAATGTAATGTAAGCAGCAAGATATATTTGTGCCCTCAAGTCATAACAAGCTATTACTGATAACAAGCTAATATAATGGATTTTCTTATTTAATCCATTATCTGGCAATGCGCCGTACTTTAGTATTTTACTCTGTCTAACGCCAGCATTTTTACTTGTCAGTGGTAGGGTACTACCAGTTAATGGGTTAAGGCAAGGTCTTCAATGTGCTCAAATAGTATTGTACATAGACCAACAAAGGTTTTATCTCTCTTCGATCCTTTATAGAGATAAAATGCATATACTCTATTAGCTAACAAAAATGTCATAATAACACAGTATAATTTCTCTCTTCTATAATTGCAGGAAAGTCTCATACAGTTGTTGATACTAACAAAAAGGAACAAGGCATCAAGATGCAGATGTTTCATGATTGCAAATTAGTTAACAAGTGCATGAATGTTACTGTATATATGTTATTGAACATAATTCTAATATCTAATTGTAAATATTCACAAAATTTCAATATTTTCTATTAATTAATAAACTATGATAACTTGATTATTAATAGTAATTGATTTTTTCAGGTTATTTTTTAAGAAAGTTTAAATATAAAAAAATATTAATTATGATATTGTATCTTCAATTTCCAAACATGATAATAATTACTGTATTTTGCCAGCAGAAAGTGGGGCTGTGTCATTGTGTGATGAATTCTGCAATAAAAAGGAATAGATTACTTACAAAAGTAACCTGCGTAGCAGTGCTAGTGGGCGAAGGGTCCTCCACTCTCTTTTTCTCAAGCTCCCCTAATTCCAACCCTAGCCTCCCCCCCCCTAGCACTTGATAGCAGGCTAATACAAAATATGCAATGTTCTCACGGTGGAACAGAAATATACAAAACTGTGGATGTGTGTACTTCTGGATGTGTGTAAAAGTGAAATTGAATCTACATCCAGGGTCTAAATTCAAATCATACATGCCTTAAAGATTATGAAATTCTTACAAATCTGTGTATTGGTGGGCCCCTGCATATACCAATATTTTTTGTCACACTCTTTGTTTCAGGGCCTTTTTTAAGAAATCGTTAGTGGGGGGGCCATCATCGAAAGGGGACGTAACAAGTAGGTGGTGTATTACAGGTGTGGGAAGCTGAAGGGGGGTCTGGGGGTCCTCCCCAGAAAATGTTTGTATTCTTGAGTCTCTGTGGCTTGATTTCCTGCATATCCCATCTAAACGGAGCCAGGTTTTGTTGTGAGAATACCATAACTTTCCTCTAAACTCAGTTTTCCCCCCTTTTTTCCTTATATTTTGGACAAAAGGGACGTTCACTGGGGGGAGGCCAAAATAGCTTACTGGGGGGGGGGCAACATGGGGGCTGGGGGGCTTTGGCCCCTCCAGTACATTAGTTAAAAAAGGCCCTGCTTTGTTTTCATTGTCACAGCCTTGGGGGATCATATTCTTTAAAAAATATAATGCAACAGCATGGGCTGGATAAAGAAAAATATAAAAATGCAAAAGCTGGAATTGACTGATAAAATGCATGGTTTCATAATGGGCCATTCCATTTAATATATGCACCCCTCTATTGAGGGGTACCTTCATAACCCCCTTGGATGTGTTTTTTTGGTAGTTTCCCCATAGGATATCTCAATTACCCCTTAGGATATCGTTCTTGCCCCCTTGGATATCACAAAAAAATCCTAAATATAAGCCACCCCCTAGGAAAAGTTGGATATCCAGAACCCTCAATAGAGGGGGTGCACATATTAAATGGGTGGCCCAATTCATACTCCTGCCAGAAGCAGTTTTCCATGCTACTTAATAAATGCTACTTAAATGCATACAAGCAACCCACAACATAATAATGGTATGAATTAAAAATGTGGAATTTCAACCTTTTTAACAAAAAAAAACTCCCTTTGCTTCGAGTATAAATTTAACTGAGTTTATAGCACGATATTTTGGTTGTTTTCTACAACCAAATTGGCAAATTGTGAAATATACAGGTCGCTGCTTGGTAAGATAATGTATTACACTGTACAAGGAAGTTGTTTTCTTAACAAATTGGGTGTATTTAATCGTTTTGCCTGCCAATTTTTCACGATGTGAACTGTGAAATACTGAAATAATTCGTCTCTTACCTGTTTATAATGCGTGCAAATATCGTCTTCGCCCATCATTTTTCGAGGTTTTAATGTTTGTTTGTTGTCTTTTATGGGGCGCCAAATGTGTTTTTATTATTTAGCTGTTTTATGTAGAGTTTTTTAATGATTTAATTTATTATATTAAATAACCAAAAAGCTTGAATTGGTTATTTCAAATAACCACTTTTTGTACCGAGATTTTAGTTCGTTATTTCAAATAACCAAGTAATAGAAAAGTTGGTTATTTCAAATAACCACTTCTGTGTGCGTGCATTGATTTGGTTATATCAAATAACCAACTTAGTACATATTGGTTATATCAAATAACCAATTTAAGCCGACGCGATTTAATTTTGGTTATATCAAGTAACCAACTTCAAATTACTTGGTTATATTAAATAACCAATTTTAAAAATGTGATTTAATTTGGTTATATCAAATAACCAAAATAATTTTTGAACACTTGGCGCACCAAATGACGTAACAACACAAAACACATTAAGCCACCCCTCCCAGAGGCGTAGATTGTACATTTTCGGAACGTTTCCCACGTTGTGACACAAAGTTCAAAGGTTGTCGCCATTTCCTTGTTTTCTCCTGCTTTGTCATGGCTTCAGATAGATTGGAAAGATCGTTAACCGAAGCTATCGGAAGGGCAATTCAAGAAACATTCAGGCGCGAAGTAAATTCACCAAAATATATTCACCGTTCATGTCTTATGAATATTTATAATTGTAAACAAATTTCTAGCCGAGGCGCTACTGACCCGGCGGAGCCTAGTAGAATCTTGGCATATTCAGACCTTTTTACGAGCTAGGTCGGCGTATGTGGTGATTTAACGTTCTTATAATAAGGACTTAGAATATCAATGTGACATTTTGTATTCGCCACTTGCATTTCAGTGATCTCATTGACTAGAATATTAATAAATGTATCGTTTTAATATGGCTCTTTGACTTTGTGTCACTGTAACCATCGCAGGGACTAGCAGAAGGGAAGGGCAACTACAGCCTAATCGCTCTCAGTATAAAATTATATTCATGAATAATGGCTACTCCAATGCAGCTTCGAATGTTCATTCCAGAAATGGCGGGAAAAATTGAAGTGGCCCCAGGGGCACTCACGCATTCAAAATGTACTGAAAATGCAGTCAAAAATTTCCTGAAGGCATGTCACGATATTTGCTATATTACACTAGCCTGCGTGGCCGGCCCTCGTTGGAGGGGAAAAGAAGAACAGGGAATGAGGGCCTGCAAGAAAACCCAGCTTTCATGACTAAACGCCGTTCAATTTTTGAACGGAGAATTTGATTGGTCAACAGCAAGAATTAATTGACATGTTTACGCACACATAAATATATTATTACATTTCTTCGTCTTGATTGACATGTTTATGCACAAGCGAATACATTTCCTTCGGTTTGGGGTTTCCCCTATAGTCCAGCTGCATTTGTATTGGTCAATTTTAATGAGCCTTTATTAGGGCGTTTAGTCATGAAAGCTGGGTTTTCTTGCAGGCCCTCATTCCCTGTTCTTCTTTTCCCCTCCAACGAGGGCCGGCCACGCAGGCTATATTACACTGGTTCAGGCCCGTAGCTGCGGGTGGCCTGGGGGAGGGGGCACGTGCCCCCACAACCGAAAAAAAAATTGTAATTGTGCCCCCCCAACCACGATAACCAAAACGTAATTTTTGTTTTGAAAAAGTTAATTCACAGATAGAAAGTTGGTTATTTATGTTAAATTTAAAGTTTTAAGTAATAAAGTACGAAACGAACAATGTGTATCGTGCGGAAAATTTTTTTTAACCCCCCCCCGTGAACAAGAAAAGAATAAATTATTTTCCGGAAATATAAAAATTTTGGGACTAACATGAACTAACATCCAAAAGTGCCCCCCCAAGAATTGCGAGCCAGCTACGGGCCTGCACTGGTTTTCAAAATAATGCAACCTGCAGCTTCAATTTTTGGGTTGACACATCAGTTTAACTTTTATGCAATAGTCAATTAAAACCCCATCTGGTCATAGTGAGAATTTTGACCAAGACGGAATAATTCCATGTCCTACAAACACGAATTAGGGTTAGGGTTTGGATTAGAGTTTACTTTCGTTATTTGCTGGACATGGATAATTCCATAGAGATAATTCCATAGAGATAATTCCAATGCAGACATTTGAAGCTGCATTGGAGTAGCCATTATTCATGAATATAATTTTACACTGGACTCATCTGTGAGCGATTAGGCTGTTGTTGCCCTCCTGGCCTCCTTCAGTGCTAGTCCCTCTGATGGCTACAGTGACACAAAGAGCCAACATTAATTTATGAATATTCTAGTCAGTGAAATCACTGAAATGCAAGTGGCGAATACAAGATATCACATTGATATACTCAGTCCTTATTATAAGAACGTTAAATGAGGGGGGTAATGGGGTATTTTCGTGGTTCGTATCGAGCTAATTTTATAACTCGTTCTTCGTTTCATCAGCTTTTTATTATTAAACGTGTTTCTATCCTTCCATAAATGGCGTGCATCGTGTCTGTGGTTTATTCGATATTCGTTTTCCGTTTTCAACAAAATTTGACAGAATTAGACTACGTAAGATCATGAAAACCGTAAAGAATACGAGAAGCGGCCGCATTGTGATACGTAAAAGACTTTTAGAGAGGATGGCTGCAGGTTATAGACTACAAAGAATTTTTCCCTTGCTGCGGCACTTCCTTCTTTTATTTTTCGTGCTTCAGGATTATTGAATATTATTTTCCATGCTTCAGGATTGGTACCCCCCCCCCCCCCCATTACCCCCCTCTTAAATCAACACATAAGCCGACATAGCTCGTAAAAAAGTCTGAATATGCCAAGATTCTACTAGGCTCCGCCGGGTCAGTAGCGCCTCGGCTAGAAATTTGTTTACAATTATAAATATTCATAAGACATGAACGGTGAATATATTTTGGTGAATTTACTTCGCGCCTGAATGTTTCTTGAATTGCCCTTCCGATAGCTTCGGTTAACGATCTTTCCAATCTATCTGAAGCCATGACAAAGCAGGAGAAAACAAGGAAATGGCGACAACCTTTGAACTTTGTGTCACAACGTGGGAAACGTTCCGAAAATGTACAATCTACGCCTCTGGGAGGGGTGGCTTAATGTGTTTTGTGTTGTTACGTCATTTGGTGCGCCAAGTGTTCAAAAATTATTTTGGTTATTTGATATAACCAAATTAAATCACATTTTTAAAATTGGTTATTTAATATAACCAAGTAATTTGAAGTTGGTTATTTGATATAACCAAAATTAAATCGCGTCGGCTTAAATTGGTTATTTGATATAACCAATATGTACTAAGTTGGTTATTTGATATAACCAAATCAATGCACGCACACAGAAGTGGTTATTTGAAATAACCAACTTTTCTATTACTTGGTTATTTGAAATAACGAACTAAAATCTCGGTACAAAAAGTGGTTATTTGAAATAACCAATTCAAGCTTTTTGGTTATTTAATATAATAAATTAAATCATTAAAAAACTCTACATGAAACAGCTAAATAATAAAAACACATTTGGCGCCCCATAGTCTTTTACGGACGGGAATACCGTGTACGACTTCCACATCTTTGAACAAATGGTCAAAAGTTGAAAAAATATGTGGAAAAGTCGCAAACAACAGCGAAATGCAAAATTCACGCCAAAGAGTAGACTTGCTCCAAGTCTGTCTAGGAGGGGGAGTGGGCGCGCGAAAATGCGGGCGGGAGACGGGCAATTTTATCGCGTCCCGCCCGCCCGCCGTCTGCCTTAATTTCCTTCCGCCCGCATTTTCGCAAGAGACAGACTTGGAGCAAGTCTAGCCAAAGAGCAAAAATATCTTCTTAAAAACCAGGGGTGTGTGATTAGTGTAGCGGGCTCATAATGAGCCCTGGTCAGTGGTAATTACCATTTCCATGATTGGTGGAACAATCGCGACTTCGAAGCACGTATTAAAATATGCAAGAAGCGGCGCAGCAATGTTGCAAATATTGCTAGAATAAAATTAGAATTGTTGATATTCAGATTGTAAATACCGATCGGCACAAGAATGGCAACAAACGGTAATTCTGGCTACCCATTGAAGTGGTTTAAAGATCAGAATGCAGCAAGAAATTTCTGGGAATGTAGTATATGTCTGGAGGTTTTGAAAGATCCTGTGCAAGTTAGAGATTGTGGACATCAATTTTGTGCCCTCTGTATTGACGTTATGTACGAGTCAAATCCAACCACGATCAGCCCCCCCCCCCGGGCAACCCCCGGGCATTTGACTCAAGATCAGCTCTGTATAGGCGGGAATTTGACTCAAGTTTAATCCGCCCGGTCGGGCATTTGACCATTATACAACAAATTGGTCAGCGGTTGTTCCCATAAAGTATGTACACTCTAGCGCTTCGAAGTTTTTAAAATTGCTTTTTTAAACACATTCTGAGCGACAAATATTGAATATGCCGTTGTTCAAAGTTTGGAATAAAGGAAAAACAATTGGGAAAGCTGTTCTTGCAACAAAATTCCAGAACCATGTACCCTTATAGCAGGGCATTTGACTGTGGTTTCTGCCTGTCCGGCCGAGCATTTGACTATTTATTTTTTCAAAAGTCAAATTCCCTGGGGGTCGCCCGGGGGGGGGCTGATCGCGGTTGGATTTGACTCGTACATTATTTTGCAGTAAGTTTTGGTATTAAATAGATTTGTAGTTAGTATAGTTTCCGGTGTTTAATAAATAATTTTTAGTGTGTGCATTTTCTATTTTGAGGAGTTCTAGTACTGCACTACTGCATTAATAGATTTGCATACAATGATGCTTTGCATTTAATACCCCCTTTTGTGATCTGAGCATAGGCAGCCCACTAAATGTTTGAATTTACATTAAAACTCGATTAAAATTAGAAAAGAAAGCTACAAAAATCACAAATTAGCGAAATTGTAGCTTAATACATACTGTATGATGTCAGCTTCAGAAGTGTTGACACTAATTAGGGGCCTATCAACCAAAACAGCGTGGCAAATTTTGGCTTGTGTTTATCCCGGTGTCACAGCAGATAGGACACCCCCCCCCCATAGAGATTATAAAATAATAGAGGGGCATGCAAGGATAAATTTAAAAGGAAAATAGAAGCTTCCTAATGGGAGCTCCTTGTATGTCCCGTATGTAAATCCGGTATGTGAAATTGTGTGCCCATTGGCTGCATTTGAAATATCCTTAGCAACACTCCCTTAGCAACAACAAAATCATTTTTTGAAAAAAGTTTACGGCCTGTCTAAATTAAGCAAAATGTTAAAAAGACCGCCCAAATTCAGCAAAAAAATATTTCTTTAGTATTTTACTCTGTCTAACTCCAGAGGATTTTACTCGTCAGTGGTAGGGTACTGCCAGTTAATGTGTTAACAAAACTATCTGCCAGTGTCTCTTGTTAACCCATTAGCTTGCAATGCGCCCAGATGCACCCTACTTTAGTATTTTACTCTGTCTAACACCAGACGTTTTTACTCGTCAGTGGTAGGGTACTGCCAGTTAATGGGTTAATTTGATGTTTAAAGATGTGGAGTTGGTGTAAAGCAATGAAACTGCTTATTGGAACTGGCATTTGACTTAAAAGGCAGATATTTTCACTCTGCAGTCCGGGTGTTTCTCACTTGGTTGCTCAACAGGTTTATTCTCAATATATATTAAATATTAATACATATTTAAAATTTTAAGACTCATAGGAGTGATTTTTACTGAATTTCTGGGACTTTTTTCATGTCCAAAGAACAATTTTGTTGTTGCTAAGGCAGTGTTACCAATGAGATTTCAAATGTAGCCAATGGGCACACAATTTCACATGGTCAGGGCTATTTCAGATACGATAGAGCACCTAGTGCCCAGGCCTTTCCCGACGCGGTCGCAAAATTCAATATGGCGCCTAGCTAAGGAGTGGATTCTTTATTCTATGTTTTCTACTGTTGTTTAACTTGTTTTTTGTTTTTTTGCTCTGACGTACTCATATTGTTAAACGCCAGGTACCTTATTCTTAGCTGAGAAAAGACTAATTTTTACACAGAATTTTTCTCAATCATAGTCAAAGTTAATAATGTCTGTATGCGCAGTATGACTACTGAACAATGAGTGTTGACACTGATATTGTGTTTTTCCTTATTTCGTCAAAAATTAGGGTGGACAAGATAAGAAAATCAATTTATTTTATTTTACTCAAGTTGGCATGCTAAGATTAAATACTTAGTGGGTGTACTTTAGACTCGCTGTGGGAAGATCTGCAATAGGCAAAATTTTAGTAAAAGCCCTACCCCTGGGAAATCAAGAACATGAAGCCAATTAAGAAATATATATGCAGTAAAAGACAGAGTTTTTGTAGCCACATCCTTTCAATCATTTTAACACAAATCATTGTTATTTAAGGTACTTTTCACCCCTAAAGCCCTGAATCTATATCTCACCCTGAGGGACCAAGGCAAATGTCAATAATGATCATATAGTAATAATGTATTTACTTATTAATCTACTGTAGATATACTTTCACTGTTTTTAAAATAAAAATATAGAAAATAAAGTGGATTTCTAGTTGTGGGCAACAATACAGCACTGTACCTGTGTACCATATGCTGCCAAGACATCAGGTACCAGGCTTGCTTCTTGGTAAGCCTGGTAAGGGCCTTCAAGATGATGGAAACCTCTAAGTGATTTTAAACATGGGCTTTAGCAGACGCCCGTCATATTTTTGAATGTGGATAGGAAAAAAGATGCTAAACTGATAAACACAAAACTCCACTATTTTGTCTTTAGTAGTTAGTACAACCATACAAGCTTAAATTTTGCTACATAACATATTGGCAATCAACAGTGAACAGTCAAGTCTGCACATACTTTGATCAAGGGGAAACATAATTTTCTTGGGGATGGATGGGGGGCAGACCTACATGCAGGGGCATAACTAGGGTTACAGCATTAGAGGGGTGAACCAATTTTGCCTGACGAAAATTTTTTTTCGGAAATATACTGTAAACATTTCGCGACATCATTATGTTTCGAGACATGAGGAATCACAATTCGCTCAATTTTCCCCTCATTTTTCACGGTTTTTCAATTAAAAATCCCCCAAATTTTCTCCAATTTCTACACATTGGGGGGTGTCACACCCTCCACACCATTTACGCCCCTGCCTACATGTAGTGCAGCACGTTTTGACAGGTAGATTGGTTATCCTAGCTAAGTCCCTGATTTAAACACAGTACATGCTATAATTTATAGAATACATGTCAATGATATCAAAAGCATTCTATTATAATGTCTTATGGGTGCTAGAAAAATTATCAGAAGAATATTTAGATATTCATCAACAAATATTTTGGCAAGACATAAAAGAACACATACTGTGGACAAACCATATGAATGTATTGTTTGTAATATCAATGATATGTAATCATATGGTATACATGTAACATGGGTATAGACCTGACTACTGTTCAAATCAAGTGCAAAAGTAATGAGACTTTCCGAATTTCCTGCCACTATTCAAGTTTTTGCCTCCCACCTCCCATATACAGCGTCTTTTTGCTGACCATTTGCCTTTGTGGCATGTTTACAAGTAATGTTTACAACACGAGCGGCCGTGTTGTATCGGATATACAAACTCGAGTCGAAGACAAGATTTTGTATATCCGATACAACACTGATGCGAGTGTTGTAAACAACTTGTGAAACGTCTTGATGAGAACATTCGTATTCTTCAATGATATTTGGTGAGAAAATTGATCTTAAAGTTTATGTAAATCAGCATGATTCTCTATCATACATACAAACTCATTCACGCTCATGATTTCTTTTGTGTTTTCATCATGAATTATTAATGAGTTTCATAACATTGTATAAAGGGGGAGGGGGGAAATGACCAGTGTCTCAATAATTTTTGCACCTGATTGTAGGTCACTATAGACCCCTCGTTTCAGCTGGGGGAGGGCTGAGGCCCTCCTATATTTTTGCAGATTGCATCATATGGTACACTTTTTAAATTTTGATTGATTTCAATGCATGTAAAGACTTCGTAGAATGCAAAGTGTGCTATTTCTGGCTTAAGATATAGAAATCCATACAAATAAGATATTTTAGTGTAATATTTTCTATGTTTTGCATAGAGCAGGCAAAAATATACCTAAGACGTCGAATTGTGTGAAAGAAATAGCTTTCCGCGACCTTTGAAAATGCGCTGATGTCAGCATTGTCAAAACTCTATAACTCTAGAAGGAATGGTCGTATCAACCTAAACTTTTCGACAAAAACTCACAACAACGATCTGCAAAACATATATAACGACCAGCTTTATAGGATTTAGATTTTAGAATTTTGATGACGTCACGTGAAAACCATCTATTGTCAGGGTTTGACCAAAGGGTGTTGCACAATTTCTCAATAAGTAAGAAATACTCAGAATTAACAAGTTACCATTTGGAATTTTATGTGTGGCATGTGCTATGTATTTTTAAAATGCATATAGGGCTAGTGCATATTACTTGCAACCTACACCATTGACAAGCTGTGGTACCAGATTTTTCATGATTCAGTTGCAATAGTAAAGAAATAATGCCCATTTTATCTCAACAAGGCCCTGGGTACAATGTTAGCACCTCTTGAATAATTTGCACCCCTATATAAGGAAGAACTTTTTTGCCACAATTAATATGTAAAGCAAAAACCACCAAGCCTTTTTGCGCATGTAACAATAAAAAACAGATTGTCAATCATTTACTGTAAATGTACAACACACTCTTGAAGTAAAATTGTCTAGCGTTTAATATAGACAGAATAGTAAACGAGGGCACATTAGGACGCATTTGTTTGTAATGCTTTTAATTTGTTGGTAATTGAAATAATATATATATAACTAGACGTCTAGACTATTTATAAATACAGTTTACAAATCGCAACTATGATTGAGAGATCAAAAATTCATTCTGTGTGAAAACATTTTCTCAGCTAAGAATAAGCTGGCGTTTCCTGCCCTTTCTGGTATTATAACATGCAGTATAAGTACTTCGAAGCAAAAAGAACAAAAAACAACAGTAGAAAACATACAATATAGAATTAACTCTTTAGCTAGGCGCCATATTGAATTTTGCGGCCGCGTCGGGAAAGGCCTGGGCACTAGGTGCTCTACCGTATCTGAAATAGACCTGACCATTTCGCATACAGGACTTACATCCGGGACTCATAAGGAGCCCCCATTAGGAAGCTTCAATTTTTACTTTTGTTGACTAACATTTGTCAATTGGTGCATGCCCCCTCTATTCTTTTACAATCTCTATGCCCCCCCCTCCCGCGGATAGTGTGCCCCCGGACAGTATCCGCTAGTGGATAGTGTCCCCTTTAATTAGATTCCAGCAGATATTGTCCCCCCACCTGGAAGTCGCAACCAAAGTTGTGTGCGAATTGTGCACATAACTGACATGACTTGAGCTAGAAAATGTGCACAGAATATCTTCGGAGCACACAGCAAACTTAGCAGTCTATTTTTTTATTTTTTTTTATTTAGCTTCGCCAACTAGGGCAGGGTCACCACAACAGCATATGCCAATTACTGTGGGCCCTTTTACCTAAACCCACCCTGTCAACTTTCCCTGTGGGAGGAAACCGGAGTACCCGGAGAAAACCCACGACTTTCGGCAGAGCGTCGACTTTACTCTTTTCACTTGAGGACTGGGTTCGAGTCGCATTGAGAAAGTTCTCACTGAGACTTGAACCCGCGACCTTAGAGGTGAAAGGCAAGTGCGCTAACCACTTCGCCACCGAAGCCCCCTGAAGTCTGGACCCTGGATGAGATCTTGGGAGAGGCAAAATTACAATCTTCCCTGGGAGAGGCAAAATTACATTCATATTATAACAGCTGGAGCTGAAGTGTTTATATGGAAATTTTTGAACTCACCTCGGCTAGTGAGGGTACCCCGGTGGGAGGGACAACTTTTGTCCATGTAAACGGTTTGTCTCCGCCTCCAGGGACAACTTTTTCAGACAGACGAACAAAAAAGGATTGTTTCCCCAGATCTATGTCTGTACAATTCTCTAGTATAATTGCAGGGTAAAGTTGTCTCTGGGGATAAGGTATGCCTGGTACCCGAGATCATATAAACAGCGCCTTAAATGGATCTTTGTTCAATTACCGGCAATCGTAGGTCCCAGCTAAGGATGTAAATCACGTTTCACAACACAATGGGAACAAATATTGGCAATTCACGGCTCACGAAAATACCCTTTACCACCCTCTAAATAGGCCTACATAATGCTGCATTACTATGTTAAATACTCATTTTAACTGTGTTTTAACAGTACTGATCCTCGTTGTCCATCATGCAGAATTGGAATATCCAGAGGAACGGTAAATATAAGTGCTTTCAGACTAGATCTACTTTTTAGTGTTACAAAATTGCAAGCTTGATGAATTATATCACTGTCATCTAAATTCATTTCTTTACTCTGAAGGTGTTTGAAGATCATGCAGCCAGAAGATTGATCCGAAAGTTGGATGTAAATTGCTGCAATGAAGGGTGTAGATGGATTGGAAGTTTAAGTTCCCTGCTAGAGGTACATGTTCATCACTTCATCTGTCATGTTCTGGCATTGAAATGGGTGCATGTGCAAGCACTGTTTGGATTCGTGCCAGGCACATTTTATACACATTTTAGGAATATTTAGGATATCTCCAATATTGCAGGCTTTGCTTTGATTAACTTGCATGTCAAACACATGTGTTATCCTCCAAATTTGAAGATACATTTGTCGTTTATTTAATCTAGACTCACATTTGCAGCATCAATAATGTCAATCAACCATATGTGGAAGAACTTGAAGCAAGATGTTTTTTTCTGCATCTCACTCGATTGAAATTGATGTGGAAGGTTTATGTGGATTTCGTTGTACATCAATTGCAATCGAGTGAGATGCAGAAAAAAACAATCTTGTAATTTACCTTATCACAACCCGCAGTACCCGCATCTATATATATACATGAACTTGTGGTTAACGCTTGGCAACTGGACTCTGTAGCTCAGTGGTCAGAGCGCTGCACCGGAATCCCCGGGGCGCAGATTCAATTCCTGTCGGAGGACTTAGAGTTGCATTTTTTGCAGCCGTTCCCGTTCAGGTCTAAAATATTGTATATAATATTTCACTCGAAATATCCATCCACCTAAACCTTCTCAGGGCGCGAAATAACGGCTGGAGGGTTGCCGGTCAAGGTGACCGGCCAAACCAACTTTAGCTCGGACATCCCGCATTTCTGGCCGGTCAAATTAAAAGCCTGACAAAGTCCCCTTAAATGTAAATACTTAATGTAACTAGAAAAATGTCTGCAGAAGTCAAGAATCACTTCTGAGTTTTATTGTAAAGTCCGTACAGTAAATATTATTCACAGTAAACGCAACATCAGACGAAATGAACAAAGAACATCAGTTTTGACAGTTGCAGCCACTGTGGGCCGGCTACTTTCACTTGTCAGCAACTTCGAAACTTAATCCATGAGAAAATTGCATGAAAATAGTTTGCTTTTTCGCTTTATTTAGCAACTGAATTACATGCAAACTTTAAAAAGTAGCCGGTCAAAATGACCGGTCATGCGAGAGTTTGACCTGAGAACTACTCATTTTGACCGGACATTGTCCGTTGACCGGCCGTTATTTTGCGCCCTGCTTCTACATCAATTTCAATCGAGTGAGATGCAGAAAAAAAACATCTTATATACAGTGTACCGGGTGACCCAAAAAAAAAGGTTTGACTCATAATAACTTCTAAATGAGCGACGCTATTAAACTGAAATAACTTTAATTAGATAGATGGAAGAATAACTTAGATTTTGATATATTACAGTTGTATTTTACTTAAAAATTCACCGAGATATTTAATAATGTTCAAAATCGGTAGCATATTTCTGGATGTGTCTAAAGTTAGCGAAAATCGGCATATCAAATATTAATTAACTGAAACACGCAATATTAGCAGTAAATAAATGACACTTGACAAATTGTTTATTATGAAACGAAGTATTATTATTTACAAAATACAAGCAAGATTTATTCGTTCGAAATCGCATGTCCTCTAGCACGAATGCACTGCCAGGCCCGTGAGACCATTGCGTCGAAGGAGTCATGGATCATTCGTTGTTTTAGAGTACGGCATGCTGTCACAATTCAGTTGCGAACTTCTTCTAAATTCTGCGGTTGCTGATCGTGTGGTACATTCCAAATTTGCGGCTTAAGGTATCCCCAAAGAAAAAAGTCGCATATTGCCAGGTCTGGAGAGCGAGGGTGCCATGGCCAATCCCCACGTTTGCTCATCAGTCGAAGAGGAAACTGTCCGCGAAGGTATTGCATTGTTGCATTACTGGTATGGGCAGGAGCTCCACCACATCTTATTCCTATCGATGTTATGAACGTGAAAGTCCCTCTGTATAACATGGTAACGTATAATACGTAAATATTCTCACTCTTGTATCGAGGTTTCTCTCTGCAAAATGTGGACCAAGAATAACGCCTGCTCGAGTAAGACCAACCCATACCATTACTTGATCGGCACCTTGAGCAAACTCAACGTAATGGTCTGCAGGATGTCCGTTTCCATAGGGTGCATACTTGATAACATTTCTCGTATTTACTTCTGAGTTTAAACTAAAGACTGCTTCGTCAGATACAATCAACTGATCAAGAAATTGCGGGTTTTGTTCAACTGTATCGACGAGTCGGTTACAGAATGCCATTCGTTGTACCGGATCACCTTCCCTTAACTTCTGCCGTGTAATCATAACGTATGGATGGAATTTGATGTCAAGTTTAGCAATACGGTGAAATGAACTTCGACTTAACCCTAACCCGTTTCGGCGTGAAGATCTTTTGCCATGTTGCGATAAAGACTCGCGTACAAGTTCGATATTGTCAGGCGTCCTTGCGGTTCTTGGACGACCACTTCGACCTTTATTTAAATCATGGCATGTCGCTTCTCGCAAATACTAGCTTTCGATACGTTTTGTTGATTGTTCGTTTAGTTGGGGCAGGAATATTACCCCAACGACCAGGCCATCGTCTTCTAACTTCTGCCGCGTTCTGAAATCTTGCATGCTCTAAGCACACCCAAACTCTTTGATCTTTACTTAATCTTGGCATATTCAGAATAAACACAGAATGAAACATCCAACTCCCCAGAGACATCCAACATTTTTGGAACAAAACGTAGCAAAAATAATAGCGCTGATACTGTAATGTGTATTTGCAAAAAGGCAGTATTATTTTCTTAATTAAAGAACAATATTCATCCTACTCTAACCTATAGAAATAATATCCTGGCTTTTACTAGTAACACTGATGCAACACAAGTATGAATTGAAATAATATATTCCATGATTTTACTTTAATTATAGTGTGACATTGAAATGAGGACAATGAAAACAAAGGTTAGTTTATATACTGGAGAAGGGTTAGTTGTTAAGTTAATTAAAGTAGAAGTTTAAAGTTAATCAGTAAAGTAAGTAATAAAGTAAAGTTAAAGTTAATTATAGTAAGTCATGAATTAATAGATTATAACTCCAAATTGAGAAATCCTAACACTAAGGGCTACGTTACAAGGAACAATTTTTAAACATGATTCACAATGCAAATCGTTATGTTCCATGTGATATTGCTTTACACTTTCGCCTTTATCATATTTACTGTATTTGAATATAAACACCTTCTGAAATGTCTTGAACATCTGTGTTAATTTTCCTTCCAGCATGAAGCTGACTTGAAAAAAATCAAAATGAAGGTAAGTGTGCCCAACTCACGATATTGGTTGCTGATCTTTGAAGGTTATAAATACAACATGAGTGGCCATGATGTCTAAGATATACATACACGAGCCGAAGACAAGTGGTTGTAAATCTTATACAACACGGACGCAATTGTTGTATGTGATTCGTTTTGATAAAACGTTCGTATACTTCAATAATCTTTAACTTGAAACTTTGAACTTAAAGTTTATATGCAAGGCCCCGTTGACACGGGACCGGACGAATTCAGGACCGGACGAATATTTGTACGATTGCGTTTAAACGGGACCCATGAAACCGGACGAATTCGAGCACCGCTAACCGTACGAATTCGAGGCCCAAAAAAATTAGGTCTCGCTTTTTACCGGAACGGTTACCAAATTTAACGTGTGAACAGTGGAGCCGGTCTTTTTCAAAACCATTTTCCATGGTAGAGGATTGGGAATGAGATAATACTAACTATTTAAACTAACATGAAGTATTGAGGTTAATAATAACAAACAAGGAAGGCAAAGCCTGACAAAGCTGAAAACTCTTGTTGTCGTTATTTTAAAAAATATGCGGCGTACGTACTTCGTCAAAAAGATATGAAAACTCAATTAGTGCATCAGCGCTTTTAGCCTTCTTAAGGTGGCTCGATATAGTAACTTCATACTATATGGATAAACCCGCGTGACCATTTGTGCGCGCGGGAATATTAGCGAAAGAACTTCCAAAATGACCTGACGTGAGTAGTTGCTCGCGCCATCTCGCGTGTTATATACCGTTTTCATGTCAATTGCTGACGTCACTGAAAAATTCCATTTTTCAAAAACAATTTATTTTTATTTTTTTTATTTATTTTTAACTTCGCCTCAATGGCAGGGAGTCCACAACAGCGTCAGCCAATTACTGTGGCCCCATTGTTAGTTCCTAAGGGTTAGTAATAGAGGGAGGAAACCGGAGTACCCGGGGAAAACCCTCGAAGCACAGGAGAGAATCTCAACTTACATGAGTTATTTGAGCACACTGCCGATCTCATGCGAGTACCAACAGTGACCTCGACCTGTTGTGAAAAAGGCTCAACTCAGTGGTAAGAGGCAGCGCGCTAACCGCTTCCGCCACCCGGGGCTATATCTCATTATTTTGTCCGGTGACCTACGTTCAAATTTTGCATAGTAATAGTCTTTATTTACCATCCTTGGTGAAAAAGTACAATGGTATTACAATATATGAATTAAGCTTATGTACAATAAGAATTACAATCGTTTCCATATATAAATATTAAATATGTAAGATTAAATTTTAAAAAATTATTTACAATTAGAACATCGCCTATTTCTTATGCAAAAGTCGAATGGCTCTCGGTATAAAAGACTGTTTGTGCCTCTCAGTTTGTGACAGAGGAATTCTAAAATTCCTGCAATTTATTTTCGATCTAAGATTATGATTATGAACCAGTATATTATCAGTAATAAGTTGGTTGAGGTCACCATTATCCTGAATTCTCATAAATTCTTTCTGAGTTTGCTTATCACGTCTCTGTGCAAGTGATTCCAAGGTGTGTTTAGGAAGACCAATTACGCTCATACAACGATCCTGTACTCGTTGGAGTTCATCTTCAAGATACCGAGGTAATCCACCCCAAATTGGACTTGCATATTCAAGCAAAGGTCGGATATTTGTTGTATAGATGCAGAGACCAATCTCGGACGGCAGGTTAGCCTTTCTACACGTTCTTAATTGGTAAATCCTCTTGCTTGCCTTGCCAATAATACTGTATTGCACCGTAAAAATCTTTCATTATACCTAAAATTAAAATTCTGTAATGGCAATTAAAATTCCGTAATTTATCCTTTTTCAAAAAATTTACATTACAGAATTTTTTATATTTTGCTTATTGTTAGTCTCTTGCAAGTAAAATAATGCACGAAAAAAAATTGGGGGTCACCGTACTTCTTTTCCAACTATACGAGACGATAGGCTATTTAATTTTGGAGTGAATTTCGTACGCGTATGTTGCCATAGCGACGAACTATGTGTTACTAAAACTAACAAAATTTGAAAGTAGAAAGATCAAAATATATGAAAACCCCGATACCTGGTGAATAAAACCTAAAAATACCGAGTTTAAAAATTTCAAAGTGTTGAACACCCGAATTTTTGAAAACTGTATCGAGCCACCTTAACAGGATTGACTGGGGTGCGGCAATAGTAGGTTCCCCTTATTAATTATTTCGCAAGCGGAAGCGCGTTGCATCCTGGTTATAGTGGTATCAAATATAAAAACATTTAAAATGGCGGGAAATTTTACGCATGAGAATACAGAAAATACACAATGTTTTGGCGAAAATTTGGTAAACTCTGGCCACTCTACACCTGACCCTAGCTATTCTAAAAGCTCTTGCACTGGTCAGAAAGAAGTGTGCTTGTCAGAGAGTGATGTAACTTTACGGGAGCGTGAAGAAACGCCGGCTGTTATTGCTAACGACAAAGGTGCATCTTTGTCTAGTAGAGGTGGATATACTTGCAGTGTTCCTGGATGCGAAATTAGGAACTGCGTTTCCACCGTTTTCCTACTGGCGAAAGCAAAGAAAAGAAACAGTTAAGGAAAAAGTGGATACGTTGGATTGATCGAGAGAACTTTACTCCTAGCCCTCACCATCGTGTCTGCTCCTACCACTTCTTGGGTGCCAAGAAAACCTACTTGAACAACATTCCTTCTGTATATTCCCACTGCAACATTGCTACAACAAGTCATTGCTACGTGCAAGAAACCGACCTATATTAACAATTCAACTTGTTCTAAGGTAGCGAAGAGAAGATTGAATTTTGAGAACTTGTCATTCCTGGCAAACAACATACCTTCATGCAAGTACATCTGCTCAAGATAAGGAAGAAACTGAACATTGTGACGAACTAAAGGAATTGCGTGAGAAAGAAAGAGTTATTTCTGATCAAAAAATAGAATTTCTTGAACAAGAACTCTTGAGATTAAATAAGGATTTGGATAGTCTAAAACAGCATGATGATGCAGAGGTGAGCTATTTAGAAAAGAAAACCAACTGTTTAAGTGATGATAATTTTAAAAAGTCCTTCACTGTGGAGAGATTTAAACATGATGACAAACTCTTTCGATTTTACACTGGGATACCAAATTACCAAACTTTTAAAAGTATTTTTGACTCTTTCGGGCCAGTGGTTGATAAACTTGTATATTTGCAACACCAATTCGGAGAGACTAGATGATCCAGATAAAAAGAAACGAGGCGGAAAGAGGCTCCTTACACCAGAAAATGAACTTTTTCAGGTCCTGACCAGACTCCGGTGTGGCTTACTTGAGGAGGACTTGGCATGTAGAGTAGGAATATCATCATCGCACATCTCCAGAATATGTATAACTTGGTTAGATTTTCTTCATTCAAGATTCAGAACCCACCCAATATGGCCAACCAAGGAAACAGTGCAGAAAACAATGCCGACAAGCCCGACATGCTTCAAAGATATGTACCCCCACACCCGATTTATTGAAATACCTCATTCTGCTCGGTCACAAAGCATCACCTATTCTCAATATAAGCATCACCTATTCTCAATATAAGCATCACAATACAGCAAAGGGGCTTATTGGTATTGCACCGTCTGGCATGGTTACATTTGTATCAGACTTGTATTCTGGCAGAACAAGTGATAAAGCAGCTACAAAAGACTGTGGAATTATTCCTTTACTTGAAGAAGGCGACAGTGTGATGGCCGACAAAGGCTTTGATATTGAAGAATAAATAAAGTAACTCTAAATATCCCACCCTTTCTCAGAGACAAGGACTATTTGTCAATTGAAGAGGAGACTGAAACAAGACGTATTGCATCAATACGGATACATGTAGAACGAGCTATTCGCCGCATCAAATCCTATCGGATTTTGAAAATGGAGTTTCCCATATCTATGGCTGCAGACCTGAATAAGATATGGGTGGTATGTTCTTACCTCTCTAATTATATGCCTCCATTAATTGTTGAAAAAGAGTAAACTTAAGACCTGAAAAATGTTCTAAACTACAGAGTCTGCATTGAGATGAAGATATGCTCTTCGCGAGTGAAGAGTCTGTACATGTATTGTTATGTTGCAAATAACACAATACACCCTATTGTTAACAATGCCACAATGCCTGGAATTGGCCCCTGACTAATGAGAGTGATGCTCATATGCCAAGAAAGAGAGTTGTGGCATAATTACTGGAAGGGTATATTGTATATGACAATTTGCAAACTCATTACCTGGGCCTTTTCTGAAAATGTGATTGTCTCTTCTGTTATTTTCAGAAAAGCCTCTGGGTTCAAATTTGAACCAGGCTGTGCTATTAGTTATTATGGTTGGTTAACTGGGCTAACCAAGTTCATATAAACAGAACTTAGTTCATCTAACAAGACTGATCCTGATCTACAATGTTTTTACAGCATGTATTTGGCATAAAAATATGTCAATTTTGGAAGCATTTTATTTCTCCATAGGTCTTTTCAATCCGCTCAACAAACAAAGTTTTTGTTGTGTAAACAACAAAGTCAATCCAATTAAGGTTTGTCAAATTAACAACTTCTTGGCATTGGAAAAAATAGACATGGTTTTGTTTAAGTTTGATGCCATCAGACTTCTTCATAAAGAAACTTTTATCCTCACAATTCTGGGTTTGGTGGATAATCCATAATTCTAGTTCAACCAATGAAGTGCAAAAAAATATTTGAAGTTTACCTTATCACAACCCGCACACCCGATCACCTATATATACAGAACTTACGGTTACAGCTCAGCAACTGGCCTCCGTAGCTCAGTTGGTTAGAGCGCTGCACCGGAATCGCAGGGCCGTGGGTTCGATTCCTGCCAGAGGACCTAGTGTTGCATTTTTCGCAACCGTTCCTCGCTAGGTCTTAAATTGTGTATATATCTACTTACTTGGATTATCCACCAATCCCAGAATTCTAGTTCAACCAAGTGAAGTGCAAAAAAATCTTTGAAGTTTTATTATTTTATCCTCACAACATTCTTCTATACTCAGTAGCCTTTTTGTGTATGGGCATTTTATTTCAACACAACCAACAGGATTCCCTTTGTCATATACAATTCCATCTGGACTACAGCCTAGCCATGGACAGCGAGGATTAATGAAAAGTCCATAATCAACCACTGTTATGGCCTCACCAAATCTGGCTTTGTATTGCATAAGGGCAACATTTTCATTTTCAATTCCCCATCGGAGTGCTGGGGGTATTCTTGAAGACTTTGTATTATTGGTTTTCTGAACAGTTTGTAAAATTGACTTTGGTGGTATGCTCTCTTAGGCCGTAGGATGAGCATCCAAAAGATGCAATTCCGTTGCACCCCTCGTGGAACTACGTAATTTTCACATGAATCAATAGATAAAAACTTACTTTATCAGAATCTGTTGCTCCCCAAGCGAAACAGGTGCACAATTGGGGAAAAAATCCCTCCAAAGTTTGCTATTTTCGCGCTTCGAAATATTCGAACCGTTATTGTTTTGGTTGCAAATACGCATGCGCTTGTCAGCCAAACTCGCACTGCGCACGCGCAGACAGAAAAATGGATTTTCCCTGTGGGTTTTCCCCGATTTCCCCCGTAAAAACAACAAAATAAAATCACGGAATAGAGATCAAACCTTGTAATATTAACGTATAAATACACACACATTAAATATTGTTTAAAACACATTGTACATTTTGCTTGCTCATATGCTAAATCGCTTCAATTCTTTGGCTATTGTTTCAAAATACCGTTTTAACGTTTAATTCTACTTATCAACATCCTAATTCAATACAAATTTGTGTGAGGTAAAAAACCCACCTGTATCAAATAGGACGGAGAATATATAAATATACATACAATTCACACGATCAAGGAACAAATTAAATATTTCACTAAACTAAAGTCTTGGCCAAACGTAAGAAACATTGTCGCGGAAATATTTGTGATTTTCAATGTTTGCTCAAATGTTTCCCTGTCTCCCACATCTGGAAACATTGGCTTTTATTGCAGAAACAAAATTTGCTTCCCAGAAAGCAAAAATATTTCCTACCAAATTCAGAAACATTTGATGAAACACCCTTTCTCTGTTTGCCGACGCTGGTAGGACAATATGACAAACCGAAACATTGGTAAGACAAATAATATGACAAATATCTTTGCGCAACAATGTTTCCCAGTTGGTCCCGGGCTTTAAGGGATATTTATATAAACTCCTAGGAAAACCTCTAATTGAAAGAAACATTTCCCAGGCACCAACTCGAAATTCATCATAAAAAAAGATCAATTGGGAGGAAATATAAAATCCATAATTTCATATAACTATCTATAATTGAAAGAAATGTTTTCATCCTTGAGCCCAGATTTTCATCAGTGCAATAAAATCCCACTTATTGGATCCTGGCCAACGGCCTACGCTCAAAACGAGATTGCATGTATTCTACAATAAGCTGTCCTGGCTTTTGTCTGGTAAAGTTCTACTTCTCGTATTTGAACTATTACATATATTATATTGTGACATATGTTGGTATTTAGCCACTATCTAGAATAGCAAGGAACGATTTAGAATTTCCCTCAGTTTCTGTGTTGGAATTCAGATCATCATCATCAGTGGTACAGCTCTCTTCATTGTTGTTTTCAGACTTATTTGACATATGTTCCTCAACCAATTCAGAAGAATCCAAATTTTCCACATAATTATACAATCTCACTAACATTTCTCATTTTCGGTACACAGAACACAATTTGGGGATAACTTTTCATCAGTCGTTGTTTGAGTTTAAAAGCTCTATATTTAGATGCATCCACATTCTCAGTGTCCTTAGCAATGATAACAAATTTCTCCAGCAAATCTTTCATATACTTTATTTGCTTATTTCCGATGACCTCCGTCTCGATTACTTTCTTACGCATCAGTCAAATCCAATCCAAGACTTCTCGTACACTGATGTAGATCTTTCAGTCTCCGATTGCTTCTTCGTCTCTCTGGTGAGAAATTTTGCACAATTGCAGTAGCAAACTTTGTGATAGCGCACACAGTCTTTCCCCTGGATTTGCACAAGTATCCGTTCATCATTCTTTCTCTCGGCAGCTGTACGTAGAAGACCAGCATCAATTGTTTCTGCCAACATGAGTGGGGTTCTTCTTCTCTTCTTAGTTACCTGGTGTAAAACAAAATTATTAAACTAAATATCTGCTAATAACAAGGTTGGATGTTTGTAGCATTAGAAACTACTTTACCCTAAATAAACTTAATTGATCACAATTCAAGATGTTTTAAAACCAAACCCGAGAATGTTGTGCACATTGCGCTAGTATATACCTGTTAAAATGACCATACCTTGTCTAGTGAGAACCAAGAGGCGTCTCTTCCACAAATAATACATATCTCTGGGAGTACATGCTCATTTCTTTTAGGCAGGGTCTTATTAGGTTCTACGACTGATTGACGTGTAATTTTTCGCCTTGGTTCTATTGGCTATTTGGCTCTACTTCCACATGTGGTTCTTCGGTAGAAGTTACAGTTTTAGAGCTAGTTCCTTCTCCTTTTTCTTCTTTTCTCTCTTGTCTACGGATCTTCTCTTCATCACAAAATCTCTTCGAGCATTTCATGATTGTACCATTCTATGAATTGACAGATCCGTCATCGATGTTCTCGTACGATTTCTTAGCTATTTCAGTTTGTTGACATTTAAGTTTGGCCTATTTAGACCTACACTCAAGAAATCTCTTTGCAAAGTTGCTCCGTAACGCCATAAAAATGCATAAAACATGAGGATATTCGAGTTTTATAAATATATTCAGCCATGATTGTTTTGCATAACTAAGCGTGTTTCCACTTCGAAGCATGTGCGTGTTTGTGCGCCTGCGCAGTGCGAGTTTTGCTGACTGCGCATGCGTATTTGCTACCAAAACAATGGCGGTTCGAATATTTAGAAGCGCGAAAATAGCAAACTTTGGAGGGATTTTTTTCCCAATTGTGCACCTGTTTTGCTTGGGGAGCAACGGATTCTGATAAAGTAAGTTTTTATGTATTGATTCATGTGAAAATTATGTAGTTCCACGAGGGGTGCAACGGAATCCGTTTTTTAAGCATCTTTTGGATGCTCATCCTACGGCCTATTTCTTCTGTTCATTACTCTTCCAAAAAGGGAGGAGGTTAGTCGCTTTTGCCTTTCGTTGTACCAAATATCACTGCTTCGTTGCGACCTGGTAGTTTCTTCAATAGCTATAGCCTCGTCCATTGTGACACCAACTTTTTCTGTCAAATCATTTTCTAATGAAGGGCAAAATAGAGTATTGGTTTTGGTAACTTCTGAAACAATTGCCTCCTATTTACATCTTGACCAGGTTGTACAACAGTGGGGGGGGGGGGGGTTGATCATGTGCGCAGCTCGTTGGAAATAGAGAACATGGTTCAAAATTATTGCCATGAAAAGTATCACACAGCAATGAAGTATTTTTAGCACCATTCACCAATCCATAAAGTTTTTCAATTTCGTGCTTATCAACTTTCTTTGCAAATGGCGCTGTTGCACAGTAATCCTCTCTTCTTCCTTTCACCAAAGCACGCTTTCTCTTCTTTTCTGTGTCTTTGACATAATCAGCATTTTCAAATGCTAAATCTTCAAAGTTTACTGCCTGGGTTGTTGATCTTGCTGCCGAGCTTGGAATGTTCCACTTCTGCAAAACTTGAGTGCAGGTGACATCATCTGGAACTTCTGTAAGTTGAAGGTTTGTGTAGTCCAGTAATGTATAAAGCACTGCAGCAACATGCTTACAGCATCCACCCTGACCAGCTTTGCAATTACATTTAGAATGCTTTACTTCTGCAGATTGGTCAATATGGCAATAAACCAGGTAACGTTGCTGCTTCATTGAAGCCCAAACATTGGCTTTGACAAGGAATAAACAATTATCCCCTGCATGAATGTTAGGTTTAGTACGAAGCTTCTTTACATACCCCTCTTTCCAAAGTTTGTAGCCTTTCAGCTTGTTTCTGTGGGCTAATGGTGCTTTCTTATCTGGCATAGTCGTTGAGTTATGAACCAAGCAATTATCCAAATGTTTTTGAACAAAAGGAGGCAGATCTTTCAAACTCTTACCCAATCTCCAGAATAGTTCTCATCAAACTCTTGTGATGGTCCATAACGAACGCCAGGTGTGGGAATAGCAGTAGTTTCTTGACTATTAGTATTAACTTTTGCTGTGTCGTTGGAGCTCATTATTGGCAATAAAGCTGAAGTTTCGAGGATTAAAACTGGTTTATTTTCTTTCTGACCCGTGCAAGAGCTTTTAAAATAGCTAGGGTCAGGTGTAGAGTGGCCAGAGTTTACGAAATTTTCGCCAAAACATTGTGTATTTTCTGTATTTTCATGCGTAAAATTTCCCGCCATTTTAAATGTTTTGATATTTGATATCACTATAACCAGGATGCAACGCGCTTCCGCTTGCGAAATAATTAATAAAGGGAGCCTACTATTGTCTGTTCTACAGTTAACAATTTGCTTATGTGTCCACCGAGACAACCGAACGAAGTATGCAAGATTTTCAACGACTTATCGGTTGCTGTACGACGTACAAAAAAAAATTTACTACAAGTGTACTTCGGGGGCTACAATTAATCTGGTTCCGTGTGAACACTTTTCGTTACACAATTAATCCAGTTCCGTGTGAACACTTTTCGTTACACAATTAATCTGGTTCCGTGTGAACACTTTTCGTTACACAATTAATCCAGTTCCGTGTGTACACTTTTCGTTACACAATTAATCTGGTTCCGTGTGAACACTTTTCGTTACACAATTAATCTGGTTCCGTGTGAACTTTTCGTTACACAATTAATCCAGTTCCGTGTGAACACTTTTCGTTACACAATTAATCTGGTTCCGTGTGAACACTTTTCGTTACACAATTAATCTGGTTCCGTGTGAACACTTTTCGTTACACAATTAATCCAGTTCCGTGTGAACACTTTTCGTTACACAATTAATCCAGTTCCGTGTGAACACTTTTCGTTACACAATTAATCCAGTTCCGTGTGAACACTTTTCGTTACACAATTAATCAGGTTCCGTGTGAACACTTTTCGTTACACAATTAATCCGGTTCCGTGTGAACACTTTTCGTTACACTATTAATCAGGTTCCGTGTGAACACTTTTCGTTACACTATTAATCAGATTCCGTGTGAACACTTTTCGTTGCACCATTAATCCAGTTCCATGTGAACACTTTTCGTTACACAATTAATCCGGTTCCATGTGAACACTTTTCGTTACACTATTAATCAGGTTCCGTGTGAACATTTTCGTTACACTATTAATCAGGTTCCGTGTGAACACTTTTCGTTACACAATTAATCAGGTTCCGTGTGAACACTTTTCGTTACACAATTAATCCAGTTCCGTGTGAACACTTTTCGTTACACAATTAATCCGGTTCCGTGTGAACAAGTGGAACCGGACGAATTTGCGTACGGTCCCGAATTCGTCCGGTCACGTGTGAACGTAAGCTAAATCAGCAGGATTTTGTAACAGATATAAAAGCTCCTTCACGGTCATGATTTCCGTTGAACACTTTTCGTTACACAATTAATGCAGTTCCGTGTGTACACTTTTCGTTACACTATTAATCAGGTTCCGTGTGAACATTTTCGTTACACTATTAATCAGGTTCCGTGTGAACACTTTTCGTTACACAATTAATCCAGTTCCGTGTGAACACTTTTCGTTACACTATTAATCAGGTTCCGTGTGAACATTTTCGTTACACTATTAATCAGGTTCCGTGTGAACACTTTTCGTTACACCATTAATCCAGTTCCGTGTGAACACTTTTCGTTACACAATTAATCAGGTTCCGTGTGAACAAGTGGAACCGGACGAATTTGCGTACGGTCCCGAATTCGTCCGGTCACGTGTGAACGTAAGCTAAATCAGCAGGATTTTGTATCAGATATAAAAGCTCCTTCACGGTCATGATTTCCGTTGTGTTTTCTCATGAATTAGTAATGCATGGTTAAAATGAAACGTTAATTTTTGTGGACAATCCTTCAGAATACACAAAGCACGAATTTTTTGGTTGTGTGTTATTTCAGCGTGACGAAGAAGTAAAGAAACTTCAAGATCAGATCTCATTTTTTTGGGAGATTTACACCACTGCCAGTCACCTCTGTGCAAACACTGCAACAACTTACTCTAAACCAAAATGTAACTGTGGCTTTGAAAATACCAAACGTCAGAAGAAAGCTAAATGACGAAAAATCCAGCAACGACATTGGGGAAATTAAGAGCGATCCTTTTTATACGAGCCATGGGTACAAAGCGAAAATCTTTGTCCATTTGAATGAAGGTCCTCGCGGTGACACGGGCTACATGGGTGTTTACTTGCAATTACTGCAAGGATATTATGATGACCATTTAACATGGCCTTTCGACAAGCGAGTCACATTTATTGTTGTTGATCAACAAAATAATGAAGCACAAGTTGACAATTACGAACGATCTTTGGTTCCAGCTAGACAGGAACAATTTGATAGACCGATGGATGAAACGAAACTGTCAGGCTATGGTATACCACAGTTTATATTGCATTCCACTCTATGCTCCCGACAGTATGTAAAAAATCATACTGTATACATTGCAGTGGAAATAGAACCTTGATCTACTAAATGAATATGATATATACAGTACTTTCTGAACATTGTATGTCATATTCATTGTTGGACTTTATTCACGTTCTGTTAGCAAGAGATGAACAATTATTGACTATATATAAATATAGAATCATGCCATATTCATTGTTGGACTTTATTCACGTTCTGTTATCAAGAGATGAACAATTATTGACTATATGTAAGTATAGCATGTGTAAAATATTTGAGTTAAAAAAAGACTTCATAAAGTGACACACTCAGTTTATTTATAACATTTGCCCATGCAGGCAGTATCGCAAATTTTGTTTCCATGTTCTGTTTGTTCTCCCCACTGTAGAGGTCCATTCTTCTTTGCTCCAGTGTTACTTACAGTAGGTGTTACGACAGGAGGAAATCAGAATAAACTTGATCCCAAGAGAAACCCTGCGGTGTCTGATAGAGTCAAACTGGAAACACTCTTCTCATACACAACTGAGGTGAAACTTACTTAAACCCATAACTGCCCAATCCAGGAATCCAACCCTGGCGTCAGAGGTGAAAAGCACTAACCACTGTTTGCATGACTGTGTCTAATTGAATCATTTAATTGTTCTACCTTATTCGTACTTAATTTCACGCGTACTTAATTTCGCGATTTTTTGAGGCAATATTTCGCGAGACTTTATTTCGCGATTTTGATAAGAGAAAATAGAAAAAGGACATCAAATTTAGCCGCACGGCAATTGGCTCACAGTAGTTTGAACAATGTGTAGCACCATACTGCTTATTGACATAATTATGATGGTCAAAAGGCAGTTATCAGAATGACCATAAAAATGTTCATTATCCCCGAGCCGGCGCCAAGCGCCGTGCGAGGGTACTAATTCCGCTCGGATATTTACGCCCGGGTATGTGAAAACATTGTGAAATGCAAAGTCGTCCGCCATTTTTCTTGTCATGGACAGGACCACTGAGCTAAATATATCTGGAGGACGTGCCGCTAATGTTTGCCAGGCAGAAAAGTGAAGCAAAAAACATGGCGGATTTTAGCTTGCTGACGAATTATATGGTCCCAAATGGTAATTACCACTGACAACCGCGATACTGTGCTTTCGACGAACTCCTTCACCCTCCTGGTTTTTACACTATAATATTTTATGCTTTCGACCTTTGTTTTTGAGCAAAAAATCTTGATATTTTTTCTGCTAATTTTGCTTGTTTCACAAAGTCGAGGAACGATTACCTTTTTGTTCCGCTTGTGGATGCAACAATTCACTATAAAGGAAGAATATTGCTTCTCACATGTAAGATTTGCATTTATTTTCTAGCCTAACCCATTAACTGGCTGTACAATACCACTGACAAGTAGAATCATCTGGCATTAGACAGAGTAAAAATTATGCTAAAGTAGGGTGCATTGTAAGCTAATGGTTATTATTTGGATAAAAAATGTAAACAAATCTGAGATGTGTGAATTGATTGTACAGCATCAAAATCATATAAAATATTATAATGTTCAAATAGCAGAAATAATTGTGTATAGTGGTGCGCACCAGAAAAAATTTTGATCTGGCCAGAAATGAAACTGTCAAAAATGGGGCTCTGGCCAGAACTTGGAACTAAGTTCTGGTGCACCCCTAGTAAGCAATTTTTCTCACACCATTGTTTATAAACATTAACAACCAAAGTAACTTTTATTGTTTCTCATTTCCATTACAGAAATGATATACAAATAACTATTATAATATAACATTTATAGTACGCGCGTGCTGATTGGTCGAGAAGCGTGTTTCTATAACTGTATAATACTATTTAAAAACAATTTTAATGCTTTTACACATTTTTTACTGTTAATTTTCAAACAGAGTTGTTTTCTTGCAGCGAAATTGACGAGCAAAGGTCAGCATGCGTACGTAATAAGAATTTGTAAATTAATCGATTTAAAAAAATATCTTTTGAGTTATATTATAAAAGAAATAGACAACATTTTTTCCTGTGTTTCTATACACTTATAAAAACACTTGTGGGAGTTTGGGAGAACTCGAAATAACGTGGAAAAACTCGCCCTACGGGCTCGTATTCCCACTGATTATTTCTCGTTCTCCCAAACTCCCACGCGTGTTTCTATAAGTGTATAGAAACACGGAAAATGTTTTCTATTTCCTAAATGTGATATACAAATAACTAATTTGAGCAAAAAGTATTCTTAACAGGTCATGTATTGTATCATGCATAGTTAACATAGATGTATACGATATTGTTGTGGTATAAGGATGTATAATAATATGGTATGACTATTCTCTTCTCTTTTGCAGGAATCATCTGCTATAGGTACCACAAGAAATGGCACAAGGCATCAAAATGCTGAACAGGCACAGCAAAAATCATAGACCTTTGGGATACAAAGTTATAGTAATACCTAGTGGCATACCGTGTTCTAACACTCTACTATGGTACCCATTCCAATGTATCGATGTATCGATGACACAGGGCAAGAAGGAAGAAAAACTGATGCCAGTAGTGTTGGACCGACTGTTGGTTGCTAGCGAGCGCAAAATTATGTTACTAGTCTGTTACTCATTTTGGTTGTTTCACGAAGTTACTTTAAGGTTCTATGTTTCAACCACTGATCTAATAATAGACTGGATATAGCTTCTATAGGTGGCAAAAGTGAAGCAACATTATATATGCGAAAATCACTTCCGGGGACCACGGAGTGATACAAATTTGTATAGAAATATATGGCGGACAACGCGAACGAACGTGAATTTTCGCAAATTTAAGACACTTCGCGATCATGCACTAACCTCATCGCTCTACCATGGATAAAAGATGTTAAGTTAATGCTTTTAAAACTAAAATGATCTAGATTGCTCTAAAATATCGGCATTTGTGTTCGTTCAAAGTTGTCCTAGCGGGAATAATATTTTATCGCCAGGATCATATGAGAAGACAATTTCTAGAGTGCTTTCGAAATATGGAGGCAGAATAAGATCTACTCTACTCAAAAATACCTTGAAAGGAAAGTAAATAATTTTGTTTTATCATATATGTTTAATCTTGATCAACAAGAGGTTTTTAAATCCCCCAAATGACCAAGCCTTTACAAATATACTTTTCAGTCTGTATAGATATTTGTACATGTTTAGTTGTTTACAGTACTTGTTTTCATTTATTATACTTAAAACTGGATGGCAACCCAAATATAGCCTTTATACACCACGTATATTTACCATTTAATCCATGAATGATGGATTGCCATGCCTGTAAGTCAATGGCCCACTCTTGCCCACTCATTAGGAATTGAAATAGTTTGGGATAGAGAATATTCAAAACGAATACTCATAACTATTCATTTCTTAAGAAGGACCTTGGCCAATTACTGGAGAAACAGTCCCTTGAAATTTTTATCCCCCATTTACATGAACCCGGGTTGGAAGACCCTGTGGGGCTTCTTTTTATTGCATTCACATTATAACCTGGGTTGGCTGCAACACTGGAGTCTGGATATTTGTTTTCAACCCAGACCAGCTTGAACCAACCCTGGTTGACATTCAATTGAGGTTGTGTTCTTTTTCTGTTTATAGCTCTTTCATTACACACTATTTTGCTGATACACATGTGTCGAACCTTTCTACCATCCACCTTGTCAGCCTGGTGTCCATGATCAGTTGTGCTGTTTTGACATTGTCAAGAAGGGAGCTGTCAGTACATCTTTGCAATCAGTAAACTGATTTGCATACATACAGCACCCAAACTGACAAAACACATGAAGAAAGATCCAGACTATTTTGCATCAGTGACCATGACTTGGTCATGACAGCTGAACCAAATGGAAACAAGGCTCAAGTGTATAAATGGGGCATTAAACAGTAGTGTTTCTTTTGGAAACTGCAGGCAAATGCTAGGAGTTGGTGGAAATAACTGGAAAATTGGTTATTTTTACAATAACAAATGTTTAGATAACAATATCTTTTAAGCAAATTTTTATATTAAAAAAATAATGAACAACACACTCTGCATTTCATGGTTGCAAGTTCAAAATTCGGCTGCATTATAAACATAGATTCACTCCGCAAAAGGCTATATTTGGGCAGGCTTCCAGTTTTATAGTATATAATAAATCAAAACAAGTACTATTAAACGTGTCAAATATCTATACAGGCTTGGTCATTGTAAACCTCTTGTTGATCAAGATTAAACATATATGATAAAACAAAATTACTTACTTTCCTTTCAAGGTATTTTTGATTAGAGTAGATCTTATTCTGCCTCCATATTTGGAAAGCAAACTAGAAATTGTCTTCTCATATGATCGTGGCGATAAAATATTATTCCCACAAGGACAACTTTGAACGAACACAAATGCCGATATTTTAGAGCAATCTATATAATTTTAGTTTTAAAAGCATTAACATAACATCTTTTATCCATGGTAGAGCGATGAGGTTAGTGCATGGTCGCGAAGTGTCTTAAATTTGCGAAAATTCACGTTCGTTCACGTTGTCCGCCGTACATTTCTATACAAATTTGTATCACTCCGTGGTCCCCGGAAGTGATTTTCGCATATATAATGTGGCTTCACTTTTGCCACCTATAGAAGCTATATCCAGTCTATTATTAGATCAGTGGTTTCAACAGATCAAGGTCAACTTACTGACAGATTCGTTTGGGTTACACATCCCCTATACTTCCCCGCTCGGTATGCCACAGATAATACCATAATAACTTGATTATACAGTTTGGTTCTTAAAATGATTTACAGTACTGCTAATTAGTAATTATTCTTTGAAAATGTCAAATTAAAATAAAACAAAATTTATTACGTTGTTGTATCTTCGATTTCCAAACATGTTGCATGTTCACCAATTACAGAAAGGACTGTGTTATTTTGGGATAAATTCTGGAATGATGTATTTATGTAATTATTATTATTATTATTATAAAATTTCCAAATAACGCCCAATAATTTTGCCTCGGAGACGACGTCGACCTCTTGGCCACAGATGGTAATAGGGGCAAACGATGGAATAAGATTGGAAAAGCAGACACGCAATTCTTTAGTCTTTAATACATTTAACTTCATATTATTGGCTGATGACCATTCTGAGCAGTTGATGATGTTGACGGGTAACTGAGACGGGGAATTGTTTGATATTATTTCCCAAAGGCTAGTATCATCCACAAATTTAACGGTTTCATCAGACACTGCCAAGTCATTGATCATGATTAAAAATAAGAGCGGGCCAAGCTTAGTTCCTTGTGGGACGCCGGCGTTTAAAAACTTCCACTCGGAAAATAACTGACCAACAGGGGTTCTCTGTTGTCTATCTGTTGGGAAGTTTGCAATCCAATTAAGCAATACAGGATGAATTTCCATGTCTTTCAATTTTTTCAACAGAATGTTATGATCTAATCGATCAAACGCCTTGGAGAAATCAAGTAAACAAATCCGTATAGAGTTACCTTGTTTATCAGCTGCTTCATACCATTTATGTAGCATGTAGACTAGTGCCATACTAGTGCTTGAATCCTTCAGCGAACCGAATTGGAAGAGATCAATTTTTTTTGATACAGAGTTAAGAAGCCATTTGTAGGGAAAGGATTCAAGAGTCTTGCTGATAATTGGTGTGAGGGAGATTGGTCTGAAGTCGGAATCAACATCTTTAGGGGGCGAAGATTTTTGAATTGGTGTAATATTTGCTGCCTTCCATATAGAGGGAACATATCCTTCACGAACTGATGCGTTAAAAATGGAACACAAGGGTCGGCACAGCACTGAAGCGTTTTCCCGGAGAAGCCAAGAAGGAATTTCATCGGGACCAGCAGATGAATGAGGTTTAGATGATAATAGAGCTTTTTCAGTCTCCTCGACAGAGATGCAGAATTCATCTGGAATATCATTTGTCGGAAGGGGGAGCCAGTTCAGACTGGGTAAGGAGGACCCCACAGCAACGAACTTGTCGTTGAGCAAGTTTGCTAGATCCGCTTCAGAATAAGATTTACCTTCGAACATTATTGTAGATACTTTCTTAGAAGACTGAAGACCGGCAATATTCTTCACCGCTAACCACCATTTACGAGAATCGGACTGTTGAACGCCCGCGATATTTTTATTGTAGTAAATAAGTCGTGCCTTCTTACAAAGTGCATTAACTTTATTTCGGTAGAATCTGAACATCAGGTTGTTGCCAGCCGCCCATGCTGTCTGCCACTTGAAAATAAGAGATTTTATTTCGGAAGTAATCCAATGCTTGTCATTAGAATCAATTTTAATTTGTTTCCAAGGTAAGTGTACGTTTATGATATTATCTACGATGGTGGAAAAATACTGAAACTGCTCGTCACAAGATTCCATATGGAACAAAGGTACCCAATTAACTTTCGACAGATGATCGCTAACAATTCGACGATTGATTGGGCGAGAGTCTCGTACTAAACGTGTAGACCTTGTGCCACCATTGGAGTAAGCTGGGAGAGGTTTAAGAACGATGGAATTATGATCGGAATGTTCAATTGGAGAAATCACCAGGGCAGAATTAAAAAATTTAGAAATGTTGATAAATATTTTATCTAAGATATTCTTTCCTCTAGTGGCGTCTTTGACTAACTACTTGAGGTTAAAGGAACTGCATAACTGGTGGTGTTTGAATTGGTTAAAATCTCCAGCTAAAATAATTCCGGCACCAGGATTAGTGGAAAGGGCAGAATCAATTGATTCGGTAAGGTGTGCAAGAAGGGCTTTATCGTCACTTCCAGGTGGATGGTACACCATTCCCAATACATTTGAATTTAGACCGCGAGGCAAACGGTGAAGCTTTAAGAGTAACCAAAGCGACTCGTATTCATGGCTTTCGATCTCTTTAAGATGAATGAAAGGTAACATGTCCTTTACGAAGACACAGACTCTACCGCCTCGTCTGCCGTCAGATCGATCATGCCTCAGCAAGGAATAACCACTTATATCTATTGCCGAATTGGGAACATTTGAGGAAAGCCACGTTTCGGTAACAACGACAATGTCCGATGCGTAGGATTTTACTGTAGTAGACAGAATAAATTCGGTAGAGAAGAAAGTAAGGGCGTTTTTTTTTGGTGGCCACTAATGTAAATTAAGTTATTTTTACGGTTGGGACTTTTCCCTGACGAGTTATAACTTGGACGGGTCACTCTTGTATGACGGTGGGAAACTCGGACGGGGATAGTATAGGACGGCAATGTCACGTTCTGGTTATCCGGCTGACCAGATCTAAGTGTTTGTACCAATCGGGAGCACGGTGGTGCGAACGCCGTATCCGAAAAAAACAACACTTGGAGGAGTAACAGGTATACGCATCAAAAGGGAATGACTACAGTTTTGCGATCGTTGGGGTTTCTCGAATCTATTCTCAATCAAAGGGAGCCAATTTATCCACTCAGAGTGACTTAATTTGTGGTTTTTATCACGATGTTTACTTTACTTGCCCACGTCGTGCGTGATTCCTTTTAGATTAAGTGATTTCGATTCGGTGTATATTGTTTACGCTTGGCTGATTTAAGCCCTTTATGTGATAAACTATCATTTTCGCTCGGTTGAGTACGTTCGGTTGGAATTCTCAATAAGGCAGTAGGTTGATTGTCAATAACAGGTATGTAATAATCAGCATTGTTACAACTCTTTAGTCGATCATTTTCTGCCATGGAAGAAACATTGGTACTGCTAACATCTAATGTAGGCAATGAGTTTGGTTCTGCTTGAGGAGAAGCGCTGGTGTTTTCAAAGTCGATAACTTGAGGGTCGTTAAATGTGCAGTTAATGTGATATTGATGTTCGGTTTGGCTTTGTTTAGAAATTGCCAACTTTGTACGATATGGATTATAATTGAAGGATTCAAACTTCTCATCAATTTGGTTAGGTTTAAAGTTATTCACTGTATCTAAATTAATGCACATATTCGAGGCTCGCAGTTGGTAATTAATCTTTTCAACAGTACAGATTTTACCCTCAAGGGAAGCTATTGTTTCATTAAGTTCTTCAACCTCAATATTTATTTCTCTTACGAGCAAAGTAAGATCCGATTGAAGGCGATTACTTTTTTCCTTTTCACAAGAAAGATCATGTTTAAGTAGGTTTATATTTATGTGCTCATCTGCAAATCTGCTAATAAAGGAGTCTCACTTATTCTCGAAATTCGTTTGCATGATAAATAATTCCAATTTTACTCCTTCGAGTTCGGCGGCCAAAACTCTACAGCTACAATCACAATTATTACTCAATGCAATCTGTTCCGTCTGAGAGAAATTATTAATCAGTACAGGGGCCAAGCGGCGATGAATACTATTTATGTATCTCTTGCTTACTTTTATTCAGGCCAACAGTATCAGTGACAGTATTTACGCTCTTATACACGGTATTAGGGCCACTGGACGCGCTCGATATAGTTGACTGAGAGTGTATAGTTTCATCACACTCAAGTGATTGTGACTTTGATTTAAGATAGCGCTCTTGATTGCAAACGAACATACACCTATCTCGTACTAGGTCACCGCCCTTGCCTTGAAAAATCAGAGTATTTTGTTTACCTCTATACCATGTGAACAGCAAGTCAGCATTCGTACTAGAAAATCTTTTAGTTTGGCCTCCAGGTGACGACCATTTCCCTTCGAGGCCCCAAACTTGACTTACGATTCGTTTTACATTCTCCAGATCATCAAGCCATTTTAGGCGTACTCCATCATAAAGCATATTAGACAATTCAGTGCAGCTATCACGAGTAAGAAAGGAATTAAATCTATAATTTTTATTTGTATTTCCAGCATTTTAACAGAGCGTATCACACACACGTCTATCCGCCATGACTATGCAAATATACAGCGTCCTCTCGACTCTGCGTAGAGTGAAGAATACGACTCCGCCAAACACCAAGAAACAAATAGCAGAAATCCTCGTAATATCTAAGTTAAGTTACAACGACATGGTTCTTTGCCTGTTTACTTGCAGTAGAATATTCAGCGAGTCCAAATTGCTTTGTAACTAATCACTATTCCGCAGAGAAGGATGTGGTGACGTTGGGATGGCTTCCCAGTATCCCCAGCCCAACCTAAGAAATCTGAGCAGAAATCTAGGTAGAAATTGCCTTTCCAAGATCAGCTGCCAGCAGCACCCTGATCTTATGGCACCACATAGCATATTCCGACAAAAGTATATTCTATCATGTATTTCGACAATTTTTTTCATACGGAATTTTTAATATCTGTTTGCTCTGGTTTCAAATATCATCTTTGCCCACATCAGACATCAGTTTTGGGGTTTTAGTATTTTTTTGCCGTCTTTAAGGGTTGAGAATAACGTGTACGACTTGCAAATCTTTGAACAAATGGTCAAAGGTCAGAAAAATATGTTGAAAAGTCGTAAACAACGAGAATTTTAATACTGCAAAGAGCTAAAATATATTTTTACCAAATCCAGGGGGGTGTAAAAGTTGTAGCGGGCTCAAAATTGAGCCTGTTAGTGGTAATTACCATGGGCATTTGGGACCATATATGGCGTCAGCAAGGCAAATATTCGCCATGGTTTTTGCTTCACTTTTTTATGCCGAGCACTCCCTCCAGTAATATAGTATAGCTCAGTGGACAGGAGTCGACCTTTTTGTAAGTTATGCGCATGCGCAAGTTCAAGCCGAGAGAAAACTGGTAACTAGCAACATCATGATTGGCTAAGACAACGATTTTGTTTTTATATGTATACGTCAGAAAAATAACTGCCATCCTGGCATTTTATTTTTGGGCAGGGCTTCCACTTGCAAGGAAATTTCCCTGCAAAAGGAAATTTTGGCCTTTGCAAGGAAGAATGCAAGGAAATAAGATTTACAAGGAAATGGCAAGGAAATTTAGCCTCAAGCCAGGAAATTGAAAGGAAATTTTAAGATGTCAGATTCTTGGCTGCCTGAAATGCAAAATGAACAAAATAACCTGGTTTCTTCATGTCAAATCTTCCGAAAGGCCATTTCAGAGACTCCAGAATTCAAAATTTCCGGGGCAGCATGCACCCAGACACCCTACAGTTTTCTAATTCCCCATGTCCCCCAACCAAACTAATGTTCCGCCGCCACTGTGAGACACAACCCAACCTCGTACCCAGGGCTACTCGGCTGACGAGGCATTCATGCGCTCAACCTCGTACCCAGGGCTTTGTGCTTGTGCCACAAGCGCAGAAACCCTGTGTATAATTATACACATAACGAGACTGTATCGCGCGATCCACGCGTGACGTGTGAGCACATGTTTGGAGTGTAGAGTGCAGAGTGTAGAGAACAGAACATTAAAACATTTTGTATTACCTATATTTTATTCAATTTGTTCTTGTTATCATTAAATATTCATTACTATAAAGAGTCAAGATCTTATTTTGCAACATGGTTCTTTAGAAGCGGATAGAATTCGAAGTAAATTTGAAAATGTCGAAAGAAAAATCGATTCGAATACGTGGCGGGCATCGTGCGTACGTTAGCAAAACCATTGAAAGTGTCAACGAAATTCTCGAGCATCTTAGCGGATCTACGAGCGAAAGAGAAATGTTAGAAAGTCTCAAGGTAACATTAAATGAAAAGAAAGATGTTCTTAAGAGTATCGACGAAGCTATAGTGAAGTTAACGAAAGATGAATACATCAATAATGAGATAATCGAAGCTAGTGATATCGCTGAGTCAATTAATCGAACATGTGTTAAGATAAGTAATGCTTTGACCATCGTGAACAATGCAGCAACTCTGTCTTCTAGTAATTCTGAATTAGTGGCAAATAGCAGCCCTATAAATACACCAACCTCAACTATTAAAGCGAAGTTACCAAAGCTGACATTGAGAAAATTATCTGGAGACCCCAAATCTTGGCAGTCCTTTTGGGCCAGTTTCGAAGCTGCCGTACATAATAATAGCAGTGTATCCAAAATTGATAAGTTTAATTATCTGAAGAGTGTGGTTCAAGGCAATGCCGTTTCAGCTATTGACGGTTTCGCATTAACCGCAGATAATTATGAATCAGCAGTTAAATTGCTTAAAGACAGATTCGCTGACCCCCAGATCATTATATCAAGTCACATGGAAGAGTTATTGAATTTACCAGCTGTTAGTGATATACATATAGTTAGTAAGATTCGTCAATTGTACGACTCAATTGAAATCCACATTAGAAGTCTTAGAAATCTGGGAATAGATTCGAACTCCTATGGAAGCCTTCTCGTACCACTTATTGTTGGTAAGCTTCCCGAAGAAATGCGTCTCATTGTTGCTCGAAACTTGGAGAAAAATGAGTGGAACATTGACAAACTGTTAAGTGAGTTTAAATTGGAAGCCAGAGAGAGATGTAATACTATCCCAGAATGTAGTTCATCCAAGCCATTTGAAAATAGAGGGACACGCTATAGAGGGAAACTGCCCTATTCGGCTTCAACATTGTTTTCAGGAAAATGTCCGTCGTCTGTACCTTACTGTAGTTATTGTTCGAAGCAGCATACGTCAGCGTCATGCCCAATTGTAACATATATAGCTGCCCGTAGAGCGATTCTAAGAAAAAAGGAGAAATGTTTCTTGTGCCTGAGATCTGGTCATATTATAAAACATTGTGCCTCTCAGTATAAATGCCAAAAGTGTGGTGGTCGTCATCATGTATCAATCTGTGAGAAGAATGCCACTAAACCCCCTGCCCCGGGAGTCAAGGTAGATCAACAACATGACCCTGTGGGAAATCAACAAGGTAATCAACCCAATACTAAAGCTGATACTGCACAGGGAACCCAAAGTGAAGCATCAACTATGTATGTTGACAGTAATACAGTAGTTCTTTTACAGACAGCTCAGAGTTTAGTGGGTAAAGTTGGAAGTGAAGTGGATGGAAAGCTTCATGGTAGAATTGTGTTTGACTCGTGTAGTCAGCGATCCTACATATCAAATAGATTGGGAAATGCCCTGAATCTAGAGACGATTGAGTCAGAAAATCTACTTGTTAAGACTTTCGGCGATGAAGCCCCTAAAGTCCTAGCATGCAACAGAGTTAAGTTCGCAGTAACAGATACAGAAGGAAGTGAGATTATGATGGATGCATACAGTGTGCCTACAATATGCAGTCCAATTAGCAACCAGTCGATTAACGTAGCAATCGAAGAATATCCACATCTTCGTGGTTTGAATCTCGCAGGTACCCCAAGTATGTCCAGTGATGTGGAAGTAGACATATTAATAGGTGCAGATTACTACTGGAAATTCATAACGGGCACAACAAAACGTGGTGGAAAACCTGATCCTGTAGTTGTCCTTACTAGGCTGGGATGGGTACTGTCTGGCCCTGTGATCCAAGAGAATCAGAGAAAACCTAGCTCTTCAATGAACCTGCATGCGACTCATGTACTCCACATTGATGCCGACCGAGTTATAACAAACCCAGCAGACAATCTGCACAACCAATTAGAAAAACTGTGGGATCTCGAAACAATAGGAATTCGAGAAAACGAGCTTCCAACCGAGTCTAAGTTTATGGAAGACATAAACTTCAATGGAAAACATTATGAGATCAAACTACCTTTTCGAGAACAACAGGCACTACTACCTGACAACCATACCGGCTTTGTGAAACGGTTAAGTTCCTTGATAACTCGACAAAAGGCTAATCCCAACCTTATACAGGAGTATGACAATATAATACGATATCAAATCAAGTCTGGTGTTGTGGAATCTGCTAATGATGTCCTTGTTCCAGTCGGAAATGTTCATTACCTACCACATCGCGAAGTTGTTCGTGAAGATAAGAATACCACAAAGGTCAGAGTTGTATATGATGCGTCTGCAAAAGGCCCCGGAACGAGTTTAAATGACTGTCTGCATACCGGACCGTCACTCAATACCCTAATTTTTAATATTCTGGTTCGATTTCGGGTATATAAAGTAGCGATGATCGCAGATATTGAAGAAGCGTTCCTGAATATTGCTATATCACCAGAGCGTCGAGACTATTTACGCTTTTTTTGGATCGATGACATTCATGACACAAACCCGAACATCGTAACCTTAAGACTTGCGCGGCTAGTGTTTGGTCTTACATGCAGTCCAGCCGTCTTGAATGCTGTACTCCAACATCACCTTACTCAATATTCCACCATTGATCCAACCTTTGTTATCAAAGTGCTAAAATCCCTCTACGTGGACGATCTTGCATCTGCTTCAGATAATCCAGCATCGGCCTTAGAATTAGCGAAGATCAAAACGCGATTGTTGAAAGGCGGTTTCAACATGCGCAAATGGTTGAGTAATAGTAAAGAATTAATGACGGAGTTTCAAAATGACCCACAGTTTTCAGAAAGTCCTAAACAACCGTGGAAGTCAATCCTCGACCCCCAGCAACTTGAAGCCCACCCTCGTGTTTTAGGTCAAATATGGAATCCCCAAACGGAATCTCGAAACACAGTCTCACCCTTAATTCTTAACAACATTTCAAACGGGGTGAGGAAATCAGAAAAGCGGAGTTTAAGTGCTGGTATTAAGAAATTCAGGCCACGGGCTAAAATGTTTTTCTCAGTAGCGGTAAGATTACGCGATGAAATGAGTTAAATATAACTTTGTCAGGATCTGGTGTTGAGATGATATTTGAGCGTTGAGGAATATGGTCACAGACAGTACGGACGAGTCGAATATTGATAGAGGATATAAGTCTTGATAGATTTGACATACTTTCATTAACCTCGTCAGTTAGAATACGAATTTTATAATGTTTTGAAAGGAAATTGGAATACCAGTATATTATGTCAAATAAAAAAACGATCAGTAGCTAAATAATATAATACACTTTTTCCCAACTACAGTAAGATTTTACTCAACAGTTATATACATTCTTAAAGTAGGCTTAAACAACAATATTAATATAAAATTAGTGTTACTAATTAACAAAAAAAATGTAATATCAAAAAAGGAAAAGAGTTTTCAAGGTAAAAACATGATCCCCAAATATGATACACTTCAGAAAATTTGCCACTTAACAGTTTATATACATTCTCAAAATAGTTGTAAGCAACAATATCCATATAAACTCAGTGTAAATACAACTTCAAAAACGAAAACAGTTTAGTTTTTAGATAGTATTATTTAGTCATGAGTAACCATGTGATTTTCAAGTTTGCTTGGAACATCAAACTCAATGTCACAGACACCACAAATATATCCAATACCAGTTGGTTTTGTTGATTCCAATTCTTGGCATAAACCACATTGATAGTTTGTAATATTGCCATGTTGCCTTGCTATATGTCGAACTAATTTCTTGATATTACCAAACTTTTCACTGCATTTTTTGCGAACATGTTTTCCAATGACTTTATCCTTGAAAAAATGTTCTTGTAAATCTTGTGGTTGAGTGATTTCTTCACAACAAGTGCTACACAACAAATGCATTTTTTTATGCCTTTGAAGGTTGTGTCGTTGGGAAAATCTCTTCTTACAAACATCACATTCATAACGATTGTCCCCAGTGTGTGTTCTTTTGTGTGATGCTAAATTGCTTGATTGACTAAATTTCTTGTTGCAAACATCACATTCATAAGGTTTGTCTCCTGTGTGTGTTCTTTTATGTCGTGCTAAATGATTTGATCGAGAAAATCTCTTCTTGCAAACATCACATTCAAATACTTTGTGTCCTGTGTGTATGTATTTATGTGTTGCTAAATTTCTTGACTTATGAAAATTCTTCTTGCAAACATCACATTCATAAGGTTTGTCTCCAGTGTGTGTTCGTTTATGTTTCGACAAATAGCCTGATAGAGAAAATTTCATCTTGCAAACATCACATTCATAAGGTTTGTCTCCAGTGTGTGTTCTTTGATGTGTTGCCAAATAGCTTGGTAGTGAAAATTTCTTCTTGCAAACATCACATTCATAAGGTTTGTCACCAGTGTGTATTCGTTTATGTTTTGTTAAATATCTTGATAGAGAAAATGTCTTCTTACAAACATCACATTCATAAGGTTTGTCTCCAGTGTGTGTTCTTTGATGTGTTGCCAAATAGCTTGGTAGTGAAAATTTCTTCTTACAAACATCACATTCATAAGGTTTGTGTGTTCTTTCTTCTCTTGCTACTAAGTCCAAGCTGCTCGATGTTGAAAACATCTCCTCACAATCATCAGCACGAAGTAGGCCACAATTCCACAAATCCATGGGATTGAACGTTCAGCACTCAGTATTCACCAGCCAACAGTAAAATGTATAAAGCTTAAACACTAAGAAATTGAGGTATTCACTTTTATAAAACTGCAATCAGCGCGAAAATAGTTTGGCAGTTTTACTGTGTCAAATATTTTAAAATGGATGCTTGATTGCTTGTGTGAATTTTGCGCTAGAGTATAATGGAAATGATTCTGAAATCCGCTGAGGTTTCGAACACGGGCGGCTAACACTGACCTATATACTGGAGTAGGAATATGGTAAATTTTATTTCGGTCGAAAAAACGGAAGATGTAGGCTATTTTAATATTTGTGAGGTAGTAAGGCAAATTTTGAGTTCGTTTTTAGTTTCGTAATTGTTGTGAGTTCTTTTTCAAATCTCTACAAATACGGGGGTCCGCAAATCACCCATAGATCAGGGGCGCCATTGTTGTTTTGCCGCCCGTGTTTTCATCACTGCGCCTCGGTGAGAGTGACTGTGTACGCCTTTTCTGTGGGAAATCCAGTCCAAGACAACCAAACAGTAAAACAAAGAAAAAAGTCTGCTCATTTTGAGACATTGGATTTTTACTCCAGTTACGTATAAAGATCATCGCTGTCGTGACGTGTCAGACGGGAAAATTCCTCATCAGTACAAGTTTTGGCGGGAAATCGTGAAAGTATACAGGTAAAATATAATACACGTCTCAACAGTTTACTCAACAGTTTATATTTAACAGTTATTCGCGGAAGGCGAGGTGAATATCGGTGAATGACATCGAGTATGGTTCAGTAAAATGCACGGAAAAATTGATGGACACTGCGTCTGAGCCGTGCGTATGAGCCGTGCATATGTAACTAAATTGTACAATGTGTCTGGGTTATGCGTCAGTCAATTCCAGCTGCGAACATCCCCCCGGGTCAACCCCGGGCATTGGTAAATTTTTTATTTTTTTGTGCAAATGCCCGGGGGTAGGACAAAAGAGAAGGAACAATGCCCCACCCCGGGTCAAAAGAGTAAAACAAATGTCCCACCGCCGGGCTGACAAATCAGTCAAGATTTTATGCTGGAAACGTCAAATATGCTTTGACACTGTACTAAATCACATGCGTGTTACCAATTATTACTTCAGTTCCTTGTACTTTTTTGGATTTTTTGAAAAAAGGAAGTAAACCATCAGTGTTCAGATGAAAACAACGATGAAAGGCTATGACACACTTGCTACTCGCTATCTACAGTTTATTTTAGATACTAGGCCTTTACTGAATATTTTTTGCTCTAAAACAGTATTAAATTTAAGAAAAGTCATGCAACGAAGAATTCTCAAACATTCTAACTTTTTCTTTTGAAAACCAATTGTAATATCAAACTAACTTTTATACACATATTGCCCCGCACTGTCCCGGGGGGGATGTCGCAGCTGGAATTGACTGATGCATTATTACTTCGATAGAGTCTGTCGTTGTTTTTTTATAGTGTATACTAATGCAGACCAGCCATCTTGAATGCTGTACTCCAACATCGCCTTACTCAATATTCACCATTGATCCAACCTTTAAATTTGTTATCAAAGTGCTAAAATCCCTCTACGTGGACGATCTTGCATCTGCTTCAGATAATCCAGCATCGGCCTTAGAATTAGCGAAGAAGAGCAAAACGCGATTGTTGGAAGGCGGTTTCAACATGCGCAAATGGTTGAGTAATAGTAAAGAATTAATGACGGAGTTTCAAAATGACCCACAGTTTTCAGAAAGTCCTCAACAACCGTCGAAGTCAATCCTCGACCCCCAGCAACTTGAAGCCCACCCTCGTGTTTTAGGTCAAATATGGAATCACCAAACGGAATTTCGAAACACAGTCTCACCCTTAATTCTTAACAACATTTGAAACGGGGTGAGGAAATCAGAAAAGCGGAGTTTAAGTGCTGGTATTAAAGAGTTACAGATTGACGTTATTTCGCAAAACGTCTAACGTCAAACCGCTAGAGATGCCGCGATATATTTCCCGCCGTTTTTTTTTGCGTTTTGCTTCACGTTTTGAACGTCTGGCTACGTCTCTTGAGGTAAGGCGATTACTTCAAGATATTATGAAATAAATAATTAGTTATTACACGTTTTCTTAGTATATTAATAACAAGGACTACTACTTTCTCTATTACAAAGGTTTTGTTTACTTCTGAGTCCAAAATAATATATATTTTAAGTGTTTTAAATGTCACTCGTGTTGCATGTTGAAAACAAACATGGTGTCCGAATGCCAATGTGGAATAATAATTTATAAAAACATAATTTTACATATAATTTTAACTTGGTTTACTTTAAATAAGTGCTTTGTCACACCGTCGTTCGTTGTTGTCCTGTTTTTTTGTTTTTTTTTAAATATATAACAACATCAGTTTATATAAATTCAACATTATTCTATTTATAGTTTTATACCTTTATAATTATTATTTATAATAGTTCTATTCATAGAGATTTTATTTTTATTAGGTTTGAATCATGGCCCCTTTTAGATGGCCAGATACAAAACATGATATTGCACTAGCACAAGAAGTGGCGGCAGCTAAACCAGTTGGTTCTGAAGCATGGGAGATTATTGCAACAAAGTTAAGCACCTTATTCTCTACTGAAGACAAACCAGTTGAGTTCAAGGGAAGGGCATGTAGGGAGAGAATCCAACGTTTGATAGAGAAGTTTAAACAGGAAGATGCTAGATCCCTGAAGAGGTACTTAACATTTATCTGAGCCCCTGTTTATATGAGAACCGAATAGCCCGCTTAGCGAGACAGCCCACTTAGCGAGACGGCCCAGTCAGGGAGATCTCACCGTGTAGTAGCATTTATTGTGTGTTATAGTGGGCTGGCCCACTTGTAAGAGGAGAGATCTCGCTTACCCGGATGAAATTTTTTTCATATAAAACAACTATAATCAGAACAAAATTAACCCATTAAGCTGCATTGTTCTCCAATGCATCCTACTTCGTTATCTTTCCTGTCTAATGACAGACAAGTTCACTCCTCAAGGAGAGCACAAGTGCTGGCACTCATTGCCTTAAAGGAACTTTCAATAAAGTGTTAAAAAAATTCATGTAATTTGTATTTTTTTTGCAGATCTGGAACTGAGGAAGATTATGGAGAGCTCAGTCAGCTTCTCGAAGACATTTCAACCTACCGCAGGGATTGTATCGAGGCAAAACAGGTTGAAAAAGAAAGAAAGATGAAAAAAGAAGAGTCTGATAAGAAACAAGCTGAGCATATAAGAAACTCGGCAATGGGAAATTTAGGTAGTTGGTAGTAGTAGACTTATTTATGTTAATTACATTAATTACATGTTGTCGGAGACATTTATTGGTTGCCAAGTTAATTTATTCTCCTTTAACACTAGGGGCCAGTTGTATAAAACTCTTAACTACAGCTTAACTACGTTTTTGGTAGTTAAAACGTAGTTAACTCTAAAATATACGATTCTGATTGGCTAAGAGTCTCACTAACTATAGTTAAGTATAGTTAGTTTTTATACAACCTGCCCCAGAAGAATTACTAACTCAAGTCTTTGACAGAAAAAACACTAATCATTTTCAATCTCTTTCAGTCCGGAAGAGGTCCCAATTGAGTTTATCTGGAGGTGACTCATCAGATGACAATGGAAACATTTCTTCAGATGATGATGAAAAAATAACTCCCAAGAAAGGTAATTTTTAGTCAAGCATATAATAATTATGATTTTTTACAATGGAGATCATATATGGATTAAAAAGCATGTGATTCTTTTTAGTTTCAAATCATGCAGCCTTTAAAATGTTTGGTACCAAACTTAAAGGGGGTGGTGAAGAACAGAAATAAAACAGGGACTTCGGTGGCGCAGTGGTTAGCACTTGCGCTTTTCACCTCTGGAGTCGTGGGTTCAATTCCCTGTCAGGACTCTTCGACTTTTCAAATGTGAAAAGAGTATGTCAACACTCTGCCGAGAGTTTTCTACGGGCACTCTGGTTTCCTCCCACTGGAAAAGTTGACGGGTGGGTTAGGATAAACTTAGTTAAGGAAGTATAGTACAATTGTTGTAAAGATAGAATAGACTAGGCTAAATATGTAATTATGTAAGCGTATAATACTTCATGTAAAGTGCATTTGATCATATTCACATGTAAATTTGCGCTATAGAAATCCTAAATCCTATTGACAGAGTATCGTTCTCAATAGAACCAGTCTATTAAATATTGGAGTCCCATACGGACATATTACCCATATGGACATGCCTTACACCTTGGACTATGTAGCTCAGTTTTTTACACTCCAACAATTATTTCTGAAGGCAACATTTTTAGAAAATTGATTTCCTCCACATTCCTTCAACTTCAATACTCCTACAGTATGTTTTTAATGAAACTATTTATGGGCTATACCTTCTTGTCAAGGTCGTACAAAGAAAAAGAAGAAATTTTCAAGAATGAGTGCTTTGGAGATGCTAAGTGACAAATACAAGAAAAAAACAGACTTGAAAGAGAAATAATTGAATGTAAGAATGTCCTAGTTGGAGTTTGAGAAACAGAAGTTCAACCTTGAATTAGAAGAAAGGAAGCAAAGACATAAAATCGAAATGGAAGAACGTCAAGTCATGGTTGAACTTTTAAATAAAAAACTTTAGTGAACTTGATTTGTTTCAGGACAACCAAGCACCCACCCCCTCAAATTTGCATGAAATATATAGATTATGTTGCACAAGTTTAATGAGGTGTTATTGAATGTATATTTTTACAAAATTCTGTGATTTCCACATGTTGATATATATGTTAGAAGATATTAATTTATCATGTTTAAGTTTTGTTATATTATAATAAAAGATGTCAGTTTTATGTATTTGAAATGTATGTTTCCAATGAAGGTGGATCTAAGTTGAAATACTTTCCAGTTACAGAACCATATAAACATGTATGACAATTGATTAACAAACTTGCCACAATATAATATTTTGCAACAGGCTGAAGGAGAACCTTGAGATTCTTTTTAAAATCTAGGAATGCAAAATATTGTGCTATTTTCCCAAATCCCCACTCAACGCTTACTCGAACTTTACTCATAGCCCTATTAAATGCTTTCTCTTCTGCAGTCAGGTCAGCCCCTCTAAATGGTGCTAAGATATTATTTGCCAGACCATATGCGGGATCACCATACAAAACATAAGGCTCTCCATCCGGCTTTGCTATGTTTCTCAGTTGGTCCTCCAGACCACTTTCACCAAGCATAAAAGAATCATGTCTTCTCCCTTCAATTGGGCCAAACATGTTGGCTATAAGACCATTTGGTGCTTGTACAGACTGAAAAAAAATATTAAAGGAACTCAGTAAACATCATTTCAACAAATAACGACAGCCATGTGCACATGCAAGCAGCTCAACTGCTTGCCCAAAAAATGTAAAAATCAATTTTAAGGCGAGGAAGGGCCAGAGCAAAATCCCCTTTGGGAGTTTTTGGGGCCCTGTTCGGCTAAGGCATCATCATTTAACTTCAAGGTAGCAAACCTGAAATTTGAGGCAGTGAATTCTTTTATGACCACTGTACATGATTCGCTGACTTCGTATTGGCCTAGGGATTGGCCGTGCAGTCCCATCTATAAAACCCCAGCACTGCTCGAGTGGTGCACCTTTATTGTAGATTGCCTGGGAGAAGAGTTCAGGATCTAGCCAAACGAGTTCTAAAGATGTTAGCAGATGGCCATGCCTGTTGTAAATGTCATTTGTTATCTGCAGGAAGAAAAAAAAACGAAAATCGATTATTTTAGCGAACTAATGTCATGAATAAATGTTGAAAACAAATATTGAAATAAACCTCTGCAAAGATGCTACTTAGTTCTTGTTCAGTCCTTCCGAATAACGTAACAAGATCGCACAATCTGCTAGGATAAGCTAGTCTTCTCAACATGATCATGAGAGCTTCGAGACCAGTTGCAGTTGTCCCCTGGCGGCAAGTGTATTTTTCCGGAAGATTTAGGGCAAGGTATAGTCGTTCCATATCTCTTTTTTGAAATCTACAAAAGAAAAAGTTGGTACATTTTTTTTGTTTTTCTTTTTACCACCGTCGCAGGGCATAATACAGTACATACCTAAACCATTGCTCACATTGAAATTCATCTATATCCTGGAGGTTAATACGGGGACCGAGTTGACGTTTTGGTGTCAACATCGCGTCCAAAAGTAGTAACTCCAAGTCATCTTCGCTTTCGCTACTCGTCTCTTCTGAAGACGTACTATCGTGCAACATAACGTCCAAAACTTGATTGAAATCTTCCCTGAAAATGTCATTTTTTGTATGAAAAAGGGTTTTTTAACATGCTGATTTCACCTTTGGGCATGTCTAACTTCAATAAGTAAAAATTTAATACGATTAAAAATGACATATTTGTTAACGTTTGTTTACCTTCTTCTTGCCGCCATTTTGAATTTTCGCGCCTTTAATACGATCTGCAGTTTGCGGTTAACATAAATCTAGAGTACTTTTTCTTTAATACGTCAAACGTCGAACCGCTAACATCTAGCTGCGGTTTGGGGTTTGAGGTTTGAAAATTTAACGTCAATCTGTAACTCTCTATTAAGAAATTCAGGCCACGGGCTAAAATGTTTTTCTCAGTAGCGGTAAGATTACGCGATGAAATGAGTTAAATATAACTTTGTCAGGATCTGGTGTTGAGATGATATTTGAGCGTAGAGGAATATGGTCACAGACAGAACGGACGTGTCGAATATTGATAGAGGATATAAGTCTTGATAGATTTTACATACTTTCATTAACCTCGTCAGTTAGAATACGAATTTTATAATGTTTTGAAAGGAAATTGGAATACCAGTATATGTCAAATAAAAAAACGATCAGTAGGTAAATAATATAATACACTTTTTCCCAACTACAGTAAGATTTTACTCAACAGTTATATACATTCTTAAAGTAGTCTTAAACAACAATATTAATATAAAATTAGTGTTACTAATTAACAAAACAAATGTAATATCAAAAAACGAAAAGAGTTTTCAAGGTAAAAACATGATCCCCAAATGATACACTTCAGAAAATTTGCCACTTAACAGTTTATATACATTCTCAAAATAGTTTCAAGCAACAATATCCCTATAAACTCAGTGGAAATACAACTTCAAAAACGAAAACAGTTTAGATAGTATTATTTAGTCATGAGTAACCATGTGATTTTCAAGTTTGCTTGGAACATCAAACTCAATGTCACAGACACCACAAATATATCCAATACCAGTTGGTTTTGTTGATTCCAATTCTTGGCATAAACCACATTGATAGTTTGTAATATTGCCATGTTGCCTTGCTATATGTCGAACTAATTTCTTGATATTACCAAACTTTTCACTGCATTTTTTGCGAACATGTTTTCCAGTGACTTTATCCTTGAAAAAATGTTCTTGTAAATCTTGTGGTTGAGTGATTTCTCTACGACAAGTGCTACACAACAAATGCATTTTTTTATGCCTTTGAAGGTTGTGTCGTTGGGAAAATCTCTTCTTACAAACATCACATTCATAAGGATTGTCCACAGTGTGTGTTCTTTTGTGTGATGCTAAATTGCTTGATTGACTAAATTTCTTGTTGCAAACATCACATTCATAAGGTTTGTCTCCTGTGTGTGTTCTTTTATGTCGTGCTAAATGATTTGATCGAGCAAATCTCTTCTTGCAAACATCACATTCAAATACTTTGTGTCCTGTGTGTATGTATTTATGTGTTGCTAAATTTCTTGACTTATGAAAATTCTTCTTGCAAACATCACATTCATTAGGTTTGTCTCCAGTTTGTGTTCGTTTATGTTTTGACAAATAGCCTGATAGAGAAAATTTCATCTTGCAAACATCACATTCATAAGGTTTGTCTCCAGTGTGTGTTCTTTGATGTGTTGCCAAATAGCTTGGTAGTGAAAATTTCTTCTTGCAAACATCACATTCATAAGGTTTGTCACCAGTGTGTATTCGTTTATGTTTTGTTAAATATCTTGATAGAGAAAATCTCTTCTCACAAACATCACATTCGTAAGGATTGTCTCCAATGTGTGTTCTTTTATGTGTTGCTAAATTGCTTGATAGAGAAAATCTCTTCTCACAAACATCACATTCATAAGGTTTGTCTCCAGTGTGTGTTCGTCTATGTGTTGTCAAATTGCTTGGTAGTGAAAATTTCTTCTTACAAACATCACATTCATAAGGTTTGTGTGTTCTTTCTTCTCTTGCTACTAATTCCAAGCTGCTCGATGTTGAAAACATCTCCTCGCAATCATCAGCACGAAGTAGGCCACAATTCCACAAATCCATGGGATTGAACGTTCAGCACTCAGTATTCACCAGTCAACAGTAAAATCTATCAAGCTTAAACATAAAAAATTGAGGTATTCACTTTTATAAAACTGCAATCAGCGCGAAAATAGAATAAAGTTTGGCAGTTTCACTGTTTCGAATATTTTAAAATGGATGCTTGATTGCTTGTGTGAATTTTGCGCTAGAGTATAATGGAAATGATTCTGAAATCCGCTGGGGTTTCGAACACGGGCGGCTAACACTGACCTATATACTGGAGTAGGAATATGGTAAATTTTATTTCGGTCGAAAAAACGGAAGATGTAGGCTATTTTAATATTTGTGAGGTAGTAAGGCAAATTAAGAGTTCGTATTTAGTTTCGTAATATTTGTGAGTGCTTTTTCAAATATCTACAAATACTCGGGTACTCAAATCACCCATAGATCATGGGCGCCATTGCTGTTTTGCCGCCCGTGTTTTCGTCACTGCCCTCGGTGAGAGTGACTGTGTACGGCTTTTCTGTGGGAAATCCAGTCCAACACAACCAAACAGTTAAACAAAGAAAAAAGTCTGCTCATTTTGAGACATTGGATTTTTACTTCAGTTACGTATAAAGATCATCGCTGTCTAATGATGTCCTTGTTCCAGTCGGAAATGTTCATTACCTACCACATCGCGAAGTTGTTCGTGAAGATAAGAATACCACAAAGATCAGAGTTGTATATGATGCGTCTGCAAAAGGCCCCGGAACGAGTTTAAATGACTGTCTGCATATCGGACCGTCACTCAATACCCTAACTTTTAATATTCTGGTTCGATTTCGGGTATATAAAGTAGCGATGATCGCAGATATTGAAAAAGCGTTCCTGAATATTGCTATATCACCAGAGCGTCGAGACTATTTACGCTTTTTTTGGATCGAGGACATTCATGACACAAACCCGAACATCGTAACCTTAAGATTTGCGCGGCCAGTGTTTGGTCTTACATGCATGCAGTCCAGCCATCTTGAATGCTGTACTCCAACATCACCTTACTCAATATTCCACCATTGATCCAACCTTTGTTATCAAAGTGCTAAAATCCCTCTACGTGGACGATCTTGCATCTGCTTCAGATAATCCAGAATCGGCCTTTGAATTAGCGAAGATCAAAACGCGATTGTTGGAAGGCGGTTTCAACGTGCGCAAATGGTTGAGTAATAGTAAAGCATTAATGACGGAGTTTCAAAATGACCCACAGTTTTCAGAAAGTCCTCAACAACCGTCGAAGTCAATCCTCGACCCCCAGCAACTTGAAGCCCACCCTCGTGTTTTAGGTCAAATATGGAATCCTCAAACGGAATCTCGAAACACAGTCTCACCCTTAATTCTTAACAACATTTCAAACGGGGTGAGGAAATCAGAAAAGCGGAGTTTAAGTGCTGGTATTAAGAAATTAAGGCCACGGGCTAAAATGTTTTTCTCAGTAGCGGTAAGATTACGCAATGAAATGAGTTAAATATAAATTTGTCAAGATCTGGTGTTGAGATGATATTTGAGCGTAGATGAATATGGTCACAGACAGAACGGACGTGTCAAATATTGATAGAGGATATAAGTCTTGATAGATTTCACATACTTTCATTAACCTCGTCAGTTAGAATACGAATTTTATAATGTTTTGAAAGGAAATTGGAATACCAGTATATGTCAAATAAAAAAACGATCAGTAGGTAAATAATATAATACACTTTTTCCCAACTACAGTAAGATTTTACTCAACAGTTATATACATTCTTAAAGTAGTCTTAAACAACAATATTAATATAAAATTAGTGTTACTAATTAACAAAACAAATGTAATATCAAAAAACGAAAAGAGTTTTCAAGGTAAAAACATGATCCCCAAATGATACACTTCAGAAAATTTGCCACTTAACAGTTTATATACATTCTCAAAATAGTTTCAAGCAACAATATCCCTATAAACTCAGTGGAAATACAACTTCAAAAACGAAAACAGTTTAGATAGTATTATTTAGTCATGAGTAACCATGTGATTTTCAAGTTTGCTTGGAACATCAAACTCAATGTCACAGACACCACAAATATATCCAATACCAGTTGGTTTTGTTGATTCCAATTCTTGGCATAAACCACATTGATAGTTTGTAATATTGCCATGTTGCCTTGCTATATGTCGAACTAATTTCTTGATATTACCAAACTTTTCACTGCATTTTTTGCGAACATGTTTTCCAGTGACTTTATCCTTGAAAAAATGTTCTTGTAAATCTTGTGGTTGAGTGATTTCTCTACGACAAGTGCTACACAACAAATGCATTTTTTTATGCCTTTGAAGGTTGTGTCGTTGGGAAAATCTCTTCTTACAAACATCACATTCATAAGGATTGTCCACAGTGTGTGTTCTTTTGTGTGATGCTAAATTGCTTGATTGACTAAATTTCTTGTTGCAAACATCACATTCATAAGGTTTGTCTCCTGTGTGTGTTCTTTTATGTCGTGCTAAATGATTTGATCGAGCAAATTTCTTCTTGCAAACATCACATTCAAATACTTTGTGTCCTGTGTGTATGTATTTATGTGTTGCTAAATTTCTTGACTTATGAAAATTCTTCTTGCAAACATCACATTCATTAGGTTTGTCTCCAGTTTGTGTTCGTTTATGTTTTGACAAATAGCCTGATAGAGAAAATTTCATCTTGCAAACATCACATTCATAAGGTTTGTCTCCAGTGTGTGTTCTTTGATGTGTTGCCAAATAGCTTGGTAGTGAAAATTTCTTCTTGCAAACATCACATTCATAAGGTTTGTCACCAGTGTGTATTCGTTTATGTTTTGTTAAATATCTTGATAGAGAAAATCTCTTCTCACAAACATCACATTCGTAAGGATTGTCTCCAATGTGTGTTCTTTTATGTGTTGCTAAATTGCTTGATAGAGAAAATCTCTTCTCACAAACATCACATTCATAAGGTTTGTCTCCAGTGTGTGTTCGTCTATGTGTTGTCAAATTGCTTGGTAGTGAAAATTTCTTCTTACAAACATCACATTCATAAGGTTTGTGTGTTCTTTCTTCTCTTGCCACTCAGTCCAAGCTGCTCGATGTTGAAAACATCTCCTCGCAATCATCAGCACGAAGTAGGCCACAATTCCACAAATCCATGGGATTGAGCGTTCAGCACTCAGTATTCACCAGTCAACAGTAAAATCTATCAAGCTTAAACATAAAAAATTGAGGTATTCACTTTTATAAAACTGCAATCAGCGCGAAAATAGAATAAAGTTTGGCAGTTTCACTGTTTCGAATATTTTAAAATGGATGCTTGATTGCTTGTGTGAATTTTGCGCTAGAGTATAATGGAAATGATTCTGAAATCCGCTGGGGTTTCGAACACGGGCGGCTAACACTGACCTATATACTGGAGTAGGAATATGGTAAATTTTATTTCGGTCGAAAAAACGGAAGATGTAGGCTATTTTAATATTTGTGAGGTAGTAAGGCAAATTTTGAGTTCGTTTTTAGTTTCGTAATTGTTGTGAGTGCTTTTTCAAATCTCTACAAATACGGGGGTCCGCAAATCACCCATAGATCAGGGGCGCCATTGCTGTTTTGCCGCCCGTGTTTTCGTCACTGCCCCTCGGTGAGTGACTGTGTACGGCTTTTCTGTGGGAAATCCAGTCCAACACAACCAAACAGTTAAACAAAGAAAAAGTCTGCTCATTTTGAGACATTGGATTTTACTTCAGTTACGTATAAAGATCATCGCTGTCTAATGATGTCCTTGTTCCAGTCGGAAATGTTCATTACCTACCACATCGCGAAGTTGTTCGTGAAGATAAGAATACCACAAAGATCAGAGTTGTATATGATGCGTCTGCAAAAGGCCCCGGAACGAGTTTAAATGACTGTCTGCATATCGGACCGTCACTCAATACCCTAACTTTTAATATTCTGGTTCGATTTCGGGTATATAAAGTAGCGATGATCGCAGATATTGAAAAAGCGTTCCTGAATATTGCTATATCACCAGAGCGTCGAGACTATTTACGCTTTTTTTGGATCGAGGACATTCATGACACAAACCCGAACATCGTAACCTTAAGATTTGCGCGGCCAGTGTTTGGTCTTACATGCATGCAGTCCAGCCATCTTGAATGCTGTACTCCAACATCACCTTACTCAATATTCCACCATTGATCCAACCTTTGTTATCAAAGTGCTAAAATCCCTCTACGTGGACGATCTTGCATCTGCTTCAGATAATCCAGAATCGGCCTTTGAATTAGCGAAGATCAAAACGCGATTGTTGGAAGGCGGTTTCAACGTGCGCAAATGGTTGAGTAATAGTAAAGCATTAATGACGGAGTTTCAAAATGACCCACAGTTTTCAGAAAGTCCTCAACAACCGTCGAAGTCAATCCTCGACCCCCAGCAACTTGAAGCCCACCCTCGTGTTTTAGGTCAAATATGGAATCCTCAAACGGAATCTCGAAACACAGTCTCACCCTTAATTCTTAACAACATTTCAAACGGGGTGAGGAAATCAGAAAAGCGGAGTTTAAGTGCTGGTATTAAGAAATTAAGGCCACGGGCTAAAATGTTTTTCTCAGTAGCGGTAAGATTACGCAATGAAATGAGTTAAATATAAATTTGTCAAGATCTGGTGTTGAGATGATATTTGAGCGTAGATGAATATGGTCACAGACAGAACGGACGTGTCAAATATTGATAGAGGATATAAGTCTTGATAGATTTCACATACTTTCATTAACCTCGTCAGTTAGAATACGAATTTTATAATGTTTTGAAAGGAAATTGGAATACCAGTATATGTCAAATAAAAAAACGATCAGTAGGTAAATAATATAATACACTTTTTCCCAACTACAGTAAGATTTTACTCAACAGTTATATACATTCTTAAAGTAGTCTTAAACAACAATATTAATATAAAATTAGTGTTACTAATTAACAAAAAAAATGTAATATCAAAAAACGAAAAGAGTTTTCAAGGTAAAAACATGATCCCCAAATGATACACTTCAGAAAATTTGCCACTTGACAGTTTATATACATTCTCAAAATAGTTTCAAGCAACAATATCCCTATAAACTCAGTGGAAATACAACTTCAAAAACGAAAACAGTTTAGATAGTATTATTTAGTCATGAGTAACCATGTGATTTTCAAGTTTGCTTGGAACATCAAACTCAATGTCACAGACACCACAAATATATCCAATACCAGTTGGTTTTGTTGATTCCAATTCTTGGCATAAACCACATTGATAGTTTGTAATATTGCCATGTTGCCTTGCTATATGTCGAACTAATTTCTTGATATTACCAAACTTTTCACTGCATTTTTTGCGAACATGTTTTCCAGTGACTTTATCCTTGAAAAAATGTTCTTGTAAATCTTGTGGTTGAGTGATTTCTCTACGACAAGTGCTACACAACAAATGCATTTTTTTATGCCTTTGAAGGTTGTGTCGTTGGGAAAATCTCTTCTTACAAACATCACATTCATAAGGATTGTCCACAGTGTGTGTTCTTTTGTGTGATGCTAAATTGCTTGATTGACTAAATTTCTTGTTGCAAACATCACATTCATAAGGTTTGTATCCTGTGTTTGTTCTTTTATGTCGTGCTAAATGATTTGATCGAGCAAATTTCTTCTTGCAAACATCACATTCAAATACTTTGTGTCCTGTGTGTATGTATTTATGTGTTGCTAAATTTCTTGACTTATGAAAATTCTTCTTGCAAACATCACATTCATTAGGTTTGTCTCCAGTTTGTGTTCGTTTATGTTTTGAAAAATAGCCTGATAGAGAAAATTTCATCTTGCAAACATCACATTCATAAGGTTTGTCTCCAGTGTGTGTTCTTTGATGTGTTGCCAAATAGCTTGGTAGTGAAAATTTCTTCTTGCAAACATCACATTCATAAGGTTTGTCACCAGTGTGTATTCGTTTATGTTTTGTTAAATATCTTGATAGAGAAAATCTCTTCTCACAAACATCACATTCGTAAGGATTGTCTCCAATGTGTGTTCTTTTATGTGTTGCTAAATTGCTTGATAGAGAAAATCTCTTCTCACAAACATCACATTCATAAGGTTTGTCTCCAGTGTGTGTTCGTCTATGTGTTGTCAAATTGCTTGGTAGTGAAAATTTCTTCTTACAAACATCACATTCATAAGGTTTGTGTGTTCTTTCTTCTCTTGCCACTAAGTCCAAGCTGCTCGATGTTGAAAACATCTCCTCGCAATCATCAGCACGAAGTAGGCCACAATTCCACAAATCCATGGGATTGAGCGTTCAGCACTCAGTATTCACCAGTCAACAGTAAAATCTATCAAGCTTAAACATAAAAAATTGAGGTATTCACTTTTATAAAACTGCAATCAGCGCGAAAATAGAATAAAGTTTGGCAGTTTCACTGTTTCGAATATTTTAAAATGGATGCTTGATTGCTTGTGTGAATTTTGCGCTAGAGTATAATGGAAATGATTCTGAAATCCGCTGGGGTTTCGAACACGGGCGGCTAACACTGACCTATATACTGGAGTAGGAATATGGTAAATTTTATTTCGGTCGAAAAAACGGAAGATGTAGGCTATTTTAATATTTGTGAGGTAGTAAGGCAAATTTTGAGTTCGTTTTTAGTTTCGTAATTGTTGTGAGTGCTTTTTCAAATCTCTACAAATACGGGGGTCCGCAAATCACCCATAGATCAGGGGCGCCATTGCTGTTTTGCCGCCCGTGTTTTCGTCACTGCCCCTCGGTGAGAGTGACTGTGTACGGCTTTTCTGTGGGAAATCCAGTCCAACACAACCAAACAGTTAAACAAAGAAAAAAGTCTGCTCATTTTGAGACATTGGATTTTTACTTCAGTTACGTATAAAGATCATCGCTGTCTAATGATGTCCTTGTTCCAGTCGGAAATGTTCATTACCTACCACATCGCGAAGTTGTTCGTGAAGATAAGAATACCACAAAGATCAGAGTTGTATATGATGCGTCTGCAAAAGGCCCCGGAACGAGTTTAAATGACTGTCTGCATATCGGACCGTCACTCAATACCCTAACTTTTAATATTCTGGTTCGATTTCGGGTATATAAAGTAGCGATGATCGCAGATATTGAAAAAGCGTTCCTGAATATTGCTATATCACCAGAGCGTCGAGACTATTTACGCTTTTTTTGGATCGAGGACATTCATGACACAAACCCGAACATCGTAACCTTAAGATTTGCGCGGCCAGTGTTTGGTCTTACATGCATGCAGTCCAGCCATCTTGAATGCTGTACTCCAACATCACCTTACTCAATATTCCACCATTGATCCAACCTTTGTTATCAAAGTGCTAAAATCCCTCTACGTGGACGATCTTGCATCTGCTTCAGATAATCCAGAATCGGCCTTTGAATTAGCGAAGATCAAAACGCGATTGTTGGAAGGCGGTTTCAACATGCGCAAATGGTTGAGTAATAGTAAAGCATTAATGACGGAGTTTCAAAATGACCCACAGTTTTCAGAAAGTCCTCAACAACCGTCGAAGTCAATCCTCGACCCCCAGCAACTTGAAGCCCACCCTCGTGTTTTAGGTCAAATATGGAATCCTCAAACGGAATCTCGAAACACAGTCTCACCCTTAATTCTTAACAACATTTCAAACGGGGTGAGGAAATCAGAAAAGCTGAGTTTAAGTGCTGGTATTAAGAAATTAAGGCCACGGGCTAAAATGTTTTTCTCAGTAGCGGTAAGATTACGCAATGAAATGAGTTAAATATAAATTTGTCAAGATCTGGTGTTGAGATGATATTTGAGCGTAGATGAATATGGTCACAGACAGAACGGACGTGTCAAATATTGATAGAGGATATAAGTCTTGATAGATTTCACATACTTTCATTAACCTCGTCAGTTAGAATACGAATTTTATAATGTTTTGAAAGGAAATTGGAATACCAGTATATGTCAAATAAAAAAACGATCAGTAGCTAAATAATATAATACACTTTTTCCCAACTACAGTAAGATTTTACTCAACAGTTATATACATTCTTAAAGTAGTCTTAAACAACAATATTAATATAAAATTAGTGTTACTAATTAACAAAAAAAATGTAATATCAAAAAACGAAAAGAGTTTTCAAGGTAAAAACATGATCCCCAAATATGATACACTTCAGAAAATTAGCCACTTAACAGTTTATATGCATTCTCAAAATAGTTTTAAGCAACAATATCCATATAAACTCAGTGTAAATACAACTTCAAAAACGAAAACAGTTTAGATAGTATTATTTAGTCATGAGTAACCATGTGATTTTCAAGTTTGCTTGGAACATTAAACTCAATGTCACAGACACCACAAATATATCCAATACCAGTTGGTTTTGTTGATTCCAATTCTTGGCATAAACCACATTGATAGTTTGTAATATTGCCATGTTGCCTTGCTATATGTCGAACTAATTTCTTGATATTACCAAACTTTTCACTGCATTTTTTGCGAACATGTTTTCCAGTGACTTTATCCTTGAAAAACTGTTCTTGTAAATCTTGTGGTTGAGTGATTTCTCTACGACAAGTGCTACACAACAAATGCATTTTTTTATGCCTTTGAAGGTTGCGTCGTTGGGAAAATCTCTTCTTACAAACATCACATTCATAAGGTTTGTCTCCTGTGTGTGTTCTTTTATGTCATGCTAAATTATTTGATCGAGAAAATCTCTTCTTGCAAACGTCACATTCATAAGGTTTGTCTCCTGTGTGTGTTCTTTTATGTGTTGCTAAATGTCTTGATCGAGAATCTCTCTTGCAAACATCACATTCATAAGGTTTGTCTCCAGTGTGTGTTCTTTTATGTTTTGACAAATAGCCTGACTGAGAAAATTTCATCTTACAAACATCACATTCATAAGGTTTGTCTCCAGTGTGTATTCTTTTATGTGATGCTAAATAGCTTGATAGAGAAAATCTCTTCTTACAAACATCACATTCATAAGGTTTGTCTCCAGTGTGTGTTCTTTTATGTGTTGCTAAATTGCTTGATTGAGAAAATCTCTTCTTACAAACATCACAGTCATAAGGTTTGTCTCCAGTGTGTGTGCTTTTATGTGTTGCTAAATTGCTTGATCGAGAAAATTTCTTCTCACAAACATCACATTCATAAGGTTTGTCTCCAGTGTGTGTTCTTTTATGTGTTGTCAAATAATTTGCTTGGTAGTGAAAATTTCTTCTTACAAACATCACATTCATAAGGTTTGTGTGTTCTTCTTCTTGCTACTAATTCCAAGCTGCTCGATGTTGAAAACATCTCCTCGCAATCAATGATCAGAAACACGTAGTAGGCCACAATTCCACAAATGGGATTGAACGTTCAGAACTCAGTATTCACCAGTCAACAGTAAATTCTATAAAGCGTAAATATAAAAATTGAGGTATTCACTTTTATTAAACTGCAATCAGCGAGAAAATAGAATAAAGTTTGGCAGTTTCACTGTTTCGAATATTTTAAAATGGCTGCTTTGTGTTGATTTTGCGCTAGAGTATAATGAAATGATTCTGAAATCCGCTGGGATTTCGAACACGGGCGGCTAACACTGACCTATATACTGGAGTAGGAATATGGTAAATTTTATTTCGGTCGAAAAAACGGAAGATGTAGGCTATTTTAATATTTGTGAGGTAGTAAGGCAAATTTTGAGTTCGTTTTTAGTTTCATAATTGTTGTGAGTTCTTTTTCATATCTCTAGAAATACGGGGGTTCGCAAATCACCCATAGATCAGGGGCGCCATTGTTGTTTTGCCGCCCTTGTTTTCATCACTGCGCCTCGGTGAGAGTGACTGTCTACGCCTTTTCTGTGGAAAATCCAGTCCAAAACATCCAAAAACTAAAAGAAAAAAAAGGCTGCTCATTTTAAGACATTTGAATTTTTACTCCAGGTACGTATAGATCACCGCTATCGTGACGCGTCACGTCGGGAAAATTCCACATCAGTACGAGTTTTGGCCGGAAATGGTTCTAAGACAGTAAATTCTAAGGCCCTGTTTACACTATGACGATCACCGCTATCGTGACGCGTCACGTGGGAAAATTCCATCAGTACGAGTTTTGGCCGGAAATGGTTTCTAAAGACAGTAAATTCTAAGGCCCTGTTTACACTATGACGCTACGGTTGGCGCTCCGGAGTAGGTGGCCATACCGTAGTGAAATTGCGACTGTTTACACTATACAAACCGTAATAACGCGAACGACCCTATTGGAAGTAGTCGAAACGTCAAAAAATTTACACTTGGGCATGCTCACTGCTTCATATTACTGCATCGTATTAAAGCCGGTTTACAGTTCGCGCGATTTGGTCGCGCGAAGCAAATTTTCTTTTGTCTTTATCAGTGGTTCCACATGGATTCAATTGAAGATGGAACACATGGCAATTCGCTTCGCACGAAACAATTCGCAAGTGGAAAACTGACCGCACCTGAGCGAATTTGTCTGCAGAATACGGATGGCCGAGTTATTTATGGCAATTTCCCCATTTCGTCTTTCTATTTGATTCGCAGCGGGTAAAGACTAAAGGCGAAAGAGTTGAACGCGATTGTTCAACGCGGCGCGATTTCGATTTTCACTGACAAACAACTTTGATCCTGTTTATCCATAACCGCAGTTTTTCCATTCAAGAGCGCAATAACAGTGATTTTTGCAAAGTTTGCAAATATTAATTTTAAAATTTCCTTCCATAAACGGTTTCTTGCTTTTAAAAACGCTGAAAATCGAAATCGCGTTGCCGAATCGCGTCCGGTGTGTCTGGGCATAGCTTCTACTCACTGACGAAGCGAACTTTCTCCCCGCGAGCCTGATTTATATTTTCTGCGCGCGTCAATATATTCTCCATTTCGTGCGAAATGTAAACCGACCTTTACGGATTAGAGTGTTTACACTATTACTTAGGGCAAATTTACCGTAGCGTATTGATTTGCATCCGGAGTGCCAAGCGTAGTGGTCTGTAGTTAGTACGCTACGGAAAGTTACTCCGTTATAGTGTAAACGCAATAGTAAATAGTAACAAGCGTAGCGAATTCGTAACGGAATGCCAACCGTACCGTCATAGTGTAAACGGGGCCTAAAAACACGATTCTAAAAATATAACGCCCTTTTTCCCGACTACAGTAAGATTTTACTCAACAATTTTAAATATACACTCTTAAAGTACAATATGTTGTTTTAAACAACAATATAAATATAAACTTAGTGTTATTATTAATTAACAAGAAAAAATGTAACATAAAAAAACAAAAACAGTTTTAGAGGTAAAAACAAGAAAATTTTTAACTTAACAGTTTATATACATCCTCAAAATAGTTTTAAGCAATAATATCGATATAAACTCAGTGTACATATAACTTCAAAAACGAAAACAGTTTCGGTAGAATTGTTTAGTCAACTTTCGTCATGGCATGAGTAGCCATATGATTTTCAAGTTTGCTTGGAACATCCGAGCTCCATGTCACAGACACCACAAATATATCCAATACCAGTTGGTTTTGTTGATTCCAATTCTTGGTATAAACCACATTGATAATTTGCAGGGGCGTAGCCGGAACATTGTTAAACGTAGGAGGGCAGACTCTCACAAGGCACCACCATGGTTGGCGCGGAGCAACATGTTTTGAAAATTTGGAGTCTCTAGATCGTCGGAAATGGCATTTTCAGAGTCTTCCATACCTCTTTCGTTAGGCCCTTTCATTAATATATATACGATTTGAAATACTTCTAGTTTCGAATTCAAATATTTCGCTGCAATTTTCTTTAAATAGAGTTATTTTTGGTAGGGCTGAAAACTATTTCCCTTAGTTCGAAGCGAAGCTGAGGCGGATAACTGACCGAAGTCTGAATAATTCTTGACATCATGCGTAAGCCGAATCCAATATTTGTTTTATTATACATTTAAAAGACAAAAACGAGACAAGTAAGCCAAGACTTGCGGCCGGTGGGAAAGATGCAAAAACACACGAGTTAACATTTAATAAAACAATAAATACTTGTTGAAGATGGTTTTGTATTGTTTCCTGGCCTTTTTGGTGTGAGGTAAGGGTTAGAGTCGGGCTATGCGGGCAAATGTGCACTTCCTGTATGTAGCCGCACGTGCACATTTGCAAGAAGCCATTTGTTTTGGCTTTCAAAATTTCGCGGGCTTTCAAACAAGCTGCCGACCGTGGCGGGGCCTGGGCTCGACAGCGTCCAAAAATGGGGTTTTTATCGATCCAAAAATATTTAATATTCCACGCTGATGATGTCACCAGCAAAAGTATCGTGAGAACGACCGCATATTGAGAATTATCCGGGGCTTTTTGACCAATCAGAAACGAGAATATAGTTTGAATGTATAATTATAGTTATTTAAGATATAAAAAGCAAGCGTTAGCCAAATTTTTCTATTGGCGTGTGAGTTATCCAAGGCCCTTGCAAAAAGTTAACAACAATAGTTCCATCCAGTCACGATCCATTGTTGGAATGTTCCATGGTCATTTCATTGTTTTGGAAATCCTACTGTTTTTCATGCCATCCAGCCGTTCATTGTTTTGTCTTTGCTTACAATGAAACAAAGGAAACTACGCATGAGTTTGCTATTGACTATAGATGAAAATCGTATTTGTTGTATATTCTAATGAATGTTTAGACAATCACTTTGATTTGTTGTTGATGCTTGTTGACCTCCGATATTTTTGGTTTCAGAACACAAAGTTGTCTGTGGTGATTCTGATTGATAATTTTTGGCTTGATGTAGTTGATGTTCAAGATATCGACGTGCACCGCGATAGGTTAGTATATAACTAATGGAGTTTAGTATATAAAACTAGGGTACCTGGAAGGTAGGGAATGCTGCGGGGACTGTTATTATTCTTTAGCTTCTTGAAACAAACATGCAAACAAATATGCAACACAAATTATATTCAGAAGACGGTAATGTGGCATTGACCCAGTGGCTTGCGCGCTGTCAGTAGATGCATACCCTAGCATAGTTTGCAGGATGAGACAAACTAAATATATCACGAAACATGAAAGACATCAAATTTTGTAACATCTATTTCAAAATATCAATATTTTCCATGTATTGTTCTTCCACGTGGAATTCCCACATGAAACCCATGTTTACTGCGATGAGTAATTTGACACTGCCACGCGAGGAAATTTGCATATTTTTGTAGTGTATAAAAGCGTTAAAAATATATACATGTGCGCAAAATAATTTTGCATTTGGAAAGCTGTTCTTACTTTGCTGGATATGCGAGTCACCTACATGTAAAGCACAACTCATTTCAACTCATTGCCATTCGAATATTTATCTTAGTGCGCGCAGAACTGAGACCCTGTCTGTTCTGACAATAATATGTGAAGTTTGTGAACGCGACTAGACAAAAATATTAAGTCCATTGTAAAATAGGAATAAAAACATATTTATATGCCTATAGATTAGTAGCCTATTTAATAGGTCAAACCTTGCACAAATCAGAATGATTCAGTCAGACAATTTAGACGATCAATTGCATATCTGTGACTTTGTGTGATTGTGTCACAATCGTCAAGCGCCATACACGAAACATCACTTGATGCAAAATATGGAAATCAGCAAGAGAAAGCAAACGCGAATGGATCGAAAAACCTTTTAAAGACATCTCTATGTAAGACTTCCATGATTTACAGCACTAACAGCTCAAGCAAAGTCAATAGCACATTAGCAGAATATATAGTTTATATATAGACAGACACTGAATCTAGCTGCGTTCGATTGTGTACTTTCAGCGTTTCATAGATATATAAATTGAGATCGCCAACTTTCCAAAAAGGAGTAAACAAATGTAAACGTAACATATAAACAAAAGACAAAATATCCCACCTTGAATGGTCAAAATAGACTGGAAAAAGCTTTAGAAATTCGATAAAAATTCGAAGACTCCGTCCGTCAAAATCGAAAAGCACGTACGTTGAACTGAGCGAGTTTAAAATTTGTGTTCTGCGCATAGCAAAATAAAATTTACTTCAAAACCCCCTCTCTGCACATATTAGGCTGCTGCTACGCTCGCTCGCTTCAGGCTCGCTCGCTCCGCAGCAACTACCGCAACATGGTATTAGTATAAAGCCTAGCACAGACTGACAGACGAGCAAGTTTTCTTCGACATATTTTCTTTCCTCACGTGTATGACAAAAACTTGACAAGTTTTTACTCGATAAGGAGCCTTGTTTAAAAGCTAGTCATACCAGACAAGGAAAAATTGATCGAGAAAACTTGTTTGTCGTACTAATGAACAAATAAACTAAAATCGTCAAGGAACTTGTCAAGGAAAACGTGCTCGTCTCTACGGAGCTTAATCAAGGCTGCTGTCTATACACGCGGGACTGCATGGATGAATTCTCAAACAGTGCATGAAGCCTCAAACATTCTGAAACAGTGCTCAAAACCTTTCGAGTTCCTAACCGTACGAATTCTCGTATGAACGAGATGAATTGAACCGCACGATCGATTTTCGTACAGTTCCAAATTAGTCCGGTCTCTGTCGACATAATCTGTTCGGCAACCATCTTGAAATTTGGACAACCGCTTGAACAAGACGGTTTTTGTTACTAATTGTCATGTTGACACCTTAATGTCGAAATTAAACCCATTTCCCGTAGACTTGCCAATACTATTTCAATCATTTTCACTTGGTTATGTCGAACTCAGTTCAGTATCTCGAACTCTCCGCTATTTCGAACTAATTTTGCTTATACTTTGAACTAATTTTGCTTATACTTTGGCAGAATTTGCCCGGTTATCTCGAACTTGAATGACTTCAGTTCGTTGTTTATATTTGGGAGTACATGCGTCTATTTGATTTAATTTGCAGCACGTAAAACGAGCTATAAAAGAGAATGCACTGTTTCAGTTTAAGAGTTCTTACAGCAAAATTGTTAACTAAACTGTATTGACCGTGTTTATTATATATTTCGCAAATAACAGTATATTTCGTATCAATAAGTCACTGGCTCAGCCACGTTACACTCGTTTTCAAAATTACGCGACTAGCCCGAAAATCGAAAATACCCTAAAGCCCTGGTTCACACGAGCACAGAATAGGAAATGACCAGAAAGGCCGCTCAGCAGTGCAACGTATTTTACGGTCAGCCGCTGCGCGGCGCGGGCGGCTGTAATGGAAAATTGCCTTAAGGCCATTTTCCATTACGGTCGTTTGCCCGCGCGGGCAAAGCGTGTGTGGAAAAATTATAACACCCTATTTTTATGCAGTTATCTGGCCAGAATAATGGCGGACCAGCCAGTTCAGCGTGTTTATTGGTCAGAAAATGCAATTGACTGGCTAGAATAATGGTAATGAACATGCGTAATGCGACATGCGCAGCGTCAAAAACTTCAAAGGTTCGGCCTCAAGTGGCCCTTCTAGTCATTTCCTATTCTATGATACGAGTGAGATAAGCACATGCATAAGGAAAGACAAAATGTAAAACAAAGGGATGCAGTGAAGTGTGCAACATAAACGTCGACATAAGCACAATGTTTCAAAAGAACATTCTTCCAATCTTCCCTCTTTGTCTTTTTAAGCCTAGAGGGAAAGTTTTCTTTTGTATTTCTGTTTATACTTATCTCACTCGTGTGAACCAGGCTTAAGTCTACATGCAGGTTTTACACGAATCTTTGTTTACACTGTTCTATAGGAATGGCCACTGCATTATAACTTGTGGAGTTGGGCTGCAAATGTTGACTGTCAAATCTGTTAGTTCGTGAGGCTTGACGCTCAGGTAGCTGAACTATCATAGTCGATCTTTGAAACAAATATCGAACAACATTTTTACTTTTTGTCGTTATTTTTTAACATTATATAAAAGCTCTGATCTATTTGACTATTTCTGCCCAGAGTGTCCACAGAAGCCTATAGATACAATTTTTAGGAAACTTTCAATAATATTTTTATCATTTGACGTGCTCTATCGAGATTGATGGCCTTGCTTAAGGTCGCTATTGGAGCGGGCGGGGAGTTGGTGTGCACGAAGAAGCGTCAAGGCCCATTCACACGATTCGACTAGTCGGACAGATTTTCCTCCTGACGTATGTGATTTCACACAATACAGCAACAACTACACTTTTTCGTCAGGTACGAGCCAATAGCTTCACGATTGTCAGCAAATCCATTAAATCACATACGTCAAGAGGAGAGTTATACTTGTATTAAAAACTCGCTTGAGCAGTGGTGTCTCGGGGCAGTGACTGTCTATAAACCCCTTATCAAGATTGCACTTTCTACCCCAGAGTTACAGGGGAAAATGAGGTGACACGGAACCCTCCTCCAGTTCTGCCAGCTGACTTTTCCAACTTTTCCAATTCATTTTATTGCGAGGAGAAATGTTTGGCAGAAGGTACGTTTGTGAGATAATAAATTCATTAATAATAAAATCATTAATTTTCTAAGGGGAGCATGCCCCCTTCCCCCTGCCCATGTGGTCTTTCACACTATATGCACCATAACTTAGTAACTGGTCGGAGACCAAAAAAATTTGTTCTGAAATAATGACGTCAAAAATTGCAAAGGTCGGACCTGTAACCTGTAAATTTAAATGCAAATAGTAAATTTAGTGTTTTTTGATAAAGGTGTGCACTATAACTTATTAAAAGACTCAAACTTATTAACTTATTAGAAAACACGAAGAAAATCATGAACGTATCGTGGTTTTATGTGATAAAAAATCCTCCTGATTTTTTTCCTGCTCGTGTTTTAAATATTAATACGTAACTGATCGGAGACATAAAAATTTTTTGGCCTGAAATAGTGACGTCTAAAAATTGCCAGAATGTCAGAAAATGTCCGTTGCAAATGTTTGTTGGATTTTATCAGATAAGTTGTCTCATCGCCTTGGAGAGATTCAATTACTTTTTGCTCATTGTCCGAGAATATTGATTTAGGTGGTGTATAACTTTTGAACCCAGTCAATGCGATGTCTTTCATGCGGGTTTTTACAAAAGCGGAGTTTACGTGCTGGTATTCAGAAATTCAGGCCACGGGCTAAAATGTTTTTCTCAGTAGCGGTAAGATAACTTTGTCAGGATCATGTGTTGAGAGTTTTGAGACATCAGATCGAAGACGAAAGAGTTTTCTTTCTTGAATTCGTTCATGATATTTAAGCGTAGAGGAATTTTCATCGTCACAGACAGAAGGGATGTGCAGAACATCGATAGAGGATATAAGACTTGATAGATTTGACATACTTTCATTAACCTCGTCAGTTAGAATGCGAATTTTAGAATGTTTTAAAAGGAAATTGGAATACCAGTTTATGTCAAGCAAAAATACGATCCGGCGTAAATAATATAATAAACTTTTTCCCAACATCAGTAAGATTTTACTCAACAGTTTATATACATTCTTAAAGTAGTTTTAAACAACAATATTAATATAAACTTAGTGTTATTCATTAACAAAAAAAATGTAATATCAAAAAACATGATCCCCAAATATGATACACTTCAGAAAATTTGCCACTAATAGTTTATGTACATTCTTAAAATAGTTTTAAGCAACAATATCCATATAAACTCAGTGTGAATATAACTTCAAAAACGAAAACGAAAACAGTTTAAATAGTATTATTTAGTCATGAGTAACCATGTGATTTTCAAGTTTGCTTGGAACATCAAACTCAATGTCACAGACACCACAAATATATCCAATACCAGTTGGTTTTGTTGATTTCAATTGTTGGCATAAACCACATTGATAGTTTGTAATATTGCCATGTTGCCTTGCTATATGTTGGACTAATTTCTTGACTTTACCGAACTTTTCACTGCATTTTTTGCAAACATGTTTTCCAGTGACTTCATCCTTGAGAAAATATTCTTGTAAATCTTGCAGTTGAGTGATTTCTCTATGACAAGTGCTACACAACAAATGCATTTTTTTATGCTTTTCAAAATTGTGTCGTTGGGAAAATTTCTTCTCACAAACATCACATTCATAAGGTTTGTCTCCAGTGTGTGTTCGTTTATGTGCTGCTAAATTGCCGGATAGAGAAAATCTCTTCTCACAAACATCACATTCATAAGGTTTGTCTCCAGTGTGTGTTCTTTGATGTCTTGCTAATGAGCTTGGTAGTGAAAATTTCTTCTTGCAAACATCACATTCATAAGGTTTGTCTCCAGTGTGTGTTCTTTGATGTGTTGCTAATGAGCTTGGTAGTGAAAATTTCTTCTTGCAAACATCACATTCATAAGGTTTATCTCCAGTGTGTGTTCTTCTATGTGTTGCTAAACTGCTTGATTGAGAAAATTTCTTCTTGCAAACATCACATTCATAAGGTTTCTCTCCAGTGTGTGTTCTTCTATGTGTTGCTAAACTGCTTGATTCAGAAAATTTCTTATTACAAACATCACATTCATAAGGTTTGTCTCCAGTGTGTGTTCTTTGTTTGTCTCCAGTGTGTGTTCTTCTATGTGTTGCTAAATTGCTTGATTGAGAAAATATCTTCTTGCAAACATCACATTCATAAAGTTTCTGTGTTCTTTCTTCTCTTGCTAAGTCCAAGCTGCTAGATGTTGAAAACATCTCCTTACAATAATCAGCACGAAGTAGGCCACAAATCCTAAACACGTGAGATTGAACGTTCACCACTCAGTACTCACCAGCCAACAGTAAAATATATAAAGCTTAAACAGTAAGAAATTGCGGTATTCACTTTTATAAAGCTGCAATCAGCGAGAAAATAGAATAAAGTTTGGCAGTTTCACTGTTTCAAATATTTCAAAATGGCCGCTTGTGTGAATTTTGCGCTAGAGTATAATGGAAATGATTCTGAAATCCGCTGAGATTTCGAACACGGGCTGTCAACACTGACCTATATACTAGAGTAGAATATGGAAAATTTTCTCTATTTTGATCGAAAAAAACGGAAGATGCAGGCTATTTTAATATTTGTTTAATATGTAGTAAAGTAAATGTTGAGTTCGTTTTAGTTGTGTAATTATTCTGAGTTCTTTTTCAAATCTCTACAAATACGGGGGGTCCGCAAATCACACATTGATCAGGAGCGCCATTGTCGTTTTACCGCCCGTGTTTTCATCACTACGCCTCGGTGAGAGTGACTGTGTACGGCTTTTCTGTGGGAAATCCAGTCCAAGACAACCAAACAGACTAAAATAAAGAAGAAAGCTGCTCCTTTTGAGACATTGGATTTTTACTCCAGTGACGTATAAAGATCATCGCTCTCGTGACGTGCCACGCGGGAAAATTCCTCATCAGTACAAGTTTTGGCGGGAAATGGTTAAAGGTATACAGGTAAAATATAATACTCTTCTCAACTTCGACTTTATTGACACTCCCCTAAAGGGGTAGGCTCGATCCAGCCGCTGTGTGAGCCCACAGTCCCTTGCCCCACACACCGGGCTCACACAGCGGCTGGATCGAGCCTATTAAAGGGGCTTTTCAGTGACAAAAATACAAATACAGATCAATTAATTACTATAATTATACATTAGATCCTAAGTTTATATAATAAGATCACACAACTACTTTATACACAAACACGACATTAATTATTGATAAGAACATCAACATCATCAACAACGACAGCAAAAACAAAAACAACAACATCAAGGACAATAACAACGACAATGACAACAAAGCTTACTGATTAACAAAAGGAAACACGCCCTTAACTATCTAGAAATTGCTGAAGCAGTTCCCGTAAGATTTTACTCCACAGTTTATATACATTCTTAAAGTATTTTTAAAGAACAATAGTTATAATTAATTATCAAAAAATGTAACATCAAAAAACGAAACAGTTTTTAAGGTAAAAACATGATCCTCAAATATGATATACTTCAGAAAATTTTCCACTTAATAGTTTATATACATAATTGATAAGAAATATGACTTAAAAAATACAAACAGTTTAGACACTATTATTTAGTCAGCTTTCGACATGTCATGAGTAACCATGTGATTTTCAAGCTTGCTTGGAACATCAAACTCCATGTCACAGACACCACAAATATATCCAATACCAGTTGGTTTTGTTGATTCCAATTCTTGGCATAAACCACATTGATAGTTTGTAATATTGCCATGTTGCCTTGCTATATGTTGGACTAATTTCTTGATGTTACCAAACTTTTCACTGCATTTTTTGCAAACATGTTTTCCAGTGACTTCATCCTTGAAAAACTGTTCTTGTAAATCTTGCGGTTGAGTGATTTCTCCATGACAAGTGCTACACAACACATGCATTTTTTTATGCTTCTCAGGTTGTGTCGTTGGGAAAATTTCTTCTTACAAACATCACACTCGTAAAGATTGTCTCCAATGTGTGTTCTTTTGTGTGCTGCTAAATTGCTTGATTGAGAAAATTTCTTGTTGCAAACATTGCATTCATAAGGTTTGTCTCCTGTGTGTGTTCTTTTATGTGTTGCTAAATAGCTTGATCGAGAAAATTTCTTCTTACATACATCACATTCATAAGGTTTGTCTCCAGTGTGTGTTCTTTTATGTCTTACCAAATCATTTGACCAAGAAAATTTCTTCTTACAAACATTACATTCATAAGGTTTGTCTCCAGTGTGTGTTCTTTTATGTCTTACCAAATCATTTGACCAAGAAAATGTCTTCTTACAAACATCGCACTCATAAGGTTTGTCTCCAGTGTGTGTTCTTTCATGTCTTACCAAATCATTTGATTGAGAAAATCTCTTCTTACAAACATCACACTCATAAGGTTTGTCTCCAGTGTGTGTTCTTTCATGTCTTGCTAAATTACTTGATATTGAAAATCTCTTCTTACAAACATCACATTCATAAGGTTTGTCTCCAGTGTGTGTTCTTTCATGTCTTGCTAAATTACTTGATATTGAAAATCTCTTCTTACAAACATCACATTCATAAAGTTTGTGTGTTCTTTCTTCTCTTGCTAAGTCCAAGCTGCTAGATGTTGAAAACATCTCCTTACAATAATCAGCACGAAGTAGGCCACAAATCCATGAAATTGAACGTTCAGCACTCAGTACTCAGCAGCCAACAGCAAAATCTATAAAGCTTAATAAACACTAAGAAATTGAGGTATTCACTTTTATAAATCTGCAATCAGCGAGAAAATAGAATAAAGTTTGGCAGTTTCACTGTTTCAAATATTTCAAAATGCCCGCTGCTTGTGTGAATTTTGCGCTAGAGTATAATGGAAATGATTCTGAAATCCGCTGAGATTTCGAGCACGGGCGGCTAACACTGACCTATTTACTAGAGTCACAGAATAGACATGGGCAGAAAGTCCACTCTCGTTCCGACCTTTGAAGTTTTTGTGCCAGCACATGTTACTTCCGGCGTCTTGGCCGCCATTTTGAAAGCAACCAACTCTGGTCCAAAACATTATAAACTAATATGGCGAAACTTGTATTTCATAAATTTAAATGAGTATATCGTCGTTATTTTATGGTGGATGTCATTGAAATTTTCAGGACGTACTAAAGAAAGGGGTTGGGATAAAACACGGATACGGATGGCACGGATACGGATACGGATGAGGGGATAAAACACGGATATGGGGATAAAACACGGATGAGGGGATAAAACACGGATGGGGGGATAAAACACGGATGGGGGGATAAAACACGGATATGGGGATAAGACACGGATGAGGCGATAAAACACGGATGAGGGGATAAAACACGGATGGGGGGATAAAACACGGATGAGGGGATAAAACACGGATGAGGGGATAAAACACGGATGAGGGGATAAAACACGGATGAGGGGATAAAACACGGATGAAGGGATAAAACACGGATGAGGGGATAAAACACGGATGAGGGGATAAAACACGGAGGGGGAATAAAACACGGATGGGGGAATAAAACACGGATGAGGGGATAAAACACGGATTGGGGGATAAAACACGGATATGGGGATAAAATACGGTAGTCAGTAAAACTGGAACCCGTAGTCCGTAGACTAGAAAAGAACTAAAGTTTCTAAAGGCTGATATACGTCACTGCGTATTCAATAAGTGCGAACTTCTGCGCGCATTTGTTGGAAGAAGATAAGGTAATACTTTTTATTTAATATACTTTTGAGAATACCAGATAACCGATGGAGATTTATTGCTTGTCAGAGGAGTTTCCATTTACGCGGATCTGATTATAATTAACTCGCAGTGCAAGACGCCGGCAGATTACAAGGCGAATTTATAGTTTGATAACCACAAAAAGTACGCGTTTGTCATTTAATATATGTTACCGGGTTAAATGTTTTCTTTTAAAAATCTATGACAAGATATTTTGTAATGAATTTTGATACAAATCTTAAAATAAGGTAATTTTGAATAAATACCAAAACATGGGAAGCGACATGACAAGGCTTCTTATGTAGATTTCAAGACGAATTAGTTATAGTTTGATAACCACAAAAAGTACGCGATGTTATTTATTGTTTTTTTTGTATACAGTCTACGACAAGATATTTTATATATTTGATACAAATCATAGCCAGAATAAGGTGATTTTGAATAAATGCCAAAACATGGGAGTGTTGCAAAGGCTTCTCATGACAAGTGTTGCAAATTAAAGGCTTCTCATGTTCTACCTGACAAGTTGTTTTGTTGCCCTTGGTTTAAATTGACGCGGTCGGCATTTATTGTCGGCTTACCAAAAATGCATTTAATAAATTTAAACAATGCATTGAATGTATCCATAATTTTTAGCTAAGATTTTAACATAAATTTTGCTAACATTTGCATAACATTTGTAGTGCTGTTGAGTTATACGATCTATGGGTATAGACTTTATTAACCTTGTCAAAGTATGTAGATAATATATATGAACTTTAAAGTAATATTGTTATTTAGTTAATAAAGGGTGCTTTCCAGTGCTGCGTTTTTCAAACGTATGTCTACACAAGAAAGTCTAAATCGAGTTAATGTTATTTATGGAACAGCCGAACAGCCACATGAATGACTGTGTAGCATTTAGTACGTACTTTGAATGATTTAATATCTATTTGTTCACGTATTTTATAGCTAAATAAAAATTAGAAGGAATTAAAGTTTTCCGTGTACGTACGTACGTACGTACGTATGAAAAATGCAGTATTTGAGTGCAGCCTCAGTTGTATAAAATAAAACATTTCCATGACCATGTCCACAAGTTGAAATTTCCAGTAATTCATTACTAATTTTGTTTTGACATTTATTTGATATTACATATTCAAGTATTGCAAACGTTAAAGTTATGTGAAAATTTATTATAAGAAAACATTTAACCCGGTAACATAAATTAAATGACAAACGCGTACTTTTTGTGGTTATGAAACTATAAATTCGCCTTGTGATCTGCCGGCGCGCGTGTTATGGCGTAGATTATTATGTTGTATATATAAGCGTGGGAATACAACCTCATGAGAGTGTGGCAAGTTTAATTTTAAGGTTAACTAAAAAGTGTTATCCTTATACAAGCAAAATTCATGTTGCATTATAAAAATAATCTACCGCTTAAACAGTGGAAACAAACCACTTCGCAGTTATAATCAGATCCGCGTAAATGGAAACTCCTCTGACAAGAAACAAATCTCCATCGGTTATCTGTTATTCTCAAAAGTATATTAAACAAAAAGTACCTTATCTTCTTCCAACAAATGCGCGCAGAAGTTCGCACTTATTGAATGCGCAGTCTACGTATAACAGCTTTTAGAAACTTTACTTCTATACTAGTCCACGGGTTCCAGTTTTAGAAGAGAGTATCAACGTTTTATTTGTCAGTACATTTAAATACTAAAAAATGTTGGGCAATTATTATCTCATCCACGTATTTTATCCCCATATCCGTGTTTTACCCCCTCATCCGTGTTTTATCCCCTCATCCGTGTTTTATCCCCTCATCCGTGTTTTATCCCCCCATCCGTGTTTTATCCCCTCATCCGTGTTTTATCCCCCATCCGTGTTTTATCCCCTCATCCGTGTTTTATCCCCTCATCCGTGTTTTATCCCCTCATCCGTGTTTTATCCCCTCATCCGTGTTTTATCCCCTCATCCGTGTTTTATCCCCCCATCCGTGTTTTATCCCCCCATCCGTGTTTTATCCCCTCATCCGTGTTTTATCCCCTCATCCGTGTTTGATCCCTCATCATCGTGTTTTATCCCCTCATCCGTGTTTTATCCCTCATCCGTGTTTTATCCCCATATCCGTGTTTTATCCCCCCATCCGTGTTTTATCCCAACATCCGTGTTTTATCCCTCATCCGTGTTTTATCCCCTCATCCGTGTTTTATCCCCTCATCCGTGTTTTATCCCCTCATCCGTGTTTTATCCCCATATCCGTGTTTTATCCCCTCATCCGTGTTTTATCCCCATCCGTGTTTTATCCCCTCATCCGTGTTTTATCCCCTCATCCGTGTTTTATCCCCTCATCCGTGTTTTATCCCCTCATCCGTGTTTTATCCCCTCATCCGTGTTTTATCCCTCATCCGTGTTTATCCCTCATCCGTGTTTTATCCCCCCATCCGTGTTTATCCCCATCCGTGTTTTATCCCCTCATCCGTGTTTATCCCCTCATCCGTGTTTTATCCCCTCATCCGTGTTTTATCCCTCATCCGTGTTTTATCCTCATCCGTGTTTTATCCCCTCATCCGTGTTTTATCCCCCATCCGTGTTTTATCCCCCCATCCGTGTTTTATCCCCTCATCCGTGTTTTATCCCCTCATCCGTGTTCTATCCCCTCATCCGTGTTTTATACCCTCATCCGTGTTTTATCCCCGCATCCGTGTTTTATCCCCTCATCCGTGTTTTATCCCTCATCCGTGTTTTATCCCCAAATCCGTGTTTTACTCCCTCATCCGTATCCGTATCCGTGCCATCCGTATCCGTGTTTTATCCCAACCCCTAAAGAAAGGTAGATTATTCATATTATTTTAATAAAGCGTATTTAATGATGCTAAAATTGTCATTTTAAACGCATTGCTATGTGCTGTTTTGGGACCCGAAAAGGCCGAAAGTCACCCGATGGATAATGATATACATGTTATTTTTCTGAGTGTTGCTTGAATTGCAACTATTATTCGACTTAGCTTGAACAAAAATACGTCATGTCTTTTTAGATGGCAGTAGGTTGAACTTTTTAAATTTCAGGCGCATATTTATACTGTATCGTAGCGTTAATATACCAGTCGTATTACTAAACACAATAATCATATACCTGATCAGTGAAAGGGCTTCTTTTCTTCCTTAACAAAAAAGTTTTTGGACTAAACTCAGTTAACTGCGCGATTTGAATCCATTTTCACCAGAACTGGCTTATAATTTTTAACTTTGATAACTTTGATTGCTGGATAACGGTAAGATATTTGTTCACATCTATCAAGCAATTGATGGAGCAGACTAACTTGCTAGAAGTTACAGTTCATGACCCAAAATTGCAACACGCTAATCTCATGTACATTTACACAGTGTAGCACCATCTTAATGACTTCACCTGTTTTCATTTACCATCAGCATCATTAGGTTTACCATCTTAGAGATAAGAATATTGAAGGAGCTAGACTAAGCTCCAAAAGCTGTGTTGGCTGCATAGCTCAGTCTGGAATGCATTTCTTGTAAACCAGAGGTTGTGGGTTGCATTCTCACTGTGGTCAAGTTGATTTTTCAGCTTGCCCGGTGTAGATTTACTCAGTGTAGCAACATCTTAGTAATTTCACCTGTGTATGATTACCTGTGCTACAGTACCTTCAAATATTTTCTGTCCTTCTTTTTAGTGATGGAAAGTTCACGATTGGCAAATTTCAAGTTGTAGTAAATGCACAACCTCAAAAACAATATTTGTACTAATTCCAATGGAAATTCATCACAGCATTTAAATGGCTATAGCGTCAGTGTTGAGATTGTTGGACTTTTTGGATTGTTGGACATTTTGTATTGTTGTACTGAATTTTTGTGGTTGAAAGTTTTTATAGATATAAAACCAGTTTTCCTCTAGCGATAGTTTCGCGCAATTTTTTGTGAGTTTTCAACTCGGTATTCTGGAACTAGTTGGACGAAGAAATAAAAAAGTCGTTTTGCGCAAAAAAATTGCTAATGGAAAATCGGCGTAGATATCAGCTAGTACGAAGTATAGGTATGAAAAGATTAACATTTTATAAATACATTGATATTGATTCTCCAATAATTGAACGATTAAATCATTCGTTAGATTTATGTCATTACGCCTAGTTTCCCGTTGAGTACGACATTGGTTGTAGTCATTACGGATTGATAACGTAGGTCCAGTACTCAATAGAGGTTTGGATGTTTCTAATTGATTCTGATTTTATGGAAAAATAGTCGACAAGTCAATGTAGCATTTTGAAACAGCTAAAAAATCAACTGCCATATTTTAAGGCAAACAATAATATAGGTATGTTGCACAAATATAAATGAACTTGAATATAGAATGACTTTCAAACATATAATTCACATAAGAGTCTGAAACAAGATTGAGATCTTGCATTCCAGTTTGAACCATACCTTTTACATTTTTGGACTTGTACAGTTTCATTTACTTGGTTTCCTTTGTAAAAAAAAACACTTCAACTTGCATGCACCAAATTCAGATTTTGTTGCAAGTTGAAACCAGTTTTTAACAATAATATACTTGGTGCTAAATGTAACATAAACTTGAGTAACAGAAAAAATTCTCATCTTCAGATTATTTTCCCTTTCATTGTAGAGTAAACTGTTAACACAATCTTAAAAACTAGCGTGTATATTAGAATCTTCTCACAGATTTATAATTAAAACTGTCATCAAAATAAATCAGGTCTTTCATTGTCTGTTTTGTAAATTAGGTCCCTTGATTGATCAAGCATTGATCTTTAAAACTATTTTCCAATATCAATGAACAGTCATATTAAGGTCATAGGAGGCCTTGAATAATAATAATATTTTAATCAACATTAATACCATAAATGGTACATATGATACAACAAATAGATAATAAAGAAATATGGTACAACAAAAATGATACCAAAATGGTACAACAAACAATTTAACACACAGCTACCAATGATACATTAATTACATACATTAGGAGGCCTTGTGATACCAAATTCGTAAAGACGTAAAGCCACAGCCAATGGATTTTAATAGGTTCAAGTCAAGATATTATCCCCAAAGTAGATTGCAATGTCTTTCATATCTCAGTATTCTTTTATATTAAACCATTGCAGGCCAATATGCATCCTCGTACCCAGGCTTTTCCCTCTTGTGGAGATAAACCCTGGATGGAGCTGGTCACGTGTCTCTTTAAATTTTTATTGCCTAAGGGGGCGAGGAGAGGAGAAGTATCATATTACATGCTTCCACTTGAAAATTATACACTTTAATTGCAAGGAGTGGGATATTATCATGTATAATATATCTCGAGAATCATATATAGTTCAAAACACTTGCAAAATTTGTTTTTTGTTTGCTTTTAAGTTTTAAAAACGTAGTAAACAGTTTTATCAACAGAAAAGTCAAGTAACCAACCAAAATTGTATGCTTTTGAGGTGTTGTTTAATGTTCTCTCGAGCACGGTTTCATATCAGACGCCTCTGGATCTAGTCTATTTATTAAATCAATCGTCACTACAAATATAGAAACCTATATTTATAATATTTTTGTAATATTATAAACATGCGGAGAGCCGGAGATTGATGTCCACTCTAAAATCTGTTGAAGCATTTTACAGTTTAGAAAGGTAGTAAGATACAAAAATTCTCAGGAAATGTGGTAAATTATGATTTATGTTATTCGAGAACTTCCTTCTTGTTGCCGATTCTATAAACATGTACAAGTCTGAAGCCTGAGTGAAGGCAAAGCCTCGTCCGCAGCTGAAATACAAATTACGATATAGTATTGTATTGTAAATATAGGCTATATGCAAAGAAATGATAGCGCATCAGGTTTACAAAATATTTTTCATACATAATTCGAGACATAATTCATAAAAACTGATGTAGCCTTTCCACATATATATAATATATATATATGTAAAATTTAGTCCTTCAGAGTTAGAGTTCCCATTGAATCAGCTGTAGAGTGTATAGTACAGCAAAATAAAAACATAGTTGTACACTAAATTTTGTCTATACTATAGGACAAAGACTTTCAAAATAAGTCGGCTTATTGGACACTGATGTCTCACAGTCACAGACCATATGCACAGACACAATAGCATAGTGATATGGATACTTTCAGCAAATACTAAATAACTGTATTCTAAATCCCTTTTGTATATTATATTAGATCAAGCTAGAAAGACGATGAAAACTATTTAGGATTTAAAGTGTGGTGTATACTAACACATATGAAGTATAATTACATATGTTTTATCGTAAATATTCAAGTTGTACCGCACGCACGGAAGAGTCGTTGAATTTGCCTTTATCGGATAATTTTACCGTACGTTTGGTAACATAAAGTTATACTTCGACATACTTCTTGATCGTCGCGTTTAGCGATGCCAAGGCGGGATATTTTACAATCTTGAACGAGATTTAACCTCTGGATAGCATTGTTTACACACACTCACACAGTAGGATCTCGATATTTTATAGCAATTCCATATGTCAGCATTAAAAAAATCCATTTTGTTTGCAGTTTGAATACCAGACAGGATAAGGTTCAACACTGTTAACAATCATATCAGTCAGTCTATAGAAGATATGTTTTATTGATTGTGTTTTATATTAAAATACCGTGCGACGCGTGCTTTCCTTGGCTTGACAAGCGTTGTGTATTGAAATCTGATCCAACTTATCGCTACTTATCGCTTGAAATGTAACTCAACACTCCAGGATACAGTAGGTAGCTAGTGACATGATGATGAATGCGACTATTTTATAACAACAGTTTTGTCACAATTTCTTGTTGCAAATTTTCAATTCATCGCCCCAAAATACTTTTTTCCAAACGCAACAATATCACAGAAGACAACACGCTCCTATACCACCCCTCCCTAAGTGTATTCTCAATTTATCACGCGAAATCCGGGTGACACGTGACCAGCTCCATACAGGGTCTTATCTCCCCAAGAGATAAGAGCCTGTGAAAGAGGTTGGCCAATATGCCAAGTAGTTAATATTTCATTGCTCTTGGTGAGTACGGTCAATTCGTCAAAGCTTGATCACAGATTCACAGAAAGTTCTATGAACTAGTTTATTTCCTTCATTGCCCATGGCGTGTACGTCCTTAATCCTTCTATACACCGTGAAATATCACCAACTTATCACTCAAAACATATCGTACGGCGATGACTAAGCTCACGGAAGCTATATAACTTGTATGACAATGTATGACAATGGCCAAATTCCACGATTAAATTCATTTCTCATCCTCATAGTGACAATTAAACCAAAGAACAGCCTTTTCTTTATAATATTTCAAAGTATCCTGAGTTTCGCTTGGATACATAAAAAGCTAGAGCACTTTTAGTGGCTCTATTTCTTATTCCGCCATACTAACTCTATAAAATTTCCTCTGGTTTGGTTGCTTTCAACATGGCGGCCACACCGGAAGTCGGCTGACATTCTGGCACACTTTTTACCCCGGGGTGGAGCTTCTGCCCATGTCTATTCTGTGCTAGAGTGGAATATGGAATAACTTTTCTCTTATTTTGGTCGAAAAAAGCGGAAGATGCAGGCTATTTTAATATTTGTTAGGTAGTAAAGTAAATTTTGATTTCGTTTTTAGTTTTGTAATTGTTCTGAGTTCTTTTTCAAATCTCTACAAATACGGAGGGTCCGCAAATCACACATAGATCATGGTCGCCATTGTCGTTTTGCATTGCCGCCCGTGTTTTCATCACTACGCCTCGGTAAGAATGACTGTGTACGGCTTTTCTGTGGGAAATCCACTCCAAGACAACCAAACAGACTAAAACAAAGAAAAAAGTCTGCTCATTTTGAGACATTGGATTTTTATTGCAGTTACGTATAAAGATCATCGCTGTCGTGACGTGCCAGGCGGGAAGTTCCTCATCAATACAAATTTTGGCGGGAAATGGTTAAAGGTATACAGGTAAAATATAATACTCTTCTCAACTTTGACTTTATTGACACTCCCCTAAAGGGGCTTTTCAGTGACAAAAATACATATTATACAGATCAATTAATTACCATAATTATACATTAGATCCTAAGTTTATATAATAAGATCACGCAATTACTTTATACACAAACACAACATTAATTATTGACATCAACATCAACAACCACAACATAGGCATCAACATCCTCAACAACGACAGCAAAAACAACAACATCGACATCAAGGACAATAACAATGACAACAAGGCTTACTGATTAACAAAAGAAAACATGCCCTTAACTATCTAGAAATTGCTGAAGCAGTTCCCGTACAATTTTACTCAACATTTTATATACATTCTTAAAGTATTTTTATGCTTTTCAAGGTTGCATCGTTGGGAAAATTTCTTCTTACAAACATCACACTCGTAAAGATTGTCTCCAATGTGTGTTCTTTTGTGTGTTGCTAATGAGCTGGGTTGAGAAAATTTCTTCTTGCAAACATCACATTCATAAGGTTTGTCTTCAGTGTGTGTTCGTTTATGTGTTGCTAAATTGCTTGATGGAGAAAATTTCTTCTCACAAACATCACATTCCTAAACATTGTCTCTAATGTGTGTTCTTCTATGTTTTGCTAAATTGTTTGATATTGAAAATCTCTTCTTGCAAACATCACATTCATAAGGTTTCTCTCCAGTGTGTGTTCGTTTATGTCTTGCTAAACTGCTTGATTCAGAAAATTTCTTCTCACAAACATCACATTCATAAGGTTTGTATCCAGCGTGTGTTCGTTTATGTCTTGCTAAACTGCTTGATTCAGAAAATTTCTTCTCACAAACATCACATTCATAAGGTTTGTCTCCAGTGTGTGTTCTTCTATGTTTTGCTAAATTGCTTGATATTGAAAATTTCTTCTGGCAAACATCACATTCATAAGGTCTGTCTCCAGTGTGTGTTCGTTTATGTCTTGCTAAACTGCTTGAATGCGAAAATTTCTTCTTACAAACATCACATTCATAGGGTTTGGCCCCATTGTGTGTTCTTTTATGTGTTACCAAATCACTTGATTGAGAAGCGAGAAAATAAAGGAAGTTTGGCTGTTTCATTGTTTCAAATATTTCAAAATGGCTTCTTTGTGTTGATTTTGCATTTTTGCGCTAGAGCGCGCTAGAGTATAATGAAATATTAGTGAAATCCGCTGAGATTTCTAACACGGGCGGCCAACACTGACCTATATAATAAAATGAAATGTGGAAAGTTTCCTCTTTTCGGTCGAAAAAAACGGAAAGATGTAGGCTATTATCAGAGGGCTATTGTAATATTTGTTTGAAAATTTGGATTCTCTAGATCGTCGGAAATCGCATTTTCCGAGTCTTCCATGCCTCTTTCGTTAGGCCCTTTCATTAATATATATACGATTCAGTGAAATATTTCTAGTTTCGAATTCAAATATTTCGCTGTAATTTTCTTTAAATGCAGCTATTCCAAAACTATTCCAGCCCCTGAGGCGGATAACATTGACCGAGGTCTGAATAATTCTTGATATCATGCGTAAGCCGAATCCAATATTTGTTTTATTATACATTTAAAAGACAAAAACCAGACAAGTAAGCCAAGACTTGCGACCGGTGGGAAAGATGCAAAAACACACGAGTTAACATTTAATAAAACAATAAATACTTGTTGAAGATGGTTTTGTATTGTTTCCTGGCCTTTTTGGTTTGAGGTAAGGGTCAGAGTCAGGCTATGCGGGTGAATGTGCAATTCGGTTATAACGCCATCTTACGAGTCACGAATATTTCTCTTTGATCTTGACCCTAATCGACCCAATCCCTAACCCTATAGTGTGCGTAACATGGACTTATAACCTGCAATTCCTTTATTTAACCGCAAGTGAAAATTTACAGAAGCCATTTTGTTTTAGCTTTCAAAATTTCGCGGGCTTTTACACAAGCTGCCGACCGTGGCGGGCGCCTGGGCTCGACAGCGTCAAAATTGCTTTTTTATCGAACTTCGATCCCAAAATATTTAATATTCACGCTGATGACGTCACCAGCGGAAATATCGTGAGAACGACCGCATATTGAGAATTATCCGGGGCTTTTTGACCAATCAGAAACGAGAATAGAGTTTGAATGTATAATTATCATAGTTATTTATGACATAAAAAACAATGGAGACTGCGCACGAGTTCGCTGATTAACTATATATGAAAATCGTATTTGTTATGTGTATCCTAATGATGTTTAGCCAATCACTTTGATTTGTTGTTGATGCTTGTTGAGCTCCGATATTTGTGGTTTCAGAACACAAAGTTGTCTGCGGCGATTCTGATTGATAATTTTTGGCTTGATGTAGTTGATGTCGAAGATATCGACGTACACCGTGATAGGTTAGTACATAACTAATGGAGTTTAGTATATAAAGCAACATGATTTTATTACTAATTAGTATAAAACCCCGCACAGACGAGGAAGTTTGCCTTGACAAGTTTTATTTACTCACGTGTATGATGAAAACTTGACAAGGTTTTATTCGACAAGGAGCTTTGTTTAAAGCTAGGCATACCAGACAAGGAGAAATTGATCGAAAAAAACTTGTTTGCCGTACACACGAACAAATAAACTCGACAAGGAACTTGTCAAGGAAAACTTGCTCGTCTGTGCGGAGCTTATACAGAGTATACACACGCGGGACTGCATGGATGAATTCGAAACAGTGCTCAAACCTTTCGAGTTCCTAACCGTACGAATTTTCGTATGAACGAATTGAACCGGACGATCGATTTTCGTCCAGTTCCAAAATTGCTACAATTAACTTGCTGACAAGCTTGCTTCAAGGCTTTTGTCAACACATTTTCAAGCGTGTACGAATCTTTGTTTTAACTGTTCCATTTTATTTATCGTTGCTTTATAGCAATGGATTATACTACATTACAAGCTGTGGAGTTGGGCTGCAAATGTTGACTGTCAAATCTGTTAATTCGTGAGTGTTGACGTTCAGGTAGCTGAATCATTATCGATTGAAACAAATATCAAAGAATAATTTTTGTCGATATTTTTTAACATTATATAATAGCTGTTATATGATATATTTCTACCCAAAAGTGTCCACAAAAGCCTATAGATGCAATTTGATACAATTGCAACGTGCTCTATCGAAATATTGGAGCGGGCGGGGAGTTGGCGCACACGAAGAAGCGTCAAGACCTGTTCACACGATTCGATTTGTCGGATCCGTTTCTCCTCCTGACGTATGTGATTTCACACAATACAGCAACAACTACACTTTTTGCCAGGTATGAACCAATAGCTTTACTCTTCTCAGCAAATCCAGTAAATCACGCACGTCAAGAGAAGAATCGGATGGGACAAATTGGACCGTGGAACATGCCTCAAGGGTACAAACTCCAGCTTTTGGGACAAAACAACAAACACGCACCAGAATTTAGCCCTATGGATTTAGGATATAGGGGATTTAGGGACAGTTGTGCCGAATGCGTTTAGTTCGGCGACGTTGGTGTACTCCCTCACACTACATGCACCATAACTTAGTAACTGGTCGGAGACAGAAAATTTTGGCCTGAAATAGTGACGTCAAAAATTGTCAATGTCAGAAAATATGTCTTGCAAATTTCTTTTTTTGAACGAAGCTGTAACTTGTTTCCTTAATATGCAAATAGTAAATTTAGTGTTGTTTGATAGATTGAGGTGTGCTCTTTCACACTACATGCACCATAACTTAGTAACTGGTCGAAGACAAAAAATTTTTTGCCTGAAATAGTGACGTCAAAAAATTGTCAAAAAATTCGTTATATAACGAGCAACACACAATTTGACACAACATATAGACCACAGAAAAGGTTGCATAAACCGCTCTAAATGAGCCCATGGCGTAATTAAAAGAATGCAAAGGCATTATACTATCATGTCAACTATATTTTATTGTTAAAGTGTAGTTATTTGACTAATTTAAGAATGTTTTTAGAATAGTTTTGGTGGAGTATAAAATTTGTTTATAAAAAACCGTTAAAAACCCGCAACTCCTGATCATTCACCCTGAAATTGGGCCGCCTGTGGTTCGAGTAGGTCTTTATAGACTTCAATTGAGTTTTCCACGAAAAAACTTGCAAACCAGTCCTCAAAATACTGTAAAATGACTTGGAATATCGTGTAGCGAATGAGCAAACGCACGCGGCAATCTGCGATAACCGTTTGCAAATTCCTCGAGCAATATACCAATCAAATTTTGTAATATTGTTAGTTATTTGCTACGCAATATTGCAACATCCGGTTTGGCTATAAAAGGAAATTGGAATACCAGTATATGTCAAGTAAAAACACGATCCGTAAATAATATAATACACTTTTTCCCAACTACAGTAAGATTTTACTCAACAGTTTATATACATTCTTAAAGTAGTTTTAAACAACAATACTAATATAAATTACTGTCATTAATTAACAAAAAAATGTAATATCAAAAAACGAAAAGAGTTTTCAAGGTAAAAACATGATCCCCAAATATGATACACTTCAGAAAATTTGCCACTTAACAGTTTATATACGTTCTCAAAATAGTTTTGAGCAACAATATCCATATAAACTCAGTGTGAATATAACTTCAAAAACGAAAACGAAAACAGTTTAAATAGTATTATTTAGTCATGAGTAACCATGTGATTTTCAAGTTTGCTTGGAACATCAAACTCAATGTCACAGACGCCACAAATATATCCAATACCAGTTGGTTTTGTTGATTCCAATTCTTGGCATAAACCACATTGATAGTTTGTAATATTGCCATGTTGCCTTCCTATATGTCGAACTAATTTCTTGACGTTACCAAACGTTTCCCTGCATTTTTTGCAAAAATGTTTTCCAGTGACTTTATCCTTCAAAAAATGTTCTTGTAAGTCTTGTGGTTGAATGATTTCTCTAGGACAAGTGCTACACAACAAATGCAATTTTTTATGATTGTCAAGGCTGTGTCATTGGGAAAATTTCTTCTTGAAAACATCACATTCATAAGCTTTAACCCCAGTGTGTGTTCGTTTATGTGTTGCTAAATTGCTTGAATCAGAAAATTTCTTCTTACAAACATCACATTCATAAGGTTTCTCTCCAGTGTGTGTTCTTCTATGTGTTGCTAAACTGCTTGATTGAGAAAATCTCTTCTTGCAAACATCACATTCATAAGGCTTCTCTCCAGTGTGTGTTCTTCTATGTGTTGCTAAACTGCTTGATAGAGAAAATTTCTTCATGCAAACATCGCATTCATAAGGTTTGTCTCCAGTGTGTGTTCTTTTATGTGTTGCTAAATTGCTTGATTGAGAAAATCTCTTCTTACAAACATCACATTCATAAGGTTTCTCTCCAGTGTGTGTTCTTCTATGTGTTGCTAAACTGCTTGATAGAGAAATTTCTTCTTGCAAACATCACATTCATAAGTTTGTCTCCAGTGTGTTCTTCTATGTGTTGCTAATTTGCTTGATTGAGAAAATCTCTTCTTACAAACATCACATTCATAAGGTTTCTCTCCAGTGTGTTCTTCTATGTGTTGCTAAACTGTGACAGAAAATTTCTTCTTGGAAACATCGCATTCATAAGGTTGGTCTCGAGTGTGTGTTCTTTTATGTTTACCAAATCATGAGACTTTGAAAATCTCTTCTTGCAAACCTCACACTCATAAGGTTTGTGTGTTCTTTCTTCTCTTGTCAAGTCCAAGCTGGTCGATGTTGAAAACATCTCCTCACAATCATCAGTCATAATTTGATAACACGTAGTATTTAATAAGCCACAAATCCTAAACACATGAGATTGAACGTTCACCACTCAGTACTCACCAGCCAACGGTAAAATCTATAACACTAAGAAATTGAGGTATTCACTTTTATAAAACTGCAATCAGCGAGAAAATAGAATAAAGTTTGACAGTTTAACTGTTTCAAATATTTCAAAATGGCTGCTTGTGTGAATTTTGCGCTAGAGTATAATGGAAATGATTCTGAAATCCGCTGAGATTTCGAACACGGGCGGCTAACACTGACCTATATACTAGAGTGGAATATGGAAACATTTTCTCTTTATATTTTGGTGGGAAAAAAACGGAAGATGCAGGCTATTTTAATATTTGTTAGGTAGTAAAGTAGATTTTGATTTCGTTTTAGTTTTGTAATTGTTCTGAGTTCTTTTTCAAATCTCTACAAATACGGAGGGCTCGCAAATCACACATAGATCTGGAGCGCCATTGTCGTTTTGCCGCCCGTGTTTTCGTCACTACGCCTCGGTGAGAGTGACTGTGTACGGCTTTTCTGTGGGAAATCCAGTCCAAGACAACCAAACAGACTAAAACAAAGAAAAAAGTCTACTCATTTTGAGACATTGGATTTTTACTCCAGTGATGTATGAAGATCATCGCTGTCGTGCTAGCTTCATGCGGGAAAATTACTCATCACGACGACTTTTGGCGGGAAATGGTTAAAGAACAGGTAAAATATAATAGACCACTTTCATAATTCAGATGAGTTTAAATATTCTTTTATGTGCACTAAATAAGCCTCATTGACCTCGTTCAGGTTAATAAATTATATTCAATTTCAGTCACAGAAACGAGGCTGATAAGGCTTATTAAGATGCACATAAAAGAATTGCTACAAGGTTGTTGACTCAACAGACTTGCTACAAATCAACAACTTGTTAACAAGTTGTGAGTGACAACTTTGTCGCAACTTGATAAAATGACAACATTGTTACAACTTGTTGACAAGCTTACTGCAACACTGTTGCGAACACATCTTGTTGACAAGGTGTGAGATTTTTACGTGTGTAGTTTAAAACTGCTCTCTCTCTCCTGAGCCTAAGAAACTGTCCTTATTTAGAACACCCTTTACCATTGTGGATAGCTCCAGCAGTTCTAAACTCTTCGTCCTGGAGGTCCAGGAGGCGCCATCGGATTATTTTCTTGTGTTGTTTTTTTTAGAGGACGACCAGTACTTGTTATGCAGTGGTGGTGACGATGGTGCTGTGGCATTTGCTTCGTTTAAAATTCATGGAACGCCGAACGATAAAATAGATATTTGCTCATGGAGTATGGTTTCCATTCTCGATGCTCACACCTCGGCTGCGACTGGTAAGTCATGGAAATGCCAACGGGACCATTATAACCAGAATAAGAAAATGTTCATTATTTTAATATACCTTTGGAAATTTCACATATCATTTTTACATGTGAAATTCTGTGAATTGGAACCATTCATATGTGAAATATACATTTCATATGTGGAATTGGAACAGTTCACATTTTTGTAAGAATATAGATTACATGTGGATGTTTACATGCATTTAAATGGAATTTTAATTACTTGCGCTGAACTGGAGATGATATCTGATATGATTGACGACCAGGCTTTGTTGAATCTCATCAGTAATTCATTGTACACACGTAGAAACGCTGTAAAACGTTTGGTACAAACACTGCAGCTAACAGACTTGTACCAATGCTATTTCAACAACTTCCTTTTTCCCCATCTGTTGACAAGTTGTCATCTGACGGCTTTGTTTACAACTACCTATAAGGTTATTGACTCAACAGACTTGTTACCAGCGGAAATTTCAAGCTGCCTTACGCAAAATCGGCGGGAAGTTTCACTTAAAAGGGGACTAAAACAGGTGATTGTGAGTGTATATGGGGTTTGTTTGGAAATAAATATTAGAGAGTTTGTCGGAAGTTTAGGAGGTCCCCCTTCCGGAGAGAGTGAATTTCTTTCAACCTTATTTTAAGGTGTGAGACTTTTGGACAACAACACAGCTGTTTCTGCTTAAGCTCCGTTGGATCAACGACTAAAATTATGGAAAATCAATTGGAATGATGAGGTATATAGATTCTGATTTTTATATTTTAATTTCAAATCTATTTGGATTAAATCTTATACAATATGTTTTCAAATATAGTAATAATGTTACAATACATAAATAGTTCATATAAAAATAATTCATGATAAGTATTATACAATTACATTCTTTATAAGTTTCTGTGTTTGGATGGCAATTTGATCCAAACACGCGGGAATGTTGCTCGAGTTCAAGAAAAGCTTCGCAAAATCACTCGTCTTCGGCTCGAGATTTCGGACCATCCAAACACGGAAACCATAAAGTAATTGTTTTATAAAATAACAACAACACGATAGTCTTCCCGTGTTGTTTGGATGGCCAGATCCAAACACGAGTTTCGACCAATCAGAGCACGCGTTTTCATCACTATGTTATTTTATAATTACTGATACTGTCAAAATATATTGGTATATTCATGTTATCATGAATGAAAACGGAAGGAAAGAATTCTCCGCCAGCAAAGTAAGTCCAACTGAGTATTCATGCATAACGCATTCCGTTTTATTCAGCTTCTGGGAAAGCAAGACTTCGTCGATTTGGCCTTACATACAAATAAGCTCCATAAATTTTTTGGTAATAAACTGTTTTGAATTCAAGTGTTTGAGTCACTGCTGACGGACAAAACAAACACACACCACACAAGCAAGCAGTACAAACAAACAAAGCAAACAAACAAACAAACAAACAACAAACAAAAACAAACAAACAAACAAACAAAAAAAACAAAACAAACAAAACAAACAAACATTGTTGTAAAAACAAAGCGAAACAAACAAAAACTGAGGTGAAAATATAACCTCATGCATATACTACCTAATAATAACTACTTATGTAACCCTCAAACAATTCTGGTCTTTACTGGTAAAATATTAAACTGGAGGTCTTTCTTTTCATTGCCATTTGATTTTTCTATTGGCATGCAGAGTTATCCAAAAGTATATTAACGCATATGTGCATTAACCCCAAAAAGTCCCCTTTAGAAATCACTCTTGTGGGTTATTATCACCTTTTATTTACCTGTATAGTAACGTGTGACGTATAGTTGTGCCAGCGACAATGTGTTATCTGGTAGTCAGTTGAAATCAATTTCCTTATCAAACACTGACGGTAAGACGAATTTGTAATTTGAACATTTTTGTGTTGCTGTTCGATTTAGAAAGCTATTTTAAATTCACAGAGGTATAACAACGCACGTTTAACAACAAAAGAGTGATTTCTATAGGGGACTTTTTGGGGACACCCTGCATATGGACCTTTGCAAAAGTTCCTCACTGTTCTCCATGCTGCATCCAGTCACGATCCATGCAGTGATCAGAATGTTCCATTGTCTTTTCGTTGTTTTGGAAATCCCACTGTTCTCCATGCCATCCAGTCTTTCATTGTTTTGTCTACAGGGTGTATAAAAAAACTGCAAATACTATAATTTGTATGCACGAGATCATACATTAGAATTTCCAATGGCTGTGCAAATAGTGTACGCTTCTGGTTGAACTCATAAGTTTAGTTCACTCTCATTGTTGCTTGTTTTGATTTACTCCCTGGGAAACGTATTTTCCAAATCCCAGAAGCGTAATTATTTGCACATGGAAATTCAATGTATGATCTCGTGCATACAAATTGCATGGTATTTTGGTTTTGCCACCTGTATGTTAAAGTCCACACGAGTAAAGTTCAACTTTATAAAATCAGATGTTCCAAAACTGCCTGAAACTATTGAAATAATCTATTATTACAAATTTCCATGGCTGTATAAGTTAAACCACGAGTGCATAAATTATTGACATAAGTAAATATTATGCATAACGAAACGGTTTATGTTAAAACAAAACGAACTAAACCCTTAGGTTTCGTAAACGCAATGGATCAAATTTTATGCATGGCAGTTATTTTATTTGAATTCGTCAACATGTATGTATATTTCAGCTGAAAATTAGCATCACAAAGCAGTTTGTGTTGTTACACATGTCCAAGTGCTGAAACAATAAGTAACCTTGACCTTCATTTGTCTTCATCTCTTTCCAACTTTGGCGCAAACGTGTACATATGTTTGCCCATTAGACAGAAAACTGGAAGGAGGCTGTTCTCGTAAGCGTGAATTCTCGGATAATTTTTTCTCGCGTAACTCATCAATATCGCGCAGTGGAGTTAAACTTTATCTTTCATTTCTCACTAAAAATGCATGCTCAAGCACATCGATGAGGCGATCTCGCTGCGATAAGGCGATGTGCGGGTGCATAATCTTGAAACCCACCAAGACCCCGGGAACCTTACCAATGCGATTGACCAAAATGTTCAACGGAGTTGTAGGAGAACAAAATTCATTGAGCATTCGAAGATAGGCAATTCCGTTTACATTCCAGCCTTCCAAAAAGTGGTATCGTCAAACTATTTTTGCATAATTATACCCGGGCTATCAGATGTGCGGAATTGCTCTTTAAAAATTAAATGCAGGCCGGATTACCAGCTTTGATTGCGTTGGCGCTTTATTTGTATTGACCGCCATTCATCGTAAACGTGGCTAATCCAACCAGCGAGAAGCTATTCAAAGGTTTCGCGACGACGGCGTTCGTTAAACCACATCGGAGAAGCGCAATCGACGTGCAAAGTCGCCTGTAATATCGTGTCGCACATGCATTCGGTATGGATGCATTTTAATTTCTAGCCTTGTTATCCGGTTAAAGCTTGTGCCGATTGGGTTAGGTTACGACAGAGAGCACTCCATGGGGATTTGCTGGAAGTAGATCTCACAACCAGCCTAATATTTCTGCAGACTCAGGATGATCTTCTTCTGCCAGAATTGCCTTCTGTGGCTGGGTTTGAGCTCAGACCACATTAAATACCCATTGCATTTTGTCAAGTCGTGTAACAGGTGGTTGTCCTGGAAGCCTTGTTGAAAAGAAAGCGTTTTACTGGACATTTGTGTTTGTACTAATTTATCCACATTAAAATATTTGTTCTGTGTCAATTAGTGTTTCTCTAATTGATGTGCATCGTTATGTGTTTATCATTTTATAAATTATTCTCTTTAGAATTTACAGAAGCTGCTTTAGTTCCAAGGCGAGAAAATTACAGGTGTTTAATTCTTAATAAGTCAATAGCAACCTGTGCACCCTGTCAATATTTACCTCTTTACATTCCAACGTATAGCCATTGAAATTAACAATAATTCTTTCTTCATTGCAGTTTTATTTATGCAGTCTATAAGCTAATATATATTGTATGCACGAGATCATACATTAAATTTCAGTAACATGCAAATAATTACCTTCTGGATTTGAAAATACATTTCCCAGGAGTACAAAATAAGCACACAAATTGATTAAACTTTCTGTAGTTAATTGATGGCTCAGTTTACATTATTTCTTATCGAGTTTTGAGTTTGGGCGTACTTTAAAACAAGAAATACTCTTTGCTCTAACATTTAGCTGAGCCATTCGTAATCTGAACTAATTTTAGTGCATTCCCTTTGTGTGCTTATTTTGTTGCCTGAGAAGCAGTATTTCAATGCTGATCTCATGCACTTCACAAATTATAGTATTTGCAGTTTTGATACACCCTGTATGACCAGGTCACACAGTAGAATAAGCATAAGCAAGAAATACCAACTTTTCCCTCTACAGGCTTAAGACAAAGCGAAATAATTTTCTTTTGCAAATATTATTCAAACACAAACATGGTTGTTTATGTTGTACACTTCACTGCATCCCACTGTTTACCTTTTGCCTTTCATATGCATGCATATATTAGACAGGCTTATGCTAATAACTAATGGTTAACTAGCCTATCAGCAGATATTTATTAATCACTTTGATTTGTTGTGACTGTAACATTGGAAGCTCGATATTGCTGGTTTCAGAACACAAAAGTCACAGTATAGAGACGACCAGTAGAGACCTCATTTGAAATTTTAGCCGTGGCCGCTCATTACTACGTGGCAGCCAGTCAGGCCCTTTTTCTGACGAATAAGCAAGACAGGACTAACTTTCCTGGCCAATGACGCATATTTTGCATAAAAGGCTTCCGGCTACATGTTGCATCGCCAGTGGCCTATAGTCGTCTTTATACCAACGACAAAAAGAAGTATCTAATAATTGATTCTGATTGATAGTTTTGGCTTGATGATTGACGTTCAGGAATATCGACATGCACCGCGATAGGTTAGTATATGGAGTTTAGTATACTAAGCAACATAGTTTTGATGGTATAAAACCCACTGAACGAAACAAATTTTCCTTGACGTTGACATCATTTGTTGCTCGTGTGTACCAATAAAACTTAACCAAGAGTTTTACTTAACAAGGAACCTTGTTTAACAGCTAGTCATATCATTGATCAGAAATTAAACTTGCTTTGAATTTGCTGTACGCACGAACAAGAAAACGTATAAATCTTTGGAGCTTAAGACTGCTGTCTATACTTACATGGAACTATAGATGAGTGAAACAATTATCAAAACATTTCAGTTCCACTATTTACGTTTCTATATTGATGAATTGAATGGACCGATCGAATTTCAAACCATTCTAAAGCTATTCATTCATTACTGACAAACATTGTTTCTCGGCATTTTAATGGCGAAATCGCGTTGACATTCACCTTTGCTATGTTTACTTTGCGAGATGGATTCTTACTATTTGTGGTTGACACAAATGTGACTATAAATCTAGTGGCTAGTTATCATTATCGATCTTTGAAGTAAATATTATAAATATATGCATGCAGTGATATAAGTCCTCCTTGTTAGACTTTGTTTACTCCCAAAGTTATTGTAACATGAAATACGCTAGTCGATCGCTGTAACCATGGTAACACGCAACTTTTCATATATTTCTTTTATTTTGTACAAAATCAGTAAAATATTGATAAGATTTATTTGTTAATTTTAACTATAAGAATTGTCAATTGCCCAACTATATAAAGTAGGTATATTGTGCGTACTCTTTTAGAGTTTGATTTACTGTGAAATTCAACCTTAGAAGTCTCCAGAAAACATTTCAAATTTTCATAAAACCCAACTGTTTTTAACAGTACTTTATACTTCTTTTCATGCTTGTTTTTGAAGTTTAATATGTTTCTTATTCTATAATGTATTTTAATTATTACTAAAACACACCTTTTAAGATTAATCAATATTTGTAACAACCACACAGGATGACCTACCTTGTTTCAAAATCTGAAACTATAATATACTGTTGGCACTTTGACCAACAAGTATACAAATTGAACCTTACGCATTTAAACGCTTTGAAACTCAATCTTATGCTCTTGATCTTTTGGCTGTTTTTTCCCATATGTACCTCTAATGTTTTCATTTATCTCATTTTCAGACTTTGTTGTCTCTTGTCCACGACTCCAGTACAAAACGGTTTTCTCTCGGCCTGAACTCGCGCATGCATAACGTGAAAACAATCCGTTTATATTCGGACTTTGCATTCCGCTATGTATACATACCCGGTGTATAAATATCAGAGCGGAATTAGTATCTGACAACTATTGCCGCTCGAGATAATAATAATAATAATAATAATAAAAATAACTGTTGAGACGGGGTTACATTGTTGCTATTAAAGTATTCTTCTATTAGCCTCATCAGCATACTTTGAATGTAGATTTTGAAAAAAAAGTTTACTAGGTATAACATTGACATAATAATATATTGCATTCCAGCATAGAAAATCTACTGACATCGTCAACTGGTGGTTGATAAGTGGTTTCAGTTTGTTTTAAAGGACTAACTCAATGATTTTCAATGCTTGGTGCGTTTTGCATTACAAATAAATAAATTGAAGTGTTTTTTGAATTTTGAATTTAGATTGCAGTAAATTTAGATTAAGACGCTCTTTCACACCATGCACCATAACTTAATGTGGTCAGAGACAAAAACAATTTCGGCCTGGAAATAGTGACATTAAAAGTGCCAAAATATCAAACCTATCTTACAGTGCTTTTTGACCAAGCTGTAACATTTCCTTAATATGCAAATAGTAAATTTAGTGTTTTTGATAGAGACAAGGCAGAAATTCACTGACCATAGGTCACGACCCAAGTGGGATCCTTCTTTTCCCTCAGAAGTCACAAAACATCTTGATCGCATGGGTCATAGTACTTGTCTATAGGGTCACGAACTTGCCTATTAAACTTTACAAGACAGGAAGATCAAGTGATAAGATGCACATATTTACATATGAATATTTCCTTGCAGGAATTTGCGATTCTGTGTGTTTTTCTGATTATTATGAAGCATAGCGCTCAAAAATTTTGGCAGTGTTCAGGGTCGCGGGACACCTACGGAAGCTTAGGTTTTGGGTCATGTAGAAAAAAATGGGTGAGGCCCCTGGATTAAGGTGTGCTCTTTCACGTACCATAGCAGTAGCTGGTCGGAGACATAAATATTTTCGCCTGAAACCGTGACGTCAGAAAAATTCACAAGAAATGCCAACTAATATGTCTTGACTGCGTTTTTAAACAGAAACTATGTATCTCTTTAATATGCAAATAGCGGTTAGTACTTGACCAGTGATTAGTGCTGCTCTTTCACACCACGCATAACCAGTGTGACTGGTCAAGAGAGACAAAAAAAAAAATTTGGCCTGAAATAGTGACTCCCCAAAAAATTGCTAGAATACGAGAAAATATATTTTTACGATATTTGTCAGGTTTTATCATAAATTGCTCTCATTGTCTGGAGAGAATTCAATTACGTTTATGTTGTCCAGAATATTGGTTAGTGGTGTATAACTTTTTGAAACCAGTCAATTCGATGTCTTTCATACCAAATTGAGATTAGTGTTATAGCACATTTCAGCAGTCTCACACTTGTTATTTTGTTCAACATTTCAGAGCAGGATAAGAAATCACTAAAGCCCAGGTTTACGTGCTGGTATTTAGAAATTCACATGGAAGTTCAAGGATCAGAGACAAGAGTTCATGATATTTAAGCCTAGAGAGATTTTCTGCATCCACACAGATTAGAAAGGATGTAGAACATCGATAGAGAATATAATGCTTGATAAGATCAATATACTTTATTAACTAATTCAGTTGACTAAATTTTAGAATGTTTTAAAAATTGGAATACCAGTACATATCAAGTAAACACATTCCCCATATATAATATACTACACTTCCCCAACTACAGTGGAATTTGCTCAACGGTTTATCACTCCATTAAGTAGTTTTAAACA